>JALAZF010000018.1:17702500-18307045 GCA_022829125.1 Lathyrus tuberosus
TCTGCTGCAGCCACCATTCACTATTGCTGTGAAGACAAACTTGCTCTACTATAAATAGAGCTCATTTGTGTTCAGTTTGAGTACACCAAAGCCATCAAACAGATGCTTTCCTCAAAATCTCTTCTTTCACCTCAAATTTGCCTTCCAAAGCAAGTAATTCTGAGTTTTTGAGTTAGAGAGAAATTCCACTCAAACTAATCACACACACACCTCATATATATCATATGTAAGCTGTGAAAACTATCACAAGTGACATGTAATCACAAAATCACAAAGTCACTTCTCAAAACCTCAAAATGGCACTATTTTGCATTTTTCAAGCCATGTCTTGATTCAGTCACTTTCCAAACCAGATAAAACCTCAAACACACTCCAAATATCATCCTTGAACTGTCCCAAATGGTTCCCAACATCTAGAACACCATTTGAGAGAGTTGCTATTTTGGTCACTTTTAACCCCTTTTGCAAGAAAGGGACAGTTTGTGTTTTTGCAGGTACCAGTTGATTCCAATCATCCTAAAAGCTTCTAAGGGATCATTTGAGTGTGTCTAAAGCATCAAATCATTTTTGGAACAAGAGGCTTGACAGATTGCACAAAAACTCCAAAAAGCTCAAAAAGAGGTAAGCATCACAACTTGGAATCCTTGAAATCATGCATTGCTTTGAAGTCCACTGATCATACACATCTCATACATGTTGTATATGTTGTATTTGGGCTAATTCACCTTGTAATTCATGCCCGTATCAAAGTGTAGCACAGAAAATGCCATTATAGGTCCTTTTCAAAACCACTATCGGGTTTTGAGGAGGGAGTGTGATCTAAAAAAACTACCACCACCATTGGATTCCTTGTGAAATTCTGGGCCAGATGCATATAAATTTTGTCTCAAACTATTGAGATTTGAGAAAGTTATGGGTGTTTGAAGTTTGATAAAAAAAGATGTTGAAAACTCATGAGTGATGTCTCATGAGTGATGTTGTGACATCACATTCCTCTTTTTCTTAGTTTATCTTCAAAACTCAACCAATTTTTTCACATAGCAAAAATTATCATTTTCCAAATCTGTTTTACACACTTGTTATTCATACTCCATAATATTTTAATCCACCAAAAAATCACAAAAAATATTATTATTTGATATATTTTTAATATATTCAAAAATATTGTTTTAAATTGTTTTAAATGCTTTTAAAATGATTTCTTTTTCTTGATTTTTAAAACCAAAATGATTTTAAATATTCATGTGGATAAAATACTTTTTCATAAACCTTAATCACTGTTTATAACATGATTAATGATTTTATTTGATATTTTTTATCATTTTTTTACTTGATTTTTCTTTGAAAAATGCTCTTTAAAAAATGAAATTAGGGTTTTTGATTAATTCAACCCTCATCAAACTTTTTCAAACATTCATGGGCCTCTATTAGAGTGTAAGACCCAACACCCTTGTACAGAAAACCTATTTTAGGCCTCACTTATTGTATAAGTCCCCCTGTACATTTTCAAATAAACGGCGCGATCGTCGCCTTTTTTAAAAATAAACCTGTGCCTACCCTCGAGTAGTAAGACCTATTTCTTTTTCTTAAAACTTTTTGGGCCTCTAATAGAGTGTAAGACCCAATCCTTTCTTGACCAAAACATTTTGGGCCTCAGTGTATTGTATAAGTCCCGATACCGTCAAAAACAAACGGCGTGATCGTCGCCTTTTCAAAATAACCCTTGGGCCTCTCCTCGAGCTATAAGACCCATTCAAAACTTTTGGGCCTCTATTAGAGTGTAAGACCCAATCCCCTTTTAACCAAAATCATTTGGGTCTCACTTATTGTATAAGTCCATCTGCGTTAAAAGAAAACCTCAGCGCGATTGCCATTTCAAACGGAAAAATCATCTGGGCCTACCCTCGTGTTATAAGCCCCACTCCTTTTCTTAAAACCTTTTTGGGCCTCTTGAGAGAGTGTAAGACCCATCCCTTTGTACAGAAAACCATTTTGGGCCTCAGTCACTTGTATAAGTCCCTCTGTACAAATTCAAACAGTGCGCTCACTGATAAAACCCTGGGCCTCTCCTTGAGCTGTAAGCCCCAAATCTTTCTTTTTCAAAGAACTTTCTCCTTTGATTTTGAATATACTGTTGTTTTCAATCTTTCTTTGTTGAACAACTAACCAAACAGCATGGAAGCTCTACAACCGAGTAAGTGGTTATCGCTTTCATTTACCGCTTTCATATATATATAAATGTATTGTGGGGTTGTTTCACTGTAAGTCTCCTTTCATAAACTCATATATATATAAACTGTATTGTGGGGTTGTTTCACTGTAAGTCTTCCTTCATAAACTCATATCGACTGTGTAATAATAGTATAGATATTTAGAGTTTCCCCGACAACTACGTCTAGAACTAGGTGACGCCGTTTCGTTTATTCGTAGAAATAGACACCTAGATCCCCAAATAGGATCACCAGATACAGTCTTCTCTTCGGCTGTCCTCATTAGGAATTGTCAAAAAACTCTACTCCCAGAGATGAATGTATTCTCCGTGAATGGCATCTTTGAGTTTCTTCCAAATTCTCGAACTTTCCTGACTTTGATCTATTCTCGGTGAATAGCATTGCCTTGAATTTCTCGGGGTTTGGGGACCCACAGGCTTCATAAAAGTATCGGCCTCCTCTTGGGCATCGTACAAGGACCCACAGGCTTCCTAAAAGTAACCCCGCCTCCTCTTGGGCTTAGTACAAGGACCCTACGGCTTCTTAGAAGTATGCATAGCCTCCTTTTAGGCTTCGTATAATGATCTCTTCCTCCGGGAATGATAGCCTTCTCTTGGGCTTAGTAAAAGGACCCGTCGGCTTCTTAAAAGTTTCCAGCCTCCTCTTGGGCTTCGCACAAATTGTCCCAACGACCTCTTAGAGGTATAGGAACATAACCTAGTCATCTTCATAGAACAGTCCTGTCAAAGAGTCTACTACTGTTTCTCAAAGCATAGTACAAAAGATGAAACTCTAGACTTGGACAGTCTAATCTCCTTGAGTCTCAAAGACATTCTCAAGTGACCCTTTCGTTAAATAGGAAGGAAACCCGGAGACTCGGACAGTCTCAATACCCTTTGGATTTCCCGCTTCCTTAAAGAACAGGAATAACCCAGATCCTTGAATCAAATCCTTGAGTACAGTGTTGCTCATATAAGAACTGATTTTCTCTTTCAAAATCAGTATACTGGACCTGTCACTCAACTGAAACAGTAACCATAGCCTCCTCTTAGGCTTTGTATAATGATCCTTCTTCAATAAAGTTAGCCTCCTCTTGGGCTTTGTACAATGATCCTCCCCAGCGGAGTCAAACAACGTTTAGCCTCTCTCTCGGGCTTTGTACGAGACACATAAGAGACTCCCTCGTTGAGTCAATCACCCTTTTAGCCTCCATCTCGGGCTTTATACGAGATACAAAAAGGCTCTTAATTGAGCCAAACAAACAACAGCCTCCATCTCGGGCTTTGTACGAGATACAAAAACTCTCTTGTTGAATCAAATAGCCTCCATCTCGGGCTTTATACGAGATACCAAACGACTCCATCGTCGGGTCAAAACCTTTTTCGCCTCTCTCTCGGGCTTTGTACGAGACACATATTTGCCTCCTCTTAGGCTTTGTATAAGAAAACCACTGGTTGATCCAATCAACCTTTTAGCATCAAAGTTGTGCCTCGCTCACAGTACACAAACATCAACAACTCCTTCCCCTTCATCTAATCGCTGTAAGCGGCAAGCCTCTGGATCATCTACATCCATGCCACTGTCCCTCTTTTAGCATGAGAAATTCCTAAGGAAAGATAGCATTGCTCTACACTGAGTTAAAGTCTTCTCCTTCAGGTTGGAAATCCCCTTTAAAGGAAATTATGGCATTGCTAGGATCCACGTATCCCGGTTAAAGTAATTCTCCTTTATAAACAGTTGTGACATACAACCCCCTCTTTAGAGATGACAAATTCTCTCTAAAGTCAACACCCTTCTAGCTTCATATCTTGGGCTTTGAACAAGATACAAATAGACTTTTCAGCTTTACATCTTGGGCTTCGAACAAGATACAAATAAACCCTTCAGCTTCACATCTTGGGCTTTGAACAAGATACAAACTACCCTTTCGCTTCACGTCTTGGGCTTTGAACAAGACACCAAAACACCAATTTCCTCCCATAGAATAGGAGGAACTACGAACGCTCTGATTTCCCTATTTCGGTAAACGGGAATACGTAGGCATAAGATTGAAAGAAAAATCTTAGCGAGCACAATCAACAAAAAACCCAAATCCCATATCTCCATCAATCAAAAGCAGTAATTCAAAAGCATCAGTCCTAACATCCTAATCCTTGTTCCCCGCCAGAAACCTTCTGTCAAGGTAAAATGAAAGAAAACAGTATTGGCGAAAATACAAATAACCAGTACAAAGGCCCCCCCCCCCCCCCCCCACATTGATAGCATCTGTAACCTAACAGACCGCTGTTTAAACTCAGTATGCAAAGCAGGGTTAATTGAAGACATCTATTTCCCTTCCTTATTTAGCTCACAATAGGATAAAAAATGAATCGACCTGTAGTTTAAGCTCAACCGCAGAGAGCGACCAGCGCTTAAGAACCGCGTCCAAAATCGCTCGCTACACTCTAAAACATTGATTTTTCACGTTAAGACTTTTATTCAATCTCTGAAACTTGTGTTACTAACTTCAAAAAATAGTGTGATTTTGGATCATATAATCACATTAATGTAACCATCTCATATGCAACTTCAAGACATTGTTATTCCAATGAGACTGCTGATAATAAAGAGAGAAGAAACCAAATATTTGTTAGTTATTGTTGATAATTTCACAGCTTTTGAAAAACATTCATCATTCACTAATGATTTTTTTACAAAACAAATGCAATTTCATAAATATTATTTTAAAAAAGATACCCCCAGTTACAATTTCAACAAAACTCAGCACTATAGTTTCAAATTGTTATCACAGCTCATGCCCAATATCATATTGTTAGCAGTACCTTATAAAATCAACTCATTATTATACAACTTGGTTTTATCAAAATAAAAAAATATGAAAATGAAAGTAAAGAATAATACATTAACGACACAAACCCAAAATTCTCAATAACTCGAGTTTACACTCTCGTGTCTCCACCATACTTCCACCTTGCAGTCCAAAATCACCAACCTTGCAGAATTTAACACAATCAATTAATGAATCGAACATTATTACAAATAGATGAAACAATTATGCTTTTAATTGTATGCTATAGAACTGAATAGCACAAAGTAGACCAATATAGTTTGCATAAGATATTAGATAGAGAATAAAAATCCATATTCCTATTTCAACTGGACCACATAATACCCCTAAAAGTATAATAGAAAAAAATGCAGCTTAGAGATACCATGTTGAAATAACGCAAAAAAATGTGCAATGCAATTCAATTACAGCTTCGAATAAGGTATATACTAATCATCAACATCAAGGTGATAGCAAAATTATATTCATCAAGATTTAGTGTTGTTGGCATATAAGTTCATGTTCAACTTTTTCACCTACCATCATGCACCATTTTACTTGAAAAAGCTCTCTAGTGGGACATATCACAACAACATCAGTTCCACTTCGAGAATAAAACTTAAGATTATGCAAAAGCTCCACAACAGTAATTGATTTTAAGGCATGCTTCAAGTAATTCTTCTTTCTCAAATAACAGTAATGTATTATTCACTTTCACCAAAACTACTTACTTGCAATATGTAGCAAAAGAATGAAATTGTGTATGAGATAGAAGCTTACAACATAATCTCACATCAAGTACCAACGCTAAGCCAAAGATGTCATTAGAGACTCCAAACTATCAAGTAAGCACACCTGGCAAGCAACAAACACAACTCCCATGGTTTATTACAAATATAATATGTCATTTGTCTAGGTATTATTAGATTGTCATTTATCAAATATAGCATTCAAATCTTCAAAAAGCTATACATGTAACTATGATGATACAATAAACAAAACCTACATCAACTTTTGAGTAACTCTGACAAATACTTTTGTAGACAGAAAAATAAATAAAATAATTCATTAAAGTGAAACATGGTGAGTAAATTATTGAACAAATGAAGCACTTATTGCAATTTTGCTTAAATTTCTTCCTCTCATGTTTTGTGATAGGTAAGCCCAATAAATACCTGCACCAGTAAGATATTAATGCAATTATATTTAATCAATATATCTAGTATCACAATAAAAAAATGAAGGTAATTAACCTCCTTTTGAGTTTAATCTATTTCCCTTGGCGTTTTACATCTTGCAAAATAGAAAATAAATCTGTTCTACCAAACTTCATTATTCAACTAAACTGATCCAACCTAAGGAAAGTATACAAAAAATGAGAGAATGTAAAAAATAAAACTGCATTTTGACAACTTTCTACAAAATTGATAGGGGCATTCACAGGTCCAGCAGGTTTGTGTTCAAGAATTAAAAAAAAAAATGATTCAAATATAATTTGGTCTAATACTTGTAATATCATTTTTAGTATGATTTTAAAAGTAGCCATAGCAAGTTCTCCTACCATTCCAAAGCAATACTACAGTGATCAACAAAGGAGTAAAACAAACTTATAACGCCAATGCACTCTTCTACTGAATAGAAAAAACTGCAACAAACTAAATGCTAGCTACTGCTTTTCCCAAAAAAAAACAGAGCATGTACTAATGTAAACTCACTGAAAAATAGATTGCAGAAGGTTGAAATGCAATAGATGTGAACCTTTTAAACACAAGGGCCTCCAACACTGCCTCAATCCAAGAAGAAAAATAATTTTCTACCACAAATCTTCTTCTTTGTTTCTGAAGCCATTTACCTGGGATCAAATCTTCTTCCAGCGCAAAAACTCCCCGGGCCATATGTTTCTGTCAAACCGTAGAGATGAGAATCAAATCATATAACATCTGTAGTAGATTAAAAAATATACTTATTCATACTTTACAAAATAACTAAATGTGGAAGACATTAATTTATCCAAGAGCTTACCACTTAATGCATACACATATTATCTAAATACCACGAATCATGAATAACCATAAGCTAGTAGTCCTCTATTCAGCAATGAAGAAACAAAGCTCGAAGCATCAAACATCAAAGTGAAACAGAAACAAAACCTTTGTAAATATGACAACATTAAAGAGCATGTAAATAAAAGACATAGTGAAGACAACAAACTTCAAAAATATGACAACATTTGTAATTTTATTGCAGTGCATTAATATATTTAAAGAATGCTCCAACCAATGGCCAAGAAATTATGCAGCATTAGCAACAAATTATAATGACCAGTGCCACATTTCATGCCACAGTTATATTTGTTCCCTCTCAGATACAAATTCAAGAAACCCTTTCATTCTTGATAATGGCAAAGATAGAAATTAAGTTGAAGGATTCTTGCAGTAGAATCTAACTCTAATGCTGTAAAAAAAGCCTTCGCCAGTCTTTGAGTAAGTAATGTGCCAATTTTTCATTTCATGTATATTGAAAATCTAGTTGTAGCATATTGTAGTTATAGGAACATGTCCTTGGATATTTTCATGCAAACCATCATCATTTTATACTCTCAATGAGCTTGTGCTTGTTGAAGTTTAATTGAATGTTTATACTGATATGAAATAAATTGAATGGAAATTAAATAGGAGCTAGACATACCCAACAGTTATTAATGTTGAACAAAGTGATAATTTACCAATTTTGCAGGTTGCGAGTCCATGCTTATGCTTCCAAACAAACAGCTGATGAAACAGGCTTGCAAATGCTCACATCATCTATAGCAATAGCAGAGTCATTAAAAAATGTAGTATCTAAGGCAAACAATTTCATAAATATAGAATTTAGTAATAATTAACCAAACAATCTCATATTAGCAAGTTAATTATGTTTTGAAAACAGACTAAAATACCAAAAGCATGACCAACTAATAAACATAAAAGCATAAACATTTATAAAGCACCTTCAGCCGTTCGTGGACTTCGCCTACAGCTCTTCTGTCTCTTTTATTTTGCCAAGCATGACCATCTTTATGAAAGAAACACAATACTCTTCTGTTAAATAGAAATAAGGAACCACCTGTTTAGGAGACCAGTTGATAATGTTAACATGCAGAAGCAATTATAGTCATTCTTAAGATATAAAAACAATCTTATAATACAAAATTGAACATGAAATGGAATAACAGAAAACTCTATTGTATTAGTTCATTCCTCATCAACTGGATAAAGAGAACATAGATGTTACAGATAAGGATTATCTCCCGTGACAATCACACTGCAAGAAATAATGTGAAATCTAGGGCATTGAATAATTTTAAAATATTTTTGTCGTATTCAATTGAGAAAAAGGAAGGGAACAAATTACCGCCACTGGAGATGTTACTTGTTGGCTGTTGCAGTGGATCTTGAGTAAACTGGTACTTTTCATGATTCTGTAAAATGTACATGACTTCTATAGGCTTCAGCCATCTTCTTTGAGCTACTTACATTTCATCTCTCAACCTCCCCTTGAACCCATTTTCCAAAAACACAGACACAAAAATTGTGAAACCATCAACACATATTCTTTTCTAGATTGTGAACCTGCAAAAAAAAAATCTAATCAACATAGATACATAATATCATACTAAAGAAAAATTCTTTTGGACGTTGTTGTGAAACTAAAACATTAGAAGAAAAAACACAGATCTATGAGTCGAAATAGAAAAACAAAATTTTCTAATTTTTTTGTTACCCGAGACTTTCCATTTACAAAAGAGTGGTCGATGACAAAACTGTTCGAAATAAAACTCGATTCGGTTCATTAGGAAGATTGTGAGATGAAGAGTACGAATATGGATTTGGGTTTTCTAATGGAAGTGTTGATGGTCATGAATAAGGTGGAGAAAGAACGGCGGAGGTGCTAGGGTTTGGCGTAAAAGAGAGATGAAAAGAGAGAAGACGTGAGAGAGAAAGAAAATGTCTGCAAGAGAGAGGGAGAGAGAAAGAGAGACAAAAATAAGTAACTGAGGTAGTGGGGAAAAATTTATTCAATTTGGACAAATAAGGGCTTGACATGTGGTGCAATCAAGAGAAGAAGTAGAAATTTGCAAGCATCATTTGTTAGTTACCATTTTGTCCAAATTGAAGTGTAAATTATTTTTAGTGGAAGGGCAATTCCGGCAGTTTGGTCAACTGATTAGTAATGGGTAGATAGTAGATTCTGTGAGAACAATACTTGGTTCTGCAATATTATCTCTAAGTTTTGATGATAACAGATGAATATTTGTATGAACAATTTTGTGCAACTAATGTTGTTATTTGTGAGAACCTAGCAAACAGGTTCTGCTTCTGTGAATTGGCGCAATGCTTAATGAAAGATGCTTCGAAGAACTGAACTCAATTCGAAGATAAGACAAGATTCACATAACTCTGATACGAAAATAAAAATAAAATGAATTCTGAAGATCACAAGACAAGGGTTATGATGGGACGAAGTCCAAATGCTGAAGCCTCACGATTTTTTATCAAGGTTCTGAAGACCTACCCAAAGTCGACTCTCATGCTTCAATTAAATATTATCAGAAGCCTCTGAAGATTTGAAGAAAGTGGATTAAGAGAACAAGGTTCTAAAGACAAGTTCTGAAGATTCTGGAAGCGCAGAGCTGATGATTCGAAGACTTGATAATCTCAAGAACCGAGCAATGGTTTCCCTTCTTACTCACGCTCACAAAAAGCCTCTGAAGTTGAGAATCCCAGAAAACCTGCCACACTGTACAGCTGTACCACATTACAACGTTAAAATTCTCGAAGACTGTGCAAAATATAAATAAGACAATCTGACACAGACAGGACGCGCTGCATGCAGAAGATTTTGTACCTGTCCTCACGCTTCCAGCCGTAAGCCTACTTAGCTATCATGATTTCATTTCAACGGCTCTTTTCACTCGGCTATAAAAGGAAGCTCAAAGACTTGAAGAAAGACACACATGCGAACTGCTACAATACATTTTTAAGTCTGTTCTTTCTGAAGTCATTCTTGGTCTAAAATCGTGTTTACGTTATCTGCTTGATAAGAAGCAATTCTCTGTAAACTCATTGTGTCTGAACTTAAAAGTTGTATTCCTTAATGTAATACCCCAAATTTTGACCACTAAAGTTTCCCATCATTGTGCAAATCATCATCACAATATGGATGAACCATTATGCCTCACCAAATGCCTCAAGGGTTATTGAGCATTCACTACAATCAAAATTAGGGTCTTAAGCCCTCTCAGAGCCTTAGACAAAGGATCAATCAAGGAATGACATGATATTCAACTTGTATAACCTCTCAAACATCCACAATGGATCAAAAAGGACTCCCACTTTAAGGATTAAGCACAAGGCTGCTCCCTTCTAGGTGGATCAAGTCTCAAGATCGCCAGTATCACCAAATTAGGGTTTTGGTCGACCAAGGCCTCTAGATGGGAAGTTTCATCTGAGCATAAGCCAAAGATCCAAAACATAACCTAATGTACTCCATGGAACCTCATGGACCCATTCATCAAGTCAATTTTGCCTCAGGGGATGCATACATCAAAAATCAGGAATTAGGGTTTCTTGACCTAATTCACCCCTAAGTTGACTTTTGGGACAAATCAAGAGCCAAGACCTCAAGAGAGGGTTTGAGGGTCTCTAATAAGCTATATTGATCCATTTGTAACAATGGATTAATCCAAGAAGCTTGAGCAACAAGTCTCAATTTCATCTGCACCACAATTAGGGTTTTAAGGAAAAAGTCAACTGTAACTTTGACTTTTGACCAGGACATGCTCCCAAACCCTAGGACATGCCCCAATATACCCTATGACACCCATGGAACATGTCCATCAAGTTTGATTTAGGTCAAGGATATGATTTCCTGAAGAATTGCAAAATTTGGAATTCATTTGATAAAAAGTCAACTGTGCACAAAAGTCAACTTTGACTTTTTGAGATTTTTCACCAAAATGGATTTTTAACCCTAAAATGATGTTAATGTATGATTTGAATCATCATTCATCAAGAAAAATCAAATAATGTTGGATAACTTGTAAAAGGGGTAACCATAAAACTTAGAAATTTTTCTAAGTTATGGAAAAAGTACCACTAATGCACCAACTTTGGAGGACCATAACTCCTAAACCACAAGGCCAATATGCATATTTCCTCGCACAATAATTTGGCCATATGTTCATAATCATGGATGGAATGTTTTCCCTCAATTAATTGCATTGTTTGAATCGTGTATCAAAAATCCTAGCCTTCATGCAGAAATTAGGGTTCTTGAGGATTTTTCATGATTTCTTGTTATATGTTTAATTTAAATGAAATTAAGTGTTATAGACATGATCGTGAGGTTGAAACGAGTTGATTGGTATGTGGATTGCATGATATAATCAAGTATTCAGTGAGATTGAGGAGAAAATGCAAATCAGCCAAACCCAGAACACGCGCGTGTTCTTGGTGTGTTCTTGGCGCCATTTTTGAATAATTCAAATATTTGAATTTTGTGATTTTATTTAATTGATTCAAAAATTAATTTCTCTCTGAGTTTTAATGATTTTGAGTTGATTCTTTTTTTAATAATTCACAAAAATGTTAAAATATTTTATTTTATCAAAAAATCCCAAAAATATTATTTATTTCATATAATTGATATT
This sequence comes from Lathyrus tuberosus, assembly GCA_022829125.1. Classification (NCBI taxonomy): domain Eukaryota; kingdom Viridiplantae; phylum Streptophyta; class Magnoliopsida; order Fabales; family Fabaceae; genus Lathyrus; species Lathyrus tuberosus. The sequence continues at coordinate 17,714,229 of JALAZF010000018.1, forward strand.
TTTGCAAAGAATTAATATTTTAATTGTTTTTGACATATTAAATATTTTTTCTACATTGATTTTGCAACTTTTAATGCTTTCTAATTATTTTGTAGGTCAATACTTAATTTTTGAAGCATTAATCCAAAATCACAATTTGTTTTTCACATGTTAAACAATTTTGATCATTTTAATTGAATTTTTATTCAATTAAATACATTTTTGAAAACAAATTAGGGTTTTTGGATTAATTCAACCCTCATAAATCATTTTCAAAACTTTTTGGGCCTCTAATAGAGTGTAAGACCCAATCCTTTCTTGACCAAAACATTTTGGGCCTCAGTGTATTGTATAAGTCCCGATACCGTCAAAAACAAACGGCGCGATCGTCGCCTATTCAAAGAATCAATTGGGCCTCTCCTTGAGCTATAAGACCCATTCAAAACATTTTGGGCCTCTATTAGAGTGTAAGACCCAATCCCCTTTTAACCAAAATCTTTTTGGGCCTCACTTATTGTATAAGTCCCTCTGCGTTAAAAGAAAACCTCGGCGCGATCGCTACTTTTTAAACGAAAAGTCAACTGGGCCTACCCTCGTGTTATATGCCCCACTCTTTTTCTTTTGGGCCTCTAATAGAGTGTAAGACCCAAACCTTTGTAAATACAACCTATTTTGGGCCTCACTTATGGTATAAGACCCATTTCTTTTCTTTAAACCTTTTGGGCCTCTTGAAAGTGTGTAAGACCCATCCCTTTGTACAGAAAAATAATTTTTGGGCCTCAGTCACTTGTATAAGTCCCTCAAATTCAACAGTGCGCTCACTGATAAAACCCTGGGCCTCTCCTTGAGCTGTAAGCCCCAAATCTTTCTTTTTCAACGCACTTTCTCCTTTGATTTTGAATATACTATTGTTTTCAATCTTTCTTTGTTGAACAACTAACCAAACAGCATGAAAGCTCTACAACCGAGTAAGTATTTATACGCTTTCATTTACCGCTTTCATATACATATAACTGTATTGTGGGGCTGTTTCACTGTAAGTCTTCTTTCATAAACTCATATCAACTGTGTAATAATAGTATAGATATTTCGAGTTTCCCCGGCAACTACGTCTAGAACTAGGTGACGCCGTTTCGTTTATTCGTAGAAATAGACAACTAGATCCCCAATAGGATCACCAGATACAGTCTTCTCTCAGGCTGTCCTCATTAGGAATTGTCAAGAAACTCTACTCCCAGAGATGAATGTATTCTCCGTGAATGGCATCTTTGAGTTTCTTCCAAATTCTCGAATTTTCCTGACTTTGATCTATTCTCGGTGAATAGCATTGCCTTGAATTTCTCGGGGTTTGGGGATCCACGGGCTTCTTAAAAGCATCGGCCTCCTCTTGGGCATCATACAAGGACCCACAGTCTTCCTAAAAGCAACCCCGCCTCCTCTTGGGCTTAGTACAAGGACCCTACGGCTTCTTAGAAGTATTCACAGCCTCCTCTTAGGCTTCGTATAATGATCTCTTCCTCCGGGAATGATAGCCTCCTCTTGGGGTAGTACAAGGACCCGTCGGCTTCTTAAAAGATTCCAGCCTCCTCTTGGGCTTCGTACAAATTGTCCCGACGACCTCCTAGAGGTATAGGAACAGAACCTAGTCATCTTCATAGAACAGTCCTTTCAAAGAGTCTACTACTATTTCTCAAAACACAGTATAAAAGATGAAACTCTAGACATGGACAGTCTAATCTCCTTGAGTCTCAAAGACATTCTCAAGTGACCCCTTCAAAAATAGGAAGGAAACCCGTAGACTCGGACAGTCTCAATACCCTTTGGATTTCCCGCTTCCTTAAAGAACAGGAATAACCCAGATCCTTGAATCAAATCCTTGAGTACAGTGTTGCTCATATAAGAACTGATTTTCTCTTTCAAAATCAGTATACTGGACCTGTCACTTAACTGAAACAGTCACCATAGCCTCCTCTTAGGCTTTGTATAATGATCCTTCTCCAGTGAAGCTAGCCTCTCTCTCGGGCTTTGTACGAGACATATAAGAGACTCCCTTGCTAAGTCAATTACCCCTTTCACCTCCATCTCGGGCTTTATACGAGATACCAAAAGACTTCATCGTCAAGTCAAAACTTTTTACCCTCTCTCTCGGGCTTTATACGAGACACACAAAATACCCTATTGTTGGGCCAATAGCCTCATCTTAGGCTTTATATAAGAAAATCACTGGTTAATCCAATTAACCTTTTAGCATCAAAACTGTGCCTCGTTCACAGTACACAAACATCAACAACTCCTTCCCCTTTCATCTAATCGCTGTAAGCGGCAAGCCTCTGGATCATCTACATCCATGCCACTGTCCCTCTTTTAGCATGAGAAATTCCTAAGGAAAGATAGCATTTCTCTACACTGAGTTAAAGTCTTCCCCTTCAGGTTAAAACCCCCTATAAAGGAAATTATGGCATTGCTAGGATCTGCGTATCCCGGTTAAAGTAATTCTCCTTTATAAAACAGTTGTGACATACAACCCCCTCTTTAGAGATGACAAGTTCTCTCTAAAGTCAAATAGACCTTTCAGCTTCACATCTTGGGCTTTGAACAAGATACAAACCACCTTTTCGCTTCACGTCTTGGGCTTTGAACAAGACACCAAAAACAATCATTTCCTCCTATAGAACTACGAACGCTCTGATTTCCCTGTTTTGGATAAACGGGAATACGTAGGCATAAGATTGAAAGAAAAATCTTAGCGAGCACACTAAACAAAAACCCAAAATCCCATATCAAAAGCAGTAATTCAAAAGCATCAGTCCTAACATCCTAATCCTTGTTCCCCGCCAGAAACCTGTCATTCTGTTAAATAGCACAAGAAAGGCCCCCCCACATTGATAGCATTCGTAACCTAACAGACCGCTGTTTAAACTCAGTTTGCAAGCAGGGTTAATTAAAGACATTTATTTCCCTTCCTTCATCAGCTCACAATAGGATAAAAAATGAATCGACCTGTAGTTTTAAGCTCAACCGCAGAGAGCGACCAACGCTTAAGAACCGCGTCCAAAATCGCTCGCTACAGAAAAATGGCGCCCACCGTGAAGCACTTCAAAATTAGGTCTAGGCACGGTCTTCCTTTTCTTCACTTGTGTGAATACCACAGATTGGGGCTTCCGCCGGGGAACCTATTTTCTGTCAGGAACTTAGGATTCTTAGCTTCATAGGTCTAGGATGATTAGGAAAAATATATATACTGATTTTCCTAATTGCTATACATGTTTATTTTTCTGCTATTGGGAATGCGGGTGATGCCGTATGTGGAAAGATTGAGTATACACTTAAGATAAGTGATGGCGACGGGGTCGACCATCAACCTCAGTGGAGGCTGACCAACACAACCCATTCTCTCACCTAGACAATGGGCCGGTTGTTAAGTCTAAGAAGTTGAGGAGCCAAACCCTTTCGTAGTACGAAAACTATCAGAAATAGTTGTTACGCGATACTACCCTCATTTGAGGCTGGTGATCTATTCTCGATGAATGGTACTTACTCTAAGATTGCTCTACAACTCGCTGACGATCTGCTTGTTGTTTTGCTTTCCTGGGAGGAGCTAATGATAATGAGTACAGGTACAAAAATCACCCTAGTATAAACCTTTGGGGATGGGTAGAGCCTTGACTTCATGACAACGACCCTTTGACCCCATGTTTTTTCTATGTTTTTGTGTGCTGCATTCATGCATTCATTTAAAAAACATTAAAACATTCAAAAAATCTTCTCTTCTAGTCTCTCTGTTCTTTCAAAATAAACTAAGACTGTGATTGCAAATATCAGAGAAAAGGATTGCACTAATGGATTTCGGTAAAAGGAGAACTCACCAGTATACCTTCAAGGTTCCAAAACTAGAGGATTTGAGAAGATTAGTGAGGATGATCACTAACCCAGAGGCTTTCAGAGCCAAGCACGGAGGTTTGCTACCACTATTAAGAGTCCATCTGATTGAGGGAATCATGGATGCGCTCATTCAGTTTTATGATCCGGTTTATCACTGTTTCACATTCCCGGATTACCAGCTTGCACCAACGCTGGAGGAGTATTCTCACCTGATCGATCTACACATTACGGATCGAGCTCCATTTTCTGGACTGGAAGAAATTCCAAAGAATCATACTATTGCAAGAGCAATTCATTTGGACGAGTCTGAGGTCAGGGCTCACATGACCGCTAAGGGTGGCATCCAAGGTTTGCCAGCCCATTTCTTGACAAAGAAAGCCCTGTACTTCGCCAGTATAGGAAACGTGACTGCGTTTGAAAGTATCTTTGTCTTGCTCACCTACGGGTTATTTTTGTTTCCTAACATCAATAACTTCGTCGATATTAACTCCATTAAGGTTTTTCTCATTGGAAATCCTGTGCCGACTTTGCTCGCAGATGCGTATCATTTTGTACACTTGGGGAATTTGTACAGTGGAGGGGAGATCACATGTTGTGTACCTTTGCTTTACAAATGGTTTATCTCTCACTTGCCCAAGTCTGCTGCTTTTTAGGATTGCAAGAGTGCCTTACGTTGGTCGTAGAAGATCATGTCTCTTACCAACTCTGATATAGATTAGTGTAATAGGATTTATGATGGAATCAGGATCATTGACCATTGTGGAAGCTTCCCCAACGTACCCCTTATAGGAACTAAAGGAGGAATCAACAACCATCCGGTATTGGTTCGCCGTCAATTTGGACACCCCGATGAGACACATCTGTAATACCCCAAATTTTGACCACTTAGATTTCCCATCATTGTGAAAATCATCATCACAATATGGATGAACCATCATGCTTCACCAGTCTCCCCAAAGATCGGTGAGCATCCAATACAATCAAAATTAGGGTTTCAAGCCCTCTCTGAGTGCTTAGACAAAGGATCAATCAAGAAATGACATGATCTTCAACTTGTCTAATCTCTCAAACATCCACAATGGATCAAAAAGGACTCCCACTTCAAGGATTAAGCACAAGGCTGCTCCCTTCTAGGTGGATCAAGTCTCAAGATCGACAGTGTCACCAAATTAGGGTTTTGGTCGACCAGGGCCTCCAGATGGAAATTTTCATCTGGGCACAAGGCAATGATCCAAAACATGACCTAATATACTTCATGGAACCTCATGAACCCATGCATCAAGTCAATTTTGCCTCAGGGGATGCATTCATCAAAAATCAGGAATTAGGGTTTCTTGACCTAATTCACCCCTAAGTTGACTTTTGGGACAAACCATGAGCCAAGACCTCAAGAGATGATTTGAGGGTCTCTAATACACCATATTGATCCATTTGGAACAATGGATTGATCCAAGAAGCTTGAGCAACAAGTCTCATTTTCATCTGCACCACAATTAGGGTTTTAAGGGAAAAGTCAACTGTAACTTTGACTTTTGACCAAGACATGCTCCCAAACCCTAATACATGATTGAATATACCCTATGACACCCATGGAACATGTCCATCAAGTTTGATTTAGGTCAAGGACATGATTTCCTGAAGAATTGCACAGTTTGGAATTCATCTGATAAAAAGTCAACTGTGCACAAAAGTCAACTTTGACTTTTGAGATTTTTCACCAAAATGGATTTTTAACCCTAAAATGATGTTTATGTATGATTTGAATCATCATTCATCAAGAAAAATCAAGAAAATTTGGATAACTTGTAAAAGGGGTAACCATAAAACTTAGAAATTTTTCTAAGTTAAAAATAAAGTGGCAAAGGTACCAACTTTGGAGGACCATAACTCCTAAACCACAAGGCCATTTTTTCTCATCCAAAGATGGATTTGTAGCCCTCATTATCACCTACAAAAACTTCAACTACAAGTCATTCCAATTCATTAAGGATTTTGAGTTATGGAATGATCAAAGTGGCTGAAAAGTGAAAAAGTCACTTTTTCCAACACTTAGTGAAATTTTCACTAAGTCAGATTTTGCCTCACTTTTTGCCAAATGTAGGGGATTTTTCACTTGGAATCAAAAGAGATCAAAACCAAACTTGTTCAAACAGTTGTTGTATCATGTAAGAGCTTTCCAAAATGGCCAAGAACATTGCCAAATTCAACCTACATCATGAGATACAACATTGGCAAGTTGCCTTGCTGAAATCTGTCAAAGCAAGGCAGAATTTGCATTTTGGCTCGATTTGCCAAAATCAGCCAATTTCAATTGCTCCAATCCACTTGGACACCTCAGAGGATTGAATCCAAAGGGGACAATCACTGAGTCAAGCCTCCAAGGTCCAAGGAACAAAGAATAGCATGTTGAACCTAGAATGGCCAAAATAGGGACAAGACTTCAAATTTGGAATGAGGCATTCAATGGAACCATCAAGGTGGCATGGACTGAGCCATTCTCATCTGAAATCAGTCAAGACTTATCCAAGACCAAGGGGACCAAAGCTCTGTGTCCTAACCTCTAGTCAATGGCTAGAGGAGACTTTCATTTCCATTGGCCAACATTGAGGAAACCTACTTACCAGCTGCCATGCACTATTCCTTGCAAAACAAACTTGCTCTACTATAAATAGAGCTCAATTATGGTCAGTTTAAGTACACCAAAGCCATCTAACAGATGCTTTCCTCAAAATCTCTTTCTCTTGGCAAAAATGCCTTTCTTAGCAAGATAGCTATCAGGTTTTGAGTTTGAGAGCAATTCTGTACAAACCAATCACTCACACACCTCACATACATCACATATGAGCTGATCAAACACTCACATAACTTCTAAAATATCAATTTCATGAAATCACCAGCTGGTTGCTCAAATTTTCAAACAAGTTGCAACTGAGATGCCATAAACTGATCCAGTCCATTTCAATTCAATCCAAGTGTTCAAACACACTCCATATGGTGTAGGGAAGCTGTCCAGATCATCACAACTTGTCTGTAACACCTCCAACTCAAAATCACATCTGCTCTTGCTGTCACGACTTGGAGGTAAGCACACACTTGGTCATCTCTCAATCTATGCATATTTCCTCGCACAATAATTTGGCCATATGTTCATAATCATGCATGGAATGTTTTCCCTCAATTAATTGCATTGTTTGAATCGTGTATCAAAAATCCTAGCCTTCATGCAGAAATTAGGGTTCTTGAGGTCTCTTCGTGATTTCTTGTCGTATGTTTAATTTAAATGAAATTAAAGTACATAGACATGATCGTGAGGTTGAGACAAGCATAATGATATGTGGATTGCGTGTTATAATTACGTATTCAGTGAGATTGGATGGAAAATGCAAATCTGGGCAAACTGAAAAACGCGCGTGTTCTTGGTGTTGTTCTTGGCGCCATTTTCATATATTTGAATATTTGAATTTTGTGATTTTGTTTAATTGATTCAAAAATTAATTTCTCTCTGAGTTTTAATGATTTTGAGTTGATTCTTTTTTTAATAATTCACAAAAATGTTAAAATATTTTATTTTATCAAAAAATCCCAAAAATATTATTTATTTCATATAATTGATATTTTTGTAAAGAATTAATATTTTGATTGTTTTTGGCATTTTAAATATTTTTTCTACATTGATTTTGCAACTTTTAATGCTTTCTAATTATTTTGTAGGTCAATACTTAATTTTTGAAGCATTAATCCAAGTTCACAATTTGTTTTCCATGTGTTAAACAATTTTTGATCATTTTAATTGAATTTTTATTCAATTAAATACATTTTTGAAAACAAATTAGGGTTTTGGATTAATTCAACCCTCATAAATCATTTTCAAAACACTTTGGGCCTCTATTAGAGTGTAAGACCCAATCCTTTTTTTGACCAAATTATCTTTGGGCCTCACTTATTGTATAAGTCCCGATACCGTCAAAAAACAAACGGCGCGATCGTCGGCTTTTCAAAAATCATCCGGGCCTACCCTCGTGTTATAAGCCCCACTCTTTTCTTTAAACCTTTTTGGGCCTCTTGAGAGAGTGTAAGACCCATCCCCCCCTTGTACAAAAACTTTTTGGGCCTCACTCATTGTATAAGTCCCTCTGTACAAGTAAACGGCGCGATCGTCGCCTGTTTAAAAATAAAAACCATCTGGGCCTACCCTCGAGTAGTAAGACCCATTTCTTTTTCTTTAAAACACTTTGGGCCTCTTGAGAGAGTGTAAGACCCATCCCTTTGTACAGAAAACCTTTTTGGGCCCCAGTCACTTGTATAAGTCCCTCTGTACAAAGTTCAAACAGTGCGCTCACTGATAAAACCCTGGGCCTCTCCTTGAGCTGTAAGCCCCAGATCTTTCTTTTTCAAAGCACTTTCTCCTTTGATTTTGAATATACTGTTGTTTTTAATCTTTCTTTGTTGAACAACTAACCAAACAGCATGGAAGCACTACAACCGAGTAAGTGGTTATCGCTTTCATTTACTGCTTTCATATTATAAACTGTATTGTGGGGCTGCTCACTGTAAGTCTCCTTTCATAAACTCATATCTACTGTGTAATAATAGTATAGATATTTCGAGTTTCCCCGACAACTACGTCTAGAACTAGGTGACGCCGTTTCATTTATTCGTAGAAATAGACGACTAGATCCCCAATAGGAGCACCAGATACAGTCTTCTCTTCGGCTGTCCTCCTTAGGAATCGTCAAGAAGCTCTACTCCCCAAGATGAATGTATTCTCCGTGAATGGCATCTTTGAGTTTCTTCCCAATTCTCGAACTTTCCTGACTTGATCTATTCCTTGTGGATAGCTTGCCTTGAATGTCTCGGGGTTTGGGTACCCACTACGGTCATAATCTTGGACCTTAACTAAGGAACCCTCTTTAAAAGTTAAAAGTCGTTGGATAGTAAACCTCGCACGTTTACCAGTGGTTTTTATCTTTAAAAGAGTTATCTCTCCTAATGGAAGGGAGATGATAGACCCACGGGCTTCTTAAAAGCATCGGCCTCCTCTTGGGCATTATTCAAGGACCCTGCGGCTTCTTAGAAGTATTCACAGCCTCCTCTTAGGCTTCGTATAATGATCTCTTCCTCCGGGAATGATAACCTCCTCTTGGGCTTCGTACAAGGACCCGTCGGCTTCTTAAAAGTTTCCAGCCTCCTCTTGGGCTTCGTACAAATTGTCCCGACGACCTCCTAAAGGTATAGGAACAGAACCTAGTCATCCTCATAGAACAGTCCTTTCATAGAGTCTACTACTGTTTCTCGAAGCATAGTACAAAAGATAAAACTCTAGACACGGACAGTCTAACTTCCTTGAGTCTCAAAGACATTCTCAAGCACCCTTCGTTAAATAGGAAGGAAACCCGCAGACTCGGATAGTCTCGATACCCTTTGGATTTCCTGTTTCCTCAAAGAGAAAGAAACATCCCTGATCCTCAAATTAAATCCCTGAGTACAGTGTTGCTCATATAAGAACTGATTTTCTCTTTTAAAATCAGTATATTGGATCTGTCACTCAACTGAAATAGTTACCATAGCCTCCATCTCGGGCTTCGTACGAGATACCAAAATTCTCCCCAGTGGAGTCAAAACGACCTTTTCGCCTCTCTCGCGGGCTTTGTACGAGATACAAAAACACTCTATTACTGAGTATAAAAGATTCTTCAACTGAGTCAACTCTTTGATAGCCTCCTCTTAGGCTTTGTATAACGATATGCCCCACTGGGTCAAAAACTTTTAGCCTCTCTCTCGAGCTTTGTACGAAACACAAAATAGCCTCCTCTTAGGCTTTGTATAATGATTTTCCTAGCAGAAATTAGCCTCCTCTTAGGCTTTGTATAAGAAAACCACTGGTTAATTCAATCGACCTTTTAGCATCAAAGCTATGCCTTGTTTGTAGTACACAAACATCAACAACTCCTTTTCCTTTCATCTAATCGCTGTAAGCGGCAAGCCTCTGGATCATCTACATCCATGCCACTGTCCCTCTTTTAGCATGAGAAATTCCTAAGGAAAGATGGCATTGCTCTACACTGAGTTAAAGTCTTCTCCTTCAGGTTAAAACCCTTTCTTCAGAAATTATGGCATTGCTCGGATCCGCGTATCCCAGTTAAAGTAATTCTCCTTCTCCCCTCTTTAGAGATGACAAATTCTCTCTAAAGCCGAGGTCTTTCAGCTTCACATCTTGGGCTTTGATCAAGATACAAATCACCTTTCGCTTCACGTCTTGGGCTTTGAACAAGACACCAAAAACTAATTTCCTCCCATAGAATAGGAGGAACTACGAACGCTCTGATTTCCCTGTTTCGGTAAACGGGAATACGTAGGCATAAGATCGAAAGAAAAGATCTTAGCGAGCGCAATCAACAAAAAACCCAAATCCCATACCTTCGTCAACCAAAAGAAGTAATTCAAAAGCACCAGTCCTAACATCCTAATCCTTATTCCCTGCTAGAAAGTCCTAGAAAGAAAGAAACCTATATTGGCGAAATACGAATAACCAGTACAAAGGCCCCCCACATTGATAGCATCTGTAACCTAACAGACCGCTGTTTAAACTCAGTATGCAAAGCAGGGTTAATTGGAGACATCTATTTCCCTTCCTTATTCAGCTCACAATAGGATAAAAAATGAATCGACCTGTAGTTTAAAGCTCAAACCGCAGAGAGCGACCAGCGCTTAAGAACCGCGTCCAAAATCGCTCGCTACAGAAAAGTGGCACCCACCGTGGGGCCCGTTCCTTTCTTTCTACTTCTCTTGTGTGAAAATTTACACAAATGGCGACTCTGCTGGGGAGTCTCCTTTTCTGCCTTAGGGCATCATCCCCGTTTTCCACGGAAAATGGGAACTCTACCAAAGAGAAAGATTGACCTATGCTGGTCCATCTCTTAGGCAGGGAACCACAAATTGGGGCTTCCGCCGGGGAACCCATTTCTGTCAGGAACTTAAGAATCGTAGCTTTATAAGTCTAGGATGATTAGGACAAATATATATACTGCTTTTCCTAAATGCTATACGTGTTTATTTTTCTGCTACTGGGAATGCGTGTGATGCCGCATGTGGTGAGATTGAGTATACACCTAGAAAAGCCAAACCCTTTCGTAGTACGGAAGCTATCGGAAATAGCTGTTACGCGATACTACCCTCATTTGAGGCTGGTGATCTATTCTCGGTGAATAGCACTTACTCTAAGATTGCACACAACTCGCTGGCGATCCGCTTGTTGTCTGCCTTCCTGGGAGGAGCTGATGATAATGAGTACAGGTACAAAAATCACCCTAGTATAAACCTTTGGGGATGGGTAGAGCCTTGACTTCATGACAACGACCCTTTGACCCCATGTTTTTTCTATGTTTTTGTGTGCTGCATTCATGCATTCATTTAATAAAACATTAAAACATTCAAAAAACTTCTCTTCTAGTCTCTCTGTTTTTCAAATTAAACTAAGACTGTGATTGCAAATATCAAAGAAAAGGATTACGCTAATGGATTTCGGTAGAAGGAGAACTCACCAGTATACCTTCAAGGTTCCGAAACTAGGAGATTTGAGAAAGTTAGCGAGGATGATCGTTAACCCAGAGGCTTTCAGAGCCAAGCATGGTGGTTTGCTACCACTGTTAAGAGTCCATGTGATTAAGGGGATCATGGACGCGCTCATTCAATTCTACGATCTGGTTTATCACTGTTTCACATTCCCGGATTACCAATTATCACCAACGCTGGAGGAGTATTCTCATCTGGCTGATTTACATATCACTGATCGAGCTCCATTGTCTGGACTGGAAGAAATTCCAAAGAATCAGACTATTGCAATAGCAATTCATTTGGATGAGTCTGAGGTCAAGACTCACATGACTACTAAGGGTGGCATACAAGGTTTGCCAGCCCAGTTCTTAACAAAGAAAGCTCTGTACTTTGCTAGTATAGGGAACGGGACTGCTTTTGAAAGCATCTTTGTCTTGCTCACCTACGGGTTATTTTTGTTTCCCAACATCAATAACTTCGTCGATATCAACGCTATTAAGGTTTTTCTCATTGAAAACCCTGTGCCGACTTTGCTCGCAGATGCGTATCATTCTGTACACTTGGGAAATTTGTACAGCGGAGGGGAGATCACATGCTGTGTACCTTTGCTTTACAAATGGTTTATCTCTCACTTGCCCAAGTTTGCTGCTTTTTGGGATTGCAAGAGTGTCTTACGTTGGTCACAGAAGATCATGTCTCTCACCAACTCTGATATAGATTGGTGTAATAGGATTTATGAGGGAATCGGAGTCATTGACCGTTGTGGAAACTTCCCCAGCGTGCCCCTCATAGGAACTAAAGGAGGAATCAACTATCATCCGATATTAGTTCTTCGTCAATTTGGATACCCGATGAGACACATCCCACTGGGTGTTCATCTGGAAGGTCTTTTCTTCAAAGAAGGAGAAAGTGACAGAGCACTAAAGATGGAAATAGTGCAAGCTTGGAAACATGTTCATAATAAAGGACGAGAGTCTCTGGGAAAATCGGACTGTGTCTCGGTGGAGCCTTATCTCCATTGGGTACAAACCAGAGCTCTCAAGCTAAAGATGTCTTATCCTCGTTACGGAATTCTTCCGTCGAGGGAATCTGTCATGTACTTCATGACGGAAACTGAAAAGCTTCAGGTTACTCTCAACAAAGTCCAAAAGGAAATGAGGTCTTGGAAGAACAAGTACCGCACCCTCGACGTAGAGTGTATCCAAATACAGCAACTACTAAAAGAGAAAGATGCTCTGATTGAAATTTTGGAGCAGCATGCTGTAGAGAATCAAGATGACCAAAGGAATTTGCTCGCTCCTTTCACCTGGCAAAGGAATGACAACCCGACAACGGCCCAAGCGCCCCGGTCAAAGAAAAGGAAGATACCAGAATCAGCACCCGGTTTCTCTTCAGAGAGGACTCGGGACCCATTAGTTTAGGTTTCTGTTTCTGCACTTTGTAATCTACTGTATTTCCATTTCTATAATCCTTTGGAATTCAATAAAAAGGGGTTTCCCCACTGTTTGATATTTGCAATCTAATTGTCGAAGTTTATTTTAATTCAACCTAAAAATGATTAATATAATCATTGCATTCATCATTCTCACATCGCGTATTCTCCTTACCTACGAATCTCACGTTTGTGTCTTGATTCTAGAGTCAAACTGTCTCATTCGTATAATACTCGGGCCAATCGTCAGAAAAAGATGGATGATCTTGAGGAAGAAAACAGAGAGTTGAAAGAAGAGATCGACGCTCTGAGAGAGGATATGAGAAAGCTTTGTAACGACATGCAAGCCATGGCAGAAGCTCAGCAACAAAGAACTGTGATCTCAGAGATCACCTCAACGCCCATCATAGAAAAGTATGATCCTAGGTATCAGATGCCGAAAGATCGTCCTTGGGGCATGCCTGTTAACTATATCCCGGAAGGATATGTTCCGCCGATCACTGAAGATCAGGGAATCGCAACAGAAGCCGCTGGGCCTGAAGGTTACAAACTTCGGGAAAGCGAAGATGCCAGGGGCATACTGAAGACTCCTGAAGGTTACAAACTTCGGGAGACGCCAAGACTTACTGTCGTAGTCATGGTACCACCCCCTGTGGTGCACACTGTCCCGGAAGGACAGATTCCGCCAACACCTTCTGGTAAGAAGGAAACTATGTTCGATAGAATGGATGAATTCCAGGAGCAATTCTTAGAAATGCAGAAAGAGCTGCAAGCCATTCGCGGTCAGGATCTATTTGGAAAGGACGTCGCAGACCTCTGCTTGGTCCCAAATGTGAAAGTCCCGCACAAGTTCCAAGTGCCCGACTTTGAAAAATACAAGGGTAACTCTTGCCCTCAAAGCCATCTGGTGATGTACGCTCGGCGGATGTCAGCTCAGACGGAGAATCAGGACCTGCTGATTCATTACTTTCAGGATAGTTTAACCGGTGCCGCACTCAAATGGTACATGGGTTTAAACCGTACTACGATCAGTACATTCAAAGATCTTGGTACTGCCTTCGTCCAACAATAAAAATACAATTTGGACATGGCACCCGACAGAGATCAACTCAGATCAATGTCACAAAAGGACAAGGAAACCTTTAAGGAGTATGCTCAAAGGTGGCGTGAAATTGCCGCTCAAATTTGTCCACCTCTGGAGGAAAAAGAGATGACAAAGATCTTCTTAAAGACCTTAAGCTCATTTTAATATGACCGAATGATTTCCAGTGCACCCAGTGATTTCACCGAAATGGTCGGCATGGGTGTACGTCTTGAGGAAGCCGTCCGAGAAGGACGTTTGGTAAAAGACACTGGATCAATGAGCGGTACTAAAAAATATGGTAGTGCTCTCCCTAAGAAAAAAGAGCAAGATATTGAGAATATCTCTCTCGAAAAGCAAAGGCGACGTTATCAGCCAGTAGCAGCTGTTATTCCTGCTATCGGCCCCGCGCCTGTTCCTACGTATCAACCTCAGGTTGCGCAGAGCCAACCTGACCAACAAAGGACACAACAGCCTCTTCAGCAGGCTCGTCCTCCATATAACAACAACCATACAACACGGCCACCAGGATTTGATCCTACACCCGTAACGTACGCAGAGCTGTTTTCGTTACTGCTGGCTAAGGGGCACATCCAGACTAAGTCTCCCCTTTCAGGTCTGGAAAATCCGCCTTTTTGGTTTAAGGTGGATCAAACATGCCCTTATCATCAAGGAGGTTCAGGGCATAACATTAAGACTTGCCTCAATTTCAAATGTGACGTGCAAAAGCTTGTTAGGAGCGGGCTCTTATCTTTCAAAGATACGAATCCCAATGTTCTTACGAACCCGCTGCCTCAACATGAGAAAACTGCAGTCAATCTGATTGAGAAAGAGACTAACAATGTCTACTAAATTCACGATGTACTCTTATTGAAGACCAACCTGGTTAAGATACATTGTAGAAAGAGTGGATATGGCCATGTGCCACCTCATAACTATCACCAGTGTGATATCTGCTCTAAAGATAACCAAGGATGTTCGGTAGTGCAATCAGCTCTACAGGAACAAATGGATCTCGGATGGATCCAGGAGCACCGAGTTCGTGGAGTTAACATGGTCTCTACGAATTCTAACGTCATTCAAAACCACGACATCCGTGCGATGAATGTCAACTTGGTGGCGATGCACTCAAGGCAAAGCCAGTATCATAATCTGCCGCGGCACGATTACAGTTCCTGTCTGACTTGCTCGGTAAACAAACAGGGATGGTCTTTCATACAAGAGACCCTCCAGCGTCAGATGGATCTTGGATGGATCCAAGACTACCATGATAGGAACTCCTATCAAATCAACATGGTTCAGATCTTTGACATTCGCGTGATGAATACCAACCTGGTAGAGTTACATGTTGAGCAGGTCCGACTCAGATTCTTAATATCACATGATTATCAAAACTGTAAAGCGGGTTGCGAAAATGATCGAGGTTGTACCCTTGTCCAGGAGGCACTTCAGCACTTGTTAAATCACTGGTGGATGCCAATCTATATGGACGAAGATACTCAGCAAATTAGTATCAGTCACAGGAATCTTACTCGTCGTCAAAGTCAGGATGTCCGATTAATGGAAGATAACCTAGTGAGGTTACATTGCATTCGAAGTGGGCGTGGCCAGGTGCCACCACACAACTATGACAGTTGTAGCGTCTGTTCGAAAAGTAACCAAGGGTGTTACCTTGTGAGAGCAGCTCTTCAGGGTCAGGTCGATCATGGAGAAATTCGTCCATATCCAGGTTCAGGACCCATCATTTGGTCGCCGAACTACCTTGCCGAGCAAGTTGAGGATGTTGTCACGATCTCTGGTCATCACCAGATCAGGGATGTTTTTGCCATCGTCCCTCTACTTGACGAATCTAGAGTTCCCAACCAGGAACGGATCGAGATTACTTATGATGGTCAGAAAAATCAGAAGGTTCCCATAGTCATCTATCTACCGGGGCCATTACCGTATGAATCAACTAAGGCTATCCCTTACAAATACGGTACAACAATAATCGAAAATGGAAAGGAAATTCCATTACCTTCCGTCGTGAATATTGCATACATCAATCGTGTAACACGGAGCGGTCGAATCTTCAACCGAGGGGTTGGAGAATCCAACAAAGAAAAGGAACTTCAGGCAGAAATTCCTGATCCGCCAGTCAGTCAATCTAGTAATCCCGACTTTTCAAAAGACAAAGATGAGATGCTAAAGCTCATCCAAAGGAGCGAATATAACATTGTTGATCAACTGTTACAGACTCCTTCAAAGATCTCAGTATTATCACTGTTACTCAGTTCAGAAGCACACAGAGAGGCTCTACAGAAAGTCTTGGAGCAAGCCTTTGTGGAACAAGATGTAACAATCAGACAATTCGATAGAATTGTCTCTAACATCACTTCCTGCAATAATTTGGGATTTAGTGATGAGGAATTACCTGAAAAGGGTCGCCGTCATAACATGGCGCTCAACATTACAGTTAACTGCCAGGGCGATGCTTTAGCCAACGTACTGGTAGACACAGGGTCAGCCCTGAATGTTATGCCGAAGTCCACTTTGACGCAATTATCATTTAAGGGCCCTCCGATGAGAGTCAGCGAGGTCGTCGTCAAAGCATTCGACGGATCCAGAAAAACAGTTATCGGCGAAGTGGATCTTCCCATAACTATTGGTCCTCACACTTTCCAAATCACTTTCCAGGTCATGGACATCCGGGCAACATACAGTTGTTTATTAGGAAGACCTTGGATACATCAGGCTGAAGCGGTCACTTCGACCCTCCACCAAAAGCTAAAGTTCGTCAAGAACGATCAACTTGTCACGGTTTGTGGGGAACAAGCCTTGTTTGTGAGCAATTTATCATCATTTGCTTGTGTAGAACCCGAGGAGGTTATTGGAACTCAGTTCCAAGCACTATCGGTGAGCAAGGACAATCAGTTCGAAGGAGGAACCTCGATTTCCTCATACAACGATGTTATCAAAGCAGTCGAGAGTACCGATACGACAGGATGGGGACGACTTGTCATTCCTATTGACAATAAAACAAAGAAGGGTCTTGGTTTTTCTGCAACCTATACCCAGACAGCCACCAACGATGAAAGTCTTCATCCCCTTCAAAACTTCTTCCACAGTGGAGGTTTTCTTCACCCAGTGTCTCAGACAGTTCATGTTATCAATGAGGAAGATCCCTCTGACACAGATGAAGAATGGAAGTCCTACCTTAACAAGGACGACTATATGTCTCAGGAAGAGGTGCCTATGCCTTTTGGCTTTCCTACAGAAAGTCCGAGATTTATACCAAGATCAGATGTCGAAATGATCTACGGGGATTGTGATCCGGAAGGATGCCGTGCTCCGCCAAATTCATTAGAGGAAGACACTCTGATGAAAGACAACTTTGACTGCAATTACTATGGCCCGATGGATGGCCTGCCAATGTGGCAGCCTTACCCAGGAAACTTGGGGCAAGAAAGTCAGCCGAGTAATGAAACTCAGCTGAGCGTCATTAAACAGAATACATGTGTCCCCACCATGTCATAGGATCAACACTCAGGTCATTCAGAAACTACTCAACATGAAGATGAATTCGCAACGTTTGCAGGACTTGAATTCATCAACTATGCTTTTCCCGAGGTCAACGTCATCGAGAGGGATGACTTCTCCAATTCCAAAGAAGTTTGGGACACTCTGGGACAACCAAGTGGAAGATACGACTTTATGGTCAAGTACACTGCTCCCGAAAGCTCTCGTATCAGGCTCGAAGATATCCAGCCAACTGGATGGGGAGATATAGCTGAGAGCACCAATGCTATGCAAAATGCAACAGAGGAATCCTTCTACGACCATTCTGCTTGGGAGACAGATTCCAATGATCCTGCTCCACCAGAAATCAGCGTCATTTCTGAAGACAAATCAAGGAAGGTGCCAGACTTTGTGATTCACCGAGGAGTTCGCCGCCAATGGGTTATCGTCAAGGTTCCGAAGGTCGTTCATCAGTTAAAGCAATTGCCATCTTTAACCTTTCACCCTGCCCAGGTGAAACGGATGTTTTGATAGGGCTCGCTTTCTGTAAATTTCCCTCTTCGCTTTGCCCAAAGCAACAGAGTTTTGTTTTATAGGGCTGTAGTTTCAAGATTCGACTTGTTCATTAATAAAATAACGTCGTTCTGTAATTTCCGCATTAATTGTTGTTTTCTCTTTTTGCTTTTTCAGAAAATGGTAATCCTAAAAAAAACATTCAATAATAAAAACAAGCAGTAAAATCAAAACACTGCACACACTTGCATTTTCTCTATCTTTTCTAAACACGAATCATCACGTCATGCAGATTGCTTGTTTTATACCCCGTTGAAACATACAATCCGATGCCTTCTCCCAACTTTGAGTTCCCGGTATTCGAGGCTGAAGAAGAAAATGACGACGAAATTCCAGAAGAGATCTCCCGACTACTCAGACAAGAGGAAAAGTCCATTGAACCTCACAAAGAACCGTTGGAAACGGTAAACTTGGGTTCAGAAAAAGAGAAAAAAGAAATCAGGATCGGAGCATTGCTCAGTCCAACTACCAGAGAGGGTTTGATAAAGCTTCTCAAAAAATTCCCCGATGTATTCGCTTGGTCCTATCAGGATATGCCAGGGTTGGATACCAGCATCGTGGAACATCACTTACCGTTGAGATCGGAATGTCCGCCAGTAAAGCAAAGGTTGAGACGGACTCACCCGGACATGGCCATCAAAATCAAGGAGGAGGTACAAAAACAGATCGACGCGGGTTTCCTCGCTACATCTGAATATCCTCAATGGCTAGCCAACATCGTACCCGTTCCCAAAAAGGACGGAAGGGTCAGAATGTGTGTTGATTACAGATATCTAAACAAGGCAAGTCCAAAGGACGACTTTCCTTTACCACACATTGACATGCTGGTAGACAGCACAACAAAGTTCAAAGTTTTCTCCTTCTTGGATGGATTCTCGGGCTATAACCAGATCAAAATGGCGCCGAAAGACATGGAGAAAACTTCGTTCATTACCCCATGGGGTACCTTTTGTTACAAGGTAATGCCGTTCGGTTTGAACAATGTCGGGGCAACCTATCAAAGGGCCATGACTACTCTGTTTTATGACATGATACACAAAGAAATCAAGGTATATGTCGATGATATGATTGCAAAATCAAAAACAGAGAGTGAGCACGTTGAACATCTGTCAAAATTGTTTGAACGTCTAAGAAAATTCAAGCTCCGCTTGAATCCCAACAAGTGCACCTTCGGTGTCCGTTCAGGGAAACTACTAGGGTTCATCGTCAGCCAGAAAGGGATTGAGGTTGACCCTGACAAGGTCAAGGCCATTCAAGAAATGCCTTCTCCGAAAACTGAAAAACAAGTCAGAGGATTCCTGGGACGTTTGAACTACATCTCCAGATTCATATTCCTTATGATCGCCACTTGTGCGCCGATTTTCAAATTACTCAAAAAGAACCAGGATTGCGTTTGGTCAGAAGATTGCCAAACCGCCTTCGACAGTATCAAGGAATATCTGTTGAATCCTCCGATCCTATCACCTCCAGTGGAAGGAAGACCACTAATCATTTACCTCACAGTCCTAGAGGACTCAATGGGATGTGTACTTGGCCAACAAGACGAAACTAAAAGGAAAGAGTCTGCCATTTACTATCTAAGCAAGAAATTCACCGACTGCGAAAATCGGTATACAATGCTTGAGAAAACTTGTTGCGCTTTGGCTTGGGCAGCCAAACATCTTCGCCAGTACATGATTCGTCATACTACTTGGTTGGTCTCCGAAATGGATCCAATCAAGTACGTTTTCGAAAAACCTGCTCTCACGGGAAGGATTGCCCGTTGGCAGATGTTACTATCAGAATATGACATAGAGTACCATGCTCAGAAAGCCGTTAAAGGAAGTATTTTAGCCGATCATTTGGCTCATCAACCGATTGACAATCAAGAATCAATCGGGTTTGACTTCCCAGACGAAGATGTCATGTATCTAAAAATGAAAGATTGTGATGAACCGCTACCCAGTGAAGGGCCAGAACCAGGTTCCCAGTGGGGACTTATCTTTGACGGAGCAGTTAATCATTATGGGAACGGAATTGGGGCAATCATTGTTACCCCTCAGGGTACCCACATTCCTTTCACTGCCAGACTTACGTTCAAATGCACGAACAACAAGGCCGAATACGAAGCATGTATTATGGGTCTCGAAGAAGCGATTGATTTAAGGATCAAAAACTTGGACGTATACGGCGATTCAGCCCTAGTTATCAATCAGATAAAAGGAGATTGGAACACATACCAATCAGGATTGATTCCTTACAAAGACTATGCAAGAAGGTTGTTACCCTTCTTCAACAGAGTCGACTTTCATCACATCCCTCGTGATGAGAATCACATGGCTGATGCATTAGCCACTCTCTCTTCCATGATTAGTGTAGGTTGATGGAATGACATACCTAAGATTGACATAATGCACCTTGAACGGCCCGCTTACATCTTCGCAATTAAAGCAGTCATAGACGACAGACCTTGGTATCACGATATCAAATGCTTCCTTCAGAAACAAGAGTACCCATCTGGGGCACTCAGAAAAGACAGGAAAACCCTCAGAAGATTGGCTGGAAACTTCTTCCTGAGCGGTGACACTCTTTATAAGAGAAATTTTGACATGGTTTTGCTCCGATGCATCGACATTGACTATTTCACCAAGTGGGTCGAAGCAGCGTCATTCGCCAATGTAACCCGACAAGTGGTGGTCCGATTTATCAAAAACAATATCATCTGCCGTTATGGTGTTCCAAGCGAGATCATTACTGATAATGGATCTAACTTGAATAATAAGATGATGAAAGAGTTGTGTGTTGAGTTCAAGATCGAACACCATAACTCATCTCCCTACCGACCCAAGATGAACGGAGCGGTAGAAGCGGCTAACAAGAACATCAAGAAGATCGTTCAAAAAATGGTTGTAACCTATAAAGATTGGCACGAGATGCTACCCTTTGCTCTTCATGGTTATCGCACATCTGTCCGCACTTCAACAGGGGCAACCCCTTTCTCTCTAGTATATGGCATGGAGGCAGTGCTTACCATAGAAGTAAAGATCCCATCAATCCGGGTATTGATGGAAGCTAAGCTCACCGAAGCTGAATGGTGTCAAAGTCGACACGACGAACTGAACCTGATCGAAGAAAAGAGAATCACGGCACTATGCCACGGTCAGTTGTATCAACAAAGAATGAAGAGGGCGTTCGACAAAAAGGTTAGGCCTCGTGTCTTCAGGAAAGGAGACCTCGTGCTCAAGAAGATACAATCATTTCTCACTGACTCTCGGGGCAAATGGACCCCAAATTATGATGGCCCCTATGTGGTCACGAAAGCTTTCTCAGGCGGTGCCTTGAGACTTGCAACCATGGACGGAGAGGAATTTGCCTACCCCACGAATGTTGATGTAGTCAAGAAATACTTCGCCTAAAAAAAAAACGTCTCGGTGGATTGAAAACCCGAAAGGGCGGTCCAGGCAAAAGTTAGAGACATGGAAAAAAAAGAATCATCCCGATGGATTGGAAATCTCATAGTACAATCTAGGCAAAAATTAGGGATAATGGCAAGTAACTATGTTCAACAGAGGCAAGTCCCTCAGCAGCAGTTACAGCATCACCTATCGGAGGAAATCTCCAGTCAAAGGTCATCTTCGACAGAAGCTCAGGATGTCCCGAATTCAAAGTTGGTAGAAGGATAGTGGTCGTTATGTTTCAACGTAGCCCTTTTCCCTGTAAATTACCATTTTCTAACTTTGTATATACTCTTTGGAATCATGTGTTTGGCTGATCTCCATCTTATCAATAAAATTTGAGCCCTTGTGCTTTTGTTTGTAATTCTTTACTTGTTTTAGCTTTACAGAACGACGTTGTTTAAACTTAATCAGCGATTCTTGAAATAAAACAAAAATGAATTTACTTGTTAAAACTTTTTCTGCTTTTAAAATAAAGATGGCAATTTCTTTTGACTGTTGAACATCAGAAGAACATCGATTGCTTCTCCCGAAGTAAGCGAACTTCAAAGTGCAGAATCAAAGTACTCCTTCTAAGCCAGTACTCCTGAATGAAGGGATCAACTGTGTCAGAGACCTTGTTTCGTCTGACATCCTCGCCCGAGTTCTCATCTCTTAAGCCCGATCAACATAGCTCCCAACGGGACTATCTCTCCTAAGCAAGGTGGAATTACTATCTTGAACCAGCGATATCTCTATACCCCCCGCGATGGCCGAGTATCCAATTGTGTTCATCTGTATGTCGCGTCTGTTTTGTCAGCATATACATACATACTTCATGCATTTTTTATTTGCATTTACATTTCATATTGCATCACTATCACTTGAGTCGGTCTTGTCCCCTAGTGATAAACAGTTTTCTCAATCGAGTTTGACAGTTCTTTCCTCGTCAGGAAGTGTTGCGTCTGCACAATCTCGCCACCAGTGTATCTTTAGATCAGAGTCGGCACTTGGCCACTTTGATAACTTGAACCTCTGAAAAGCCAGAGAAAACTCTCAATAAACATCACTCTTCGCCATTGAAGATGATATCCTTGCTTTCCCGGATTAAGGAAAATCCACAGAGAACGCCTCGTGATCAGAGATTCGGCAGCACGCCAGTTTTGCTCCGAAAAACCGCTGATGAAAAGGTCATTGGCACCTCAAAATTGGACCCCATCATATGGCGTTTCTCCGGGAAGATCCCGAGAAAAGTATGATGAAAGATCCCAAACGAAAATAGTCTCTCAAGAGACTCGCTTTCCCCGGTAGAATCGACAAATGGCGTCTCCAACAGAGAAGTTTGTACAACTCTACAAATCAGACGACTGGGTTCCCCAGCAAGTCTGACATCGAAACTTTTTCCACTCAAATGGCATCTCCCCAGGAAAATTCGGCGAGAAGTTTGAGGAAAACCGCTACGCATAGCGTCCCTTGTCAATAAAGCTTATTGACAAAAGAAACTAAGACCAGTTCCTTGGTAGGAAACCGGGATCGAGGGGAAGTTTACAAAAGAAACTAAGACCAGCTCTTGGTAGGAAACCAGGATCGAGGGGAAGTTTAAATCAGAAACTAAGACCAGTTCTTGGTAGGAAACCAGGATCGAGGGGAAGTTTAAATAATAAACTAAGACCAGTTCCTTGGTAGGAAACCAAGAACGAGGGGAGGTTTATTTCAAAAGAAAACTGAGACCAGTTCCTTGGTTGAAGACCAGGATCGAGGGGAAGTTTACCTTTTCTAAGCATCATTGCTTAGCTAAAGAAGATGAATGCGTAAGCTACCATTCATAATCACCATCAAAATTTCGGATATTCCGATATTTAATCCTCTTGCACCCCGAATGCTCGAATCCCTTCGTCATTCATACCTTCGGGTCCAAGAAGATTAAATAGGGGCATCTGTAATACCCCAAATTTTGACCACTTAGATTTCCCATCATTGTGAAAATCATCATCACAATATGGATGAACCATCATGCTTCACCAGTCTCCCCAAAGATGGGTGAGCATCCAATACAATCAAAATTAGGGTTTCAAGCCCTCTCTGAGTGCTTAGACAAAGGATCAATCAAGAAATGACATGATCTTCAACTTGTCTAATCTCTCAAACATCCACAATGGATCAAAAAGGACTCTCACTTCAAGGATTAAGCACAAGGCTGCTCCCTTCTAGGTGGATCAAGTCTCAAGATCGACAGTGTCACCAAATTAGGGTTTTGGTCGACCAGGGCCTCCAGATGGAAATTTTCATCTGGGCACAAGGCAATGATACAAAACATGACCTAATATACTTCATGGAACCTCATGAACCCATGCATCAAGTCAATTTTGCCTCAGGGGATGCATTCATCAAAAATCAGGAATTAGGGTTTCTTGACCTAATTCACCCCTAAGTTGACTTTTGGGACAAACCATGAGCCAAGACCTCAAGAGATGATTTGAGGGTCTCTAATACACCATATTGATCCATTTGGAACAATGGATTGATCCAAGAAGCTTGAGTAACAAGTCTCATTTTCATCTGCACCACAATTAGGGTTTTAAGGGAAAAGTCAACTGTAACTTTGACTTTTGACCAAGACATGCTCCCAAACCCTAATACATGATTGAATATACCCTATGACACCCATGGAACATGTCCATCAAGTTTGATTTAGGTCAAGGACATGATTTCCTGAAGAATTGCACAGTTTGGAATTCATCTGATAAAAAGTCAACTGTGCACAAAAGTCAACTTTGACTTTTTGAGATTTTTCACCAAAATGGATTTTTAACCCTAAAATGATGTTTATGTATGATTTGAATCATCATTCATCAAGAAAAATCAAGAAAAGTTGGATAACTTGTAAAAGGGGTAACCATAAAACTTAGAAATTTTTCTAAGTTAAAAATAAAGTGGCAAAGGTACCAACTTTGGAGGACCATAACTCCTAAACCACAAGGCCATTTTTTCTCATCCAAAGATGGATTTGTAGCCCTCATTATCACCTACAAAAACTTCAACTACAAGTCATTCCAATTCATTAAGGATTTTGAGTTATGGAATGATCAAAGTGGCTGAAAAGTGAAAAAGTCACTTTTTCCAACACTTAGTGAAATTTTCACTAAGTCAGATTTTGCCTCACTTTTTGCCAAATGTAGGGGGATTTTTCACTTGGAATCAAAAGAGATCAAAACCAAACTTGTTCAAACAGTTGTTGTATCATGTAAGAGCTTTCCAAAATGGCCAAGAACATTGCCAAATTCAACCTACATCATGAGATACAACATTGGCAAGTTGCCTTGCTGAAATCTGTCAAAGCAAGGCAGAATTTGCATTTTGGCTCGATTTGCCAAAATCAGCCAATTTCAATTGCTCCAATCCACTTAGACGCCTCAGAGGATTGAATCCAAAGGGGACAATCACTGAGCCAATCCTCCAAGGTCCAAGGAACAAAGAATAGCATGTTGAACCTAGAATGGCCAAAATAGGGACAAGACTTCAAATTTGGAATGAGGCATTCAATGGAACCATCAAGGTGGCATGGACTGAGCCATTCTCATCTGAAATCAGTCAAGACTTATCCAAGACCAAGGGGACCAAAGCTCTGTGCCCTAACCTCTAGTCAATGGCTAGAGGAGACTTTCATTTCCATTGGCCAACATTGAGGAAACCTACTTACCAGCTGCCATGCACTATTCCTTGCAAAACAAACTTGCTCTACTATAAATAGAGCTCAATTATGGTCAGTTTAAGTACACCAAAGCCATATAACAGATGCTTTCCTCAAAATCTCTTTCTCTTGGTAAAAATGTCTTTCTTAGCAAGGTAGCTATCGGGTTTTGAGTTTGAGAGCAATTCTGCACAAACCAATCACTCACACACCTCACATACATCACATATGAGCTTATCAAACACTCACATAACTTCTGAAACATCAATTTCATGAAATCACCAGCTGGTTGCTCAAATTTTCAAACAAGTTGCAGCTGAGATGCCATAAACTGATCCAGTCCATTTCAATTCAATCCAAGTGTTCAAACACACTCCATATGGTGTAGGGAAGCTGTCCAGATCATCACAACTTGTCTGTAACACCTCCAACTCAAAATCACATCTGCTCTTGCTGTCACGACTTGGAGGTAAGCACACACTTGGTCATCTCTCAATCTATGCATATTTCCTCGCACAATAATTTGGCCATATGTTCATAATCATGCATGGAATGTTTTCCATCAATTAATTGCATTGTTTGAATCGTGTATCAAAAATCCTAGCCTTCATGCAGAAATTAGGGTTCTTGAGGTCTCTTTGTGATTTCTTATTGTATGTTTAATTTAAATGAAATTAAAGTACATAGACATGATCGTGAGGTTGAGACGAGCATAATGATATGTGGATTGCATGTTATAATTACGTATTCAGTGAGATTGGATGGAAAATGCAAATCTGGGCAAACTGAAAAACGCGCGTGTTCTTGGTGTTGTTCTTGGCGCCATTTTCATATATTTGAATATTTGAATTTTGTGATTTTGTTTAATTGATTCAAAAATTAATTTCTCTCTGAGTTTTAATGATTTTGAGTTGATTCTTTTTTTAATAATTCACAAAAATGTTAAAATATTTTATTTTATCAAAAAATCCCAAAAATATTATTTATTTCAGATATTTGATATTTTTGTAAAGAATTAATATTTTGATTGTTTTTGGCATTTTAAATATTTTTTCTACATTGATTTTGCAACTTTTAATGCTTTCTAATTATTTTGTAGGTCAATACTTAATTTTTGAAGCATTAATCCAAGATCACAATTTGTTTTCCATGTGTTAAACAATTTTTGATCATTTTAATTGAATTTTTATTCAATTAAATACATTTTTGAAAACAAATTAGGGTTTTGGATTAATTCAACCCTCATAAATCATTTTCAAAACACTTTGGGCCTCTATTAGAGTGTAAGACCCAATCCTTTTTTTGACCAAATTATCTTTGGGCCTCACTTATTGTATAAGTCCCGATACCGTCAAAAAACAAACGGCGCGATCGTCGCCTTTTCAAAAATCATTCGGGCCTACCCTCGTGTTATAAGCCCCACTCTTTTCTTTAAACCTTTTTGGGCCTCTTGAGAGAGTGTAAGACCCATGCTTCCCTTGTACAAAAACTTTTTGGGCCTCACTCATTGTATAAGTCCCTCTGTACAAGTAAACGGCGCAATCGTCGCCCGTTTAAAAATAAAAACCATCTGGGCCTACCCTCGAGTAGTAAGACCCATTTCTTTTTCTTTAAAACACTTTGGGCCTCTTGAGAGAGTGTAAGACCTATCCCTTTGTACAGAAAACCTTTTTGGGTCCCAGTCACTTGTATAAGTCCCTCTGTACAAAGTTCAAACAGTGCGCTCACTGATAAAACCCTGGGCCTCTCCTTGAGCTGTAAGCCCCAGATCTTTCTTTTTCAAAGCACTTTCTCCTTTGATTTTGAATATACTGTTGTTTTTAATCTTTCTTTGTTGAACAACTAACCAAACAGCATGGAAGCACTACAACCGAGTAAGTGGTTATCGCTTTCATTTACTGCTTTCATATTATAAACTGTATTGTGGGGCTGCTCACTGTAAGTCTCCTTTCATAAACTCATATCTACTGTGTAATAATAGTATAGATATTTTGAGTTTCCCCGGCAACTACGTCTAGAACTAGGTGACGCCGTTTCATTTATTCGTAGAAATAGACGACTAGATCCCCAATAGGAGCACCAGATACAGTCTTCTCTTCGGTTGTCCTCCTTAGGAATCGTCAAGAAGCTCTACTCCCCAAGATGAATGTATTCTCCGTGAATGGCATCTTTGAGTTTCTTCCCAATTCTCGAACTTTCCTGACTTGATCTATTCCTTGTGGATAGCTTGCCTTGAATGTCTCGGGGTTTGGGTACCCACTACGGTCATAATCTTGGACCTTAACTAAGGAACCCTCTTTAAAAGTTAAAAGTCGCTGGATAGTAAACCTCGCACGTTTACCAGTGGTTTTTATCTTTAAAAGAGTTATCTCTCCTAATGGAAGGGAGATGATAGACCCACGGGCTTCTTAAAAGCATCAGCCTCCTCTTGGGCATTATTCAAGGACCCTACGGCTTCTTAGAAGTATTCACAGCCTCCTCTTAGGCTTCGTATAATGATCTCTTCCTCCGGGAATGATAGCCTCCTCTTGGGCTTCGTACAAGGACCCGTCGGCTTCTTAAAAGTTTCCAGCCTCCTCTTGGGCTTCGTACAAATTGTCCCGACGACCTCCTAAAGGTATAGGAACAGAACCTAGTCATCCTCATAGAACAGTCCTTTCATAGAGTCTACTACTGTTTCTCGAAGCATAGTACAAAAGA
The DNA here is from genome assembly GCA_022829125.1 of Lathyrus tuberosus. Taxonomy (NCBI): domain Eukaryota; kingdom Viridiplantae; phylum Streptophyta; class Magnoliopsida; order Fabales; family Fabaceae; genus Lathyrus; species Lathyrus tuberosus. Next base: position 17,742,032 of record JALAZF010000018.1, read on the forward strand.
TAAAACTCTAGACACGGACAGTCTAACTTCCTTGAGTCTCAAAGACATTCTCAAGCACCCTTCGTTAAATAGGAAGGAAACCCACAGACTCGGATAGTCTCGATACCCTTTGGATTTCCCGTTTCCTCAAAGAGAAGGAAACATCCCTGATCCTCAAATTAAATCCCTGAGTACAGTGTTGCTCATATAAGAACTGATTTTCTCTTTTAAAATCAGTATATTGGATCTGTCACTCAACTGAAACAGTTACCATAGCCTCCATCTCGGGCTTCGTACGAGATACCAAAATTCTCCCCAGTGGAGTCAAAACGACCTTTTCGCCTCTCTCTCGGGCTTTGTACGAGATACAAAAACACTCTATTACTGAGTATAAAAGATTCTCCAACTGAGTCAACTCTTTGATAGCCTCCTCTTAGGCTTTGTCTAACGATATGCCCCACTGGGTCAAAAACGTTTAGCCTCTCTCTCGGGCTTTGTACGAGACACAAAATAGTCTCCTCTTAGGCTTTGTATAATGATTTTCCTAGCGGAAATTAGCCTCCTCTTAGGCTTTGTATAAGAAAACCACTGGTTGATTCAATCGACCTTTTAGCATCAAAGTTGTGCCTTGTTCGCAGTACACAAACATCAACAACTCATTTTCCTTTCATCTAATCGCTGTAAGCGGCAAGCCTCTGGATCATCTACATCCATGCCACTGTCCCTCTTTTAGCATGAGAAATTCCTAAGGAAAGATGGCATTGCTCTACACTGAGTTAAAGTCTTCTCCTTCAGGTTAAAACCCTTTCTTCGGAAATTATGGCATTGCTCGGATCCGCGTATCCCAGTTAAAGTAATTCTCCTTCTCCCCTCTTTAGAGATGACAAATTCTCTCTAAAGCCGAGGTCTTTCAGCTTCACATCTTAGGCTTTGATCAAGATACAAATCACCTTTCGCTTCACGTCTTGGGCTTTGAACAAGACACCAAAAACCAATTTCCTCCCATAGAATAGGAGGAACTACGAACGCTCTGATTTCCCTGTTTTGGTAAACGGGAATACGTAGGCATAAGATCGAAAGAAAAGATCTTAGCGAGCGCAATCAACAAAAAACCCAAATCCCATACCTTCGTCAACCAAAATCAGTAATTCAAAAGCACCAGTCCTAACATCCTAATCCTTATTCCCCGCTAGAAAGTCCTAGAAAGAAAGAAACCTGTATTGGCGAAATATGAATAACCAGTACAAAGGCCCCCCACATTGATAGCATCCGTAACCTAACAGACCGCTGTTTAAACTCAGTATGCAAAGCAGGGTTAATTGGAGACATCTATTTCCCTTCCTTATTCAGCTCACAATAGGATAAAAAATGAATCGACCTGTAGTTTAAAGCTCAAACCGCAGAGAGCGACCAGCGCTTAAGAACCGCGCCCAAAATCGCTCGCTACAACATCCCACTGGGTGTTCATCTGGAAGGTTTTTTCTTCAAAGAAGGAGAAAACGACAGAGCACTAAAGATGGAAATAGTGCACGCTTGGAAGCATGTTCATAAGAAAGGACGAGAGTCTCTGGGAAAACCGGATTGTGTCTCAGTGGAGCCTTATCTCCATTGGGTACAAACTAGAGCTCTCAAGATAAAGATGCCTTATCCTCGTTACGGAATTCTTCCGCCGAGGGAATCTGTCATGTACTTCATGACGGAAACTGAAAAGCTTCAGGTTACTCTTAACAAAATTCAAAAGGAGAGAAGGTCTTGGAAGAACAAGTACCGCACCCTCGACGTAGAGTGCATCAAAATACAACAATTACTGAAAGAAAAAGATGCTCTGATTGAAATTTTAGAGCAACATGCTGTAGATAATCAAGATGACCAAAGGAATTTGCTCGCTCCTTTCACTTGGCAAAGGAATGACAACCCGACAACGGCCCAAGAGCCCCGGTCAAAGAAAAGGAAGATACCAGAATCAACACCTGATTTCTCTTTAGAGAGGACTCAAGACCCATTAGTTTAGGTTTCTGTTTCTGCACCTTGTAATCTACTGTATTTCCACTTCTGTAATCTTTTGAATTTCAATAAAAAGGGTTTTCCCCACCGTTTGATATTTGCAATCTAATTGTCGAAGTTTATTTTGATTAAACCAAAAAAACAATTAATATAATCATTGCATTCATCATTCTCACATCGCGTATTCTTCTTCCCTACGAATCTCATGTTTGTGTCTCGATTCTAGAATCAAATTATCTCATTCGTATAATACTCGGGCCAATCGTCAGAAAAGGATGGATGATCTTGAGGAAGAAAACAGAGAGTTGAAAGAAGAGATCGACGCTCTGAGAGAGGATATGAGAAAGCTTCGTAACGACATGCAAGCCATGGCAGAAGCTCAGCTACAAAGAACTGTGATCTCAGAGATCACCTCAACGCCCGTAGTGGAGAGGTATGATCCTAGGTATCAGATACCGAAAGATCATCCTTGGGGCATGCCTGTTAACTATATCCCGGAAGGATATATTCCGCCGATCACTGAGGATCAGGGAATCTCAACAGAAGCCGCTGGGCCTGAAGGTTATAAACTTCAGGAAAGCCAAGATGCCAGGGGCATACTGAAGACTCCTGAAGGTTACAAACTTCGGGAAACGCCAAGATTCACTGTCGTAGTCACGGTCCCACCCCCTGTGGTGCACACTGTCCCGGAAGGACAGATTCCACCAACACCTTCTGGTAAAAAGGAAACTATGTTTGATAGAATGGATGAATTCCAGGAGCAGTTCTTGGAAATGCAGAAGGAGCTGCAAGCCATTCGCGGTCAGGATCTATTTGGAAAGGACGCCGCAGATCTCTGCTTGGTCCCCAATGTGAAAGTCTCGAACAAGTTCCAAGTGCCCGACTTTGAAAAATATAAGGGTAACTCTTGCCCTCAAAGCCATCTGGTGATGTACGCTCGGCGAATGTCAGCTCAGACTGAGAATCAGGACCTGCTAATTCACTACTTTCAAGATAGTTTAATCGGTGCCACACTAAAATGGTACATGGGTTTAAACCGTGCTACGATTAGCACATTCAGAGATCTTGGTACCGCCTTCGTCCAACAATACAAATACAATTTGGACATGGCACCGGACAGAGATCAACTCAGATCAATGTCACAAAAGGACAAGGAAACCTTTAAGGAGTACGCCCAGAGATGGCGTGAAATTGCCGCTCAAATTTTACTATGACCGAATGGTTGCCAGTGCGCCCAGTGATTTCACCGAAATGGTCGGCATGGGTGTACGTCTTGAGAAAGCCGTCCGAGAAGGACGTTTGGTAAAAAACACTGGATCGACGAGCGGTACTAAAAAATACGGTAGTGCTTTCCCTAAGAAAAAAGACCAAGATATTGGGAATATCTCTCTCAGAAAGCAAAGACGACGTTATCAACCGGTAGCAGCCGTGACTCCTGCTATCAACCCTGCGTCTATTCCTACGTATCAACCTCAGGTTGCGCAGAGCCAACCTGACCAGCAAAGGACACAACAGCCTCTTCAGCAGGCTCGTCCTCCATATAACAACAACCGTACCACACGGCCGCCAGGATTTGATCCTATACCCGTATCGTACGCAGAACTGTTTCCATTACTACTGGCTAAGGGGTACATTCAGACTAAATCTCCTCTTACAGTACCGAAAAATTTGCCTTTTTGGTCTAAGGTGGATCAAACTTGCCCTTATCATCAAGGAGGTTCAGGGCATAACATAGAGACTTGTCTCAATTTCAAGTCTGACGTGCAAAAACTTGTTAGGAGCGGGGTCATATCCTTCAAGGATATAAATCCTAATGTTCTCACGAATCCGCTACCTCAACACGAGAAGGCTGCAGTCAATTTGATAGAAGGAGAGACTAACAATGTCTATCAAATTTACGATGTACTCTTGTTGAAAACCAATCTGGTTAAGATGCATTGTAGACAGAGTGGATATGGCCATGTGCCACCTCATAATTATCATCAGTGTGATATCTGCTCTAAAGACAATCAAGGATGTTCGGTAGTGCAAGCAGCTCTACAGGAACAAATGGATCTCGGATGGATCCAAGAGCACCGAGTTCGTGGAGTTAACATGGTCTACACGAATTCTAACGTCATTCAGAACCACGACATCTGTGCAATGAATGTCAACTTGGTGGCAATGCACTCAAGGCAAAGCCAGTATCATAATCTGCCGCGGCACGATTACAGTTCCTGTCCGACTTGCTCGGTAAACAAACAGGGATACTCTTTCATACGGGAGGCCCTCCAGCATCAGATGGATCTTGGATGGATCCAAGACTACCATGATAGGAACTCCTATCAAATCAACATGGTTCAGATCTTCGATATTTGCGTAATGAATACCAACCTGGTAGAGTTACATACTGAGCAGGTCCGACTCGGATTCTTAATATCACATGACTATCAAAGCTGTAAAGCGGGTTGTGAAAACGATCGAGGTTGTACCCTTGTCCAGGAGGCGCTTCAGCACTTGCTAAATCACTGGTGGATGCCAATCTACATGGACGAAGATACTCAGCAGATTAGTATCAGTAATAGAAACCCCACTCGGCGTCAGAGTCAGGATGTCCGATCAGTGGAAGCTAACCTAGTGAGGTTACATTGTATTCAAAGTGGGCGTGGCCAGGTGCCACCACACAACTATGACAGTTGTGGCGTCTGTTCAAAAAGTAACCAAGGGTGTTACCTTGTGAGAGCAGCTCTTCAGGGTCAGGTCGATCGTGGATAAATTCGTCCCTATTCGGGTTCTGGACCCATCAACTGGTCGCCGAACTACCTTGCCGAGCAAGTTGAGGATGTTGTCACGATCTCTGGTCATCACAGGACCAGGGATGTTTTCGCCATTATTCCTCTACTTGACCAATCTAAAGTTACCAACCGGGAACGAATCGAGATTACTTATGATGGTCAGAAAAATCAGAAGGCTCCTGTAGTCATCTATCTACCAGGACCGCTACCGTATGAATCAGCTAAGGCGATCCCTTACAAATACGGTGCAACAATAATTGAAAATGGAAAAGAAATTCCATTACCCTCCGTCGTGAATATTGCAGACATTAGTCGTGTAACACGGAGTGGTAGAATCTTCAACCGAGGGGTTGGGGAACTTAACAAGGAAAAGGAACTTCAGACAGAAGCTCCCGATCCCCCAGTCGGTCAATCCAGTAATCCCGACCTTTCTAAAAATAATGATGAGATGCTGAAGCTCATCCAAAGGAGTGAATATAACATTGTCGATCAGCTGTTACAGACTCCTTCAAAGATCTCGGTATTATCATTGTTACTCAGTTCAGAGGCCCACAGGGAGGCTCTACATAAAGTCTTGGAGCAAGCCTTTGTGGAACAGGATGTAACAATCAGACAGTTCGATAGCATTGTCTCTAACATCACTTCCTGCAACAATTTGGGATTTAGTTATGAAGAATTACCTGAAGAGGGTCGTCGTCATAACATGGCGCTCAATATCACAGTTAACTGCCAGGACGATGCTTTAGCCAGCGTACTGGTAGACACAGGGTCAGCCCTGAATGTTATGCCGAAGTCCACTTTGATGCAATTATCATTCAAAGGACCTCCGATGAGGGTTGGCGAGGTTGTCGTCAAAGCATTCGACGGATCCAGAAAAACAGTTATCGGCGAAGTTGATCTTCCCATAACTATTGGTCCTCACACTTTCCAAGTTACTTTCCAGGTCATAGACATCCGGGCAATATACAGTTGTTTATTAGGAAGACCTTGGATACACCAGGCTAGAGCGGTCACTTCGACCCTCCACCAAAAGCTAAAATTCGTCAAGAACGATCAACTTATCACGGTTTATGGGGAACAAGCCTTGCTTGTGAGTAACTTGTCATCATCTACTGGAATAGAACCCGAGGAGGTTATTGGAACTCAGTTCCAAGCACTGTCGGTAAGCGAGAACAATCAGTTCAGAGGAGGAACCTTGATTTCCTCATACAAAGATGCTATTAAAGCGGTCGAGAGTACCGATACGACAGGATAGGGACAGCTTGTCATTCCCATTGACAATAAAACAAAGAAGGGTCTTGGTTTTTCTGCAACCTGTACCCGGACAGCTGCCAACGATGAAAGTCTTCATCCCCTTCAAAACTTATTCCACAGTGGAGGTTTTCTTCACCCAGTGTCTCAGACAGTTCATGCTATCAATGAGGAAGATCCCTCTGACACAGATGAAGAATGGAAGTCCTACCTTAACAAGGACGGTTATATGTCTCAGGAAGAGGTGCCTATGCCTTTTTGCTTTCCTACAAAAAGTCCGAGATTTATACCAAGATCAGATGTCGAAATGATCTACGGGGATTGTGATCCGGAAGGATGCCGCGCTCCGCCAAATTCATTAGAGGAAGACACTCCGATGAAAGATAATTTTGACTACACCTACTATGGCCCAATGGATGGTCTGCCAATGTGGCAACCTTACCCAGGAAACTTGAGGCAAGAAAGTCAGCCGAACAATGAAAATTAGCTGACCGTCATTGAACGGAATACCTGTGTCCCCACCATGCCATGGGATCAACACTCAGGTCATTCAGAAACTACTCAACATGAAGATGAATTCGCAACGTTTGCAGGACTTGAGTTCATCAACTATGCTTTTCCCGAGATCAACGTCATTGAGAGAGATGACTCCTCCAGTTCCAAAGAAGTTTGGGACACTCTGGGAGAACCAAGTGGAAAATTCGACTATATGGTCAAGTACACCGCTCCCGAAAGCTCTCGTATCAGGCTCGAGGATATCCAGGCAACTGGATGGGGAGATGTAGCTGAGAGCATAAATGCTATGCAAAATGCAATAGAGGAATTCTCCTACGACAATTCTGCCTGGGAGACAGATTCCAATGATCCCACTCCACCAGAAATCAGCGTCATTTTTTAAGACAAATCAAGGAAGGTGCCAGACTTTGTGATTCACCGAGGAGTTCGTCGCCAATGGGATGCCGTCGAGGTTCCGAAGATCGTTCATCAGTCAAAGTAATTGCCATCTTTAACCTTTCACCCTGCCCAGGTGAAACGGATGTTTTGATAGGGCTCGCTTTCTGTAAATTTCCCTCTTCACTTTGCCCGAAGCGACAGAGTTTTGTTTTATAGGGCTGTAGTTTCAAGATTCGACTTGTTCATTAATAAAATAATGTTGTTCTGTAATTTCCGCATTAATTGCTGTTTTCTCTTTTTGCTTTTTAAGAAAATGGTAATCCTAAAAAAACAAAACTATAAAAAACAAGCAGTAAAATAAAACACTGCACACAATTGCATTTTTCTCTACCTCTTCTAAACACGAATCATCACGTCATGCAGATTGCTTGTTTTAAACCCAGTTGAAACATACGATCCGATGCCTTCTCCCAACTTTGAGTTCCCGGTATTCGAGGCTAAAGAAGAAAATGACGACAAAATTCCAGAAGAGATCTCTCGACTACTCAAACAAGAGGAAAGGTCCATTGAACCTCACAAAGAACCGTTGGAAACAGTAAACTTGGGTTCAGAGCAAGAGAGAAAAGAAATCAGGATTGGGGCACTGCTCAGTCTAACTGCCAGAGAGAGTTTGATAAAGCTTCTCAGAGAATTTCCCGATGTATTCGCTTGGTCTTATCAGGATATGCCAGGGTTGGATACCAGCATCGTGGAACATCATTTACCATTGAGATTGGAATGTCCGCCAGTAAAGCAAAGGTTGAGACGCACTCACCCGGACATGGCCATCAAAATCAAAGAGGAGGTACAAAAGCAGATTGACGCGGGTTTCCTCGCTACAGCTGAATATCCTCAATGGTTAGCCAACATCGTACCCATTCCCAAAAAGGACGGAAAGGTCAAAATGTGTGTTGATTACAGAGATCTGAACAAGGCAAGTCCAAAGGACGACTTTCCTTTACCACACATTGACATGTTGGTTGACAGCACAGCAAAGTTCAAAGTATTCTCCTTCATGGATGGATTCTCGGGCTATAACCAGATCAAAATGGCGCCGAAAGACATGGAGAAAACTTCGTTCATTACCCCATGGGGTACCTTTTGTTACAAGGTAATGTCGTTCAATTTGAAGAATGCCAGGGCAACCTATCAAAGGGCCATGACTACTCTGTTTCATGACATGATACACAAGGAAATCGAGGTATATGTCGATGATATGATTGCAAAATCAAAAACAGAGAGTGAGCACGTTGAACATTTGTCAAAATTGTTCGAACGTCTAAGAAAATTCAAGCTCCGCTTGAATCCCAACAAGTGCACCTTCGGTGTCCGTTCAGGGAAACTACTAGGGTTCATCGTCAGCCAGAAAGGAATTGAGGTTGATCCTGACAAGGTCAAGGCCATTCAAGAAATGCCTTCTCCAAAAACTGAAAAACAAGTCAGAGGATTCCTGGGACGTTTGAACTACATCTCCAGATTCATATTCCTTATGACCGCCACATGTGCGCCGATTTTCAAATTACTGAAAAAGAACCAGGATTGCATTTGGTCAGAAGATTGCCAAACTGCCTTCGACAGTATTAAGAAATATCTGTTGAATCCTCCGATTCTATCACCTCCAGTGGAAGGAAGACCACTGATCATTTACCTCACAGTCCTAGAGGACTCAATGGGATGTGTACTTGGCCAACAAGACGAAACTAAAAGAAAAGAGTCTGCCATCTACTATTTGAGCAAGAAATTCACCGACTGCGAGACTCGGTACACAATGCTCGAGAAAACTTGCTACGCTTTAGCTTGGGCAGCCAAACGTCTTTGCCAGTACATGATTCGTCATACTACTTGGTTGGTCTCCGAAATGGATCCAATCAAGTACGTATGTGAAAAACCTGCTCTCACGGGAAGGATTGCCCGTTGGCAGATGTTATTATCAGAATATGACATAGAGTATCACGCTTAAAAAACCGTTAAGGGAAGTATTTTAGCCGATCATTTGGCTCATCAACCGATTGACGATCAAGAATCAATCGGGTTTGACTTCCCAGACGAAGATGTCATGTATTTAAAAATGAAAGACTGTGATGAACCACTACCCAGTGAAGGGCCAGAACCAGGTGCCCAATGGGGACTTATCTTTGACAGAGCAGTTAATCATTATGGAAACGGAATTGGGGCAATCATTGTTACCCCTCAGGGTACCCACATTCCTTTCACTGCTAGACTTACGTTCAAATGTACGAACAACGAGGCCGAATACGAAGCTTGTATTATGGGTCTCGAGGAAGCGATTGATTTAAGGATAAAAAACTTGAACGTATATGGTGACTCAGCTTTGGTTATCAATCAGATAAAAGGAGATTGGAACACATACCAATCAGGACTGATTCCTTACAAAGACTATGCAAGAAGGTTGTTACCTTTCTTCAACAGAATTGAGTTTCATCACATCCCTCGTGATGAGAATCACATGGCTTATGCATTAGCCACTCTCTCTTCCATGATTAGTGTAGGTCAATGGAATGACATACCTAAGATAGACATAATGCGCCTTGAACGGCCCGCTTACGTCTTCACGATTGAAGCAGTCATGATGACAGACCTTGGTATCATGATATCAAATGCTTCCTTCAGAAACAAGAGTACCCATCTGGGGCACTCGGAAAAGACAGGAAAACCCTCAGAAGATTGGCTGGAAACTTCTTCCTGAGCGGTGATACTCTCTATAAAAGAAATTTTGACATGGTTTTGCTCTGATGCATCGACAGACCAGAAGCAGACATGCTTATGAAAGAAATTCATGAAGGATCCTTTGGCACTCATGCCAACGGACACACAATGGCGAGAAAAATTCTGAGAGCAGGGTACTACTGGTTGACCATGGAATCCGACTGCTACAAGTACATAAGGAGGTGTCACAAGTGTCAGATATACTCCGACAAAATTCATGTACCGCCATCACATCTCAAAGTGCTTTCTTCCCCGTGGCCTTTTTCCATATGGGGAATCGACATGATTGGCTTGATCGAACCTAAGGCTTCAAACGGACATCGGTTCATCCTTGTAGCCATTGACTATTTCACCAAATGGGTCAAAGCAGCCTCATACGCTAATGTAACCCGACAAGTGGTGGTCCGATTTATCAAAAACAATATCATCTGCCGTTCTGGTGTTCCAAGCGAGATCATTACTGATAATGGATCTAACTTGAACAATAAGATGATGAAGGAGTTGTGCGCAGAGTTCAAGATTGAACATCATAACTCATCTCCCTACCGACCCAAGATGAACGGGGCGGTAGAAGCAGCTAACAAGAACATTAAGAAGATTGTTCAAAAGATGGTTGTAACTTACAAAGACTGGCACGAGATGCTACCCTTTGCTCTTCATGGTTATCGCACATATGTCCGTACTTCAACAGGGGCAACCCCTTTCTCTCTAGTATATGGCATGGAGGCAGTTCTCCCCATAGAAGTAGAGATCCCGTCAATCAGGGTATTGATGGAAGCTAAGCTCACCAAAGCTGAATGGTGTCAAAGTCGACATGATGAACTGAATCTGATCGAAGAAAAGAGAATAACGGCACTATGCCACGGTCAGTTGTATCAACAGAGAATGAAGAGGGCGTTTGACAACAGGGTCTGACCTCGTATTTTCAGAAAAGGAGACCTCGTGCTCAAGAAGATACAATCTTTTCTCACTGATTCTCGGGGCAAATGGACTCCAAATTATGATGGCCCCTATGTGGTCACGAAAGCTTTCTCAGGCGGTGCCTTGAGACTTGCAACCATGGACGGAGAGGAATTTGCCTACCCCACGAATGTTGATGTAGTCAAGAAATACTTTGCCTAAACTAAAAAAAAAACCGTCTCGGTGGATTGAAAACCCGAAAGGGCGGTCCAGGCAAAAGTTAGAGACAAAATTAAAAAAAATCATCTCGGTGGATTGGAAACATCATAGTACAATCCAGGAAAAAATTAGGGATAATGGCAAGTAACTATGTTCAACAGAGGCAAGTCCCTCAGCAGCAGTAGTTACATCATCGGAAGAAAACTCCAGTTAAGGTCATCTTCGACAGAAGCTCAGGATGCCCTGAATTCAAAGTTGGTAGAAGGATGGTGGTCGTTATGTTTCAACGTAGCCCTTTTCCCTGTAAATTACCATTTTTAAACTTTGTAAATACTCAATGGAATCACGAGTTTGGCTGATCTCCATCTTATCAATAAAATTTGAGCCTTGTGCTTTTGTTTGTAATTCTTGCTTGTTTTAGCTTTACAAAACGACGTTGTTAACATGATTAACGATTCTTAAAATAAAACAAAAATGAATTTACTTGTTAAAACTTTTTCTGCTTTTAAAATAAAGATGGCAATTTCTTTTGACTGTTAAACATCGAAAGAACATCAATCGCGTCTCCAAAGGTGTTCGAACCTCAAAGTGCAGAATCAAAGTACTCCTTCTAGACCAGTACGCCTGAATAAAGGGATTAACTGTGTCAGAGACCTTGTTTCGTCTGACATCCACGGCAGAGTTCTTACCTCCTAAGCCCGATCAACGGTATTCCCCGCAGGGATTATCTCTCCTAAGCAAGGTAGAATTGCTATCTTGAACCAGCAATATCTCTATACGCCCCGCGATGGCCGAGTATCCAGTCATGTTCATTTTTTAGTTTGTGTGTCGCGTCAGTTTTGTCAGCATATACATACATACATCATGCATTATTGATTTGCATTTACATTTCATATTGCATCGCTATCACTCTAGTCAGTCTTATCCCCTAGTGATGAAAGTCCTCTCAATCGAGTTGTCGGACCTTTCCTCGTTGGGAAGTGAATCATCTAAGCAATCTCTCTCCTGTTTATCTCTAGATCAGAGTCGGCACTAGACCACTTTGATAACTTGAACCTCTGAAAGGCCAGAGAACCTTCAACAGATGTCACTCTTCGCCATTGAAGATGATATCCTTGCTTTCCCAAATTAAAGAAAATCCCCAGAGAAAGCCTCTTAAGCAAGGGTTCGGCAGTGCATCAGTATTTCTCCGAAAAACCCGCTGATGAAAAGGCCATCGGCACCTCAAAATAGGACCCCATCATATGGCATTTCTCTGGGAAAATCCCGAGAAAAGTATGATGTAAGATCCCCAAGTGGAAACAGTCTCTCAAGATACTCGCTTTCCCCCAGTAGAATCGACAAATGGCGTCTCCAACAGAGAAGTTTGTGCACCTCTACAACTCAGACGACTGGGTTCCCCAGCAAGTCTGACATCAAAACTTTTTCCACTCAAATGGCATCTCCCCAGGAAAATTCGGCGAGAAGTTTGAAGGAAAGCCGCTACGAATATCGTCCCTTGTCAGTAAAGTTTATTGACAAAAGAAACTAAGACCAGTTCCTTGGTAGGAAACCAGGATCGAGGGGAAGTTTAAATCAGAAACTAAGACCAGTTCCTTGGTAGGAAACAAGGATCGAGGGGAAGTTTAAATCAGAAACTAAGACCAGTTCCGTGGTAGGAAACCAGGATCGAGGGGAAGTTTAAATCAGAAACTAAGACCAGTTCCTTGGTAGGAAACCAGGATCGAGGGGAAGTTTAAATCAGAAACTAAGACCAGTTCCTTGGTAGGAAACCAGGATCGAGGGGAAGTTTAAATAAGAAACTAAGACCAGTTCCTTGGTAGGAAACCAGGATCGAGGGGAAGTTTAAATCAGAAACTAAGACCAGTTCCTTGGTAGGAAACCAGGATCGAGGGGAAGTTTAAATCAGAAACTAAGACCAATTCCTTGGTAGGAAACCAGGAACCGGGGGGGGGGGGGGGGGTTGACCAAAGAAAACTGAGACCAGTTCCTTGGCTGAAGACCAGGATCGAGGGGAAGTTTACCTTTTCTAAGCATCATTGCTCCGCAAAAGAAGATGGATGCGATCCTCCATTCATAACCACCATCAAAATTTTGGGTATTCTGATATTTAATCCTCTTGCACCCCGAATGCCCGAATACCTTCGTCATTCACACCTTCGAGTCCAAGAAGATTAAATAGGGGCATCTGTAATACCCCAAATTTTGACCACTAAAGTTTCCCATCATTGTGCAAATCATCATCACAATATGGATGAACCATTATGCCTCACCAAATGCCTCAAGGGTTGTTGAGCATTCACTACAATCAAAATTAGGGTTTTAAGCCCTCTCAGAGCCTTAGACAAAGGATCAATCAAGGAATGACATGATCTTCAACTTGTCTAACCTCTCAAACATCCACAATGGATCAAAAAGGACTCCCACTTTAAGGATTAAGCATAAGGCTGCTCCCTTCTAGGTGGATCAAGTCTCAAGATCGCCAGTATCACCAAATTAGGGTTTTGGTCGACCACGGCCTTTAGATGGGAAGTTTCATCTGGGCATAAGCCAAAGATCCAAAACATAACCTAATGTACTCCATGGAACCTCATGGACCCATTCATCAAGTCAATTTTGCCTCAGGGGATGCATACATCAAAAATCAGGAATTAGGGTTTCTTGACCTAATTCACCCCTAAGTTGACTTTTGGGACAAATCAAGAGCCAAGACCTCAAGAGAGGGTTTGAGGGTCTCTAATAAGCTATATTGATCCATTTGTAACAATGGATTAATCCAAGAAGCTTGAGCAACAAGTCTCAATTTCATCTGCACCACAATTAGGGTTTTAAGGAAAAAGTCAACTGTAACTTTGACTTTTGACCAGGACATGCTCCCAAACCCTAGGACATGCCCCAATATACCCTATGACACCCATGGAACATGTCCATCAAGTTTGATTTAGGTCAAGGACATGATTTCCTGAAGAATTGCACAATTTGGAATTCATCTGATAAAAAGTCAACTGTGCACAAAAGTCAACTTTGACGTTTTGAGATTTTTCACCAAAATGGATTTTTAACCCTAAAATGATGTTAATGTATGATTTGAATCATCATTCATCAAGAAAAATCAAAGAATGCTGGATAACTTGTAAAAGGGGTAACCATAAAACTTAGAAATTTTTCTAAGTTATGGAAAAAGTACCACTAATGCACCAACTTTGGAGGATCATAACTCCTAAACCACAAGGCCAATTTTTTTCATCCAAAGATGGATTTGTAGCCCTCATTACCCTCTACAAAAACTTCAACAAGACCTAAGTCCAATTCATTAAGGATTTTGAGTTATGGAGTGATCAAAATCAAGAAATCACACTTTGTTCCAACACTTAGTGAAAATTTCACTAAGTCAGATTTTGCTTCACTTTTTGCCAAATGTAGAGGGATTTTTCACTTGGAATCAAAAGAGTTCAAAACCAAACTTTTTCAAACAGTTGTTGTATCATGTAAGGGCTTTCCAAAATGGCCAAGAACATTTCCAAATTCAACTTACACCATGAGATATGACATTGTCAAGTTGCCTTGCTGAAATCTGTCAAAGGCAAGGCAGATTTTGCATTTTGGCTCGATTTGCCAAAATCAGCCAAATTCAAATGCTCCTATCCACTTGGACACATCTGAGGATTAAATCTAAAGGGGACAATCACTGAGCCAAGCCTCCAAAGTCCATGGAACAAGAAATAGCATGTTGAACCTAGAATGGCCAAAATAGGGACAAGACTCCAAATTTGGATTAAAGCATTCAATGGAAGCATCAAGGTGGCATGGACTGAGCCATTCTCATCTGAAATCAATCAAGACTTATCCAAGACCAAGGGAACCAAAGCTATGTGCCCTAACCTCTAGTCAATGGCTAGAGGAGACTTGGATTTTCATTTGCCAACATTGGCCAAACCTACTTACCAGCTGCCATTCACTATTCCTTGCAAAACAAACTTGCTCTACTATAAATAGAGCTCAATTGTGATCAGTTTGAGTACACCAAAGCCATCAAACAGATGCTTTCCTCAAAATCTCTTCTTTCACTCCAATTTTGCCTTCTAAGGCAAGTCACTATCGAGTTTGGAGTTTGAGAGATTTTCCAATCAAACCAATCACTCACACACCTCATATACATCACATATGAGCTGATCAAACACTTAGATCACTTCTAAAACACCAATTTCACAAAATCACCAGCTGGTTGCTCAAATTTTCAATCAAGTTGCAGCTGAGGTACCACAAATTGATCCAGCCAATTTCAATCAAGTCCAACCATTCAAACACACTCCATAAGGTGTAGGGAAGTTGTTCAGATCATCACCACTCATCTGTAACACCTCCAAATCAAAAATCACATTGCACTTGCTGTCACGGCTTAGAGGTAAGCATATACTTGGTCATCTCTCAATCTATGCATATTTCCTCGCACAATAATTTGGCCATATGTTCATAATCATGCATGGAATGTTTTCCCTCAATTAATTGCATTGTTTGAATCGTGTATCAAAAATCCTAGCCTTCATGCAGAAATTAGGGTTCTTGAGGATTTTTCATGATTTCTTGTTATATGTTTAATTTAAATGAAATTAAGTGTTATAGACATGATCGTGAGGTTGAAACGAGTTGATTGGTATGTGGATTGCATGATATAATCAAGTATTCAGTGGGATTGAGGAGAAAATGCAAATCAGCCAAACCCAGAACACGCGCGTGTTCTTGGTGTGTTCTTGGCGCCATTTTTGAATAATTCAAATATTTGAATTTTGTGATTTTATTTAATTGATTCAAAAATTAATTTCTCTCTGAGTTTTAATGATTTTGAGTTGATTCTTTTTTTAATAATTCACAAAAATGTTAAAATATTTTATTTTATCAAAAAATCCCAAAAATATTATTTATTTCATATAATTGATATTTTTGCAAAGAATTAATATTTTAATTGTTTTTGACATATTAAATATTTTTTCTACATTGATTTTGCAACTTTTAATGCTTTCTAATTATTTTGTAGGTCAATACTTAATTTTTGAAGCATTAATCCAAAATCACAATTTGTTTTTGACATATTAAACAATTTTGATCATTTTAATTGAATTTTTATTCAATTAAATACATTTTTGAAAACAAATTAGGGTTTTTGGATTAATTCAACCCTCATAAATCATTTTCAAAACTTTTTGGGCCTCTAATAGAGTGTAAGACCCAATCCTTTCTTGACCAAAATATTTTGGGCCTCAGTGTATTGTATAAGTCCCGATACCGTCAAAAACAAACGGCGCGATCGTCGCCTATTCAAAGAATCAATTGGGCCTCTCCTTGAGCTATAAGACCCATTCAAAACATTTTGGGCCTCTATTAGAGTGTAAGACCCAATCCCCTTTTAACCAAAATCTTTTTGGGCCTCACTTATTGTATAAGTCCCTCTGCGTTAAAAGAAAACCTCGGCGCGATCGCTACTTTTTAAACGAAAAGTCAACTGGGCCTACCCTCGTGTTATAAGCCCCACTCTTTTTCTTTTGGGCCTCTAATAGAGTGTAAGACCCAACCCTTTGTAAATACAACCTATTTTGGGCCTCACTTATGGTATAAGACCCATTTCTTTTCTTTAAACCTTTTGGGCCTCTTGAGAGAGTGTAAGACCCATCCCTTTGTACAGAAAAATAATTTTTGGGCCTCAGTCACTTGTATAAGTCCCTCTGTACAAATTCAACAGTGCGCTCACTGATAAAACCCTGGGCCTCTCCTTGAGCTGTAAGCCCCAAATCTTTCTTTTTCAAAGCACTTTCTCCTTTGATTTTGAATATACTGTTGTTTTCAATCTTTCTTTGTTGAACAACTAACCAAACAGCATGGAAGCTCTACAACCGAGTAAGTGTTTATACGCTTTCATTTATCGCTTTCATATACATATAACTGTATTGTGGGGCTGTTTCACTGTAAGTCTTCTTTCATAAACTCATATCAACTGTGTAATAACAGTATAGATATTTCGAGTTTCCCCGGCAACTACGTCTAGAACTAGGTGACGCCGTTTCGTTTATTCGTAGAAATAGACAACTAGATCCCCAATAAGATCACCAGATACAGTCTTCTCTCAGGCTGTCCTCATTAGGAATTGTCAAGAAACTCTACTCCCAGAGATGAATGTATTCTCCGTGAATGGCATCTTTGAGTTTCTTCCAAATTCTCGAATTTTCCTGACTTTGATCTATTCTCGGTGAATAGCATTGCCTTGAATTTCTCAGGGTTTGGGGACCCACGGGCTTCTTAAATGCATCGGCCTCCTCTTGGGCATCATACAAGGACCCACAGGCTTCCTAAAAGTAACCCCGCCTCCTCTTGGGCTTAGTACAAGGACCCTACGGCTTCTTAGAAGTATTCACAGCCTCCTCTTAGGCTTCGTATAATGATCTCTTCCTCCGGGAATGATAGCCTCCTCTTGGGCTTAGTACAAGGACTCGTCGGCTTCTTAAAAGATTTCAGCCTCCTCTTGGGCTTCGTACAAATTATCCCGACGACCTCCTAGAGGTATAGGAACAGAACCTAGTCATCTTCATAGAACAGTCCTTTCAAAGAGTCTACTACTGTTTCTCAAAACACAATATAAAAGATGAAACTCTAGACATTGACAGTCTAATCTCCTTGAGTCTCAAAGACATTCTCAAGTGACCCCTTCAAAAATAGGAAGGAAACCCGTAGACTCGGACAGTCTCAATACCCTTTGGATTTCCCGCTTCCTTAAAGAACAGGAATAACCCGGATCCTTGAATCAAATCCTTGAGTACAGTGTTGCTCATATAAGAACTGATGTTCTCTTTCAAAATCAGTATACTGGACCTGTCACTTAACTGAAACAGTCACCATAGCCTCCTCTTAGGCTTTGTATAATGATCCTTCTCCAGTGAAGCTAGCCTCTCTCTCGGGCTTTGTACGAGACACGTAAGAGACTCCCTTGCTAAGTCAATTACCCTTTTCGCCTCCATCTCGGGCTTTATACGAGATACCAAAAGACTACATCGTCAAGTCAAAACTTTTTAGCCTCTCTCTCGGGCTTCGTACAAGACACACAAAATACCCTATTGTTGGGCCAATAGCCTCCTCTTAGGCTTTATATAAGAAAACCACTGGTTAATCCAATTAACCTTTTAGCATCAAAAATGTGCCTCGTTCACAGTACACAAACATCAACAACTCTTTCCCCTTTCATCTAATCGCTGTAAGCGGCAAGCCTCTGGATCATCTACATCCATGCCACTGTCCCTCTTTTAGCATGAGAAATTCCTAAGGAAAGATAACATTGCTCTACACTGAGTTAAAGTCTTCCCCTTCAGGTTAAAACCCCCTATAAAGGAAATTATGGCATTGCTAGGATCCGCGTATCCCGGTTAAAGTAATTCTCCTTTATAAAATAGTTGTGACATACAACCCCCTCTTTAGAGATGACAAGTTCTCTCTAAAGTCAAATAGACCTTTCAGCTTCACATCTTGGGCTTTGAACAAGATACAAACCACCTTTTCGCTTCACGTCTTGGGCTTTGAACAAGACACCAAAAACAATCATTTCCTCCCATAGAATAGGAGGAACTACGAATGCTCTGATTTCCCTGTTTTGGATAAACGGGAATACGTAGGCATAAGATTGAAAGAAAAATCTTAGCGAGCAAACTAAACAAAAACCCAAAATCCCATATCAAAAGCAGTAATTCAAAAGCATCAGTCCTAACATCCTAATCCTTGTTCCCCGCCAAAAACCTGTCATTCTGTTAAATAGCACAAGAAAGGCCCCCCCACATTGATAACATTCGTAACCTAACAGACCGCTGTTTAAAATCAGTTTGCAAGCAGGGTTAATTAGAGACATCTATTTCCCTTCCTTCATCAGCTCATAATAGGATAAAAAATGAATCGACCTGTAGTTTTAAGCTCAACCGCAGAGAGCGACCAGCGTTTAAGAACCGCGTCCAAAATCGCTCGCTACACTTAAGAGAGTCTTAGTGATTAGATCTCTTGAGAAGTCTAGGACATGTGTCTTAGAGGTTGTGCCTTGAGTAAGACCTGTGTGGTTGGATTACTTGAGAAGTCTAGAACGTGTGAGTTCTAGAGGTTGTTGTTAGTCACCAGCTGTGTAGCTCGTGCAGTGTACTATTTTGTTGAATAATGGATTAAGACCTCGTTGAGAGAGGCAAAATCACCTTGGCGGGTGGACTAGACTAACTTGGGAGATTCTCAAGTGAACTAGTATAAACATAACGTGTTTATATCCTTTAGTTTAACCAAGTTGTTGTTCTTTAGAAAAGGGAAAAAGTTTTAACAAGGAAAGTTATTCAAAAGAAACAATTATTTTGAAAAATCAATTCAAACCCCCCTTTCTTGCATTTTTCACACCTTCAATTGGCATCAGAGCTCCAGTTATGAGATGATAAAAAGATTGATTTTTTATCAAGCACTTAACAGTGTTCAGTACCGATCCAAGTGTGAAAAACAATGACTACACCACCACCAACAACTTCTGAAACAAATGTTAGAGAATCTTACATTGCAAAACCTCCTATCTTTGATGGCGAAAAGTTTGATTATTGGAAAGATAGAATTGAAAGTTATTTCTTATCATTTGATCTAGATCTATGGGATCTAGTACTTGATGGCTATAGTCATCCTATAGATTCTGTAGGTAAAAAGATTGAAAGAAGTGAGTTTACAGATGCTCAGAAGAAAACTTACAAAAATCATCACAAAGCAAGAACCATTCTGTTGAACACAATTTCTTATATCGAGTATGAGAAAATCACAAACAAAGAAACTGCAAAATCCATCTTTGACTCTCTTCGTATGACTCACGAAAGAAATGCTCAAGTCAAGGAGACAAAAGCTCTTGCGATAATCCAGAAATACGAAGTCTTCAAAATGGAAGAAGATGAGTCTGTTGAAACCATGTTCTCAAGGTTTCAAATGCTTGTTGTCGGACTCAGAGTTCTGAACAAAGGCTACTCTACTGCTGATCATGTCAAGAAAATCATCAAAAGTCTTCCAACAAAATAGAGACCAATGGTGACTGCCTTGAAACTTGCAAAGGATTTGAATAATATCAGTCTTGAAGAACTTATCAGTTCTTTAAGAAGTCATGAAATAGAGCTTCAAGGAGATGAACCTTAGAAGAAAAACAAATCCATTGCACTAAAGGCAAAGCCATAAAAGAAGAAGGCGTATCAGGCAGAAGAAGAAATGGAAGAATCTGAAGAAGATTCAGAAGAAGACGATATATCACTCATATCAAGAAAGATAAGTCAACTTTGGAAATACAGAAGGAACAAGTTCAAAGGACCAAGGAGAAGATTTGAATCTACATCTGGTCAAAGAAGAAACTATGGAAAAGATGTTACGTGCTTTGAATGTAAAGAACCTGGACATCTCAAATATGACTGCCCAAAGGCCAAGAAAGAAGAAAGACCTAGGAAAATCAAAAAGGGTCTCATGGCAACCTGGGATGATTCAGAATCTGAAGATGATGCTGATGAAGGTCGGGTCAACATGGCTTTCATGGCAGAAACCAGAAGTGACTCGTTAGAGGAAGAACTATCAGACTCCGACGATGAAAGAGAGGTACTTTCTTCCTTATCACGATCTGAACTTGAATTAGGATTAACTGAACTTATAAAAAGATATCAAAACCTTCAAAGCAAATTCAAAATCTTGAAAAAGAGTTTTATAGTTTCTTCAGATGATCTTACTAAAAACAAGAAAACCATTTCTGAACAAAATGAAAAAATATTTGTCTTAGAAAATTCAAACACTGTCTTGAAATGTAAAATATCTAAGTTAGAAGAAGAAATTGTTTCAAACTCAACTAACACTAGTAAAGAAGACAAATATGATAACGCATTTAAAAAATTTCTTGCCAAAAGCGTAGATAGAAGCAAAATGGCTTCACTAATCTATGGAGTCAGTAGAAATGGCAGTAGAGGTCTAGGATATCCAGGACCATCTCAACCATATGATGAAACCAGAAACATCAAAATAATACCTCTATTCAAACAATTTATTCCCTCTGGTACTGGCCTTAAGCATTCAGAACCAAAAGGCTCAAACACTGGGATTACAAAAACACACACACTAAGGAAATATCCTAAACACGAACACTATGCACAAACTCCACACCGTTTCACTAACGTACGGAAATCTAAAGGGATCAGAACCTTTGGAAGAACTAATGTGAAAGGACCCACAAAATGGGTACCTAAAAACAAGATAATCTATGTTGCAGATATCCTTAATAGCTCCATTGAAACACCAGTCATGGTACCTAGACAGTGGGTGCTCGCGACACATGACGGGAGAAAGGCTTATGTTCCAAGATCTGAAACTTAAACCTGGAGGCGTTGTCGGTTTCGGAGGAAATTAGAAAGGAAGAATCATTGGCTCCGGAACTGTTGGAAATGGTAAGCTTCCTTCCATTAAAAATGTTCTGTTAGTAGAAGGTCTAATGCATAATCTGTTGTCAATAAGTCAACTTAGCGACAGTGGTTATGAACTCATTTTTAATCAAACATCTTGTAAAGCTGTAAGTCAGAAGGATGGATCTGTCCTATTCAACGGAAAGAGGAAAAACAACACTTACAAAATTAAGTTATCTGATTTAAAACATCAAAATGTAAAATGTCTTCTTTCTGTAAACGAAGAGCAATGGGTCTGGCACAGACGTCTTGGCCATGTCAGTCTGAGAAGAATCTCTCAGCTTAACAAGCTTGGTCTTGTTAGAGGCTTGCCAAATCTGAAATATTCGTCAGATGCTCTTTGTGAAGCATGTCAGAAAGGAAAGTTTTCAAAAACCTCTTTCAAAACTAAAAGTGTTGTTTCTACCTCTAGACCGTTGGAACTTCTTCACATTGATATGTTTGGCCCTGTAAAAATAGCCTCTCTCAATGGTAAAAAATATGGACTAGTCATCGTTGATGACTATAGCAGATGGACATGGGTAAAATTCTTAAAACACAAGGATGAATCACATTCTGTGTTTGCTTCCTTCTGCACCCAAGTACAAAATGAGAAAAATTGTAAAATAGTCAGAGTCAGAAGTGATCATGGTGGAGAATTTGAAAATAAAAACTTTGAAGAACTTTTTGATTCACATGGAATATCTCACGATTTTTCTTGCCCTAGAACTCCACAACAAAACGGAGTTGTAGAAAGAAAGAATTGAACTTTGCAAGAAATGGCTCGCACCATGATCCAAGAAACTGACATAGCTAAGCATTTATGGGCAGAAGCAATCAACACGACATGTTATATTCAAAATAGAATCTCTATAAGACCTATATTGAATAAAAATCCATATGAATTATGGAAGAATAAATTACCCAACATTTCTTACTTTCATCCATTTGGATGTGTCTGTTTTATGCTTAACACTAAAGAGAATCTTAGCAAGTTTGATTCCAAAGCACAGAAGTGTCTGTTGTTGGGATACTCTGAACGCTCGAAAGGCTACAGAGTTTACAACACAGAATCAAGAATTGTGGAGGAATCCATTTATGTTAGATTCAATGACAAGCCTGACTCAGAAAAGTCAGAGCTAGTTGAGAAACTTGCTGATTTAGAAATCAGATTCTCTGAATCTAAGGAAGAGGTAGAGGAAGTTAAAGAACAGCAAGATCCTACACCAGAAACCACTGAAGTAACTCCAAATACCCCATCTCAATGAAGAAAAAGATTGTCCACATCCCATCCTGAGGAACTAATTCTGGGTAACAAAGATGCTTCTATCAGAACCAGATAAGCCTTTAGACCATCAGAAGAAACACTTGTAGGACTAGTATCGTTGATAGAACCAGCTACAATTGAAGAAGCTCTCATGGACAAAGATTGGGTTCTAGCTATGGAAGAAGAACTTAACCAGTTCTCCAAAAATGATGTTTGGGATCTAGTTCCTAAACCTAAGGATGTTCATGTAATAGGAACTAAGTGGGTATTTAGGAACAAGCTGAATGAAAAGGGGGAAGTTGCAAGAAACAAAGCATGACTCGTTGCTCAAGGATACAGTCAACAAGAAGGAATTGACTACAACGAAACATTTGCTCCAGTTGCTAGACTTGAAGCAATACGTTTACTAATATCCTTTTCAGTGAATCATGACATCACTCTATATCAAATGGATGTTAAGAGTGCATTCTTAAATGACCATATATCAGAAGTTTATGTCAAACAACCTCCTGGGTTTGAAAATTCAGAAAAATCAGACTTTGTTTTTAAACTTAAAAAATCACTCTATGGTTTAAAGCAAGCTCCTAGAGCTTGGTATGATAGATTGAGCAAATTTTTATTAGAAAACAATTTCACCAGAGGAAAGGTTGACACAACTCTTTTCTGCAAGACATATAAGAATGACATTCTCATTGTTCAAATCTATGTTGATGTGTTGATGACATTATTTTTGGTTCTGCTAACTCCGCTCTATGTTAAGAATTTTCAAAGTTAATGCAGACCGAATTTGAAATGAGCCTCATGGGAGAACTAAAGTTCTTCCTTGGAATTCAGATTGATCAAAGATCAGAGGCCACTTACATTCATCAAACCAAGTACACAAAAGAACTTCTGAAGAAGTTCAATATGACGGATTGCAACATTGCTAAAACACCAATACATCCAACGTGTGTCATGGGAAAGGAAGAAACAGGAGTTAAGCTTTGTCAAAAACTCTATCGTGGCATGATAGGTTCTCTCTTATATCTAATTGCTTCTAGACCTGATATATTATTCAGTGTACATCTGTGTGCTAGATTCCTATCAGATCCAAGAGAATCACATTTAACCGCTGTCAAGCAAATTCTAAGGTATCTGAAAGGAACAACTAACCTTGGCCTGATGTATAAGAAAACATCAGAGTATACTCTTTCTGGTTACTGCGATGCAGACTATGCCGGAGACAGATTAGAAAGAAAGAGCACATCGGGGAACTGTCAGTTCTTAGGAAGCAATATAATCTCATGGTCAAGCAAGAGACAACCTACAATTGCTCTCTTAACAGCTGAAGCAGAATACATATCGGCTTCCCTATGCAGTACTCAAATGCTATGGATGAAAAATCAGCTGGAAGACTATCAGATATATGAGAGTAACATTCCTATCTTCTGGGATAATACTGCTGCTATCTGCTTAAGTAAAAATCCAATTTTGCATTCTAGGGCTAAACACATTGAAATAAAACATCACTTTATTAGGGACTATGTTCAGAAGGGAACTCTATACTTAAAATTCATTGATACAGACCATCAATGGGCTGATATTTTCACAAAACCCTTAGCTGAAGATAGATTTCTAATCATTTTAAAACACCTGAATATGAAATACTGTTCAGAATTAAACATTTTCAGAACCTCATGTGTTTAGTCAGAGAAAAGCATTTTTCAAATCATCAGAGCCATTTTCTTAACGCATCTCAAGTTCTGATAATTTTATGACATGTCATATTTTCGGAAAATTATTTTTGCACGTGATTTAAATAAAATTAAGTCACTTTAACTATTCAAATTAAATGAACAACATTTCTCTTGAGATTGACTCAACTTTATCACATTTATTAGATTATCCCCTCAAGAGTGTATCTGTCCTTTAAACCCTCGAGAATTTTTTTTCTCTCTCTCACAAACCCTAAAAAGTTAATCAACTCTTATCTAATTCTCTCTCTATCTATCACTCCCTCAAAATCAACTCAAAGATCAATCCTCATTCCTTCTTACCACCGTAAGGATGAACACTCATCAACAAGACACTGTTCAAATCTCCCAAGAACTACCATCCTCATCCATCACACCCACTACTACTCTCTCAACGGCTGAACCAGTTGGTTCAGATCCATTAAATCTTCCCTCAATTGATGCAAACCATGTCACCCAGAGAACTCGCTCTATGATATGTGTGACACATGCAAATGACCTAACTGTTCTGAAAGAGCTGGATGTTGATTTCGATAACCTCTCTGATAATGGGTTTAACCTAATTGATCAATTGGGTGCTCAAGAATGGAAGAATTACTTTGATAGACTAAGAGGTCCATGCTTTGATGATCTAGTGAAAGAATTCTAGAGACATGCAGATACAGACGAATTCCATGTGGTATCTTTTGTTCTGGAGCAGAAGACTATCATCACTGAGAGATCTATCTCCGAATTGCTAGGAATGAAGTTCTTGGAAGGAAAAAGGGTGTACGGAAAAACTGAGAAATCTGAGTCTGTCATCAACAAAGCTATCTTCAAGAGCTGTCAATCAGGAACAACGGACTACAAAAGCAAAAACTTGCGTGACAACCTAAGGATCTGGCACAAGATAATTCTTGGATGCATCAATCCAAGACCGGCAAAGAGTGCTACAGATTTTGCCAACGCAAATCAAAAACACATGTTGTACTACCTGCAAAAACATGAGAAAATGTGCCTTCCCTCCATTCTGTTCTACTATTTAAGGGATATGGTGCGCAAAACCAAAACAACAACCTCACCAGAAAAGAAGATTGTCAACTACATTCCTTTTGGAAGACTGATCTCTGACATTCTGGTTGTATACGGATTAGTGGATTATCTGACCAAGGAAGCAAATTTCACAGAATATCTGAATGAAAGAGTTGGAGAAGTTTTCAATGCTGTAAATCTTAAACATATGAAGATGATTGCAAGTGTAGAGGTGAAACCAACACCTATTTCTCCCGACACGGTGAAAAAGATCAGGAATCCAGTGGAAAACTATCCATTCTACCACAAAGAAGATAATCCAACAACAATAGCCTCTTACATTGCCATAATGAGAGAAGTAGAATCTAGAGTTGAAGAAGCTGTTCCTCAGTCAAAGCATATTACCAGGAGTAAGAGAAAGCTTGCTGAAGAGGATGCGGAGGGTAAAAAGAAGAAAAAGGATGAAACTGAAATCTCCAGAAAAGAAGCCCTTTTTCTTGAGAAAATCAATAAAGTTGATGCAAATCCATCTGGTGCTGCACCATCTTCATCAATCGCCTCTACTTCCATTCCACAAGTAAGGTTTAAACCTCCATCTTTCTCTATTCCTTTACCAACCACTAATAAATCAACCAACAGTCCATCAATAACTACCCCAATCCTGTCTGAGATTGTTTTTACCCATATTTCAACAACAACTACCTCAACAATTCAGCCAAATGAACTAGAACCAACAAATCAAATCTCTGAATCTCTAGCTCCCATTACTGAATCTAGTTCTGAGGGAACCTCCTATGAATGAAATTATTTTACCTAAAAACCTCATGAACTCTGACAATCTAGAAGTCACATCTCCTAACAATCAACAACAACCACCTGAACCTGCTGCTACTGAGATTAACTTATCTCATCAACCACCATCTGAAACCAACTCTGATAAATCCAACCTCACTCTGGTTGTCTACAATACTCCATCTCCAACTTCCTTTGAAGAATGTATAAGTCAATTTCATGACAAAGCACTTGAGAAGTTTGCTAGGTTAAGAGCGGAACTTTGTACAAGCACAAAGCTCATGGAACTTGAGAGTGCCTGTCAAAGTTTTCAAAAATGGCTGGACATGGAACTTACAAGAATTGTAAGTTTCTCAAACACAACCATAACTACTGAACTAGCAAAAGACCGTATTTGGTTCGGATTTGTTCGGGCCATCTTTTAACAAAACCGCATGGTTTGGTTTGGTTTGCGGTTTGTATTTTGCAAACCGAATAAACCAAACCAAATTGCATTATGTTACAACCCAAACTTCACTTATCTCACATCTAACCCAAAACTCAAACCCATTATGCCTTAACCATACAATTATGAAATATTTTCTATTACTCACACTTAACTTTTCAGTTTTAATCTTCTCAAATCTCTCCTAATAGTATTGTGCATTCTTCTCATCTTCTTTGCCAAGTACGTCTCGCCTCTTCTACACTAATCTCTCATCTCACATGTTCTTTCTTTTTCATCTTCTCATTTATATGATACTATTTTCTCTTCTAATTATATTTTTATCGCACATTTCTTCTCTAATCTCACATCTGTTATGTTCTTTCTTTTTCATCTTCTCTAATCTCTCTTCTCTTATATTTTCTGTTTTATTATAATATTTTGATATTGTTTTATGTTACTATTTTTTTTACTTTTGTTTAAATTGATTTTTGTATATTGAATGAGAACTTTTTATCTAAATATGATGAGTTTTGTTGTTATTTGGCAATGTATGAATGACTAAACACAAAGTTATGTTGTTCTCTATATATGTAAATATCACTCAATAAAAATCTTGTAAAAAACCAAACCAACCGAACCAATCCAAACCGCATTGATTTGGTTTGGTTTGGTTCGGATTTTTTTTAAAGCCAACCAAACCAAACCAAACCGCATGCTTTTTTCCCTTGCGGTTCGGATGATTTTTAGCGTCAAAACCGCCCAAACCGCACCACGAACACCCTAGCTATATCATTATTAGATAGAAAAAGATTATCATTATCACTTGTGGCTCATGAAAAATAAAGGTTTGTTCCAATTTCCACTTTACACATCTACTTGACAATATGTTGTACTAAATGGCATATTGTGGAATGATATTAGTTTATTAAAATTATGTTATGCTATATAGTGGTGTATCACTGTTATTACTACTATTAAGAACATTAGAATTAATTGTATACACATTCTATTGCCATTAAAGAAAAAGATTATACAACGCTACAGTTCATAAATTGAAGGGGTCACTTGACATTATTTCTATTAACCATTATTATTTCTTTTAATAAAGTGTCAATTGGAATTAATGAAGAGCTACAACACATGAATAAAAAGAAAAGACCATAATCCACTCCCTATTTGCCTCGCTACAGCGTGTAATGACAAGAAAAGCACCATATTTCATTTTCTAACATTGTTGTTCGCTTCAGGTAGAGAAAGAATGAAAATTACATTTCCTTTTCCTTTGTACATGCGCTACTGTTAAGCAATTATATATATTTCAATTCCAATGGATTTACTCTAAATATTAAATGAGTCTCTAAACTATACCAAAAATCAATTCCAAACATACAAAAATTAACCTATTTCAAAGATTAATATCAAAACCTAATAATTTCAATCTCATAGAAAATTGTGGAGATTTTAATCTAAACCTATTTCTACCCACTAATCATTATCAAATAACCCCAATAAATAAGTGAAAATTCACCCTTACCTTAGTTTGGATGATTCTTGAGCTTTCTCTTCTCTTCTTCTCCACTCTTCTTCTTCTCTACTCTTATCTCTGTTCCTCTTGTTCCAACTTCTCTCTTACTATCTTTCTATTCTCTTTAATTAAACCCTAAAATGCCTTAAACAAATTAGTTCTATCTCCACCAATTCTCACTTACTATTCACACACCACACGAAGCCCACTAAAATCTAGCAATTCTATATAATTCTACCAAATAGAATAAATTAAATAAATTACTTAATTCAAATAATCCAAATAAATCAAGTAATTAAATAAATAAATTATTTCAATAAATCAATTAATCCATTTAAATCGAATAATTCAAATAAATTAAATAAATCACATAAATCAATTAATTCATAAAATCACTCAATTAATTAATATAAATAAATAATTACTAAAATTGGGGTGTTACATATTATGCCTCAACTGTGGATAGCGCAACACTTGCTTGTTTCTTATTATGCTAGGAGACAAGCAAGTTTTCAAATAAGTGGCATGTACTAGTGATACTTTTCCTATTTACTCTTCACCCATCAAAATTAAAGGCTTTAAGATTTGGCTAAATTTTGGTAAAACATGATATTGAACCAGATGTCTTAATATGAAGAAATCTGTAAAGAACAACATGTCGGACAAGATGTCCTATCTTGATGACTCGACATCTTGGTCTGGTACAACAGGTTTGTTGTAGATCTGTTCCAAGATTTAAGGCTCAATCAGAACATGGATCAAGGAATGATTGGACAGAGATTTTGAAGCCCATGGACAACTGAAGAATATAAAAGGAAGACCAAGACCTATGGCAAATCACTAGTCTTTGTTAAGACTTTTGTAAAGCAAAAATAAGGGTTTAGGGTTTTGAGAGTCGTGTGCTTTTCTTGTATTGTAAGTCACCCTTTGTATTAGTTTGATACATTGTGGTAGACAGTTTTTCATATTCAGAAACCTGTAGGTAATGAATTGTATATTGTTCCTGGATGAAGCTTTTAAGCAAATTCAAGTATTAGTGTTAGTCAAGAGTATTGACTTAATATTGTGTTGAAAGGGTTGTCTTTCAATTGAATAGTTTGATACAGTCACTGGAGGTTGCGACTATTATATATCACTGAGGTGATTTAGGAATTGAGATGGGTTTCTCTTTTCTAGATGGGTTTCTAGGTAGAAGTTACACTGGGTAGGGAATTAAGTGATAAGTTACCGGAGGTTGTATACTTAGAATTAATACTACTGATAGTGAATATATTTCTGGCTTGGTAGCCTCCAGATGTATGTGTTGTTGTACACCAAACTGGGTCATCATATCATGGTGTTATTTATCATTCTGCTATGTATAATTCAATATATTCTTATGCTCTAAAATATATGTCTTAACAAATGTTGAAACATCTGTCATGACACTGTTATGACTTTCAGATATCAGAATGTTCATGTTTTGTCCTTGTTTAGTAAAGCAGAGATCAATGTCTCAACATTTCTTGGGACATATGTTATCTCTATACTAGAATTTCAATTAGTATCAGAGCGGGCATCCTGTTCTGTTTCTGGATGAGTTCTAGGGAAGATACTTTCTGGTCTTTTGAATAAGGAAGGAGATTGTATGATCAAACCATCCATTATTGTTGTGTTCAAGGGGATTGGAAGCTAGGATGATAGCTTTTTGAATCCAACCTGACAACTACTGATGGTTGACTGATACTTCTGTGAAGATTCTACCGCTACTGCTGATAATAATGTTATTGTTACGCATGGTGCCTTATAAGATGTTCTGACATCTTACCTGGCGCTTGTTGAAGATGGTGTCAGCCTTTATTGATGTTCAAGTCATCACTTACTGGGAGTAATATTAAGGAGGGGTGTCAACCTGAAGAAATAGGAGTCTGTATGGACTAAACAGTTGTAAAGGGCGCATCTAGTGAAGAGGTTTTTGGAAGATTAAGGAGGATATGGTTTTCCTAGTCTGAACACCAAAGAGAACACTGAATTGTCAAGAGGTTGTGTATCAAGAAGCAAGTTGAATCATGGATGTTAATCCTAATGTCTCAACATTGTAATTATCATCAAGATTCTCTAGCTAAAGGGGAGTCTAATGACATTTGGTGACCGAAGAATACAGAATTGGGATTTAAAATCATTTGCTATTTATGGCCTTAACAAGTATTTAATTGATTATTCTTTTGCTTGGTGTTCAAGAAAGATGATGTCAAAATGTCACACCAGAAGGTGCAACTTCAGATAGTTGCAAGAACTCAAGAACCTATTTTATGTATCTTATTTGTCTTAAAGAATGGATACAGTCGGTATCATCTGTGAAGTTCTCAAAAGGTCTTTATCTTGTCCTTAAATGTAATCAAGGTGTGTAATTCTAGTTATGGATTCAGATCCAATTTCAATGACCTGTTCATTGGAAAAGGAACCGATGTTCAACCAGATGTTGAAACATCATTCCAGAAGAGAGTTGCAGAATCTTGTTGATCCAAGGAGTGGAATTCTTGGACAAATGAGTGTTGTAGCATATGCTCTGGATGCCAAACAAATGTGTGTTGATAAAAAATGTTGGGAATATTCTTCAGATTGGAGTTGAATAGACATTTGGTTTATAGTTTAGGAAGTCTCTATCCAAGAAACTTGTTATGGATAGATGTGCTGGTGGAAGTGAAGATTAACACATGATCATATTGATGAACATTCCTTGGGTCAGTTTATTTCTGATCTAAGCGTATAGGGTGCAGAAACTATGTTCCAGTATTTCCTATAGGAGCATGTGTTCTGTTAGTAGAGTAATAGTGGGGGTTGTTTTTAATCGTCTCCACAGGGATTGTTCGATATTTGATGCGTGACGTTCAATAGTTGCGATACTTTAAGTTCAAAGGTTTCAAAAGGTTCTCAATTGTTGTTAACATTAATTTGTAGCAAAGATAAATTGGTGACAAAGATTTTGTAAAAGTTTTGATAAAACCATGTCAAGGTTAGGTTTCGCTAATCCTTTTCACGTATAAACAAATAATCAAGCATATGAACTCGGTTTCCGACCAATACAACTGCGTATCCTCCTGACTAAGTTTATGTCTAAAGCAAAGTCGTGAGTATCGTTGTTTAGACCGTTAGATGATGTCTCACGCTAACAATCTAAACAACAATCATTAAGATCAACACAATGCGAATAGCAAATCCCAAATCTATGTCTAGAGTTTGGTTTTTAAGAGATAAAATTGTTAGGTCATGTTTGTAGAATCTATGTCTAGAGCAATACAAATCACACATGGATCATTAAGAGAAAACAACATCATCTATATTGATCAAAGACTTTGTTCATATACAAAAGATCAAATGCAATACATAAAATTAAGATCAACTACATCTAACCTCAACATTGAGTGTTTAGCTACCACTTCTCATGGTAGTTTGGATAACAAGTAAAGAGAGGAGATGAATGAGCATCCACGACGAATAATCGAGAATGGATGCGACTTCAGCTTCTCCAAGTGAAATTACACTCTTTGATGATCAAAATACTGAAAACTATGATTTCTATTGAAAATGAACAAGAGATCCTCTTTACAACAAATGAAAATCTATTTATACACTTAAAATCTCAGCACCCTTCGCTTAGCGAAGGCTTCATTCGCCTAGCGAATGAACTAAAACATGGCACTTTAAGTGCCTCAGACTTAAACCGCCCACAAGGATTATCGTGGGTTCGCTAGGCGAACCAAATCACTCGCGAAGCGAACCTTCGCTACCACATTCGCCCCAGCGAAGTTTGGGTGTTTTCAAAAGTGGAAGTTTCTGCCACCCTTCGCTGGCACCTTCGCCTCGCAAACACATCAGCGAGCATTCGCTGGCTTCCTCGCCCAGCGAATTTACCCAGTTTTCCTACTGTAGGTTTTTGCATACTTTCTGCCACCCTTCGCTGGCAGACTCGCTAATGTTCGCTAGGCGAACCTTCGCTGGCTGCTTCGCCAACACTCGCCTAGCGAATGCTGTTGTTGATTTCTTCCTTCAATGGCAGCTTGCTTCCAATATTTGTGTATCACAATCTTGATCTTTTTATGCCTATTCCTGCACATTAGCACACAAATTACAAGCACCACAAGTATATTTCAATGAATGCACAACAACATCATTCCACACTAAAATCAACATATTCCACATGAAAAGAAATGAAAAATGCCAAGTAATTCATACAAATATATATCATGATTGACATCTAACAAACTCTCCCCAACTGACTTTTGTTTGTCCTCAAGCAATGTATGCCTCTCACGAGGATTTGCTCGAGCACTTAATTCAACCAAGACGCGAAAAACGGCTCAACTAAACAACGATCACAACAATGCAACAATTACCCAATTCAAGAACCTAAAATGTAAAAGAACTTGACTCTTAAACAATTTCAAACCATGTTTTAAGAGACAACTAACTCATCATGCACATGTCATTCTACACTCGTCTTCAAAAATGGATTGAAGGCAAACGTGCATACAAGCACGGGACAATTACACTCAAATGACCAATGATGCAAATACTAAGCAATTCATACCATATCTCAATGAACACAAAAGAAATCATGGAAGTACAAGATCACTAAGGACTTCAAGGTTGCAGCTTGGTCGGGTAAACAAAAAGGGACATTTCTAATGGCCATTGAAATGAAATTGCCGAAGCAAAAGAACAATCACTAAACACATATTCACACATCTCAACTTCATTTCACCAATTTTTCATTACACCTTCACAAACTACCGTGCACACTTATTGAATCTATTTTTTTTCATTCAAGCAAGCATTTTCTCATGTGTACAACATATTCACACTCTTTTCTTTACATGCTTGCTTGAATTTTTTTTCAAAATTTGGAGTAATGCACCCATCTTCTTTTTATTCTCCCCAACTCATTTTCGACTCCACCTAAAGTGAATGTTCCTTGCCTTAAAAGTCAAAGTATACAATTTTCAAAGGTTCAAGAAGAAAATGTTAGAAACTCACCAAATTCAATGATGAACCAAACTTGCAAATTATGTACATAAAACAAGTTCATCACTAAACTGAGTTCTAAACCATTTAGGCTCAAAGGGGCTACCAAATGCTCACTCCTCACGGGTATATTACTATATGGACATGGTTGTGCTCACTTTCAACAAGTGCCTTGATCACTTCTCATACTTCCACAAAACCACATGGTCACAAGATAAGGCATGAATTAAAAGTAAAAACAACATTCATCATTAATCGTAAACATATAGTAACACTTTGGAGGCTTCTCACTTTAATGGTTTTTGATCCTAAAATGACACATGCATTCAAAGGAAGTTGTAACATGAAACAATATTTTCAATCGCACCAAGACACGAAGTTCTAAAACATACAAAATTCTCGAACTAGGTAACGATATACCTTGTCGCAACACAATGCTTAAGGTACTATCATAGCCCTCACATCTTGGAGGGATCTTCCTTTAAAATCAAGAGTCTCCAACCTACTTCCCGAATTCCATCATAAAAGAAGGAACATTAAAATAAAAACATATTAACAATTTAAATGTTGAGCATTCGTAAACTAAAGAACTCAACACTTACACAATAATTAAAACCCAACTAGTTATTAGTAATGGCGAAACAAAAAATTTTACTAAAACACTTAACATTACTAATAATAATAATAAAGTGCTTGGTGTAAAAATACCTACATAAACCAAAAGGGTACCTCTAGGTAGAGCCGTCAAAATGGGCCGGCCCGCCGAGCCCGAAAAAAGTTAGGGCTTGGGCCTTATTTTTGAAGCCCATATTATTCCGGGCCTTTTTTAGCCCGGCCCGAAAAAGCCCGAAAAAAAATGGGCGGGCCCGTATGGGCTATGGGTAGCCCGCCAGCCCGACAACTTTTTTTAAAAGAATTAATTTAACTATTTGGCCCATAATATAAATTAATAAATATATATAATTGGACCTAAAAAATAAATTTGGCCCAAAAAACATTTGGATACAATGTGTTAGTGCATCTTTGGTTCGGTTCACACACACTTCAGTGACTACCCGAACATTAATTTCTATTACATTATATTACATTACAGTATTCTAAAATGAATATATTACATTAAGATCATTAAAATGAGTATTAATTTCTATAACATTATATATTAAAATGAGTATTAA
This sequence comes from Lathyrus tuberosus, assembly GCA_022829125.1. Lineage (NCBI taxonomy): Eukaryota > Viridiplantae > Streptophyta > Magnoliopsida > Fabales > Fabaceae > Lathyrus > Lathyrus tuberosus. Next base: position 17,776,207 of record JALAZF010000018.1, read on the forward strand.
TTTCTATTACATTATATATTACTTAAAAAATGAATTTTTTAATTTTTTTTTTTTAAATGGGCCCGTTTAGGGCCAGGCCCGTTTTAGGGCTGGGTAGCCCGCAGCCCAGACAGGGCTGGGCCTGGGTAGTAAAAAAGGAGCCCGTATTCAAAATGGGCTTTTTGAGCCCGGCCCGAAAAAGCCCGAGGCCCGCCAGGGCCGGCCCGTTTAGGGCCGGGCTACCCGTTTTGACAGCTCTACCTCTAGGGTACAAGTACAATAATATTCAAAATATTCCACCATGTGGATACAATAGACTAGTAAAAGCTGAAAAAAAAACAAATACTAGAAAGCTTCACTTTGGTGACCAAAGGAAGTGCACAAGTCTAAGATCCAAAAAAATCAATCCTCCTCATCTGACACCTCAATGTCCTCCTCACCGCCAGCAGAAGCAGCCTCCTCCTCATCGTCATCGTCACCAACAGTCTCCACGCCAGCCTCCTCATCATCAGCATCATCTTCACCCCTCCTAAAATTGGCCTGGCCTCAGGCCAACCAGCATGTGCTAGGAACTGATCCCTAGTCATCATCATGTGCTCAGTAGAAGGGTCCCGGATCTGCAATTTGAGAACCTGCAAAGAATCATGAATATCAGTCATGGCACGCTACTGGGCAGCCATCCAATCCCAATTATATTAGCAGATCTCCTGCTGATATGGATAATAGGCCGGCGACACCGGTTCAGAACCTCCACCAGTCTCAGCTGCATCATCAGCACCAGCCCTGGAAGACTCTCCAACAACCCCTCTAGCCTTACAAAACTTATCCATATACCGATCATCAATTGCAGATATAATAATGACCTGCCTGCGAGCTGGGATATCCACACCAGCGTGAGCACACAAGGACATAATCAGACATGGAAAAGCAAGCGGGGCATTCTTGCGCGCTGCAGTACCTCCCAAACCACTCAAAATAATTGCCTTGATTTCATCCGCAATGATGCGGGCCACGTTAATCTGAACATTCATCTGAATGTTGTGAATAAGGTGAGCAAGAGCAATAGGAACTGTACTATGGTGCGACATGGGAGAAATGTTGGTGAGTACAAACAATAAAATGAGCTGAACCAAAGGTTGCATGTCCACCCTTCTGAATCTAATAGCTACCCCGGAAGAATTCCTCTAAACTTCCTTACCTTCAAGAAGTAAATCCCGGGTCATCTTTTCAATGTCTCGGTGGAGATACAAGTCGCGATGGTATGCATCCAACTCAGTACAAACCAATGGCAAAGGATCTCCCAAAACAGTGTTGATCGTCCTCCGATCAAACCTCACAACAGCCCCTCTAACAAATGAGGTCCAGCTAAATCTCTCTCCATCATCCGGCAAGGCATTCGCATAAAACTCCCGAACAATTTCAGCATTATACCCATCCAGCGGCATCATCAAACGATCCCATTTCTTTTGCACAAAAAGAGCATCAATTGTCCGGTAGCTTCCACAGTCACTAAGTAGGAATCTTTTCTCTGCCAAGATGTGCTTTCTCTCAAGGGTTTCATATCTGGCTGCTTGCTTAGCTCCCCTAAATCTGTCTTCATCAAAATGAACGGGCACTTGCCTAGAGGTTGAAGCCTTTCGCTTCTTAGCCACGTGAATTGCCATTTTTGGTGCCATCTGCACACAACAAACAATAACACAAAACAACAACAAACCAACGCATTAGTGACCCCAAAACAAACCAGCCAGAGACTTGCATTTCATAAAAAAAAACTTGTAAATTTGCTTTTGTTCGCGCCAGGTTCGCTAGGCGAAGTCTGGCGAACATTCGCCCCAGATTCGCGAAGCGAAAGCTGACGAATGCTCGCGCAAGCTCGCGAAGCGAACACAGCAGCGAACCCGCGAAAATGCAGAAAAACAATATCAAAACCAGTCCAACAGCAATCTCTTTCTTTCAAATATCACTCTACTCATAATGCCTATGTAGTTTTTAACATGCAATCCCTAAACAAAATGACAGAGGTTCCAAAATTTTTTCAAAACCCTAATTGATCTATCATGAACATGAACAATGCATAAGGAAATAAACAATGAAAGAGTGTGCAAACCTGAATTTCGCATGGTACTGGTGAGATTAGGGTTAATGGAAAATGGAAAGAGACGAGTTGCTTAGCTCTAGAGAGGAAATTGCAAATACGGTGGCAAATGGCAAAGGTGGCAAATGAATTAGGGTTTCCCCCTCTAATTCTGATTCAAAATGGTTCTTGGGCCCAGTTGGGTGGCCCACCCACAATTCATTTTTCTGATGTGGCAAAACTTGGGCTGGTCTGTCTCGCTGGGTTCGCGAAGCGAAGGCCAGCGAATGCTCGCCCCAGCTCACTAGGCGAACGCCAGCGAACAAGACCAGAATTTTCAAAAATTTTCAAAAGTCACCCCATCTTTTAAGGCTTCACAACTATAACCAAACACACTTAAAACAGAAATAAGCAGTAATACTTACAATGTTGGGGTGCCTCCCAACAAGCGCTTGTTTAAAGTCGGCTAAGCTCGACGGTCCACCGCAATCTCACGGATCGCGGAAAGGAACAATGGCGGGATTCCGCTCGAAATCACCTCCAAGATACACTTTCAATCTTTGGCCGTTAACAGTCCAATTCTCGTTGGTTGTTGTGTCTTCAATTACGATTGCTCCGTAAGGCTTGATTTCTCGAATCCGGAACGGACCCGACCATTTAGACCTTAACTTTCCCGGAAACAATTTTAACCGAGAATTGAATAGCAGGACCAGCTATCCCACCTCAAACTGCTTGATGATAATTTTTCTGTCATGGTAAGACTTTACACGCTCTTTGTACAGTTTATTGGAATCGTACGCCTGAAGGCGTAATTCATCCAACCCGTGTAATTGCACTTTTCTTTTTTCACCTCTAAGAGTTGGATCAAAGTTTAAAAATTTTAAGGCTCAAAACGCCTTGTGTTCCAACTCCACCGGCAGATGGCAATTCTTACCATACACAATTTTAAACGGTGTGAGACCAATCAGAGCCTTAAACGCGGTCCGATAAGCCCACAACGCATCATCCAGTTTGTTGGCCCAATCTTTTCTTGAGGCCGAAACAGTTTTTTCTAAAATACGTTTTATCTCACGATTGGATACCTCCGCTTGACCGTTAGCTTGAGGATGATATGGTGTGGCAACCTTGTGCTTCACACCATATTGCTCCAGAGCTTTGTCAAGCTGAGTGTTACAGAAGTGAGATCCTCCATCACTTATCAACACTCTCGGAGTACCAAAACGCGCAAAAATGTTCCTTTTCAAAAATTTCACTACTGTTTTTCCGTCGGCTTTAGCACAAGCTATCACCTCCACCCATTTAGACACATAATCAACAGCGACCAAAATATATTCATTAGAAAATGAAGATGGAAATGGACCGACAAAGTCGATCCCCCAACAGTCAAAAACTTCAATTTCTAACATATTCTGTAAAGGCATCTCGTGCCGCCGTGAAATTCCTCCACTTCTCTGGCACTTGTCACAACTTAGGGCATGCGCATGCGCATCTTTGAATAACGATGGGCAATAAAAGCCCGATTGAAGGACTTTAGTGGCCATTCTTAACCCATTAAAGTGTCCTCCATACGGAGAGTTATGACAATGCCACAGAATATTCGTGGCTTCCTCCTCTGACACACACCTTCTTAAGAGGTTGTCGACACCAAGTTTAAACAAATAAGGTTCATCCCATACGAAGGACTTGGCATCCGACAAAAATTTTCTTTTTTGGTGGTGCGTTAGACCATCCGGTATCAATCCGGCGGCTTTGTGGTTAGCCATGTCGGCGAACCACAGTCTAACCTGCACCTTAAACAATTTTTCATCAGGGAACTCCTCTTTGACTTCACATTTATTCTTGGTCACGTCAACGTTTACCAGGCGGGATAAGTGATCCGCCACCAAATTCTCGGATCCTTTTTTTCACGAATTTCAAGATCAAATTCCTGTAACAAAAGGATCCAATGAATAAGCCTCTGCTTAGAATCAGGCTTGGTGAGCAGATACCTTATAGCTGTGTGGTCCGTGTAAACGATGACTCGTGAACCAATCAAATAGGAACGAAATTTCTCCAACGCATACACTATGGCAAACAACTCTTTCTCAGTTGTTGCATAGTTAATTTGAGCCTCGTTTAAAACTTTGCTCGCATAATGTATCGCGTTCATTTTCCTTTGACCCAAAACAGCCCCAACCGCATAATCACTTGCATCGCACATTAATTCAAAATCCAATTTCCAGTTAGGTGCAACGATTATCGGTGAGGTAGTTAAACTCTTTTTCAAAAAATTAAATGCAAAAAGGCAAGACTCGTCAAAGTCAAAAATCTTACCTTGGACAAGTAAGTTGCTCAATGGCTTTGCGACCTTTGCGAAGTCCTTGATGAATCTACGGTAAAACCCGGCGTGTCCAAGAAAACTCCTTATGCCTTTGACATTCATCGGTGGTGGCAATTTCTCAATAACGTCCACCTTGGCTTTATCAACTTCAAGGCCCTTTGAAGAAACTTTGTGACTGAGCACAATTCCCTCGTTCACCATAAAGTTGCATTTTTCCCAATTAAGCACCAAATTGGTTTCCACACACCGTTCCAACACCGTATCCAAATTTTTCAAGCAAATATCAAACGATTGTCCAAAAACCGAGAAATCATCCATAAAGACCTCAATTGTCTTTTCGATCAAATCTGAGAATATAGCTTGCATACACCATTGAAAAGTCGCCGGTGCATTACATAATCCAAACGACATCCTCCTATAAGCGAAGATTCCAAAAGGACATGTAAAAGCAGTTTTTTCATGATCCTCCGGGTTCACAATAATTTGGTTGTAACCCGAATAACCATCTAAAAAACAGTAGAATTGTTGACCGGAAAGCTTTTTGAGCATTTGATCCATAAAAGGTAGAGGAAAATGATCTTTTCTCGTAGCTTTGTTCAACCTCTGGTAGTCGATGCACATTCTCCACCCGGTCACGGTTTTTGTTGGAATGAGCTCATTTTTCTCGTTTCGAACCACCGTTAATCCGCCTTTTTTTGGTACCACATGCACCGGACTAACCCAAGGGCTATCAGAAATGGGATAAATCATTCCGGGATCTAACATTTTTACCACTTCTTTTCTAACCACTTCTTTCATGATTGGATTTAACCGGCGTTGAGGTTGAGCCACCGGTTTAAAGTCTTCCTCCATAAATATACGGTGCATGCAATATGAAGGGCTTATGCCTTTGAGATCGGACAACGTCCATCCCATTGCATCCTGATTTTTTCTCAACACTTGAATTAAGCGGCTCTCTTCGTTTTCAGACAAAATACTACTTATGATCACCGGTTTATTACAACCGTCATCGAGAAAAGCATACTTCAAGGTTGAAGGTAACACTTTCAGTTCAAGTTTGGATGGTTCATCATTAACCACTTTTTTTAGAATTTCCTCTTCATACTCCCAAGGTTGCAATTCTTCCAAAGCTTCAAGCTCTAACAAACACTCTTCAAGAGCTTGCTCTTCTTCAACCGAGAATACTTCCAAGGAATCATCCAAAGCTCTTAGTAAAGGATCAATGACATGAATTTTCTTTGTAACTTCAAAACTAGCTTCCTCCGTTGCATCGATTCGGAAACAATCACCTTTATCCTTCTTGTGCTTCATGGCATCATAAAGATTGAAACACACCTCTTCATCTTGGACTGTCACTTTCATGAGACCATCATCCATGTCAATTGCCATTCGGGCAGTTTTCATGAAAGGCCTTCCAAGAATCAAAGGTGCATCCTCATCCTCCTCCATTTCAATGACAACAAAGTCTATCGGAAACAAAAATTTGTCCACTTTGACCAACACATCTTCCGCTACACCGTGAGGACGGGTAGTGGATTTATCTGCGAGTTGCAACGTCATTTGAGTGGACCTCAATTCCATGTGTCCTAACCGTTTCACAATCGACAAAGGTATCAAGTTGATACTAGAGCCCAAATCAATCAATCTATTGCCCACATAGATGTTTCCTATAGTAACCGGCAAGGTGACTCGTCCCGGATCACATTCTTTCCTCGGGAGAGTATGTTGAATGATGGCGCTACAACTAGCATCTACCATAATAGTCTCTTAATCCGTATACCTTTTCTTTTTCGTGAGGATATCCTTCATGAATTTCGCATATTTAGGCATTTGCTCCAAAGCCTCGGAAAATGGAATATTTATTTATAATTGTTTGAAAATATCCATAAACCGAGAATAGTGCCTCGCACTATCTTTCTTTGTAGGAGCATGAGGATATGGTAGATGTTGGATCAGAATATTGTTCATCAGCTCTTTTCCCTTCTTAGTTCTCTTCACTTTTTCTTCACTCTCTATTTTTTTCTCATTCTCACTTTTTTCAACTAAAACACCCTCAACGTTTTTTTCTACTTCAATCTCATCACTATCTTTTTCTTTTTCAACTACAACCTCCTCCTCCACTACTCTTTTACCTACACCCATGTCAATCTCTCTTCCACTTCTTGTGAGATTTGCTTTACAATCTTTAGGATTCGGAAGCGTATTTGCCGTAAATTGCCCTTTTTGTTGGTCGGCCAATTGTTTTGATAATTGCCCGACTTGTGTTTCAAGATTCCTTATGGCCGCATCGGTATTCTTTTGATTGGAAATTGCCATTTGCATAAATTGTGTGAGAGTGTCCTCCATCTTCGTATTTCCAACGGGAGCTTGCGGAGGTTGAGTGTAATTTTAGTATTGTTGACGGTTTGATGGACCGGCTTCTTGCGGTCTCCATGGTTGTTGATACCCTTGGTTAGCCCTTTGTTGGTAACCTTGGTTGCCTTGTTGATACGGAGGTCGGGGTTGGTATCCTTGATTCCCCGCATAGTTTGCCTCCTCCACAACTGGAGGACAATAACCGGTCGGATGGTCACCTCTACATAATTCATAAACTAACACCTGCACATTTTTACTTGTAGAATCATGAATTTCTTTGAATTGTTGCGGCAGTTTAGATATTTGCTTAGTCAACAACTCAACCTGTTGTGATAATAATTTGTTCTGCGCAAGGATAACATCGTTTGTTCCCAATTCTAACACTCCTGGAGTTCGTTGAGAAGGTTCACGGTTGTGACTACCTTGATGATCGTTCAAGGCCATCTTATCAATGATAGCTGTGGCTTCTGCTGCGGTTTTGCTTAACAAGGATCCACCAGCCGCGGCATCCAACAAGGTTTTGTGTACAAGTTGAAGCCCATTTCTAAATATATGAATTTGTGACAATTCATCAAAACCATGGCCCTTGCACTTTCTTAACATTGATTTGAACCTCTCCCAAGCTTCGTTGAGAGATTCATTGGCTCCTTGTGTGAATACCGCGATGGCGGTTTTTGCTTCCATAAACCGAGTGTGAGGGAAAAATCTCTCCAAAAATTTCTCTTCCAATGCATTCCAGTCCGTCATTATGGCCTTTGACTGATCAATGTACCATTCCTTGGCCTTCCCAATGAGGGAATGCGGGAATAGTCTCTTAAACAGAGACTCCTCTTCTGCCTCAGGTGCACCAGTCGCTCCCGCTATTTCATAAAATTTCGTCAGATGGGTAAAAGGATCTTCATGATCCATACCCGTAAATGGACTTTTATATAACAGTTGGAGAATACCGGTCTTTATTTCAGAATGACGACCATTATGTGCATGGCGAGCGAACTGAGCATTGTGTCTCGGACTATTTGTGCATGGCCTAGAAACAGGTGGTGGTGGTGGTGGTGGTGGATCTGCCTCCATAACTGGAAGTATCTTTGGAAGTGGTGGTGGTGTAGAAGTACTTTCCTCTTGTTCTCACTTCTGTCTTGCTAGCTACCTCCTTCGTCTAGTTCTGCTGTTGATTCTACGAGCGTTTCTCTCAATCTCAGGATCAAAAAGAAGTTGGTCCGCCAGTAGTTTCCCTCGCATAAACTAAGTCGGGACACTAAACAAAAAAAATTAACAAGTTCAAGATAGAAAATGGTAACAAGCTTAAAATAGCTCAACTATCGCAATGCTTGCAATATCACTAAACAATCCCCGGCAATGGCACCATTTTGTTAGTAGAGTAATAATGGGGGTTGCTTTTAATCGTCTCCACAGGGATTGTTCGATATTTGATGCGTGCCGTTCAATAGTTGTGATACTTTAAGTTCAAAGGTTTCAAAAGGTTCTCAATTGTTGTTAACATTAATTTGTAGCAAAGATAAATTGGTGACAAAGATTTTGTAAAAGTTTTGATAAAAGCATGTCAAGGTTAGGTTTCGTTAATCCTTTTCACGTATAAACAAATAATCAAGCATATGAACTCGGTTTCCGACCAATACAACCGCGTATCCTCCCGACTAAGTTTATGTCTAAAGCGAAGTCGTGAGTATCGTTGTTTAGACCGTTAGATGATGTCTCACGCTAACAATCTAAACAACAATCATCAAGATCAACACAATGCGAATAGCAAATCCCAAATCTATGTCTAGAGTTTGGTTTTTAAGAGATAAAATTGTTAGGTCATGATTTGTAGAATCTATGTCTAGAGCAATACAAATCACACATGGATCATTAAGAGAAAACAACATCATCTATATTGATCAAAGACTTTGTTCATATACAAAATATCAAATGCAATACATAAAATTAGGATCAACTACATCTAACCTCAACATTGAGTGTTTAGCTACCACTTCTCATGGTAGTTTGGATAACAAGTAAAGAGAGGAGATGAATGAGCATCCACGACGAATAATCGAGAATGGATGTGACTTCAGCTTCTCCAAGTGAAATTACACTCTTTGATGATCAAAATACTGAAAACTATGATTTCTATTGAAAATGAACAAGAGATCCTCTTTACAACAAATGAAAATCTATTTATACACTTAAAATCTCAGCACCCTTCGCCTAGCGAATGAACTAAAACATGGCACTTTAAGTGCCTCAGACTTAAACCGCCAACAAGGATTATCGTGGGTTCGCTAGGCGAACCAAATCACTCGCGAAGCGAACCTTCGCTACCATATTCGCCCCAGCGAAGTTTGGGTGTTTTAAAAAGTGGAAGTTTCTGCCACCCTTCGCTGGCACCTTCGCCTCGCGAACACATCAGCGAGCATTCACTGGCTTCCTCGCCCAGCGAATTTACCCAGTTTTCCTACTGTAGGTTTTTGCATACTTTCTGCCACCCTTCGCTGGCAGACTCGCTAACGTTCGCTAGGCGAACCTTCGCTGGTTGCTTCGCCAACACTCGCCTAGCGAATGCTGTTGTTGATTTCTTCCTTCAATGGCAACTTGCTTCCAATCTTTGTGTATCACAATCTTGATCTTTTTATGCCTATTCCTGCACATTAGCAAACAAATTACAAGCACCACAAGTATATATCAATGAATGCACAACAACATCATTCCACACTAAAATTAACATATTCCACATGAAAAGAAATGAAAAATGCCAAGTAATTCATACAAATATATATCATGATTGACATCTAACATGTTCTAATTCCTAGTGGAGGCCTGTTAAAGGCATCTCAACCAGACTATATGGAGGTCAAAATCAAACATCTAGGACCTTTTCTTAGATATCTTGAAGATTCTTCTACTCATAAGAAGCCAGATTCGTGTAAACCTGCTTGTGGATACTCTTTTTAAATAGAATAGTCCCTGGTATGGATGATTATATTGGAGAAGGGAACTTAAAGAAGCAATTAATAAAGATGGTTTTTCAGAAGACTGGTTGTTGTTTCTCTTAAAACAGAATGAAGGTTGTTTACTCAAACTTGAATATAAGCTTAAACTCTATGAGAACATGGAACTCTTGTTCTGTTGAGATAGAGAAATTCTTTAAGGTGGGATGAGCTTTTCAAGAATTATGTCTGGAGCAAGGAGGAGTTAGAATTGGAAGATCTAGTTTCTCTGGTGGATCAAAATACCACTCTTCTGGAACTCTGATTGATCATCCTTGTAGGGAGTTGTGTCAAATAACTATAGTTATTTGTATGCTCAAGGGAGGTTTTGCTTTTGCTTAGGGCCCAAGAAATGTGTGTCATCATATGTTTGGAACATTTGATCTTGCAAGTGATGTTGTTATTAACTTTATGAAGGTTTGTGCAAAAGGGTAGTAGACAGAAAGTTAAAGGAGAAACTAGTTATGTCCATGCCTTGGTGCGTGTAGAAGAAATCCCAAGGTGCTTAAGGATGATTGATGTCTCTATAACATCAGATAGATTGTTTACACATTCTGTTTCTGGTAGAAGCTTCATGAGATGCATGAGAGTTTGTTTCACTCAGTGGTTTTCTGATTCGTGTGAAGATTAAACTGATACATGTGTGTATCATATTAAGATCTTCATGTGTACTTTAACGAGGCGTAAGAATTACTATGCAAATGGCAAGTCCTGTGATTGGTGTTTCAAGAATCAAAGTACATGGCTCCTCTGATTGAGACTGATGTCTTAAATGATGTTAGAACATCATTCCTGCTATTGGTTATTCTTGGAGGATGACTGAGTTTGATTTTCATCTTTAGAGCTATATCTATTCATTGTGGCGTATGGTGTAGAGCTACTGGTCATGACTGTGTGGATTCTGATTATCTGTGAGTAGATGGTAGGTTCTGTTGGAAGTATCTCTAGAAAAGATTGTATCAGGCTGAATATTGAGAAGGAAGCAGGCTGAGGATGTATCTCTCTTCATACGAAGAAAGGGTTTGATGTCTTCCAAGTATGGATGACATCTTTGTTAACCAAGGAGTTAAGAGAATTTGTATGTCTCTTTCGGGGATGTGAGCATTCCGGGTTTGATTGGAATTATTCTCAAAGAACAAGGTTGTCTATGGCTGAAAGATTCAAGATGGATTTATATAGTGTGTGGATATGTTCAGGGGAAGAGTGATCAATGGTGTTATGTGGTCTCAATCCAAGAGTTTATTGGTTATGGTACAAGGATTGTGATCCTGGTATTTTCTCACTTATGAGCATGAAGATGTTCATATGATTCATATGAGGCTGTGATGTCAGACAAGATGTCTTGACATCGTGGTGTGTTGATCCTTTAGCTTAGTAAGTTCTGCTTGTGAGTTTGAATTGTTAAGGCTATTAAATTATTTTAACCATGCTCATGATTCTTAGGAGAGACCTGAGAAATAGGATTGGATATTGTCTGGGAGAATTTATTTTTCTCTGCAGATTGGGATAAGGTTCATGAAAGCTTTTGTTGATAAATGGGAGATGTCACACACAATGTCTTGACATCATGGTCAGGTTTTTCTAATTCTGGCTGAAAGGAGTATGCTTGGAGTTCATTGGAAGGCACTGTGACTATGCTTCAAAGTTTACAAGAGAGAGTAGACAAGGTTTGACTGGGTGTCAGGACATTGTTTAGGACTCGTGTTTGTTTACAAGTGGCTCTATGTGGACGGTGGAAAACGTGCCTTAGAGAGGGCGTGCAAAACATGTTTATTCGGTACATGCATATTCCTTAGACGGTTCTCATTAAAGAAGAAACAGTCAAAACTGAGTTAGCCGGTGCACATTCATTTTTGCAGAAGTTATCTTCCTCAATTTATGTTCTCATTGAATTGATCTTCAGTAATATCAATGGCTCTTTAATTCCCAAGGAAACTACTCGGGTATTTAAAGGGGTCTTTACTTCTTTTGTCTCAGGTTGTGTTTTTGTTGTGTCGTGATTTTATGGCATTTGTCCGGGTTTGGGTGAGTACTGTTTGGGTATGGAATTGTGTTGCATACTTTTGTCAATTTTTGGCTAAAAAGGGGGAGATAGGTTGTGTGTATATCTCAGTTGTGTGTTGTTCTTTGCAACACATGAATGATCTTTATTTGTGTCTTGAGTCGGTTATTGCAGTTGTTTTGCAAGGATGTTGGATATGATATTCTAACATCATGCTTGTGTCTCAGTTCTTTTTGTTCTGAGTCTTCTTTTTGTGTCTTGTGATCTGAGTTATGAACACAGTTGTGTCTCGTCTTTTGAGTTATCCGGAGTTGGCGTTTGGTCCACTGAGCCTTGATTTGAATAATGGATGATGGTAAATTGGGACTGGTTTTGAGGGGGAATGTCTTGTATCTTCCTCCTCGTGTACACTAGGGCAAAGGGTACACGTCATACAACAGGTGGTGTGTGCTGTGTAAATCATCCGAACAGTTGTACAGGAAGAACGAAAGTTTCCAGGAGTCACATTATTTTCTGCTAAACTCTACATAGTCCGGCTGAAATGACTTTAGGACTTTCTACTCTTTCTACTCCTTGATTTCTTGGGTTTATTGTACAAAAGGAGTTTTTGCCAAAATTGTCAAAAGGGGGGAGCTTGAAGGCTCTAAGATTTGACTAAATTTTGGTAAAACATGATGTTGAACAAGATGTTCTAATATGAAGAAATTTGTAAAGAACAACATGTCGGACAAGATGTCCTATCTTAAGGACTCGACATCTTGGTCTGATACAGCAGGTTTGTTACAGATCTGTTCCAAGATTTAAGGCGCAATTAGAACATGGATCAAGGAATGATTGGACAGAGATTTTGAAGCCCATGGACAACTGAAGATTATAAAAGGAAGACCAAGACCTAGGGCAAATCACTAGTCCTTGTTAAGACTTTTGTAAAGCAAAAATAAGGATTTAGGGTTTTGAGAGTCGTGTGCTTTTCTTGTATTGTAAGTCACCCTTTGTATTGGTTTGATACATTGTGGTAGACATAGTTTTTCATATTCAAAAACCTGTAGGTAATGAATTGTATATTGTTCTTGAATGAAGCTTTTAAGCAAATTCAAGTATTAGTGTTAGTCAAGAGTATCGATTGAATATTGTGTTGAAATTGTTGTTTTTCAATTGAACAGTTTGATACAGTCACCGGAGGTTATGACTGTTAGATATCACTTAGGTGATTTAGGAATTAAGATGGGTTTCTCTTATCTAGATGGGTTTCTAGGTAGAAGTTGCACTGCGTAGGGAATTAAGTGATAAGTTACCGGAGGTTGTATACTTAGAATTAATACTACTGATAGTGAATTCATTCTTGGCTTGGTAACCTCCAGATGTAGCCTTTAGCAGCGCTTTGTAAAGGTAGCCTTTAGCAGCGCTTTCTAAAGGTAGCCTTTAGCAGCGCTTTTATTTAGCGAATTTTTTCCAAAACTTATAGCAGCGCTTTGTAATAAAAGCGCTGTCTTTTTTGTGCTGCCAAAAGCGAATTTTGGCGTAGTGAGGTGTTATTGTACACCAAACTGCGTCATCATATCTTGGTGTTATTTATCATTCTGCTATGTATAATTCAGTCTATTCTTATGCTCTAAAATATATGTCTTAACAGATGTTGAAACATCTGTCATGACACTGTTATGACTTTGAGATATCAGAATGTTCTTGTTCTGTCCTTGTTTAATAAAATAGAGATCAATGTCTAAACATTTCTGGGGACATATGTTATCTGTATACCAGAATTTCAAAAATTATAATCGATGTACCAAAATAAATCACAATTCACTTCTTTGGAGTACCATAAACACATTTATTGTGTGCCGGTGGGATATCTCATGGAGCTTTGACCGTACACAAATGTGATTCTTTTGGAGATAGTTGAAAATGAGACTTTCTAAATTTCACTGACCCTTAAAAAATTTCTAATTTTTTTATCATTTATTAATTTAATGTATTTTATTACAACGAAGGAAAAAAAAAAGTAAGTACACCTAGCGTGATTTAAGTTTTTAAATTTAATGGAGATGTGTAAGTTTTACACTATCTTCTAATAAAAATATATTATTTTTTCATGTTATACAAATAATTTAAAATTTTCAATCAAATTTAACATAATACATCATTATCATTAATTGATACTGTCAAATTTGTCAATTGAGTGTTAGTACATCATCATTTTTCTCGAAATTTTTTCCATTAAAATACCAACATTTCTGTGTATGCAATTTAAAACACATATTAACTTCATAAGATAACTATTTTCAAAGATTTACCATGAGACGGAAAAGGAACACAATTTTAGATAAAACCCTAAAACAACAAAAATCAACCACTCTCCGTCAAATCAAATCATTGTGAAGCTGGTCGAACTGAACTCAACGCAGGCGAAGTTGCTCGTCGGCCGCCAGTAGGTTTTCCTTTTTCTTTCCTTTTGTGTTTCAGATATTCCTCCCCTCTCCTGGTGCGGCGTGCGGAGATGCGATTTGCGGCGGCGGCCGCGATAGCCGCCGCAGCAAAAAACAACGCACCAGAATACTCGAGCACGCTAATCCAAGCGGCACGGTTGATCTAATTACTTACGCTTTCTGTTCCGTAGGTTGACACAAAATGGATTACCGATGGACCAAAGGCAAGCATGAAACCGGTGGCCGTGACAGGAAGCAATTTACGAAGGATCGGGTAATTTCATCGATCTCTTTTTTATTACTATACCATGTACGAGATTTTCAAAGTTTAGCATATTTTATGCCATTTTTGTTGATGAATGGATGAAGAATTATCATAGTTTTGGCATGAATTGGCTTGTTCAGGCTTATGAGGACTCCCTTACTGAGGATTTTCGCATGCCGATCAATCAAAGGCCAACAGAAAATGTTGATCTGGATAATGTTGAACAAGCATCTTTGGACACATACATAAATTCGTCTAATATTGGTTTTAAGCTTCTTCAAAAGATGGGTTGGAAAGGAAAGGGTCTTGGCAAAGATGAACAAGGTTTCTTTTTTAACTTTCTTTCATTTTTCTACTTGTTTCTCTCTCTTCAATTGATGGTCTACCTTATGTATTAGCCATTGTTTTATTTTCTTGTATGTTGCATGAGTTGTCCTTGACTTCCGCTTTAGTACTCCCTCTGCCATACACCATTTCCCTTTCTTATCCTTCATTCCAAATTGATGGTTATAAATGGATGAAAAACTATCCAACAAGACATCAATCTAATTGTGATAATGATAAACAAACATGTTTTTTTCTTCTCTATTCATTTTTAGAAAAGATGAGGGAAAATAGACTTAGGTGATTTGAGCATGTAGAGAGAAGACTTGGACATTCCATGGTAAGGAGGGTAGGTTAGATAGAGAGGAGTCAAAGTGCTAGAATTAGAGGAAGACCTAGAAAAACTATAAGAGAAGTTATTAAGAAAGATCTAGAGATTAACGATTTGAAGAGGAGTATGGTCCTGGATAGAACATAATGGCAAAAGTTGATCCATGTAGTCGACTTCACTTAGTGGGATAAGACTTGGTTGTTGTTGCTGTTGTATTCATTCTGAGACATGTGATTCCTTATAAAAATTCAAAACTTATAATTTAAAGCTTACATTTAGACTACCTTTAGAGCTGCTAGCTTCCATAGAGCAACACCTAGTAGTCTGTCATAAGCAATTGTGAAGATTGCTGTAGTTTTTGTCTAGGGTAGTTAATCATGGCACAATTGCAGAGTCTTAGCGCGGAACAGAGCACAGTTGCAATTGAAAGTAGTTAGTTAATCACGGTGCAATTAGAATTTCACGCTGTGTTTTCATGTAGTGGCCAGTATTGCAATACTTTGCGGTGGTTGGGATGGTGAAATTGTCTTAAATGTCATCGTTGTCACTGAACTACCCATTTGACATAATGTTTTTCAGCGACTTTCTGACCACAACACAGGGTTTTTCTGCAAGCTCATTCACACGTAGGTAAGAAACAAAGAAGCAGGGAAGAATGACAAAAAAAGCATGAAGAAATTAATGGCGAGTAGATGTGTAGCAATGCCAAGTAGGCTGCGCCTATAGGAGATAAGAGGCTGGTCTCAAAGGATACTACTAGTTTTAGAGTTTGGCATAATGAAAATATTAATGGTTGGGTAAAATGGGCTTTTCAGAATCTCAATGATGAGCCAAAGTCTCGTGAATGAAAATTTGTTTCTCTCTTTGGGTCTTTCCCTTTGAGACTCCTTTTTCTTTCTTTCTTTAATTATGAAATATATATAGATTTTTTCTTATACAATATTAATTATTTATCATCTTAATGATTCAATGAATATAAAAATATTAGAATAGCGGTTATCCTGCCACATGCTATGCTGCTACCCCATTTTTATGGTCATTCGCTCTATGCTCGTATCCAGGATTGATATTGACTACATAGGTTTTTGTTGTCTTCATATATAATTGATTTATATCTGTACACAATTTGGTTAGGTTAACATTTCACCTTTATTGCCCTAGCTATTGATCTAAAAAGTGCACGGGCTTTAAAAAAAGCAATAGTGTTGGAAGATGTTTTATAATTTTCTGTCGTTTACTGCTTGATTACCTATTGAATCACCTGTATTTGTATGTACCTCATCGTAATGGGGCATCGTGGCAATTAATTCATTTTCTTCCTTTCTTTCAGTATTATTTTTATATATAATCCCCTATTATTTCACTGAAAGTGATTTGAAAGTAAATAATCTATATTGGTTTATTGAATTAACCTTCTGGGCTTGTATGCAGGAATAGTTGAGCCAATAAAATCTGGGATTAGAGATCCAAGACTGGGGGTCGGTAAACAGGAAGAAGATGATTTTTTCACTGCAGAAGAAAATGTCCAGAGAAAAAAACTCGATATTGAGTTGGAGGAGACAGAGGAGAATGTGAGGAAACGGGAGGTATGATTTATAACTCTTAACCTTAAGTAGTAGTTCTTAGTGTGAAAATCATACAGTAGTATTGAGGTTGATGTTTATATTTTCTCAAACCTGCACCTGGTAGCAGAAGGCAGCATATAACTTATATGCATGCCTTTTTACCGGATTGGTATGTCATAAGGAACCATCAACTTTGGAAGATCTTGAGAATTTCCTGCAGTTTTTATTACCTGGTGGCTTCTTCTGCCTGCTTCGGGCAAATTCTGAAAATTCAGGTGTTAGCTGAACGTGAGCAAAAAATTCAAACTGAGGTGAAAGAAATCCGGAAGGTGTTTTTTTGTGAACTCTGCAACAAGCAATACAAATTGGCAATGGAATTTGAAGCGCACTTGAGCTCTTATGATCACAATCACAGGAAGGTAGACAATTTATCTAACGCTAACTTGGCTCTTTTGTTGACTCGTTTCCAAATTGCCTTTGTTTTTCTTGCCCTACCTAATGTTTAATCATTGATGTTAAATATGCAGCGTTTCAAGCAAATGAAGGAAATGCATGGTAGCAGTAGTCGGGATGATAGGCAAAAGCGAGAGCAGCAACGGCAAGAGAAAGAATTGGCCAAGTTTGCTCAAATGTATCCTTTTAACTGTCTAAATATTTACTTTTATTCCCTCCTTGCCCATTTTATTTTGGTTATGGTTGAGTTCTATGTTGATATCTTCCTTTTTGGTTTCCTTAATGCCAATCAGTGCTGATACTCAAAAGCAGCAACGGCTTCAACTGCAGCAAGAATCTGGTTCAACACCAGTTTCAGTTTCCTCCGAATCTAGGACTGCTACCGCGCTAACAGATCAGGAGCAGCGAAATACGTTGAAGTTTGGGTTTTCTTCTAAAGGATTTGCTTCGAAGGTATATTTAACTGTTATCATGGCTTTGAAAAGAATCTATATTTTTTCTTGTAGTACTATGGGGTTTGAAATTGGAATGCTTATAACATTTATAGGCTTCATCATCTAGCTCATGATGTTTTGTTCAAATTCAAGTCTTAGTCATTTCAACCCTGCCAACCCAGTACTCTTAGTGTAGTACCTGATGATGCTTTTACATTCTTATGATGAACTTGCTTTGTGCCTAAATACTTGTATGCCAACAGTAACGCCCCCTCTCCTTTTATGCAGAACACGGTTGGTGCCAAGAAGCAAAATGTTTCAAAGAAGCAAAATATTCCAGTGGCCTCTATATTTGGAAACGACAGCGATGAAGAGTAATGTGAATTTATTTTTGCAGCTCTTGATCAGTGTGAAGCCAGAACTCCTATGAAGTTTTGGTTTAGTTATAATATATCCTGTGTTTGTCACCATTGTTAATTTTAAAGGGGGTAAAAAAAAGTTTGGAATTCTTTTGGTTTGGAAAATTGGACTCAGACTAAATGTTGGAATGCTTATGTTTTGCATACTTTGTAAAGATTGTATTTATGTAACAGTGCACATAGAACCTTAGCCTGCCAATCATCAGTGATGGCAAAACTCAAGAATACATTTATTTGTTTCTGTTGTGATAACAACCTTTAATTTCAAGACACTTGATAATCCTAAAAACCAAACAATTTTAGAGGTGTTTATTGGGTCTTAGTTTTGTTGCGTGTAAACTAGGTATTCTCATGTGTGTAACTTCAGAGACTAATCTTTCGTGCTTTGAGTTTTGTTGGATCCAAAATGGGCAGTAAGCTCTTAAGAGTTTTATCCCGGCTGAAAATTTAAGCCCGAGTTTGAACTGGAGACATTGATTGAGTTGGAAAAGTGTCATTTGTTTTTAGTTTAATTGTTAAATGAAATTAGTTCAATTAGCTAATTGACTTTTTTAATTTTTATATTTAAGGAATTTTTTTTCTTACACTTGTTTTTTTTTATAGCTTCTATTCATTTTGATACTTTTGTCGGTGTTTAGATATTTATAGGTTTTCATTTATTATGTTTTTTTAAACGTTCAATCTCTTATTATTCTGATTGAAGAGAATGCTGGGTGTAAAATACTTAAACTTTGAAAATAGTTTGACGATATTGTATGTCATATTTTTTTATGTTGAAATTAACTTAATTCAAAATATAAAACTTGTATTGAAAAATAAATTGAAAATTGGAAGAGTTGATTGCATAAATTTCAATAGATGATTAATAATCATCTGATTAACCTTCCAACCTATGGTGCTTGGTATACCTGGTCACATGATAGGAAGGTTCTAGTTTTATTGAGAAAAGATCAGGATATTTATCCATGGTAGAACCATCAAGTAGTGCATCTGCCTTACTTCTGAAACTATGAACCCGCTCCACAACAAAAGCTTTGGAGAGGTAGATATCTTCAAAGCCTTTGATACTTTGAACTAGAGTTTTATTCTAAAGTCCTTCATGCTTTTTGTTTCAATGACAATTTTCCATTGGATTAGTGTTATCATTCACTCAGCTTTCTTGTCTATCTCAATCAATGGTAAGCAAATAGTTTTTTGTAATTGTCAAAAAGGTGCAAGAGAAGGAGACCCTTTCTCCCCTCTCTTGTTCTGTATAGTTTAAGAGGTGGACACCAAATCAAGCACCATAATTATCTTCTCTGGAGTGGATTAAAGGAGAGTTATGAGGAGCTTATTCAAAACACAACCTGGCTGCTAGGAGATGGTTACAAGATCAACTTTTGGCTTGATAATTGGGTGACCAACCTTTAGTTCAAAGTTTGAAATTTTCTGCTTTGGCACATCCTCATCTCAAGGCAACTGTCAAATCTTTCATTTCTAATCACAAATAGAGCATTCCTCAAGCTCTTTATTTGGATTTTCCTAGCCTAACTAATGCAATTCTCAGTGTCAAAATTCCTTTGGACATGGTTGAAGACATGAGAATCTGGGCTCCTCATGATGTTGGAGAATTGAATTTAAAAATTGCTTATAACTTTATTGTGGCTAGAACCTAACTCTAAACTAG
Organism: Lathyrus tuberosus; assembly: GCA_022829125.1. Classification (NCBI taxonomy): domain Eukaryota; kingdom Viridiplantae; phylum Streptophyta; class Magnoliopsida; order Fabales; family Fabaceae; genus Lathyrus; species Lathyrus tuberosus. Next base: position 17,795,807 of record JALAZF010000018.1, read on the forward strand.
TGATCAAGCCTTTAGCAAGCCTTCTATGGTACCTTGGAGATTAAGAAACAGATGACTCAATGCATTGCACCACACAAGATCTATGACTTTATGACAACTCATACTTTTAGAGAGGGCAACCATTGTGCTGATAGACTTGCAAACCTAGGCCTTAATTTTCAAACTTTTAAGGAAATTTCTTAATGCATCTTATACATTACTAGGGCACCACATGAAAATACAAAATTATTCTCAGTTTTCAGAGATACATCTCGGGACGCGCCCCATGCACACATAACTCATTTGTTTTTAAGCCACGTTCCAATTTCATGACTTAAATTATTCTGGAAATGCATTTTCGGAATATCACCGGATATATATTTCTGGAACTCACAAAAACACTTATATCCTAAAGTTACTTAATCAATTTAAACAGTAAAACATAAACTAATTTCATATAAATTACGGATGAATATTCTGCTACACATATGTATAAACATAAGGATTTACTTTGTTATATTATTCTATGTTTCTTATGTTACGAAAGTTATTCACTTGTGTAAACAAATAGCTTTTTTTTTTTTGCGGTAGTTTGGCATGGTTGTTGTTCTTCCATTTTTATCAAATGATTGATGTAGATATATTATTGATTGAAGTGTTGATTTATTTGCAAGATTAATATGGTTTGCAACTGAAACGAAAGCTCTAGTTGATGACTATGAGAGATTAGTATCTTTTCCTTTGGGGCATATATATTCCAGCAAACAAGGTATAAATAATGTCATTTATTCTATTTTTTGTTCATGATTATTCTTGTAATTCAATATCCAATTTTTTTCTCCTTTTACCGTCTAAATTTTACATTAACATACTATAGACATTTATGGATCAATTTAGAATTTGTTGTATTTGCTGAGGATTAAGAAGGTGGTACAATCCAACATGGTTCTTTGAGAAAATTCCATCAACACCCTATAGGATCTTGTTGGATCGTGAGGAGAAAAATCAACATTGGGCGAAGAGCAACACAAGTGAGAAAGACGCCACATATTCACTCAAAACCTGTCTCTCTCACTTGTGTTGCTCTTGACCCAATGTTGATGCTCTTCCTCATAACCCAACAAATAAATTTGTTAGTGCGTGAGGTATTTTTAGTGAGGAGAGAAAGAGAGAGAATAAAACAATAAGAATTGTATTATCGAATTGAATGATATGATAAAACTGAATTACAAACTATGTATTTATATACAACTAACTTGTCTACTAAGTAATGTAACAAACTAAGTAACAAATCCTAAACCCTAATTAACTTTGAGTTTGGGCTACATAACTCAACTTAGATTATATCTAATATCTCAACATACCCCCTATGATCCAAGTTGTCGAAACACACTAATCATTTTCGATCTGAACTATTCTTAATTTCTTTCTCAAGGTTCGAAACCTGTTGATCTTCAATCCTTTGGTGAGAATGTCGGCCAACTGTGCTTCACTTAAGCAATGTCTCACTTCAAGTTCACCTCGATTTACCTTCTCTCTAAGAAAATAAAATCTCGCTTCAATGTGCTTGCACCTTCCATGCAAAACTGAATTCTTCGCAAGATTTATGGTTGACTTGTTGTCGATCTACAACACCAGAGGTTTCTTCACTTCGACCTCGATCTCTTCCAGCACAGACCTGATCCAAATTGCTTGACACGCAGCATACGATCCTGCTATATATTCAGCCTCACGCGATGACAATGCCACCACAGGTTGGTTTCTCGAGCACCATGAGATTGAGACACCAAATACATGAAAGAAATATCCATTAGTGCTTCTTCGATCTTCCTTATCTCCACACCAATCAGCATCTGAATAATAAGTAACCATAGTTTCTTTGCATTCATAGTCTCATCAAAATAAAATTTCATAGCTTGTCGATCCTTTTAAGTATCTCAGGATTCTTCTTGTAGCCTTCATGTGTGACACCCTTGATTCACTCATGTATTTGCTCACTAATTCAACTGACATATCTCAGAGATCTGACAATTTGTTTGAAAATACTGGCATCGATTTTGTCTTTCTCTTCATACTTTTCCAACTTCAAATTTGGTTCGACAGGCGAAGATGCAGTAGTCGAATCATTCATCCTGAACTCTTGGGTATCTTCTTAACATACTTTCTTTGATGTAGCACCATACCTTGCTTCGACATTTGAATTTACATGCCTAGGAAGTATGACAACTTTCCCAAATCTAACATTTTAAATTCCTTCTTCATTAGCTCTTTGAACTTTGACAAGTTCTTAAAGATATTTTCAGTTACTAGCAAGTCATCAACATATAAGCAGATGATTGTTATATCTTATGCCACAACCTGAACATAGACACCATACTCGGATTTACATTTTATAAATCCCAATTCGACCAAGTATGAGTCGATCTTCTTGTTCCATGCCCTAGGTGCCTGCTTGAGGTCATATAGCGCTTTGTGTAACTTGTATACTTTCCTTGCTTTCTCCTGAATCACAAACCTAAGAGGTTGTGTGGCATACACCTCTTCATCTAAAGGTCCATTCAAAAATGGTTATTTCACATCTAAGTGAAATGTCGACCAGCCTTGGTTGCATGCCAAGGCTACCACTAGTCGAACAGTTTCCAATCTTGCAACAGGTGCAAAGACTTCAGAGTAGTTGAGTCCTGATCACTGAATAAATCCTCGAGCTACCAATCTTTCCTTATGTCTTGCTATCGACCCATTAATATTGTGCTCCAACTTGAACACCCACTTCACCTTGATAGCTTTTGTATGTGCTGGCAATTCGACCAATTCCTATGTGTTGTTTCTTTCGATTGCCTGTAACTCTTCGACCATTGCAGATTTTCACTTCATATTCTTTAAAGCCTCGCTATAATTGATTGGTTCATCACCTGCAAGTAAAGCAAAATGAACTAGTTCTCCATCTGTTGTGACTTCATCATCACCAACCACTTCATAGTCTTGAAGTCTTGCTGAACTAGCCCTGGTTATTTGAGGTCTCTCGCTTATTCCATCCATATCCTCATCGACTTCGACTGTGTCGGGTATGTTAGCAACAACTTCGACTTCAACTGGAATATCGACAATATCTTCGACTTCAGCATCATTAATTGCTTCGTCAAAATCATAGCTCATAAATGGCTTGTCAATTGTATTACTAGAATTCCAGTCCCATGCAGAATTTTCATCAATCACAATATCTCGACTAATCACAATCTTCTGATTAATTAGATTAAATAGCTTGTATGCTTCAGTCGTATGATATCCTACCAGAATCATAGGTTCACTCTTGTTATCAAGCTTCCTTCTTCTTGCATCAGGAACATGCTTGTAGCAAATATAGCCAAACACCTTCAGATGATTCACTGATGGTCGTTTGCCACTCAGCACTTGTTTAGGAACCTTGTTCTTCAGCTTCTTGGTAGGGCACCTGTTCAGAATATAAACAGCAGTCGAAACAACTTCACCCCTTAAAGACTTTGGCAAATTCTTCTGCTTCAGCATGCATCTCGCTATGTCCAATATGGTTTTGTTTCTTCTTTCTGCTATTCTATTATGTTAAGGATTATAAGGAGTAGTTACCTCATGATCAACACCATGTTATGCACAGAATGCTTCAAATATCTTGGATGTGTATTCTCCACCTCCCTTTGTTCGTAAAACTTTGATCTTCTTCTCACTCTGGTTTTCGACAAGCATCTTGAATCTCTTAAAGATTTCGAATACTTCGTCCTTTCTCTTAATCACATATATCCACAACATTCGACTAAACTCATCGAAAAACGAAACAAATACATGTTTCCACCAATGGTATGCTCCTCAAATGGACCACATACATCTGAATGTACAACTTCGAGTATGCAGGCGGATCTCATTGGCATAGTCGAAATGAAACTTTCTGGATTGCTTTCCGACTAGACACCCTTCACAGAGTTTGTCGGGCATCTCTAGACTTGGTATACCGATTACCATATCTTGAGTAATCAGTTGATTGAGTGATCGAAAGTTCAAATGCCCAAACCTCAAATGCCATAACCAACTATGCTTTTGGTCGACAACATTTTTTAGACATTGTACTTCAGTCGAGCTGATCATGTTCAAGACCAAATTATTCTGAGTGTCAAACAGTTCCAAGGCTCCATCTTTCATAATCACTAAGAAACCTTTTTTGACTAGTTGTCCAACCCTTAGTAGATTGCACTTCATTCTAGTACATAGAGTACATCTTTGATAATAGCTTTTCCTCCATTGCTCATTTGAATAACTATGTCGCCAGTACCTTCTGCTTGCAATGAGCTATTATCAGCAAGTTCGGCCTTGTTCTTCTTCGACTTGTCGAAATCTGCTAACCACTCTTTTTGACCAGTTTTGTGATTCGAACAACCTGAGTCAAGGAACCAGATCTTGGAGTCGACATGGTCATCTGCAATTGCAACCATAACCACCATATCTTCAAAATCATCTGAATCTTGGTGTGCAAGGTTTGCTCCTTCCTCCTTACCTTTTGTCGCTCCCTTGTCTTTATGGTACAAATAATGTTTGGCCAAGTGACCCCACTTTTCATAGTTATAACAATGCACACCTTTTTTTCTTTGTCTTTCTGATAGGAATTTCCTTCTTCATTTTTTGAGGATTCAGAAGCTCTATCATCGACCTTATTCTTGTGAGGATTCAATCAAGACTTCTTGCCCTGAGTCTTGTCGATTTTGCCTATAAACTTGTTGGAACCACCATTCTTCTTCCATGACTGAGCTTGTATGCTTGTATCGAGTCTTGAACTCTTTTCCTTTCAACAATTCTAATCTCATGCACCTCCAACAAAACAACCAAATCTTCCAGTTATAGGATTTCAAGATTGTTGGATTCTTGAATAGCTACGATAATGTGATCAAAGTGAGAGGTCAAAGTATGTATTACCTTCTCAACTATCATCTTATCAATTAGGGTTTCACCACAACCCTTCATGAGATGGACGAGTTTCTGCACCTTCGACACATAGCCTGCAATCTTTTCGTCTTCTCCCATCGACAACAATTCATATTGTCGTCGCAAAGTTTGCAACTTGACAACCTTGACTTTCTCGCCTCCTTCATAATACTTGACAAGAATATCCCATGTCTCCTTCGCCGATTCAGCATGAGCGATTATGTCGAAATTAGCTGCATTAAACGCCGATTGGATGTAAAACACCGCCTTGCACGATCAAGAATCTAATCGAAATTAGCCTTCATAGTACTTGACAAGAATATCCCATGTCGAAATTAGCCTTCATAGTACTTGACAAGAATGTGTCATGTCTCCTTCTGATGTGTGATTCTTTAAAACACGATTACGAATCTAATTGGAGCTCTAGATACCAATTTGTTAGTGCGTGAGACACTTTTAGTGAGGAGAGAAAGAGAGAGAATAAAACAATAAGGATTGTATTGTTGAATTGAATGATAATGATAAAACTTAATTGCAAACTATGTATTTATATACAACTAACTTGTCTACTAAGTAAAATAACAAACGTTAAACCCTAATTACCTTTGGGCTTGGGCCACATTATATCTAATATCTCAACAGATCTAAGTGATTTTTGTGAGTTCCGGAAGTGTATTTCTAGAAACATTTCTGAAATGTATTTCCGAAATAAATTAAGTAATAAAATTAGATTGTGACTCAAAAATGAATGAGTTGTGTGCACATGAGGTGCGTTCGGGAATTCATCTTCAGAATTTAAAAAGTATTTTTAATTTTTTATAGGATATTTTTCTACCACATAGGATGAGATAAAAAAATTCCCACTTTTAATCAGTGGTATGGAGTATGCGAAAAATCATACTGGACTCACTTGTTTTAGATTTGTTAATTAAGGGGTTAATAAAAGAAGAGCCCGATTTCCACTTTGATATATATAAAAAAGGAGTTTCCTTAAGTTATTTCAATAAGAATTATTTAACGTCTAATTGAATTAAATCACGTATAGTCAATAATTAGTCTAAGTTTAGTTCTGCTGTAGACATAGTTAATTTTGAAAATATTAAATTGATTTTAATATTTTTAATTGTTTTTAGGTAAAATTAATTTTACATTTAAAATTATTTTTAATTTAAATATAATTTTTTTTTAAACCTAAAGGTGATTTTTCAATGTTCAACATTTTTTAATGTGAGTTTTACAATAAAGACATCAGAACTATTTATACTTGTGACTTTAGAAATAATAATAATAATAATAATAATAATAATAATAATAATAATAATAATATCAACTTTACAAAATGATAGGGACTGTTAAAATATAAAATATGATAACGGCTATATGCAAGCTCAGTTTTTGTAGAAATATCTTTATTTAATAACCAACACAATAATTAATAACTTTCAAAAATTACAGAGTCAGTCTTTTCCATGACCAAACCACGAATTAACAATCCGATGACCACTAATTATCATTTTTATTTTATTTAAAACATATTGAATAATATAAATTGAGCATAATTACTTGATCTTTTAGCTTCACACCTACTAACAATACTCCTTCCCAAAAGTTTCACTTTGCCCGTGAAAATCATGGAACTGTTGATTGATGGTGTCAAAGGATTTCCATAACGCATCAAAATCTAGTAGTTGCTTCCATTGAATCACGACATCAATGTGACTATCGTTGGAGATATGAACATATTTAGTGAAGCAATCAGTCACCACTAACATATCATCCTTTCCATGGCTCTTTAGAAGACCCTCGATAAAGTCCATGGAGATATCATTGCATAATTGTTGTAGAATAGGAAAGGAAGTTTCTTAATGCACCACCCAAGTTTCTTAGACACCATGTGAAATTATTTTTTTACTCCATAATTTCAGATGTGCACATCCGAACGCATCGGATCCTTAAGAATTAAAAACTTTTTTCGGATGTGCATATCCGAAAATAATATTTGTAGGGTTTGTCCGGATCTGCACATCCGAAAAGAACTTGGGCAGAAATAATTTTACCCTAACTTTTCTTTAAATTAGGGGTTTCATTTGATATCTTTCACAAAATCTCAAAATGTCTCAATTGTATCAAATCAAATTCCGTTGGTATGCGGCAAGTGTCTCCTTCACCGACGGCAAAACACGCGGTCAAAAGTTTACGATAATGAGGGACATCCCCCTCGACCAAATCATTGACGACATCGAACATCTCCTACCTTACGGAGACAAACGGAAGGTTGCGAAGCTTCAGTATCGTTCACCTTCGGTTGACAACGAAGGGAACGTCGCTTACATCCTTGTTGAGCTCAAGAATCAAGACGATGTTAGAGCGATGTGGCAAACTTATTTGGGTTACGAGGAACAATTCTCGTTCGAGTTCGAGGCGACCCTCAAAATCCGAAGAACGGTCGATGACATTTTAGAGATGTGCAAGCGTCCACCGGGCTATTGATCTTGTAATATTTAAATTTCTATCGATGTCATGCCGATTTTCTCAATGTAATCCCGATTTTATTTTATGAATGTGAGAAACATTTTTGGTTTTGGTGTTCTGCTTCAGTATTTTTTTCGGATTTGCAAATACGAACTTTTACCGGATGTGCACATCCGGGAAAAAATAAAAAAAATTTAAAAAAATGGTGCGTCCGGATGTGCACATCCGGAATCAAGGGGCAAAACCGAAAATTCACTTGGTGCCTAAGAAACAAGGGTGGTGTGATAAGAAATTGCCAATAGGTAATATATGTAGTAAACTCACTGGAGATAAAGTTTGATATTTGTTTTGTTGAAACTTGAAACACATCACAAGATTTCGCCAAGAACTATTTTTTTTTTTCATTCCCTCACAAAATACCCAAGCTAAAATTTTCTTATAAGTTCTACAAAAAGCAGAGTGAGCATCCACTGCCGAGGTTTAAAAGGGTTGGTATCTTAGAAGAATTCTTGCGAAATACCAATTTCTCTTTATAGAACAACTTTCTATGCATAAAAATGCAATATGAATATGTTTCAGAATGTAGATCACATTTTGCATGATGCATTGAAGCCTTGAGTCAGCCTCCATCTCAGTTTCCTACTCCAATTCTGAGAAGCGAAGCATGGAAAGAGCACAAAAAGTAATTTTGCGTGAAAACGCATATGCAACCCCATTATCACATCCTGTTTTGCAAACAATATCAAAATCAAAGCCTACGTGTTTAGAAGTCCATTAAAATTGTTATTATCCTAGAACACGTTGATCCATCAAAAACTTCAAATTTTTTGGTCCATTTTCACAATGCAATGTTTTCCCTTCAATTAGTGACACCATTTTTGCACTTTAATCACAATGGCTATGATTTCCCTTTCATAAACTAACTTCCATTGAGCATGATCAGACAATAGATGACTCAAGAAAGCCGGTGGTCGACAACCTTGCATCAAAATAACACCTAAACCTTTGTTAGAAGCATCTGTTTCTATCACAAATGGTAAAATGAAATTTGGAACCATGAGCACTGACAATCCGATTATTGTTGTCTTAAAAAAAAAATGTAGTATGTGCCTCCTCATCCCAATGAAAATTATTTTCCCTGGATAATTGGGTTGGAGGTCTTTCTAACTTGCCATAATTCTTTACAAAGTGGTGATACTACTTTGTTAAGCCCTAGAAACTTCTTGTATACAAAAATATCATAAAAAAATACCAAAGCAAACTTCTTTATATAAGACAAGAGGACTTCATTCATTAGTGTTTGAAATGTGGATGAAAGATTTGTCAATCCAAATGGCATGACTATAAACTCATAATGGCCTTCATGAGTTTGTAATGTTGTTTTATGAACATCCTCTAGTCGCATATGATTTGGCGTGGCGATATCTTGATTTTAAGTGCTAACTTTGAAAAAATAGTGCCCCCCTCTTAACTAATATAATAATTCATCAATAATTGGGATACACAATTTATCTCGATTCATGATCATATTCAAAGCCTGGTAATCAACACAGAACCACCAACTACCATTTTCTTCTTCATAATAATGATAAAACTAGAATAAGGACTTACATTTGGAGGTTTAGTCACAAATTTTAGCATATCATCCACTAATTTTTCAATTTCTATATTCTGATAATCAGGGCATCTATAAGGCCTCAAATTGGGAATGACGCCTCTTTCTTTCACACAATTACATGATCATCAACTCTTTGTAGGGGAAGTCCTTGGATGCCTGTAAACACTTTCAAATAGGTGCAGATTCCAAAGACGAAGAAATTACATAACATGACAGAAAGTCATTGTGTTGATTGATTCAGAAGCCTCTAACAACTTTATTTCAACCTTTTTGGAAGTTAAACCTGAAATGCTGAACATTGAAAGGTGCAGATTCCGAAATTCATTGCCTACTATGTCAACATTAGTATTGTGACCAAAGTCAACCTCTTTTTTGATTGAAAACATATGAAGTTTTTTATTAGCGCAAACATGTCATAATACAAATCATTCATCATAACAAAAAAGGCCATTGGTAAGTTTATCATGCATTTTAGTTTCATAGAACCTCTTAAAAGCCTTTCCGGGTTTATTCTGATCATCGAAGTGTTGCAAAAATCCATCATCTTGGGTTGAGAAGACAACATATGCAATTTTAATCCAGCCTTAATAGGCATCTTTCAAGCTAACAACTACAACTATAACTAAGCCTTATCCCACTAAGTGGGATCGGCTATATGGATCAACTCTCGCCATAATGTTCTACTAAGGACCATGTTTCTGTCCAAATCATTAATCTCAAGATCTTTCTTAATAATTTCTCTGATAGTCTTTCTAGGTCTTCCCCTTCCTCTAATTGTTTGCCTTCTCACCATCTGGTCTACCCTCCTTACTATACATAAACTATCGGTCTTCTCTCTACATACCCAAACCACCTAAGTATATTTTCCATCATCTTCTCCACTATAGGAGCTACCCAGACATTCTCTATAATATTTACATTTCTAATTCTATCCTGTCGAGTCTTACCACACATCCACCACAACACCCTCTTCCCTTCCATACTTAATTTATTCCCGTGTTGATTTTTAACTGCCCAAAATTCTATCCCGTACATAATCGCAGGTCTTACTGCAGTTCGATAAAACTTTCCCTTTAACTTGAGAGGTGTCTTTGCACCACATAAAACACACGATGCCCTTGTCCATTTCAACCACCCAGCTCGAACTCAATGATTTACACCCCCTTCTATTTCTCCATCATTTTGTATTACGGACCCAAGATATTTACACCGTGTTACTTGAGGGATAATATGGTCTCCAAATATTACCTCTAGGTTAGAAACACTTCTTCTTTTGTTCAACTTACATTCCATATACTCTATCTTACTTCTACTTAGGCAAAAACCATGTGTTCTAAAGCTTGTATCTAAGTTTTCAACCTCTCATTTAAATCCTCATTCGACTCTCAAAGAACTATATCACATGCAAAAAGCATGCATCTCGATGCTAGCTCTTAGATGTGTTTCGTGAGTACATCTAAAATTAAGGTAAAAAGGTAGGGGCTTAGAGTTGTACTTTGATGCAAACCAATTATAATGGGAAAATCGTTTGTCTCTCCACCTTGTGTCTGCACACTAGTTGATACCCATTCATACATATCTTGGATATCTCGAATATGTGCAATCCCAACTTCTTTCTTCTCTAGGGTCTTCTTCAAGTCAATAAAAGTTAAGTGCATGTCATATTGGTCCATCTGATACTACTCTATCACACGCCGTAAAAGATAAATCACTTCCATGGTCGACCTTCCAGGCATAAAACCAAATCGATTCTCGCTGATTTGAGTCTCATTTCTTAATCTCCATTTAATTACTCTTTCCCCTAACTTCATGGCATGAATCATAAGCTTAACCCCCTATAATTTTCATAATTTTGTATATCTCCCTTGTTCTTATAGATTGGAACTAAGGTGCTTCTTCTCCATTCCTCCAACATGCACTTTGACCTCATAATTTCATTAAAGAGTTTGGTGAGACACTAAATACCTCTTTTTTCAAGAATTCTCCACACTTTAATAGGTATGTTGTCTGATCCAATCGCCTTACTATTACTTATTCTTTTCAATGTTTCCTTTACCTCATGTTTCGGAATCTAACAGTAGTAATTATAGTTCTGATCTGCGTCTCTAATGTCGAGTCTGCTAGAGTCTGATGAGATATCATATCCTTGATTAAATAGGTTGTAAAATTATGTATTCTACTTATCCTTTATATCTTTTTCCTGAACAAAGACTTTGTCATCTTCATGTTTAACACACTTCACTTGATCGAAATCTCTAGTCTTTCTTTCTCTTCCCCTTAGCAAGCCTGTATATAGATTTTTCCCCCTTCTTGGTTCCTAGAGATTGATATAATTTGTCAAAAGCTTGTGTTCTTTCTTCACAAATCTCCTTCTTGGTCTCATTCTTAGCTTTCTTGTACTATTTCTCATTTTGACATTTTTACTCTTATACCAAACTTTAAAATAGTCATTTTTTACTCTAACTTTACTCTAGACACTTTTATTTCACCACCATGATTCTTTACCCCTAATTTCAAAATCTCTTGATTCACCCAACTTCTATTTAGCCACTTTTCTAATCTCATAGGCCATCTTATTCAACATATCATTTACACTTCCTTGTGGCTGTCCAAATCCTCCCTCCAAGATCTTGTGTTAAAAAATTCCTTATTTTTCACCCTTCAAATGCCACCATTTGATCCTTGGCGCTACCATATGACGCCTTCTCTTTGTACTCCCCTTAATTCTTACATCCATAACCAAAACTCTATGTTGCATAGTCAAACTCACTCTTGGCATAACTTTATAGTCCAAGAAAATCTTCCTATCGAATCTCTTTATAAGAAAGAAATCTATTTGAGAACATGTCACCCCACTTTTATATGTGATAATATGTTCGCCTCTTTTCTTAAATCATGCATTTTCTATACTAAGATCCAAAATCGACGAAAACTTCAAGATGGATTTACCCTCCACAATCACCTCCCTTAGGCCAAACCCCCAATGCATGTTCTCAAAACCTCTTGCTACGCTACCTACATATCTATAAAGATCCCCTCCTAGGAAAATCTTCTCTCCATGTGGTATATCCGGAATTAAACCTTCTAAATCCTCCTAAAGTTTTACCTTAAGGTTTTGTGCTTACCCAACCTGAGGTGTGTAAGCACTAATAACATTAAAGGTGTCATGTTCCACTACAAGTTTCAAGGCTATGATTCGATCTCCTACTTTTTTCACATCCACAATATCCTTCTTGCATTCCTTGTCCATAATAATCCCGACACCATTTTTCGATCTAAATTTTTCAGTGTACCTAAGCTTAACTATCAAGTTGTCTAATTGTTTTGCTTTTCACCAATCCACTTAGTTTCTTGTAGGCACATTAAATTGATTTTCCTCCAAACTATAACGTCCATTTTTTCAATAGATTTTCCCGTAAGTGTGCCTATATTCTAGGATCCAAAACGGATCCTCCTCTCTTGAACTAGCTTCTTTACCCACACCCGTTCACGAAAATGTGTGAACTCTTTCTTATTTTTTACTACACTCGGGCAGTGATGTCGTGACTCTTGCTCTTTTGACATTGTACTCGAGCCATACATCGCGTTGCTTATTTTTTAACACACAATTGAATTGGTGGATCAAGCTCTATGAACCAATACACTTTGGTGTGTGCTAGAGGCATTACCAGTCATTACACCCCCACAGTTTCTCGTTATTATTGCTGTTGTGCGCCAATTCGGCCATGCACGTGCCTGGTGTTCATGAGTGCTCTAAAGATTTGCCAAATCTCATGCAAACAGCTCTACTTGACACTCATATAGGTGATTCCATCAAGTATATGATGCACTTTATATACCACCCATAAGGGCTATGAAAATCATTAAAAGCTCTTAAGTTTATCCTCTACTAATGCAGCTTAGCACTCCACAATAGGAAGGGATAGTAGTGCAGTCAGTTCAGTAAATAACTTGATATTACCCATATGAATCTTCTTCATGGGATCTCCAATCACAAAGGTTGGGTTACCATTATTTACTTTATTCAAATTGGCTCAAGTCTCATTCCTTTCAATAATTCATAAATCATTTTTCTACCCAAGGGTTTAGTCAGAGGGTCGGCTAGATTAACCTCTGATTTCACATAATCTATGGAAATTATTTCATCTTCCAACAACTTTTTACCACATTATGTCTTAATCGAACATGTCGATTCTTTCCGTTGAACGTCTTATTCTTAGCAATTGATGTCTGCTAAGAAGTTTCTCAACAATTCAGCTTCACTACCAGCCAACTACAGAGCTACAAACTCTAATTCCATTGTGGATCTTGCAATACTAGATTGCTTGGTTGATTTCCAAGTAACCGAACCACCACCAAGTGTGAATATATAACCACTAGTGGATTTTGTCTCATCTGAATCTGAGTTCCAATTAGTATCGTTGTACCCTTCAAGGACAGCGGGAAATCCACTATACTTAATACATAATTCATTGTACCTCTCAAATATTTCATAACTCTTGCAAGTGCTTCTGAATGATACTCATTGGGGCTATGAGTATACTTGCTCAATCTGCTCACAACATAGCTATATCTGGTCTAGAAAAGTTCATCAAACGTATCAAACTTCCAATAATTTGAGCATACTCAGATCGATAAACATAACCTCCTTCATTCTTCTTCAATTGAGAGTTAGAACCATAATGGGTACTCACAGATTTAACATCATAGTGACCAAACTTCTTAAGAAATTTTTCAACGCAGTGTTCTTGGGATAGTGTGATACTATCTCCCTTCCTTCTGATTTTAACACCCAATATAACACTTGCTTCTCCCATATCTTTCATGTCAAATTTTGATGAAAGAAAACTCTTAGTTTCAACAACTATATCAATGCATGTACCAAAAATAAGCATATCATCCACATACAAGGATATAATAACATATTCGCCATTCAAAGTTTTTGCATACACACATTTATCAACATCAAAAGATGAAAATCCATCAGTAATTAGAGTTTTATCAAATTTCTCATGCCATTGTTTAGGAGCATGTTTTAAACCATACAGGGATTTGAGAAGTTTACAAACTTTGTTTTCTTGACCCTTAACCTCACAACCTTCAGGTTGAGTCATATACATTTCTTCTTCTAAGTCATCATTTAAAACAAAGTTTTCACATCTATTTGATGAATCACTAATTTATGAATGGAGGTTAAAGCAATCAAAACACGAATAGAATAAATTCTAGAAACAGGAGCAAAAGTATCAAAATAATCAATGTTTTCCTTTTGGGTAAAACCTTTTGCAACAAGTCTTGCTTTGATTTTTCAATAGAACCATCAGGGTGAAATTTTCTTTTGAAAATTCGTTTGCATCCAATAGGTTTTGCTCTGGTGGTAAATCAACTAAAGTCTAAGTATGATTTTTAGTAATTGAATCTATTTCAATTTTGATAGCTTCCTTCCAAAAATGTGATTCAGAATAAGAAATTGCTTCAGAAAAGCTTAAAGGATCATTATCGATTAGATAAATTTAAAAATCATTTCCATAGGATGTTGGTTTCCTTTGTCTCTTACTCCTTCTCAAATCCTCATATTCATCCTCATTAAGATTGTCGTTATGATTAATACTATGATCAGCAAGTTCAAGACATGAATCATCCACAACATCATGAGAAATATGACCGGACTTTAAAGGAAATATATGTTCAAAAAATTTAGCATTCTTAGTCTCTATAATAGCATTATGATCATGCACATCACTTTTCAAAACAAGAAATGTATAAGCAGCATTATGTTCAGCATAACCAATAAACACGCAATCAGAAGACTTGGATCCTATTTTCCTTTTCTTAAGATTTGGAAACATCACCTTAGCAAGACACCCCCACACTTTTAAATACTTCAGATTTGGAGATAACCTTTCCAAAACTCACATGGTGTCTTACCGGTTTTCTTATGAGGAATTCTGTTTTGTAAAAAACATGCAGATAAAATAGCTTCACCCCACAAATTATTAGGAGCAGAGGAACTAACCAACATAGAGTTCATCATATTTTTCAAAGTTCTATTTTTTCTTCAAGCAACTCCATTTGATTCAGGTGAGTAAATGGGAGTTACCTCATGAATAATACATTCTTTTTCACAAAATACATTAAGATTATATATTCACCTCCTCTATCAGATCTAACTTTCAATCTTTCTATTTAATTGATTTTCAACTTCAGCTTTATAAGAAAGAAACATGTTGAAGGCTTCAACTTTTTTTCTAACAAGATAAACTTTAGTGTATCTAGAGAAATCATCAATAAAAGTTATGTAATTCCTTTTTCCACTTCTTGTCATAGTATGTTTCAAGTCTCCTAAATCTGTATGAATTAATCCAAGCAATTCAGTTTCACGTTCAACAACCGTAGAACATGGTTTCTTAGTAAGTTTGGTTTCTGTCGCTCCCAGGATTTTCATCCAGGTACAAACGCGAAAGTGGCGCGGAAAACAGAGTCGCCAGCCGTGTAAATTTATCCCAGGAGAGGGAAAGGGAACACCGCATAAACCTGAGGAAGAGGAAAAGGAATGGTCATCGCAACCATAGCCTGGGTTCGGGAGTCGGTTACGCGAGGGGAAGGTGCTAGCACCCCACGCTTCCATCGTACTCGATGGGATCCACGCTTGTTGTCTATTCTAAGGGTGAGTTATCCTAAAATCTATGGCTGCACTAAAACAGGGGAGGGGAAAATAAAGACAGACTCGGTAGGACGTCGACGTCCTAGGCCTACATACCCCCTTTGTGCAATGGGGAATTCAGAGTCAACGTGGTTCGGACCAAGTTCTTTTTTGTGTTTTTTTTATGAGCGACGTTAAGTTCGCGTCCGGCAGTTAGGGTCGATGCATGTTTGCGACTTAGACGGAAAGTAACGTGCCCTTTTTGAAAATAGCCTTTAGTTTGACAATCCCACAGGATAAAAGGGTTTGAAGTTTGTTTGTATTTTTTAGGACAGAAGTGACTTGAGTTAGTTCATAACTCAACTTGAATCAAAGTCTATGACACGGGAGCGAATGCGTCGCATGATCGCCCCCAATCACTACACCAAAAATATGATTAGACAGCACCAAAAAGACAGCGCTTTTATGCAAAAGCGCTGCTAAAAAGAATAAAAAAATTTCGCTAAAAAAAAGCGCCTTAAAAGAAAGGCTTTAGAAAGCGCTTTTCAAAAGCACTGTAAAAGAGTGTAAAAGAGTGTCACCTTAGACAGCGCTTTCCAAAAAGCGCTGCTATAGGTATTACTTTAGAGAGCGCTTTTTAAAAGCGCTGTCTAAAGGCCACCTTAGAAAGCGCTTTCAGAAAGCGCTCTAATAGGGCTCAATTTCTTTTCACTTTAGAAAGCGCTTTCTAAGGAAAAGCGCCCTCTAAAGTCATTTACTAATTAAAATATAAAAAAATTCTAAACATTTTCAGAGACAGCGCTGTATTTGTTGTTTGGCACAATTATACTGTAAAACATCAAGAATCACAAAAAATGGCAAAAGGGGGGGTCGAACCCACGCCCTTTAGGTAGGGAAAGGAATTTTAAATTATATTAATATATCAAATTATATTTAATATATTTAAATTATATATTTTAACTTATTTAAATTATATTTAATATATATAAATTATATTAATATATAATTTAAAATATACTAATTTAAAATATACTTTAAATTATATTAATATATCAAATTATATTTAATATATTTAAATTATATTAAATTATATTTTAATTTATTTTAAATTATATTTTAAATTAATCAAATAATATATTTAAATATATATGTTTTAAATACAAAACATTTTAACTTATTTAAATTATATTTAATATATATAAATTATATTAATATATAATTTAAAATATATTAATTTAAAATATACTTTAAATTATATTAATATATCAAATTATATTTAATATATTTTAATTATATTTTAATTTATTTTAAATTATTCAAATAATATATTTAAATATATATGTTTTAAATACAAACATTTTAACTTATTTAAATTATATTTAATATATATAAATTATATTAATATATAATTTAAAATATATTAATTTAAAATATACTTTAAATTATATTAATATATCAAATTATATTTAATATATTTAAATTTATTTTAAATTATATTTTAAATTATTCAAATAATATATTTAAATATATATGTTTTAAGTACAAACATTTTAACTTATTTAAATTATATTTAATATATAAAAATTATATTAATATATAATTTAAAATATATTAATTTAAAATATACTTTAAATTATATTAATATATCAAATTATATTTAATATATTTAAATTATATTAAATTATATTTTAATTTATTTTAAATTATATTTTAAATTATTCAAATAATATATTTAAACATATATGTTTTAAGTACAAACATTTTAACTTATTTAAAAGAAAGGCTTTAGAAAGCGTTTTTCAAAAGCGCTGTAAAAGAGTGTAAAAGAGTGCCACCTTAGACAGCGCTTTCCAAAAAGCGCTGCTATAGGTATTACTTTAGAGAGCGCTTTTTAAAAGCGTTGTCTAAAGGCCACCTTAGAAAGCGCTTTCAGAAAGCGCTCTAATAGGGCTCAATTTCTTTTCACTTTAGAAAGCGCTTTCTAAGGAAAAGCGCCCTCTAAAGTCATTTACTAATTAAATTATATATTTTAACTTATTTAAATTATATTTAATATATATAAATTATATTAATATATCAAATTATATTTAATATATTTAAATTATATTAAATTATATTTTAATTTATTTTAAATTGTATTTTAAATTATTCAAATAATATATTTAAATATATATGTTTTAAATACAAACATTTTAACTTATTTAAATTATATTTAATATATATAAATTATATTAATATATAATTTAAAATATATTAATTTAAAATATACTTTAAATTATATTAATATATCAAATTATATTTAATATATTTAAATTATATTTTAATTTATTTTAAATTATATTTTAAATTATTCAAATAATATATTTCTAAAAAAAAGGCTAGAATTATAACTTAATTTCTAAAAAATCATATCTAACTAAAATTAATTGTCAAAACTAACTGTAGAACTAAATGATTAACAAAAACAAATAAATTACAATAAGTAAGAGAGAGAGGGTGCAGTAGTGGATTTAAGGCGTGTGGGAAGAGATTTCCATGGGGGTGCATGGATGAAAATATAGGGTGCAAACAGCCAGTCCATTGCGTCTGAGGTCCAAACCGGTCCAAGAAGGAAACTACTAGGGCATATAAACATCAGGATTCAACATTACACTATCACTCTCTCTCGTTTCATGTAGCCGTCGCGAAAACATTGTCGGCGATATCTTCTTCTCCGTCTCACTCTTCTTTTCCAATCACGCTCTCAACGTTCCTCTTTCGCTTTTCTCCCAACATTCTTCTTTCTCTCGCAACACGTCTTCCGATTCCTTCTCATAGCGTGGTTATCGGAGAGATACTGATGAAAATGGAATCGTTCACTCCTTATCCTCAATCTCACGATCCGATTCGTTTAAATCATCCTTTCACAAACAAGATTCGAAACCTATTGCCACGAGAACGACGAAGAGCGGTTGTGAATGGAGATGTTTACCTGGACGCGAATCTTATTCAGGTATGAATTCAATCCTTTGTTGTTGCCATTGCTTCGACTCCGTTCTTGTTTTTTATTCTGAATGTTCCTTCTTTTATTTTCTTTTGCGATGCTTCAATTGTCGTTCTTTGAATCTTATTGATTTTCCGCAGGTTTATGAATTGGGGAAGATGAAAATGATGCGTGAAGAATGCAGAGTTTTGCACTTGTAGTGGCGCTGTGACTTGTGATGCCGGTTGCGAATTTACGGTAAAAGATTGAAGAAAACTATGGTGTTAGTTAGTTTTTGTATTATCAGTTATGAGATTTTCTGGTGTAAAATGGTTAGGATAGGTTACTTCTGTTAGAGTTAGTTGGTTAGATTGAAACTGTTAGAGTTTGTGTTAGTGATTGGAGAGAATTTGGTTAGAGAAGTTGAGAATTCGGTTATGAGCCTTTGTAAGTTTTTTTTTTGTTTCTGTTATGTGAATTCTCTGTGACATTGTTCTAAGTTTACGTTTTTCTTTTATAGAGCTATACTAGTGTACCGTGCACAAAGAGAGATTCGAGTAGCACGGGCTACTTCGTTTTGAGGTTCATGAGAAAAATCATTCAAATGGAACAATTGGAGATTCCTATCACGGTATGTATGGTTTTATAACTTAGGATTTATTTTAATATTTATCTGATATGTCATATAATTTATTATTTTTAACTAAATAATGCATATTTTGTTTTGTTATGTAGTATTTCGATGATATGGCGTGTTCGTATTACACAAGGAAACAATTGAATTATATTACGGAAGAATTGTGTGAATTCTTTATTCAAAGAAGAATTCTTTGAATGTATAGTTTTGTGAATGTAAATTCTAGTTTTGTGAATATAAGGAAATTCTATTGCAAGAAGAATTCTGTTATAAATTGTAGTTTTGTGAATAGAAGGAAATTCTGTTGCAAGAATTCTGGTGTAAGAATTATGTTGTAAATTTTAGTTTTGTGAATTCTATGTTTATTGAAATGTAAGAATTCTGTTTATTGAAATGTATATTGTAAGAATTCTTACAACAGGTTTCTATTTATATGAATTCTGTATGAATTCTAGAATGCTTGTAAGAATTCTGTGTTTATTGAAATGTATATGAATTCTATGAATTCTGTTGAGAAAATATGCAGGTTTAAAAATATGCAGGTTTGAAAATATGCAGGTTTCTGCATAAAAAAATGGTTAAAATTGGATTTTTAAAAAAAATCTTTAAAATTATACGTAGACAAAAGACAGCGCTTTTGAGAAAAAAGCGCTTTCTTAAGGTATAGGAAAAAATTCAAAAAAATTATAGGTATACTTTAGAGAGCGCTTTTAAGGAAAAAGCGCTCTCTAAAGGTATATATAAAAAATTTAATACGTATACATTAGACAGCGCTTTAAAAAGCGCTGTCTAAAGTCCCCTTTAGAGAGCGCTTTTAAGGAAAAAACGCTCTCTAAAGGTATATAAAAAATCATTTTAAGTATACTTTAGAAAGCGCTGTCTAAAGCCCACTTTAGAGAGCGCTTTTGAAGGAAAAAGTGCTCTCTAAAGTATATATATATTTTTTTAATTTTAAACGTATACATTAGACAGCGCTTTTAAAAGCGCTGTCTAAAGTTCCCCTTTTAGAGAGCGCTTTTTCATTAATAAAAAAGCGCTGTCTTTACCTACGACAGCGCAGGCTTAGACAGCGCTTTTAAGCGCTTTCATAGGGCAAAAAAAGCGCCCTTTTTTCCCTCTTTTCCCGTAGTGAATGGGACGTATGCTCAACACTCTAGAAGAGAGAAGGGGGACCCCTCAATCTTCATTTCCTATGTTTAAGGCTTGTGTGCAAGGCAAGTTGACCTTATTAAGTATCTTAGAGATGTTATGAGATGAGAAGAGGGACTAAAAAAAAAAGAGAAAAAAAAAACACTACGGGGAAAATCTGTCCTAATGTTATCATGCAAAGATGGCCCTAAGAGGAGGTTTGACAACAACCTAAGCCTAAAGAAAAGAAAAGATGAGAGAAAGAAAGAGTGAGAGTGGACATGGATAACTATCCACACCCTCAAATAACTTACCTCAACCTCTGCATAAAAGGTTAGTACAAAACAGACATAAGTAACAATAATTGAAAGCAAGTACTGAAAGATAAATCCAAACAAGCTAGTTGCCTTGAGAAGACAACTAAAGAAGCAAATAAGACTTAAACCACAAAGGAAAGGTCCTAAGGGCTATGGGATCTCCTAGGATAGTAGGTATATGTCAACACACCACTAAGGCTAAGGTACTGGACAAAGGTCGACCCTAACTAAAGCACACCCACAGATCATGCAAATGTAAACTATGGATTAACTATAAGAAATGAAAATAAATGGATCATGCAACAATGCATATGCAAACATTAAACCCAGAAGAAAATGACATCTAAAATATGCATGGAAATGTCCTCAAGTAGGCATAAGAGTCATGAATTCAAGCATGGAGAATGGTTAAAGCAAGAAGAAATGAAAACAATTCACCTAAGTCCATACATGAAGCATATTTGTGACATAAGCGAAGAAGGAAGGTATGAGATAAAAAAGTATGGAAATGAATGCAAACCAGTGGTATGTGACATGTAAGATGACATTTAAGATATGAGAATAAACATACAAAGTTCATGCATACCTCATGTTGAAACACATAGAAGAAAGAAAGTAAACTAAATTCAAATATTTTCAACCAAATGTTCAAATGTTCATGGACTTAGGGGGAATGCAAGATGACATTAGGAATCCAATGAGAATGAATGAGAATATCCTATAAGCTGCCTAGCAAATGATGTCAAAACATCTCAACAATCAACACAAGATAACAAGCTCAAAACATATTAAAACTCTAGCATGAGTTCATTAACAAACACACATGCAAAACATGGATCAAGAGTGATATTAAAAGTTTGAGAAAAATGAAAGATGCAAGTTATATGAAGTACAACCATTTTTCAAACATGTATCAAAAGGATGTGCAAAAACTCATCATTAAACATGATCAAAGGTGCCTCAACATTTCATACAAACCACACAAGCAAATTGTCCAAATATGGCACTCAATAGTCAACAATAAATACCCTAAAAAATCTATAAAAAATGTATAGAATGCCTCAATGTATCATATAATCATGTATCAAGTTTCATGTGAAATTTCATATCATAACTATGTCAAACAAAAATGGGAAAATGCAAATACCATGACTAAATGCACCTATAAAAGCAATTAAAAGAAAATTCCAAGTAAAACATAAAAATATGCAAAAATAAGGAAATAAAATTATCAAAAATTATATAAATGTGTAAGAATGCATTATGAATTTTCTGGGAATTTTATAATGCTCAGAACTATTTTTAATAAATAAAAGTGAAACTAATAGCAAAAAGAAAAATAAAAATGAACAAATGGGCCAGGGGGTGTAACGGAAGTAAAAACCATGTTATAAATCAAAGATGGGCTCAAAATAGGGGTGCAAATAGTAACTGGAAAGGCCCAAACGTGTGTGGCCTGTGAGTCTATATTGTGGACACTAGTCAAGAGGGTTGACTCAACTAGAGCCACATGATCTGGTCAACTAAGATGATCACAAAAGGAATACAGATCACATGGTTCAAAATGCACGCACATGGTAAAATAACATGAAGCAGACACACACAATCACCAAACAAAAATCAGAAAATAAAAAAAGGAGCACATGAGGGATACCCTCCCTCATTAATGTGCTGGCAACACCCCAGCCCTTGGATCCAAGCACATCTGACGGTCACGTTTTAAAATTGGGGGGAGGCTAGGGTTCAGGCAACATGGGATTTTCAGGTGGCCGGAGAAGACCTCCGGTCGTCTTCTCCGGCGAATCTCCGCCGTGGCAAAAATTTCAGGTGCCCAGAAATTCATAAAATTTATACCAAAATGATCATCTCTCCACGCACACTAAGAATGTGATCTCCAAAATTAAAAATACCCAGCCCACCAAGAGATTCGAACGGATGAAAGTATGCCCTAAACTTTATAAACTCAAACATATGGTGTCTACTACCACCCAAATCAAGCCATACCTCTAGTGGACTTCACACTCAAGCAAAACACACAAAGACAACATGAATTCAGTAGAGTTTGAAAGAGAAAAGAGAAGTTTATACCTGCGGATTTTGGATGCTTGTAACTCAAGGAAACGAAAGCTGAGGAATCCTTGATGCTTGCTGATTGTAGCTGACCAAATAAAGGCTATGAATTACTCCTTGCTTGCTCAGAATTTCACAGTAGAACTCTGGTACTTTTCCTCCAAATTCGTGTCCTTTCCACTCTAATTCTATGTCCTTTTATAGGCTGAATTAGGTTAACTTCAATGGATATTTTGGGCCTGAATGGTGTTAAGTTACCCAAGACATGAATATGGAAAGTTCTGATCTGATTTGCGTACAACCTTGCCATGGAAACCCTAATTCATACCCACCTCCTTGAGTGACCTTAGCTTGAAGACCATGCCTCTAATTGGTACATTCCTGGGCTCTTTGGATAGAAGGCCATGAAGACAACACTTTTGGTGTTGGAAGTGAAATGAATAGAGTCCTCTAAGGGTCCTAAAAGTGACCCCAAAGTTGGGGGATTGAAACTGATTTTGTGTGTTACCCAACCTGGTCACGACCTAGCCATGTGCGCGTGAGAATTTTAGCTTGAGGTCACTCACTTTGACTTATCATATCTCCCAAATAGTTGATCACATAAAAAAACTTCCAATACAAAAATTGTAGAGGACATGGAGAGGAACAAAAGTCATGTTGAACAATTTTCCATTTGAAACCTCTATCTATGAGATATTTTCCCTAGAAGTTGGAAAAAACATCCACACCATGTGCTTGTGAAATTAAGGGCGTGCTGGCTCGCCCATGACTTGCCATGGCTGGTCATTTTGCCTTAGAAACCTCAAACTTTAAACCACCATATCTCACTCAATTTTTATCCAATGGGGATGTTCTTGGTATGGTTTTGAAGCTTGGAATGTGAACTTTTGAAAGGCCTCCATAACCTTTAAGTTTGGAGCTTGTATCACAGAAAAAGAATGCTCCAAAGATGGGTACTCAGCTTGACAAACCTTGCCATAAATGGAAACCCTAGTTTCTATTTTTGGAAACTTTTCACAACTCTTGATTTTTGGTGAATCCCTTGATATTTCTTGATTAAATCTTCATCAATGGACATATTTGAGATGAGGAACATGAATTTGACCTCAAAAAGTCAGGAGTTGACTTTTTCCTCTGCACAGTTGACTTTTCCCCAATTCTCCTGATTTTCAATCAATTGATTTCAACCTCTTATGAATCAAATTGATTGACAATTTTCCATTCCTAGATACTTAGGGACCCAAGGAATACCATAGAATCAAGTCTTGCCTAAAAAATCAGAGATAAACTGATTTTATAGCAAACCCTAATTTTCGTACCCTCAGTCTAGGAGGAATTAACACATCCTCCAAATCCAAATTCCTCTGAATATGATGTGTATCCTCTCCAACAAAGATGAGATATGCCATTTGGTGATGATAAAAATTCAAGGAGCTTGCCCATTAAAATAATAAACCCAAGAATCTCAAAACCCTAATTTCTACACTGGTTAGGAGGGAGTGGTTCACTTGAGATCTCTTGCCAATTGTGAACTCCTGATGATGTGATAGACCAAGTAGGATCTCTTGAGCCCCAAGGCCCCTTGGTGACTCAAATAATGGTGGCATCAATAACCATTTCTCCTCTTAATCTCTTGGACAATACAAGGACTCTTGCTTGACCCTTTGAAGAACATCTTCTCCTCTTAGACTGCCTCAAGCACCTTGACCCCATGCTAAGAACCAATGATATGCACATAAAAAATGAAATGAAACATAACCCAGTTAGTGTTAAAGTAAGGAGGGCAAATTTTGGGGTGCTACAGCTGCCCCTATTCAATCAACTTGGTCCTGAAGGTATGATAGCAACGGCTGTCGTGCGTTCAAAGGATTCACGGGGATTGAATACCAAAAGAAACCTGAAATTTGCAATCCTCAAAGGAGGGACGACTCCACTGGGGAACAAGCAATAACTGCTGCACTTGTCACAACACGTACGAGTGTTGGAAACCAATATGAACGATGTATTGAAATGTCATGAAATAAACACAAACGAGTGTTAACTATGCTGGGGATAAACACGGACGGGTGTCAAGGAGTCAAAGATATCAGATACGAACAGGGTACCGAAAAGATACACGGACGGGTGTAAAAAGGTTCAATACGGACGGGTGTCGAAAAGGTACACAGACGGGTGTAAAAGGGTCCAATACGGACGGGTATCGAAAAGATACATGGACGGGTGTAAAAAAGGATCAATACGGACGGGTATCGAAAAGGTACACGGACGGGTGTAAAAGGTAAATTTACTGGGGATTGATCTCGCTGGGGAATGGAAGGCAACACAGACGGGTGTCATCCAAAGGTCGATACGGACGGGTATCGAAATCAAGGGTTCAAACACGGACGGGTGCTGAAAGGACACGGACGGGCGTCAAAAGTCAATAAGGACGGGCATTGGCTTTAAAAGGTTCAAACACGGACGGGTGCTGAAAGGACACGGACGGGCGTCAAAAGGTTCAAACATGGACGGGTGCTGAAAGGGTTCAATACGGGCGGATACTGAAAAGATACACGGACGGGCGTCAAATGTCAATGCAGACGGGCATTGAAACAAAGGTTCAAACACGGACGGGTGCTCAAAGGACACGGACGGGCGTCAAATGTCAATGCGGACGGGCATTGAAACAAAGGTTCAAACACGGACGGGTGCTGAAAGGACACGGACGGGTGCCAAAAGTAAATACGGACGGGCATTGAAACAAAGGTTCAAACACAGACGGGTGCTGAAAGGACACGGACGGGCGTCAAATGTCAATGCAGACGGGCATTGAAACAGAGGTTCGAACATGGACGGGTACTGCAAGGACACGGATGGGTGCCAAAAGTCAATACGGACGGGCATTGAAACAAAGGTTCAAACACGGACGGGTGCTGAAAGGACACGGACGGGCGTCAAATGTCAATGCGGATGGGCATTGAAACAAAGGTTCAAACACGGACGGGTGCTGCAAGGACATGGACGGGTGCCAAAAGTCAATACGGACGGGCATTGAAACAAAGGTTCAAACACGGATGGGTGCTGAAAGGACACGGACGGGTGTTTGACGGTAAAAACCCTTGAGGGAATAAACCAAAAGACCACCTGGACAAAGGGGTAAAAATGAAATCATGGATTAACGCTCCTGGCAAACAACTCTGCAAGGGGATGTCAAATATTGCTTAGAATGACTAAACCCAACACCTGTGGAGTAAAGTCGAATGATATTCTCCGAAATCTGCTTTTTTTCCCGACGAAGGAAAACCCAAACCTGGCTTATGCTTCGGATGCCTATGTTTGAATTTTGCCGTAATGCTCCACACGAAGTGGAAATGCTACGCATTTGAGGATGCCATGCAAATGCTTATGATATGCAAAAAGGGTCCCTCTAGCAAAATAAATGATGGAGAGAAAAAACCAATTTAGCTGGGGATGACAAAAATAAATTGTCCTCTGAATCCAGGAACTCTGCTGAGAAGGATCACACTGACCGACTCTTTGGATCCACATCTTCTGTCGGGGATGAGATCCAAAAGCATATACACTCTACCGGGGATTACACATGTCCTTTACTAAAGGTGACATCGAACCTGAGATTCCCCCTCTGCTGGGGGAGTTGAGAATGAATGCCAACAACGGAACCGGGAGTCTGTTACTGAGGATTGACAATAACAGATGGGCTTAGGATCTGCTAGGGGATGCCAGCCCATAATACCATCATGCTTGGGGAAAACAGTCCATAATACCATACTGCTTGGGGATACTGCTGAACTTAGCCTGCTGATGGGGAGAATGACTTTACTCCCATCTTGCTGGGGATTAGAATATGACATCGTCGGTGAAAGCACGCTTCCTGACTGGATGGGGGAGGTGGACACCCTGATTCTGTGGGGAAATAACATCTTGATCCGGAGAAAATACTTCCCAAGTCTCCTACTGGGGAAGGTCTGCTCTGCTGAGGAAAGGTGCAATCTCAATGCTGGGGAGAGCAACCCTACTGGGGGAGTACAATGCTGTTGCCCTGCAAGTCAAACAACAACAAATAGAATGTGCCAGAACATGACTATCACCATTAATGCCTAAGTAATTTCTACTGCTTTTCGTTATGCTCCGCAAAGCTCGAAGTTTTATATGCAATGTTTATAAAAAATATCGGACGTTTTTGCAAACAAAACAGTAAAAGTAGGACAAACAATGGAAAGCTCTTTGAGTGAAATGAATATTTTATTGAGAAAAGTGGCCTGTAAATAGGCATTTACAACTGGAAGCAATTCCTAAAAAGAGGTAATTGCGCAAAAACAAAAGGAAAATACATATGTCGGCAATGCGGGAACAGATATCCACCATGATTCGACTCAGCTATGACCCATATGTCTTGCTTATCCACAAATATCTTGACCTTTGAAGAGACTAACTGTACTGATTCCTTCCTTTCAGAATTTTCAGGTATTGAAAGTGCTCACAGACCGAACGCAGACCATAGCCTTTCGCTTATAAATCCCTAACTTTTGCCTGGATCGCCCTTTTCGGGTTTTCAATCCATCGGGATACCCATTCTTGCCAAAGTTGCCTTTTCCAGTTTTCAACTTTGCGGGTTTACATGTTTCTTTTTACACTTTATCCCTAATTTTTGCCCGAACCTTTTCCTTTTTATGGTTTGCCGGGATGCCCCTTTTTTGCCTGGACTTTCTTTTTATGTCCAGCGGGTCTCTTTTATGCGAAGTATTTTTTTACTACGTCTGCGTTCACAGGGGACGTAAAATCTTCGCCATCCATAGTTGAAAGTAATAAGGCTCCACCAGAGAAAACCTTTCTTACTACATATGGCCCTTCGTAGTTTGGAGTCCATTTTCCCCTGTGATCGGTCTAAGGAGGAAGGATCCTTTTCAAAACCAATTCACCTGTCTGAAAACTCCGAGGACGCACTTTCTGGTCAAAGGCGTGCTTCATCCTGCTCTGATACAAACGACCATGTGCGATGGCTGCCAATCTTTTTTCTTCAATAAGGTTCAACTGATCCAACCTGGAACGCACCTATTCAGCTTCATCAAGCTTCACATCTGCCAGAACTCTCAAAGACGGAATCTCGACCTCTAAGGGTAAAACTGCTTCCGTACCATATACCAATGAGAAAGGGGTTGCCCCAGTTGACGTATGCACCGAAGTACGGTAACCATGTAGGGCATAAGGTAGCATCTCATGCCAGTCTTTATACGTTACCACCATCTTCTGCACAATCTTCTTGATGTTCTTATTCGTTGCCTCAACAGCACCATTCATCTTCGGACGATATGGAGAAGAATTGTGATGCTCGATCTTGAAACTCTGACATAATTCCTTCATCATCTTATTGTTCAAATTCGAGCCGTTATCAGTAATGATTCTCTCCGGGACCCCATAATGACATATGATGTCCTTCTTTATAAACCGGGCTACCACTTGCTTGGTGACGTTGGCGTACGAGGCTGCCTCCACCCACTTTGTGAAATAGTCAATGGCAACCAAAATGAAACGATGCCCATTGGAAGCAGTGGGCTCAATCTTCCCAATCATATCTATGCCCCACATTGCAAAAGGCCAAGGAGATGATAACACGTTTAGAGGCGTAGGCGGTACATGCATCTTATCTGCATAAATCTGGCATTTATGGCACTTTCGGGCGTACTTGAAACAATCAGACTCCATAGCCATCCAATAATATCCTGCCCTCAACAACTTTCTAGCCATGGTGTGTCCACTGGAATGAGTACCGAAAGAACCCTCGTGAACTTCCTCCATCAATAAGCCTGCCTCATGTTCATCAACACAACGTAGCAAGACCATATCGAAGTTCCTCTTATATAACACATCATCCTTGTTCAGAAAGAAGTTTCCTGCCAACCTTCTCAGAGTCTTCTTATCTTTGGTGGAGGCACCCTCTGGATACTCCTGTCTCTTCAGAAAGACCTTAATATCATGATACCATGGTTTGCCATCTGACACATCTTCAATTGCAAACATAAAAGCTGGTCTATCCAGGCGCATGATTCTAATTGAAGGAGTTTCATTCCAACGGTTCACCTTATACATGAATGCCAATGTCGCCAGCGCATCAGCCATCTGATTCTCAGCTCGGGGCACATGATGAAAATCCACCCTGTCAAAGAAAGGTAACAACCTTCTGGCATAGTTGTTATAAGGCACCAAATTCGCCTGACGAGTCTCCCATTCTCCTGTAATCTGATTAACTACCAACGCGGAATCACCATAGACATCGAGGTTCTTAATTCTCAAATCAATTGCTTCTTCTAACCCCATGATGCATGCTTCATACTCCGCCTCGTTGTTGGTACACACGAACGCTAACCGGGTAGTAAAAGGTATATGAGAACCCTTTGGGGTTGTAATGATTGCCCCAATCCCATTACCATATGAGTTGACAGCCCCATCAAAAATCATCTTCCATTGAGTCCTAATCTCAGGTCCTTCATCAGGCAGAGGCTCTTCACAATCTTTCATTTTCAGAAACATAACATGCTCGTCCGAAAACTCAAACTTCATTGGCTGATAATCCTCGACCGGCTGTTCAACAAGATATTCTGACAGAACACTTCCCTTAATGGCCTTCTGGGAAACATACTGAATATCGTATTCTGTCAAAACCATCTGCCAACGGGCTATCCTTCCAGAAAGTGCTTGCTTCTCAAACACGTACTTAATCGGATCCATCTTCAAAATCAACAAGGTTGTGTGGTTTAACATATACTGCCTCAGACGCTTGGCTGCCCAAGCGAGTGCACAACATGTCTTTTCCAGCATAGAGTATCTTGATTCACAATCAGTGAACTTCTTACTCAGGTAGTAAATGGCGTGCTCTTTCCTACCTGTCTCGTTGTGTTGACCGAGCACAGAACCCATCGAATTCTCAAGAACCGTAAGATACATAATTAACGGTCTCCCGGACACCGGTGGCATAAGGACTGGAGGTTCCTGCAAATACGTCTTTATCTTTTCAAACGCCTCTCGACAATTTTCATTCCAACTTATCTCTTGATCCTTTCTTAACAACTTGAAAATTGGCTCACACATGGCTGTCAGATGAGAGATGAACCTAGCAATGTAATTCAACCTTCCCAAGAAACCACGAACCTCTTTCTCTATTCTTGGCTCAGGCATCTCCTGTATGGCTCTTATCTTGGCAGGATCAACCTCGATACCTCTTTCACTAACAGTGAATCCCAACAATTTACCAGACCTCACGCCGAAAGTGCATTTGTTCGGATTCAATCTCAGTCTAAACTTCCTCAACCTTTCAAACAACTTTTGGAGGTTTACCAAGTGTTCTTCCTCTGTCTGTGACTTCGCAATCATGTCATCAACATAGACTTCAATCTCATTGTGAATCATATCATGAAAGAGAGTCACCATTGCCCGCTGTGTAGCAAAATGTTCCCCACGGTGTTATAAACATTGTTTTCTCCATGTCCTCTGGGTCCATTTTGATTTGGTTATACCCAGAGAAGCCATCCATGAAGGAAAACACAGAATATTGAGCAGTATTGTCTACTAACACGTCAATGTGGGGGAGCGGGAAATCATCCTTCGGGCTCGCCCTATTCAAATCTCGGTAATCAACACACATCCCGACCTTCCCATCCTTCTTAGGTACAGGTACGATATTAGCAACCCACGGAGGATATTTTGTCACAGCAAGAAATCCGGCGTCCAACTGTTTCTGAACCTCTTCCTTGATCTTGACAGCCATATCTGGTTTCGTCCTTCTCAGTTTCTGCTTGACTGGAGTACAACCCTCTTTAAGCGGCAACCGGTGTGCAACAATGTCAGTGTCAAGCCCGGGCATGTCTTGGTAAGACCAGGCGAATATATCCACATACTCTCGAAGCAACTCAACCAATCTTCCCTTAACAGTGTCTTCCAAGCCAGTCCCAACCCTTACTTCTCGTTTAACATCCTCGGTTCCCAGATTAACAGTCTCAACTTCCTCCTAATAAGGTAGAATAACTTTTTCCTCCTGTTTCAGGAGCCTGACTAATTCTTCTGGTAAGTCACAGTCTTCGTCAATCTCTTCTTCGGCCTGATAGATGGGATTGTCGAAGTCATATCGAGCCATAGCTAAGTCATGAGGGGTGGAATCTGAACAAAGGAACCTGCATGATGGATGTTTTATGTTTATTATGAGTGCAACAAACAAGAAAACACATTGCCATTTTGATGTGGGTTAATGCAAAAAGTAAAAAACAGAAAAACAGGGATCAAAATATTTGAATGAAAAGACGTCCTTTATTGATGATAAAAATAGCAAATAAAACATCCAAGCCCTACAAATAAATATCACTACGTCTTGGGCAGAACGTAGGATTCAACATAACAGAAAACAAAAGTAAATTACTCCGGGCGAGTCACTTGGATGACTTTCTCGGAAGACCAGTTGCCTAAACTCTGACCAGGAGCGCAGGGAGGGATCCATTCATCCATGTCACAGTCACTATCTCCTTCATCCTCAATAGCATTAACCTGATTAAAGAAAACCCCTGCACTTGTGAACCGGATCGGGCCAGCATACTTGGGAGGCTCTTGAGCTCGTCGGGGTGGCTTGTACCCTAGTCCATGGGTATCCTGTTTTCTCTGAACATCAATGAAACTGCCCCACTTCTGAGAACCACCAGCTTCAACTATAGCGCGCGCCTCTTTGAAAGAAGACACCGGAACCTCTGGTTGTCTGACAACTTCAGGTTGGGCAACCACCTCAGGCTGACTGACTGCCTTTGGGGGTCCTTCGGGAATTTTCACAGCTTCAAAGGCTTGGCACAAAGTTTCCTGTACTTCACCATCTACCTCTACATACTTGAAGGTCGATAGGTGACTCACCATGATCTCTTCCTCACCACAAACTGTCACAACGTGGCCATCCACCATATACTTCAACTTCTGGTGCAGCGTAGATGTTACTGCTCCAGCACTATGGATCCAAGGGCGACCCAACAAACAACTATAGGCAGGCTGAATATCCATTATGTAAAAGGTGGTGTTGAAAATCTCAGGACCCACCTTGATTGGCAGAACTAACTCTCCAAAAACTGACCTCTTGGAGCCATCAAAAGCACGTACCACCAAGTCACTTGGTGTATAAATCAACCCACGAGTATCCAATTTCATCAAAGCCTTCTTCGGTAACACATTCAAAGACGACCCAGTATCAACTAACACATGCGACATTAAGGAACCACGACATTCCACTGAAATATGCAGAGCGTTATTGTGATTCCTCCCAGCCATAGTCAGATCTAAATCGGTGAAACCCAAACCATTACC
The DNA here is from genome assembly GCA_022829125.1 of Lathyrus tuberosus. Lineage (NCBI taxonomy): Eukaryota > Viridiplantae > Streptophyta > Magnoliopsida > Fabales > Fabaceae > Lathyrus > Lathyrus tuberosus. The sequence continues at coordinate 17,827,910 of JALAZF010000018.1, forward strand.
AGCATTCACATGAGCCACAACCCCTTCTAATTAATTGAGAGATATTTCCTGCGGTACATAAGCCATGTTCAAAACCTTCAGTAATGCATTTCGGTGTGCCTCGGAGCACAACAGTAAAGATAGGATGGAAATCTTCGATGGAGTTTGGTGAAGTTGATCAACAATCTTGAAATCACTTTTCCTGATCAACCTCATACACTCTTCTACGTCTTCTGAGAAAGTATCCCCAACTGGCTTTGTCATAGAATTATTTGCTTTCTGCCTCTGTACAAACTCATCCATCATCTGTTTACCTTTGTCTTGTTTTGAACTGCCAACTTGATCCTCGGACGGAATAAAGACTCTACCACTCCTAGTGATAGCCCCTACTTCAACAAGATTTTCAACCCCTGTATTCACAGCTGATGTCTCTTCCAATTCCTGCTTCTTACCATTAACAAACACCTCGGCCCCATAGTTCCATGGGATGGCCTTGGTACTCTCATACGGGACTGGTCCAAGAACAGTGATAATGATCGGCGCTGGTCTCGCCGGCGCTGATATAGTTATTGTCTTGAACGGAATTGTTATTCTGGAAACATCAATCTCTCTATCAGTAACTTTACTCTGCCTACAACCCCTGTCAAACTGTAATATCCCTTCACTGATCATTCTCTAAATACCTGCTTTCAATAAATCGCAACCGCCTGGCTGCGACACACATCCTACACAACCTTCATCACAGCCGGGAAATACCGCTCCCTTCAACAGTCTTTCCTTCACCACACGCAAAGGAGTTTGAACCTCGTTCACATATGAAATCAAATTCAAGTCTTCATAGTCTTTAATAATAGCATTGACCCTCGGCCCACCGTGGTTTGGCATCGGGTTCTGATTCACATTTGGAGCATCATTGGAGAAATTGATGGCTTTGGAATCCACTAAATCTTGAACCAAATGCTTAAAAGCTCTACAGTTCTCAGTATGATGTCCGGGTGCTCCAGAATGGAATTCACAGTGGGCGTTGGCGTCATAGCCGGGAGGTGGATTACCAATAGGTGGAGCCAATGTTCTCTTCTGAATTAACTGTAGCTTTAACAAGTGCTGAAATAATTGAGAGTAGGGGATAGACGGAGTGTCAAGATGCCTATCTCGCCTAGACGCAGGTTGTGGTCTGCGAGGAGCCTGATTTTGTTGTTGAGACACTTCTGGCCGCTGAGGTGCTGCTGAGATGGTTATAGAAGCCACCTGCTGATTGAAGTTCTGACGAGGTCCATCTCTACCATGATATGATGACACAGAGTTTGTATCTCCCTCCTTTTTCTTGTAACCACTGGCATAGGCTTCTTACTTCCTCCAGATGAGGACCCATCACCGCCTGATATTTTTCCCGCCTTAATTCCATTTTCCACCATCTCTCCTACTAAGATCAAATCAGCAAACTTTCCAGTCATACACGGTACCAGCTTTTCATAGTAATGACCCTGCAAGTTGGCCATAAACATAGTTATCATTTCACGTTCCAACATGGGAGGCTGAACCCTTGCTGCCAATTCACGCCATCTCTGGGCGTACTCCTTGAGACTCTCATTGTTCTTCTGTGATAAATTCTGCAGTTGTGTTCTGTTCGGAGCCATGTCAGTGTTATATTGATAGTGTTTGATAAATACCCTTGCCAGATCTCTCCAACTACGCACATCTTTCCTCTCTAGTTGCATATACCACTCCAGGGATGCCCCAGATAGGCTATCCTGGAAGCAATGCATCATCAATTTTTCATTCTTCGCATGCGCAGCCATTTTACTTGCGTATGCCCTGACGTGAGTCCTTGGGCAAGTCATACCATTGTACTTCTCGAAAGTGGGAGTCTGAAACTTGTGCGGGATAACAACGCCTGGAACCAGCCCCAAATCTTCTAGATCCATACCCACAGAATCCTGATTCACAACACCCCTTAGTTGTTCCTCAATCAACCGGAACCTCTGATCATTGTCAATCTGGGGACCAGCATCCCCACCTGGCATAGAGAATGCATCTTCCTGGAGATCATCATACTGACGGCCATGAATTGCACCGACATTGTTACCTCCCCCCACTACAGTGGGAACCACAACATTTTCTCCTCCGCCCGGAGGGATCACAACACCAGTAACAGGAATACCTCCGCCCGGAGGGCCATTCTGAACATTATTACCAGTAACACCAGTATGAAGTCCTCCATAAAGGACACACTCTTCATCAATTCTCGCAATCAGTGGCTGGACGAGAGTCCTTAACTGCTCTTGGCCTTGAGCAACCCCTTGCATCAAATCCATGAATTGGTTCATGCGAGTCTGCATCTCAGTCATCTCATTTTGTAGCTGATCCATGAGCCTCTTCTGATTTTGTCTGGTAGAATACCGGTGAGTGTGCTGATCTGCAATCCTGTACTGCGGAGGAGAACAAAGTAAGAACACCAGAGATAAACACCTGTCATGCAAAATGATTATGCCAAATGATTATGAATATGCAAATGCAAATGAACATGTTTGAATATTCGCGGGGCGATCCACCCCTTGATTCCAGTTTAACAACAAGATAGAACAGAACTTCTGCTCATATATTAAGAAAACTAGAGGAAAACCAAATGTCAACAATCACAAATCCAAGATAACAAGTCCAAACACAATAATCATAGATCCCAATCAACAAGCCTGGCGGTGGTCCAAATAATGAAAGAAAACATAAAACTACGGCATGTCATCAAAGTCCACAAGTGTCAATCCCCCCCATCCATTATGCTTTTTGCTCCAGTCTTAAATTTTTGGTGTCGGGATGCTTCGGTCTCTGAATTAGCTCTTGAATGAGAATGTCTCTCCTATGCATGATCCCTTCCAAGTATCGGCAATGCAACTCCCAAGCGTCTTCTCCAGAAACACTATCCATGCTAGGACCCTCATTTCTAGGTCTCTTCACTTCAGCTTGGATCTTCAGTTCCTCTATGGAGGCTATGGCTTCATTGAGTCGACCCTCGACTGCTTGTCTCTGGAATACCCCTAATAGGATCTCAACGTCTTTCTTCTTGAGCTTCGACTTCAATTGATCAATCTGAGCTAGATAATCGTCTTCCTTTCGCTTATTCTCAGCCATTGCAGTGTCTCGGTGAGCATTGAACCTGTGAATTTTTAACAAAGCCTTGTCCAATTCCTCCTTCTTAGACTCGAGAACCTTACTGATACCCTCTAGAGCTTGCTTCATCCTTTTCCTGGATGTGACCTTGTCAGCTAGCTCCTTTTCTGCCTTAGCGAGAAGCTCTGTCTTCAACTTGGCGATATGAACTGCTTCACCCCGCTCATGTTTCAACTGGTAAATCTCTCTTTGTAGCTCACTGTTTTCTTCTTGCAGCTTTTCCTTTTCAGCCCACAACTTGTTAAACTTCTCTATCTCAACTGTGGTAGGAGGCTCAATCAGCAAGGGGGTAAGATGGTGGTTCCTTGGAGAATGGAAAAAGCTCCATCTCTACCCTTTTCTGAATCCAATCTTCGTACGCAGGAAATGTTCTATTGTTGCTCTTCCCAAAAGAAATCTTCCCCTTCTTATGACGATCTTCCCAAGTATTCACAGCTTCTTTTAACAGTTCTGGATTGATTTCCCCACTCAGATATAAAGATTCTTGGACCTCCTCGTCTCTTGGTGGCTCTTTCAAGGCATACCCGAATTGCCTAATAGCAAGACTAGGGTTGTAGTTAATTCCCCCTTTCCTTCCTATTAGAGGCACATTTGGGAGACCTCCACAACTGATCATGATATATTGGCCCAACAAGTCACGATTAACCCAAATTAGATTATTTGCCCTCAAGCCCATCAATCTTTTGGACCACTCCAAAGTTCCTTGAGTATCTACAAATGCCCCAGATTTGGGAAGACGATCAGCAAACCATTTGTAGAAGATTGGCGCACAAAAATAAAGGGGTCCTCCCCTCCTCTTCTCGTTCTTATAATGCACTGAATAATACAGATCTCCAAGCAAAGTAGGTACCTGATTCTTCATGGTAAATATCCGGACAGCGTGCATGTCCACAAAATCCTTCATATTTGGAAACAACACCGTTCCATAGACACACATAGCCAAGATGGCGTTGAAAACTGACCAACATCTAGCCTTAGCATACACGGCAGCCTGTTCTATAAAAAATTTCACATGAAAGCCTTTACACCCTCCCTTACTGGCAATGTTATTTTTCAACAAAGATGGATCCAAATGCAAAGCCTCGGAAACCTTTCCCAAATCAGGAAGTTCTTCAGAAGGATAGAAATGAGCCTCTTCTTTAATAGAAACATCCAGGATGAGAGCAAATTCCTCCAATGTCGGAGCCAAAAGATAATCAGTGAATAGAAAACAGCGCAGGTGAGGGTCATAGAATTGCACCAGAGTGTGCAAAGCCCTATACTCGTATTCAGTGATGTTGCGAGCAAAATTCAGAATTCTTCCATACTCTTCTCTAAAGTTTGCCAATACCCCGGGTTCTGCCATAGACACAATCTTATGAACAGGATCCAGAATAAGTGATGGGAACTTGTACACTATGATGTTCTTTCTCTTCTCAGTACTCATCCTTAATAGTCTTCAAAAACCAGAATCAAAGTTAGGATGCAACCCTGCAAATGAACAAACATGTTAGGATGCAGAATGATGATGCAAATGCACACATGGGATCAAGGATGCCACACAGACTAGACAACTGCTGCACTGAACCACTGTATAATCTCAAAGGTCTGCCCAAATACCCAGAATACCAGAATAACCATAGTACCACACTGATAAATCTGTTGATCAGAAAACCGGGTATGTTGAAGGTCAAGGTTACCTGTAAACCTGTGAACACCCTGCCCTCTCACATGTGGGTACTAGAAAGTCGAGGATCCTCAATATCACGGGCTCTCAGGTCGAGAAATGATGATACGTTCACCATTTCTGGTTTGGCATCATCACCAATCGAGGAGGCCTCAACTGATTCCCCTCAAAAGAAAATATCCCATGGCAAGTCCTCAGCTTCGGCACTGAGGTCGAGAAGCAATAGTACATTCATCCCTCAGGGTACAGTACTATCGCCAATCAAGGAATGCTTCCACTGATTCTTTCCCAAAAGGAAACCCTATAGCAAGTTCCCAGTATTGGGTCCTCGGATCGACATGTGTAATGGGTTTGCCATTTCTGGTCTGCCATTATCACGTCTCGGGAGGAGTGTCGTTACTGAGTCCTCGAGAATGGTCGCCAGAGTCGACAGTTTTCCAGGTTACATTCAATCATCTGCACCAATGCGCAGGATAGAACATTACCAAAGAAAACCTCGTCTTGATGTGGAGTTTTCATGTATACTATGTCTGGCCAAATGCCACACAAGTCACACTACTTGCCACGCTAATCCTACGTGTATGCTCAAGCCTGGGTATTGGGCTTACCTCTCAGAACTCCCAAACCGCCAAACAGAAAAACAGTGCAGCAGCTGATAATAATATGCAATGCAGAAATGCGGTAAAAATAAAATACAACAAATAAAGCAAAACAAAACAAAAACACCCAAAGAGAACAAAGACAAGCAAGCGCTAGGATAGACTCGCTAAAGGGGATGGACCAGCATAGGTCAACCAGATTCCCCAGTAGACTCGCCAGTTATCGCTCCCAGGATTTTCATCCAGGTACAAACGCGAAAGTGGCACGGAAAACAGAGTCGCCAGCCGTGTAAATTTATCCCAGGAGAGGGAAAGGGAACACCGCATAAACCTGAGGAAGAGGGAAAGGAATGGTCATCGCAACCATAGCCTGGGTTCGGGAGTCGGTTACGCGAGGGGAAGGTGCTAGCACCCCACGTGTCCATCGTACTCGATGGTATCCACGCTTGTTGTCTATTCTAAGGGTGAGTATCCTAAAATCTATGGCTGCACTAAAACGGGGGAGGGGAAAACAAAGACAGACTCGGTAGGACGTCGACGTCCTAGGCCTACGTACCCCCTTTGTGCAATGGGGAATTCATAGTCAACGTAGTTCGGACCAAGTTCTTTTTTGTGTTTTTTTTATGAGCAACGTTAAGTTCGCGTCCGGCAGTTAGGGTCGATGCCTGTTTGCGACTCAGACGGAAAGTAACGTGCCCTTTTTGAAAATAGCCTTTAGTTTGACAATCCCGCAGGATAAAAGGGTTTGAAGTTTGTTTGTATTTTTTAGGACAGAAGTGACTTGAGTTAGTTCATAACTCAACTTGAACCAAAGTCTATGACACGGGAGCGAATGCGTCGCATGATCGCCCCCAATGGGACGTATGCTCAACACTCTAGAAGAGAGAAGGGGGACCCCTCAATCTTCATTTCCTATGTTTAAGGCTTGTGTGCAAGGAAAGTTGACCTTATTAAGTATCTTAGAGATGTTATGAGATGAGAAGAGGGACTCAAAATAAAAGAGAAAAAAAAACACTACGGGGAAAATCTGTCCTAATGTTATCATGCAAAGATGGCCCTAAGAGGAGGTTTGACAACAACCTAAGCCTAAAGAAAAGAAAATATGAGAGAAAGAAAGAGTGAGAGTGGACATGGATAACTATCCACACCCTCAAATAACTTACCTCAGCCTCTGCATAAAAGGTTAGTACAAAACAGACATAAGTAACAATAATTGAAAGCAAGTACTGAAAGATAAATCCAAACAAGCTAGTTGCCTTGGGAAGACAACTAAAGAAGCAAATAAGACTTAAACCACAAAGGAAAGGTCCTAAGGGCTATGGGATCTCCTAGGATAGTAGGTATATGTCAACACACCACTAAGGCTAAGGTACTGGACAAAGGTCGACCCTAACTAAAGCACACCCACAGATCATGCAAATGTAAACTATGGATTAACTATAAGAAATGAAAATAAATGGATCATGCAACAATGCATATGCAAACATTAAACCCAGAAGCAAATGAAATCTAAAATATGCATGGAAATGTCCTCAAGTAGGCATAAGAGTCATGAATGCAAGCATGGAGAATGGTTAAAGCAAGAAGAAATGAAAACAATTCACCTAAGTCCATACATGAAGCATATTTGTGACATAAACGAAGAAGGAATGTATGAGATAAACAAGTATGGAAATGAATGCAAACCAGTGGTATGTGACATGTAAGATGACATTTAAGATATGAGAATAAACATACAAAGTTCATGCGCACCTCATGTTGAAACACATAAAAGAAAGAAAGTGAACTAAATTCAAATATTTTCAACCAAATGTTCAAATGTTCATGGACTTAGGGGGAATTCAAGATGACATTAGGAATCCAATGAGAATGAATGAGAATATCCTATAAGCTGCCTAGCAAATGATGTCAAAACATCTCAACAATCAACACAAGATAACAAGCTCAAAACATATTAAAACTCTAGCATGAGTTCATTAACAAACACACATGCAAAACATGGATCAAGAGTGATATTAAAAGTTTGAGAAAAATGAAAGATGCAAGTTATATGAAGTACAACCATTTTTCAAACATGTATCAAAAGGATGTGCAAAAACTCATCATTAAACATGATCAAAGGTGCCTCAACATTTCATGCAAACCACACAAGCAAATTGTCCAAATATGGCACTCAATAGTCAACAAGAAATGCCCTAAAAAATCTATAAAAAATGCATAGAATGCCTCAATGTATCATACAATCATGTATCAAGTTTCATGTGAAATTTCAGATCATAACTATGTCAAACAAAAATGGAAAAATGCAAATACCATGACTAAATGCACCTATAAAAGCAATTAAAAGAAAATTCCAAGTAAAACATAAAAATATGCAAAAATAAGGAAATAAAATTATCAAAAATTATATAAATGTGTAAGAATGCATTATGAATTTTCTGGGAATTTTATAATGCTCAGAACTATTTTTAATAAATAAAAGTGAAACTAATAGCAAAAAGAAAAATAAAAATGAACAAATGGGCCAGGGGTGTAACGGAAGTAAAAACCATGTTATAAATCAAAGATGGGCTCAAAATAGGGGTGCAAATAGTAATTGGAAAGGCCCAAACGTGCGTGGCTTGTGAGTCTATATTGTGGACACTAGTCAAGAGGGTTGACTCAACCAGAGCCACATGATCTGGTCAACTAAGATGATCACAAAAGGAATACAGATCACATGGTTCAAAATGCACGCACATGGTAAAATAACATGAAGCAGACACACACAATCACCAAACAAAAATCAGAAAATAAAAAAAGGAGTACGTGAGGGATACCCTCCCTCATTAATGTGCTGGCAACACCCCAGCCCTTGGATCCAAGCACATCTGACGGTCACGTTTTAAAATTGGGGGGAGGCTAGGGTTCAGGCAACATGGGATTTTCAGGTGGCCGGAGAAGACCTCCAGTCGTCTTCTCCGGCGAATCTCCGCCGTGGCAAAAATTTTAGGTGCCCAGAAATTCATAAAAATTATACCAAAATGATCCTCTCTCCACGCACACTAAGAATGTGATCTCCAAAATTAAAAATACCCAGCCCACCAAGAGATTCGAACGGATGAAAGTATGCCCTAAACTTTATAAACTCAAACATATGATGTCTACTACCACCCAAATCAAGCCATGCCTCTAGTGGACTTCACACACAAGCAAAACACACAAAGACAACATGAATTCAGTAGAGTTTGAAAGAGAAAAGAAAAGTTTATACCTGCGGATTTTGGATGCTTGTAACTCAAGGAAACGAAAGCTGAGGAATCCTTGATGCTTGCTGATTGTAGCTGGCCAAATAAAGGCTATGAATTACTCCTTGCTTGCTCAGAATTTCACAGTAGAACTCTGGTACTTTTCCTCCAAATTCGTGTCCTTTCCACTCTAATTCTATGTCCTTTTATAGGCTGAATTAGGTCAACTTCAATGGATATTTTGGGCCTAAATGGTGTTAAGTTACCCAAGACATGAATATGGAAAGTTTTGATCTGATTTGCGCACAACCTTGCCATGGAAACCCTAATTCGTACCCACCTCCTTGAGTGACCTTATCTTGAAGACCATGCCTCTAATTGGTACATTCCTGGGCTCTTTGGATAGAGGGCCATGAAGACAACACTTTTGGTGTTGGAAGTGAAATGAATAGAGTCCTCTAAGGGTCCTAAAAGTGACCCCAAAGTTGGGGGATTGAAACTGATTTTGTGTGTTACCCCACCTGGTCACAACCTAGCCATGTGCGCGTGAGAATTTCAGCTTGAGGTCACTCACTTTGACTCATCATATCTCCCAAATAGTTGATCACATAAAAAAACTTCCAATACAAAAATTGTAGAGGACATGGAGAGGAACAAAAGTCATGTTGAACAATTTTCCATTTGAAACCTCTATCTATGAGATATTTTCCCTAGAAGTTGGAAAAAACATGCACACCATGTGCTTGTGAAATTGAGGGCGTGCTGGCTCGCCCATGACTTGCCATGGCTGGTCATTTTGTCTTAGAAACCTCAAACTTTAAACCACCATATCTCACTCAATTTTTATCCAATGGGGATGTTCTTGGTATGGTTTTGAAGCTTGGAATGTGAACTTTTGAAAGGCCTCCGTAACCTTTAAGTTTGGAGCTTGGATCACAGAAAAAGAATGCTCCAAAGATGGGTACTCAACTTGACAAACCTTGCCATAAATGGAAACCCTAGTTTCTATTTTTGGAAACTTTTCACAACTCTTGATTTTTGGTGAATCCCTTGATATTTCTTGATCAAATCTTCATCAATGGACATATTTGAGACGAGGAACATGAATTTGACCTCAAAAAGTCAGGAGTTGACTTTTTCCTCTGCACAGTTAACTTTTCCCCAATTCTCCTGATTTTCAATCAATTGATCAATTGAACCTCTTATGAATCAAAATGATGGACAATTTTCCATTCCTAGATACTTAGGGACCCAAGGAATACCATAGAATCAAGTCTTGCCTAAAAAATCAGAGATAAACTGATTTTATAGCAAACCCTAATTTTGGTACCCTCAGTCTAGGAGGAATTAGCACATCCTCCAAATCCAAATTCCTCTGAATATGATGTGTATCCTCTCCAACAAAGATGAGATATGCCATTTGGTGATGATAAAAACTCAAGGAACTTGCCCATTGAAACAATAAACCCAAGAATCTCAAAACCCTAATTTCTGCACTGGTTAGGAGGGAGTGGTTCACTTGAGATCTCTTGCCAATTGTGAACTCCTGATGATGTAATAGACCAAGTAGGATCTCTTGAGCCCCAAGGCCCCTTGGTGACTCAAATAATGGTGGCATCAATAACCATTTCTCCTCTTAATCTCTTGGACAATACAAGGACTCTTGCTTGACCCTTTGAAGAACATCTTCTCCTTTTGGACTGCCTCAAGCACCTTGACCCCATGCTAAGAACCAATGATATGCACACAAAAAATGAAATGAAACATAAGCCAGTTAGTGCTAAAGTAAGGAGGGAAAATTTTGAGGTGCTACAGTTTCAGCATAAATTTCACATTTTTCATTACATGATTTATTGGAACTACTAATTAAGCTTAGGTTTTGCATTTTCTGAATATAAGAGAGATTAACATGACCTAGTCTAGCATGCCACATATCAAAAGAGTCAATCATATAAGCAGAAGAAGATGCATTCTCATTCATTATTTTGAGTACAAATAGACCTTGATCAGAATATCCTTTCCCCACAAACATGTTATCCTTTGTTATAATAATCTTTCCAGATTCAAAGGATATCTTCATCCCAGCTTTGCCTAAAAGATCAACGGAAATCAGGTTTGTTCTTATGATTGGGACATGAAGAACATCTCTTAAAGCTAGGGTCTTTCCGGATGTGAGTTTGAGAATAACTTTCCCTGTACCATGGACTGAAGCAGCCCTAGAATCACCAATATTTATCTGTTCTTCTCCTTCCCCCATAGAAGAATAGGAGGTAAACGCATCTCTATTTCCACATATATGCTTAGTAGCACCTGAGTCTACTACCCAACTCCTCACACTAGAAACCATATTCACCTGAGAAATTACAGCAACAATAACATCATCCCCTTTCACCAAATTCACATTTGTTTTAGGAGGTTTTCCATTTCTCAAGGCGATGTCTTCAATGTTTAGTAATATGACCCAGCTTTCCATAGACAAAGCAAGTTCCTTTGTTTTTTAAGGTAAGGGTGAATTTAGGGATATTTTGATTAGGTTTCTTATTTGCGTACCTCTTACTGTCAGATTTTTGCTGAATCAGATTAGCACGAGAGGTCAGCGCCTTTGCTCTTGCTCTAGTGATCTCTTTTCGACTTGTGTCCTCAATAATGATGTGAGTGATTAGGTCACCAAGTGAGAGTTGTTTGCTTCTGTGTTTCAGCTGTTGTTTGTAGTCGTTCCATGATTGAGGTAGTTTATCAATCAGAACTCCAACAACATATTCATCTGGCAAAATTATGTTTTCGCTTTTCAAGTCGTCAATGAGTTTGTAATACTCATTGATTTGAGTTTTGGTCTCCTTATCTTCAGTCATTTTCCAACTGTAGTGATTTCCTATGACAAATTTATGTCTCCCAATAGCTTCAGCCGTGTACTTTAGAATCATGGAATCCAAAATTTCCTTTGCTAACTTGTAGGAACAGTACACCTCAAAGAGCTCATTAGATAAAGTGCTAAGAACAACATAACGACATACCTTGTTGGAATATGTCAAATTCTCAATCTGTTTTGGATCAGCAGAGGAATCCGGCCGCGGATCAGTGAGTGCAAAAGCAACTTTGTGCATGTCTAAAGTGGAGGAAATACTTTCTTGTCATCTACGAAAATGTTGGCCTCCAAAGAATTCAATTTTCGAGACGTCAGAAAATGGCTTTGCGTAATGAGGGATCAGAGCAGTATCGAGGGCAGAGACAGTAATGGAACCAGTGCTGTCGGATGTGTTGTTAGATTGTTCAGTGTTGTCACGGTTAGGGCTCTCCATCGGAAACGTTAAAACTCTTAAGATTGTTGAATATAGAGAGCAAAATAGTAACAAGGTCAACAACAACAAAGCCATAAAGTAAAATTAAGGAAAGTAACCGAGCTGAGTCGTGAATTAGATTCACTGTCCTTAAGAGTTTTATTCAGGTATTATCCTAAATACTCCCCATGATTAAACAACACCTTCTGGTTGCAGTGACCAGGAACTCAAGAACTAGCGAGAATCTCAAATATATATTGCCCAAGAACAAAGAAGGGAGGAGAAGAAGATAATTTTCTGGTGTGTTTTTATGTGTTTCTTCATGAGAAATAAGCTAACTATTTATATGACAAAATTAGTGAATAACAAGGTAGAAGGAAATAAGTGATTGAAGGCAAAGTTTAATAACTTAGGCGACATCACAACAAACTATACTGATTTGACTATACTAATTTAGTCAAAGTGAACGATGCAAGGTTTAATAACTTGGGCAGCAACACAGCAAGCCATACATATTTCGTACTAAACTTTCACTTGTGAAAGTTGTTCATAAAATAATTGCAATAGTGTTTTAGTCTGATTTCACACTAAACTTCCATTGGTGGAAATTAGACCAAACCACAATTAATATCAATTCGATGACCATTGATTGTCATCCTTATTATATTTAAAATACACTAAATAATATAAATTGGACATAATTACCTAGGCTTTTGACAAACTTGACAAGAGACCTACTCATTCAAAATCACTATTTGTCACAACACATCTAAGACTTTGAAATACACTAATTTTCCAAACACCTCTAAGACTTATATTGCTTAATCTCTTTTTGACCAAACCACAATTAATATCAATTCGATGACCATTGATTGTCATCCTTATTATATTTAAAATACACTAAATAATATAAATTGGACATAATTACCTAGGCTTTTGACAAACTTGACAAAAGACCTACTCATTCAAAATCACTATTTGTCACAACACATCTAAGACTTTGAAATACACTAATTTTCTAAACACCTCTAAGACTTATATTGCTTAATCTCTCTTTTGACCAGACCACAATTAATATCAATTTGATGACCATTGATTGTCATCCTTATTATATTTAAAATACACTAAATAATATAAATTGGACATATGTACCTAGGCTTTTGACAAACTTGACAAGAGACCTACTCATTCAAAGTCACTATTTGTCACAACACATAAAGATGCGTTTAAACCAAAACTAAGAGAGAAAGAGAGGGTATTTACAATCAAAGTCAGAACTCTAAATGAAATGAAAATGGTTCTTCATGTAAGATCACATAAACTTTTAAGTGTATATTTTCACGTCTAAAAGTAAGTACATGCATAGATATAGATAAATACATACATATATGAATCCGTGAAGAGAACCTGAGCTATAGTTACAAAGTAGTACAACTTATTTACAACGCAGAAACGAAATTATGAAAATATTCCTTAACATAATCATTCATTCATCCACAACTTCATAACTAGGCAGCTTCAGCAAAACCAACTTGAAGATTTCCATAGTCGAAAACAGTGTGATATGCCCTCATGAAAACATCACCAAGAATCCTGCATGAAAATAGTACAACTAATTAGCAAAAGAGACAGACTAAACTTTAGATGATTTCATGTTACTCTCTTCATTCATGATTTTTTGGAGAAGTAATATACCAGAGTGGACCCTTTGGTGGAGGAATATCCATCGCAATAAACCCGCTAAGACAGACCTCTGTAATGCCTTCTCCGGTTCTTAGAATGTACTGAAAAACAAACATAGCATTTTCAGAATCATAACAAAAAATAGCAAAATTTGTTGTTCAGTTCAATATTCAGTTTTCTTTTGGACTAGCTAGTAGGGAATCATAACCTGTTCTGGTGTGAGGACGAAGGGTTTGTTTCCAATAGTGAATGAAATGTTTGGCATCTTAGAGATATCGCTACAGCTTATCACTGATTCTCCGGATGGACTTGGAAGACTCTCGCACAGCTGCCAATGATCAACGCAAACACTCACAATCACAACGTGTCTAGTCTTACACCATTCAAATTGAAATATAAACTACATTTTGAGGTTGTGGACATGATATATCAAAGGGCTTACTTGATTCACATAGTTGAATACTCTCTCCTTGTTTGCCTTTTGTTTTAGTTGATTCTGAATCCAAAGAACAAGCATCTGACAAGAAGAACACAGAGGAGTATCTTTCACCGACAACTCGCTATGTTCCTTTTCAGTCACCATCTCGATCCCAGCACTGCCAGAAATAGAATTAGAAGTAAATTTATGAATCCATTTCAAGCCGGTGCATATACTAAAACGGAAAAGAATGGAAGCAGACGGTAGGTCAAGACTCCTAACCTCATAGATTGATCCTGGCGGATAGAACATAAACCAACTTGGGAACATACGTCACTAGGTTTTACCTGCAGACCAACATCAAACTCATTCAGGTTCGAAAAGTGAAAACGCACACGGGAAAAAATCACGGGATGCAAGACATGTACAATACAATACAAAACTTCATAGAAAAAAGGCAAAGGAAGCTTACCCCTGATACTAGGAGATCCCATATCAACTCTCCATATTGAGAAACAACTGTCTTACATTCTACACTCAGAACACCTTCAGCTCCAATGGCGTGGTTGATTTCAGCCACAACAGGCTGAAATTAATTATCGGTCGAAAGAAATTATAAGCGAAAGTCTCCAAGCAAAGTTTCTAAAAATATAGAATACAGAAAAACATACAGTTGGACCAGCAAGCAAAGATGTTCCTGAGTCCACAATAGCAGCGCAGCCACCTTCACAAACACCTAAAAACAGCGTTCGATATTTTTCAGAATCATATATATTTTAGAATCAATGCGTATACAACAAATAAAGATGGAGGCGAATATGAACATTCTAAACAATGAAGTATCACCTGTTGACGAGCCTCCAATGAAAAAATCTCCCATTTCAATCTGAAAAGATAAACTTCTGGGTAAAGTTTATTTCCAGAAAATAATTTAATAGGAATTCTTGATCAAACTGATTTTTTTTCTAACCTGCCAGTAACCTTTTTCAGTAACCGGAACGTAAGTGTGTTTTCCTTTGAAATGCTTAGGGTCGACACCACCAAAAATTAATTCACCGCCCTTTTTCGCATTAGGATTCCTGCTGAGCCAGAAAGAGAACACCTTCTCACTGATAAGATTTTGTTCCACCATATTGTACCTGTGATTTCATGATAAACGTGTAAATTTAACATATAGAAAAGATTCATAACACAACACTCTAACATTGGATATCGTAAAAACAACAAAATACTGGTTGAAACTTGAAACATACCATACTGGCAAAGCTCTTGCAACTGAGATCTCCTGAAATCCAAGTCCAAATATTCCATCAAACTTTCCGGCCAAAAAAGAAATACTTCCTTCTCGGGTAGCCTCAATGAAGTCCTGATGCTTGACGACAGAACTGCCAACTTTAACATGATCTTGACTGAAGAACCCAGATATTGATCCGGTTCCATACCTTATGTTACATGATGTTCCTGTTCAACGAGTAAAAACTTGTAACTAAACTCATAGCAAATGAAACATAAATACGGTGTATCGTGTATGCGTTTATGACAATATTGTGTTAAGGAACATGAAATGACGAGACACTGGCATTACCGTTTCGGTTATATGTCTTGGATTTCTTTGCCTTGTACCAATTATGGGTATAGCATGCAAGCTGCAAAAGAAAAAAAGGTTAATACGATACTCTTATATCTGTAAAATAGTTTCAGAGACAAAAGTTAAGTTAAAAAAACTTACAGAAAAGTAACACTTGGATGATGGAACCCAAAGGTTGGAACTACCGGTATCAAATATGACAGTAAAAGTTTGTGGCGGCGTACCGATTCCAATCTCACCGAAATACTGAGCGTTCATATAATCTTTCAAAGGTACTTCAGCTTCATCGTTTGACTTACCAATGTACCGATCATGTGCACTCATCATTGGTCTTCCTGATCTCAGTTGATGTTCCCTTGCTTTTCTAAAAGCATTTATACGATGAAGATCTAGAGGTCTCTTCTGCAAACCAACTCTCATCATTCCGAAGGAGAAAGAAGGAAGCAGAGAACATGTTAAAGCCCACAAACAGAACACCACAGCAAAATGCTTTTGCCCCATGTTGTCTGAAAATTTGCCAGACAAGGTAATCCAAAGTAAGTTGAGCTTAAAATACAATCATAATTTCACACATAAAGCAATTAACCATGGAGCAGAAAAGAAAATCACAAGTTAAGCATGACACTAAGTCCTTGAAGTTAATTATAGAGGTTCTTTTCAACTTATTTCTATAAGTGCCTGTTTGGTTCTGCGGTGAAGAAATTTAAACTCAAAAGCTACAAATCATATCTTCAAATAGAATCAATTTTGTAAAGTATAATCAATTCCATTCGAGAGCAACCAAACATATCACCAAATATATCAGAATCAACTTAATTTCGGATGTTCCAAACATGAAACCAAACATACACTAAGCATTAGGATAATATGAAAACAGTTTGACTTTATTTCATCTTTTGTTATATAAATAGCTTATACAGAAGAAACACTTAAACCTAACGGATAAATCAAGTGTTTAGATTCCAAATAAGCCAAAGTATTGTTAAGATCCCTAAAACCCATTAATCAACTATATGAACAGATCTGAAAGAAAGAAGTCAACTGGATAGATCAAAAGTTGAAACTGAAAATCAAAACATAAACAAACAACCACAAAATTTATGTCGAAATGATTTGAAACAAAACAAAATTTTAAGGTTTGAAATCAAACCTTAGCAGCTTGAGAAGCTGGTTTGGTTGCAGTTACAGAGGTTAGGTGAATGAAGAAAGTGTGTTAGAAGAAGCAAATATATAAGCACATAAGTTGGAAAGTCATTCCATCTACTACAAGTAAAATGATGGAATCTTTTGAAAACAAATAAAAAATAAAAAAAAAATTGGATAATAATAGGTGGTGTTTATTACAAGGCATGATAAAGTCCTTTTGTCTGCAGTGACCAAATTAATTTTAATATTAATAAAAGGGTTAAATATGTCTAAGGTCCCTATAAATATTCCACCTTTGAAGATTGGTCCCTCAAAAAATTTCCTTCAAACATTGATCCTCCTAAAGTTTTCCGTTTCCAAATGTAATCCCTGCCGTTAATTCCAAGTAACGGAAGGTGACGTGGCATGCCCTGTGTGCATTGACCAGTCAAAAAATACTTTTTTATATTACATTTATTCTCCTCTCTCTCACTCCTCTTCTTCTTTCCCTTTCCACCTTTTTCTCTACCCTCATTTCTCTTTCTCTCTCATTTCTCTCTCTCTCTCTCTCTCTCATTTCTCTCTCTTTCTCTTTCTCTCTCTCTCTCATTTCTCTTTCTCTCTCTCTCTCTCTCTCATTTCTCTGTTGCATGCATTGAGGGAAACACATGTTCAGACGAAAAAAAATGGAAGCATACAATACCAACACATTGAGAGATTCACAGCAAGGGTTATGATACTACACACAATTAATCACAGTACACACATACGCAGGGATTGGAACCAAAAGCTTTCACACCCGCTGCACCATTCCATAATCAATGAATGGTTTGTATATAGATAATAAATGAATGGTTTGTATATAGATAATAAATGAAGAGTAATACACCATCAAATGAAGTGTAGAATGTGATGTTTAATTAATATTTCCAAATTCTGGACAATACAGCATCTAGAAAGCCTTTAATTAAGATGAATGATAAATCTACTCTTTTGCTGTTCATATAATTCTAAAAATATACTAAAGTAATTTGTGATTGATGTTGGGTGATTCATGAGGCAGCAGTTATTAAAACTAGGAATCTTGTTTCATCATTTTGTCTGTATCTATGAAACGCTCAAGCAGCTCCTTTTCTTGCAGAACCAAACGATCTTCAGCCTTGCCAAACCATTCATACGGGTTATTTGCTATATAATCATACACAGCATCCCTTATTGGAGTTGGTATCACCCACTGCCAGCTCAAAGCAGCGTATGGTAATGGCAAGTATGACAGTACACGCAATGCAGCATAGTAGTGAAAATGTAATTAACATATGTTCATCTGTTACTTGAATGATCTAAAGGATGCCTTTGGCAAGTTCCCTATATTTAGATTGAGAGCTTATTCATCATCATACAATATGAAGAATATGGAATGCACAAGAAAATTGCTCTATGACACCATATTAGAGTAAGAGAGAAATAGAGAGAATAGTTTGAAACTCATGAAGAATTCGGTTATGTATTTCATTAACTGAAATCTGTTACACGATATTCCAACTTTATATAGGCTAACTAATCCATTCTGTTATGTATTTCATTCTGGTAAACTCTAGGAATATGAACAACTTGTAGTTGTTTGGAAAGAACCTTTTCCATAGGTCAATCTCCATGTGATTAGTTCTAGCACGGAGAACATGGTTGTGCCAATGAAGTTCCCTAGCATGCCATCTGAAAAATAAGATTTTTAGGGACCAAACTTTCATATGCAAACAAAACTGAACGATCATATAAATCAAATAACAGAAGTAAACCACTATATCTTGCCATATTTAACCTGCGAATTAAAAATATATTATCAATGAACCAAATAATGTTATGACTAAGAAAATACTACAAAGCAACAAACATATTACCTTTCATTAGGATGGAAAAATGCAACAAGTGTAATGAAGTCCAAAACCACACTGTTTGGTTAATTGGTTTTATAACCTTCACCAGATAAATTACCATATGCTCAATATATGTTTAGTTCAACAACCGGAACAAAAAAAAAACCAACAAGTTGAATGTTCCATGTTGTAATGGTTTGCAAAATGGAATTAAAAAAATAAAAACTAACGGTTATAGGAGGAAAGAGTAACAAAAGAACACTGTGGCAAAGATCCATAATAATAGCAAATGTAGAATATAGTAGAAGATATATAAACAAACCTGTGCTAATTTGAATATTTTGAACATGAGATATTTTTGTAGTTGAGCAGCGGGTGTGAAAGCTTTTGGTTCCAATCCCTGCGTATGTGTGTATTGTGATTAATTGTGTGTAGTATCATGACCCTTGCTGTGAATCTCTCAATGTGTTGGTATTGTATGCTTCCATTTTTTTTCGTCTGAACATGTGTTTCCCTCAATGCATGCAACAGAGAAATGAGAGAGAGAAAGAGAAATGAGAGAGAGAGAGAGAGAGAGAGAAAGAGAGAGAAATGAGTGAGAGAGAAATGAGAGAGAGAAAGAGAAATGAGGGTAGAGAAAAAGGTGGAGAGGGAAAGAAGAAGAGGAGTGAGAGAGAGGAGAATAAATGTAATATAAAAAAATATTTTTTGACTGGTCAATGCACACATGGCATGCCACGTCACCTTCCGTTACTTGGAATTAACGGCAGGGACTACATTTGGAAACGGAAAACTTTAGGAGGACTAAACCTTGAAGAAAATTTTTTTAGGGACTAAACCTCAAAGTTGGGTTATTTTCAGGGACCTAATACTTATTTAACCCTTAATAAATTAAATAAAACATAAATTGAAGTATTAAAAATCACAAATATTTTTTTGAAAACAAATGTCAGGATGGCAAAACGAATCCGGTCCGTTAAGATATCATTTTGCTGAGACTGCTTTTCCAAATTTTTTTATGTTTCTGTAAATGTTTAATGGTGGGTACATTCCCTTCTATGTAGTTTATCTTTAGTTTAACTATCATCAACTTTGTTCTTTTTGTTGGAAATAACTCAAAACCTTTTGAGAATTTCTATTAAATCTTGATCTCAAGATTGTTAACAATCACACGCAATAGCAACGAAAAGAAAAATTGAGAAAGAAAGAAAGAGAAAAGAGAAATAGTAGTGTTGGAGAAGAAGATGAAAAACTGCAGAATTCTTTCTGCCAACAAACTGTGAAAACTTTAAATATTCACTTACAACTGCAAACTGTGAATTATCAAACTTGATTATTACAATGATAAGGGTTCCTCCCTATCTCAAGCTAAAGGCCAAACTATAAAAGTCCAAAAATATCTAATCTAATCTTTCTAAATCAAATCTGATCTTTCTTAATCAAAACTAATCTTTCTAAAACAATGAATTACATATTTAACACACTACCTAATTCATTGTGTCTAAACTGTCTATATTCATCATGGCTCTTAGTCTTCTGAAAACTTCGACATGCACTCCCTTCGTCATGATATCTGCAATCTAATTCTCAGTTCTGCAGTGTTTCAAGTTCATCTTCCCTTCTGCTACATGCTCTCGAAGATAATGGAACCTCATTTCAATGTGCTTGCTTCGACCGTGTGCTATTGGATTCTTCGCCAAGTTGATAGCTGACATGCTGTCGATTTTCTTATTCCAAGCTCTTGGAGCTTGCTTAAGTCCATACAGGGCTTTATGCAACTTGTACGCCTTTCTTTCTTCACCTCGTTTCACAAACCCAACTGGTTGTGCGACATAAACTTCTTCGTCTAAAGGGCCATTAAGGAATGCACACTTCACGTCCATCTGACATGTGTGCCAATTATTCATATTTGCTAGACTAACAACCAACTTGATTGTTTCGATCCTAGCAACAGGTGCAAACACTTCGTCAAAGTCGATTTCTTCTTTCTATAGAAATCCTTTCGCCGTAAGTCTCGCCTTGTGTCGAGTTACTTCTCCTTTAGGATTCACCTTCACCTTGTAAACCCACTTCACATCAATTGTCTTCTTTCCTTGAGACAATTTGACAAGTGACCGAGTGTTGTTGACTTCGATGGACTCTAACTCTTCATTCATTGCTTTTACCCACTTCGAATCTTTCAACGCCTCAGCTACATTGACTGGTTCGACATCTGCGTATAAAGCATAATGTACCAGCTCACCCTCTTCATCGACCACATCATCTGATGTAATCACACATTATTGCAATCTTGCAGGCATATGTCTCGTTCGTCGAGGTCTGCTTGGGCTTGCTTCATCTCTGACTTGTTCCTATCGAACTTCTCTTTCGACTTTAGTGGCTGGTTCTTCACAAGAGATTCTCCCTGAATCCTTCTTGACATTCTCAGTCCAATCTCATTCTTTAAGCTCATCTATGATCACGTCTCTGCTGATCACTACCTGCTTATTCACTGGGTCAAACAACTTGTAACCTCTAGTCAAATGATATCCTATCAAGATCATCTGATTCGACTTGTCATCAAGCTTCCTTCTCAACTGATCTGGCACATGTTTATTTTTCACCTCATGCACAATCCCTTATTTTTCACATAATGCATCGAACTCTTTCGACACATACTCTCCACCACCATCAGTCCTCAGAATTTTCAGCTTTCGACCACTCTGTCTTTCGACCATAGATTTGAATCTGGCAAATACCTCGATCACATCACTTTTCTTCTTGATTAGGTAAGTCCACAGTTTTCGACTGTAATCATCTATGAACGTGACAATGAATCTGTTACCACCAATCGAATTCACCTGGATAGGACCACATACATCAGAGTATATAACTTCCAGAATTGCCTTCGACTTTCTTCCTGTATCCTTGCTGAAGCTATTCTTGTGTTGTTTTGAATGAGCACATTTTTCATAGACTTCACTTGGAATGTCGATTTCTAGTAATCCTGAAACCATATTTCTTCTCTTTAGCTCTTTGATGTCATTGAAGTTGAGATGGCCTAGTCGAAAATACCATAACCACTCATCTCTGTTAGATGCAGTTGCTAGGCACTTGTGCTCCATCACATTGAGTTCAATCTTAGAGGTCCTATTCTGAGACATTAGAGCCTTCAAGATCAACCTACCACCTGCGTCGAGAACTCTCATCATCTTGTCTTCGATCGATACCTTGTAGTTATTTTTGACCAACTGCCCTATACTGAGCAAATTGCTCTTCATGCCTGGTATGTACAACACATTGGAAATTATTAACCTCTTGCCATCTTTCCTCATAATCAGAACATCACCAACACCTTCAGCTGCTAGAGTGTTGTCATTTGCAAACTTCATCGTGTTCTTCGACGAGAGCTTCATGTTGACAAACCAATCTTTCCTTTCAGTCATGTATGATGAGTATCCTGAGTCCAAGTACCACTGGTCCTGGAATCTCTCTCCGTCTCTTGTTGTAACCATCAGCAACATCTCCTCTTCTTCATGTTTCGCTATCTTTGCATCAGTTTCTTGATTCTTCTTCTTTTCTGGACAATCACTAAAATAGTGACCATACTTCTGACAATTGAAACACTGAATTTGACTTTTGTCAGGATTTCGGCCACCACCTCTTCCTCTACCTGCAGCAACACCTTTTTTGTTGCCTTGGTTCCAGGGTTTTCTCTGATTCGACCAGTTTCCTTCCTGCTGATTTTGACCAGTCGAATTTGTATAGCCTCCTCTACCTTTGTTGCCATTCTAGCTTCCTTTTCCTTTCATTTCCTTTTCTAACTGCGCCTGCAAAGCCATATCACTCTTTGATTTTCCTGCAACTATTTCAGCCATCCTTTGTTCATGAGACTCAAGCGTCCTTTGAAGCTCTTCCTTCGTCAATACTGACAAGTCTTTCGACTCTTCAATGGCAACTACCACGTGGTCGAATTTTGGAGCCAATGACCTCAAGATCTTTGACACAAATGATCTTGATGTCAACACTTCTCCATATACCTTGATTTGATTCACCAGCTTTGTAACCCTAGTGAAGAAATCTGATATGCTTTCATTGTCTTCCATCTGAAGCAATTTATAAGTCCTTTTGTGAGTTTGTAACCTCACCTCTTTCACCTCTCTGCGCCTCCAAACGACTTTTCAAGAATCTCCAAGCTTCCTTCGCTGACTCTACATCACTAACATTTTCAAAGTTATCTGGATCGACACACTGATGGATTATAAAGAGAGCTTTATAATCTTTCTTCTTCAACTCTTTGTGTGCAGCCTTTTCTTGATCCGTCGCGTTCTCTGCAAGCGGTGCTACTCCTTCCTTCACAAGATCCCAAAGACCTTGATAACAGAAAACCACCTTAATCTGCTTGCACCAATTCTCATAATTATCTTTCTTGAGAATCGGAAGGCTCGCCGAAAAATGTCCGTTCGGATGATTCATCGACATCACAATTTTCCTTCCTTGAATCGCAACCGGAGCTCTAGATACCAGATGTTGGAATTAACCCAAAACCTTTTGAAAATTCCTATTCAATCTTGATCTCAAGATTGTTAACAATCACACGCAATGGCAACGAAAAGAAAAATTGAGAAAGAAAGAAAGAAAGAGAAAAGAGAAATAGTAGCGTTGGAGAAGAAGATGAAAAACTGCAGAATTGTTTCTGCCCACAAACTGTGGAAACTTTCAATATTCACTTGCAACTGCAAACTGTGAATTATCAAACTTAATTATTACAATGATAAGGGTTCCTCCCTATTTATAGATTTAGGTTAACTTGCATCTCAAGTTAAAGCCCAAACTATAAAAACCCAAAAATATCTAGTTTAATCTTTCTAAATCAAATCTGATCTTTCTTAATTAAAACTAATCTTTCTAAAACAATGAATTACATATTTAACACTTCCAACAATACTACAATATATGCAAGTTGTAGCAACATTGGAAGGCAAAATTTGAACAAGAGGATTTGCCATGCTATTAATTAATTATAGTTCTTGAATGTATGTTTTATTCCATGTAAGTATTATGTGGTTTCATTACAATAGCGAGAATATTTGTGAAATTGAAAGGTTGAATTACATCAAATTATTATTGTTGAAATCTAACCATAATAATAATTTTATTAATAATAAAGTTGTGTGAGACAAATGATAAAGACAACTAAAATAAATTGTGTTTAAATAATAAAATAGTTTACAATTAGTATAAGTAAATTCAGAGCAAGTAAAATAAATAAATAAAAGACAATTTGGTTAAACTAATCTATTGTAGGGGAGATGATAACTCTTTGATTCACTATATTTTCAACAGTTATTACAAAAGAGTTACAAGAAAATAATCATCTGAATTCTCCATAAAAAGTTATATTTTCTACTTTAATATTTCTCTGTCTCTCCAACTCTATATGTGAATCACACATATTCATGGTATATAGAAGTGTTTTTCAACCCCCTTACATAATTCCAAATGTTTTTCAAAATTCCAAGAACTTTAAATAATTTCTACCATTTGCTTCTCTAATTAGGATTACCACATTTGTCTTCAAATTTTAACCATAAAAGTGATAAATATACTTATTTATAATGGTTGAAATCCAACAAATTAATAACAGGTCCAAAATCTGACACATTAATGAATAGATCCACGAAAGATCGATATCTTTAAACCGCTCGGCCTAACTCATACTCATTGCCTGAAAATCATTGACTGCCATACACTGTCGCTGTTCAGACTTCACTCATCACCGTAGGACCACCAGCACCTTGTGCTCCTGCTACCAAAATGCTGCCCTCGCGGCTTTCGCATTCACCATCAACTTTCCTACTTCTTTTCTAAGTCTATAATTGAAGATAATATTTGAAAGCCCTGTTGATTTAAGCAAATTTTTGGAAGAACAGAATGTCAAAAGATATGTTTAAACATGAAGAAGTCTGATGAAAGAAGACTGGTCAGATATGATGTCCTAACGGATGTCTCGACATCTTGATCTGATATTGCAGGATGTTTCTAAATCTGTTGCAAGATTTAAGGAGCAATCAAAATATGGATCAAGGAAGAAATAAACAGAAGATATGAAGCCCAAGACTACTGAAGCCTATAAAAGAAGACTTAGAGCTAGGATTTTGTATGTACCTCTTTTATAACCTAGTTTTCTTGTGTAAAAATAAGGGTTTAGGGTTTTGAGAGTCGTTGGCTCTCTAGGTTGTAAGTCTCCCTCTGTATCGGGTTGATACAGTGTGGAAGACATAGGTACTGCACATATCCATAAGCCTTGAGGTATTGGATTGTGTATTGTTCTGGATGAAGCTTTTAAGCAAGTCCAAGTTAGCGTGTTGATCAAGAAAGCTTAACAGAATTCTGTATTGACAGGGATGATGTAAATATCACAGGTTGTGATTAAGGGAAGTGAGTGGGGTATCTTGTATCAAAGAGGATGTTCTTTGATAAGGATTTCATTGGGTAGATATTATGATATAAAGTTGTAAACGAAGGAGTTTAGCTTTGTGATAATTCTACAGATAGTGGAGTTTTCTTCCTGGATTGGTATCCCACAGTTGTAGGTGAGTTGCACCGAACTGGGTTAACAATTGCCGTGTCTTTTATAATTCTGCAGATTTACATATTTTGTTAGTGTTCATGATATACATGTTGGATCAGATGTCGTAACATCTGTGTTGTTGCAGTTCTGATATTCAAGGTATCAGTATGTTGTTATGCCTCTGCATTTAAATATTTATGCAGAACAATGTCTTGACATGTGTTAGGACATCTGTTGTCTACTATGCCAGAATTTCAATTGGTATCAGAGCAGGCATCCTGTCTGTTTCTGGATGAGATCTTTGGGAGATACTTTCTGGCATTTAAACAAGGAGGGGTTTTGAAAATCAGATCAATCAACTAAAACATACACAAGGGTATTAATGGATGTGATGGGTGTTCTGGATCGAATGTAACAACCCGGTGGTTATTCATGTTGCTGAGGAGGTTCTACAACAACTGCAGGAGAAGTGGCTAGTTCTCTTATTGGGGTGTCTTATAAGATGTTCTGACATCTTATTAGGGCAAGCAGAATTTGTTCCTTGGTGGTTCCGCTGCATGTGTTTCTGATGGAAGAGCTCTAGAATAATGGGATTCTGGAGTTGTTGTTGAAGACAGATGATGGAAGATCTCAATCATCAACCTCTATATGTGAAGATATCTGCATTTTTTTATTCCAAAGCCGTGAGCAATGAAATGGAAAGAGTTGTTGGAAGATGTCTGTTATGGAAACTTGGTACTTGGAAGCTTGGTTCCATGGTGCAGTTTGAAGTCAGTTGAAGAGGAGAGGAGTTGAGTTTAGGTTTATCAAGTTCTTGCTCTGGGAGTTTGATAAATTATTGATCGGCTAAATTGTCAAAGATACTTGAGAATTCTCTTAAGTCCACTCATAAAGGCGTCTCAATCGTGCATCTGGAGTCTTCTAGTTATTCTTTTGACTTGAAGGTGTTTTTATTAAACACAACCTGAAGAAAGTGGAGGTGATTTATTTTCACTATCCAAAATAGTAAGGAAGGATTCATCTCTCTTAATCCTAAGGGTGGATCCAATCTGTTGGAGCTTTCAGAACTGTTAAGGTAAATAGGATTCGTTTAGAGAGAATCTTAGTTACTTGAGTCAAGGGTGGCAGCCTTGGTATCTCAACATTTGTTGTCAATGAAGATACTTGCAAATGATTGAATACTTGATAAGTGTTCATGATGTGATCTGCTAGAGCTTAGCTACAACAGTGAAGAAGGATTATTGGACAAGGATTTAAGATCAATTGCTATTTGTGGAGTTCACAAGTATTTAATTGATTATCCTTGAAAGTCAAGATTGCTGATGTTCAACAAGATGTTGGAACATCTCATCATCAGAGTTTGTACAGAATCATGGGAGGGGTACTGCATACACTTTAGCATCTGTTTTGGTCTTGGGTGTTGACCTAAGAATTTGCTTCAGTCTGGTGTGACAGAAGCATGTGATCTTTGGAGAGTTTCCTGGAAAGAAACTGGTCTAGACATTGGTGTTGTTGAAAATGAAGATGAAGACATCATAATCTTAATGGTTATTTCCTGAATCAGTTTATTTCTGATCTAGGTACTTAGGAGCATGAGATCTTGTTCATTTTGAAGGTCAAGGTTAAGTGGCAGTTATCTCTGACTTTCTACAGATTGCTCTACTCAAGGAAAATGGCATTCTTTGGTATGGCTATGTGTCGCTCCCAGGATTTTCATCCAGGTACAAACGCGAAAGTGGCACGGAAAACAGAGTCGCCAGCAAATGTATATTTATCCCAAGAGAGGGAAAGGAAACACCGCATAAACCTGAGGAAGAGGGAAAGGAATGGTCATCGCAACCATAGCCTGGGTTCGGGAGTCGGTTACGCGAGGGGAAGGTGCTAGCACCCCACGCGTCCATCGTACTCGATGGGATCCACGTTTGTTGTCTATTCTAAGGGTGAGTTATCCTAAAATCTATGGCTGCACTGAAACGGGGACGAGGAAAACAAAGACAGACTCGGTAGGACGTCGACGTCCTAGGCCTACGTACTCCCTTTGTGCAATGGGAAATTCAGAGTCAACGTAGTTCGGACCAAGTTCTTTTTGTGTTTTTTATGAGCGATGTTAAGTTCGCGTCCGGCAGTTAGGGTCGATGCCTGTTTGCGACTCAGACGGAAAGTAACGTGCCCTTTTTGAAAATAGCCTTTAGTTTGACAATCCCGCGGGACAAAAAGGTTTGAAGTTTGTTTGTATTTTTTAGGACAGAAGTGACTTGAGTTAGTTTATAACTCAACTTGAACCAAAGTCTATGACACGGAAATGAATGCGTCGCATGGTCGTCCCCAATGGGACGTATGCTCAACACTCTAGAAGAGAGAAGGGGGACCCCTCAATCTTCATTTCCTATGTTTAAGGCTTGTGTGCAAGGCAAGTTGACCTTATTAAGTATCTTAGAAGTGTTAAGAGATGAGAAGAGGGACTCAAAAGAAAAGAAAAACACTAAGGGGATTCTATCCTAATGTTATCATGCAAAGGATTGAAAGCCTAATGTCTCTCCTACCTCCAACTTATTCAGAAATTAAGTGGAGCTAGGAATCCTAAGGGGATCATGTGAACAAACACAAGTAAGCATTAACCAATTCAATCACATACAAAGTGAAATCCAAAACTTAAGGAAAAGAAATGAGAAGGAGAGAATGAGGGTGAACATGGATAACTATCCACATCCTTAAATAACTTAACTCAGCCTCTGCATAAAAGGTTAGTACAAAACAGACATAAGTAACTATAAGACGAATGAAACCCAAGCAAGTCACAAACCAAAGAGAAAAGGTTACAAACCAAATACAACTCATCCAAGTCAGAATATACACCTTAGAGGTGACCCACAATGTTTACCAAACAAAATCAAGCAAATAGAATGCAAACAAGTGGCAAAATAAACAAGAGAGTTATCAAAGAAGGAATGGAAGAAGGAAAAGTGAACATGCAAGGTGATCATGCAAGAATGCTTCAAATAATATCCAAGTCAGAATGTGGATGACCTAAACATGTGCCTAAACATGCTATGCAAATGTCACATGAGACATGCAAACAGATATCCAAGCATCAAACATCAATAGAAGAAGAAGGAAGCATATAAGTGAAACATGTTCAAGTATGCAAGATGAAACATGAATGACATATGACATGAATGAATGCAAATCTCCAAAGTCAGAGACATACATCAAAATGAGATGCAAATGAATGATATGGCATGGCAAACACAAACCAAACATAAATCATGAATGAGCATGGATGAGAAGAAGTGAGAAGATATTCAAAAGAGGCATGTAAATCAAACATTGAACATATGCACAAAGTAGGAAACAACCTCACACAAATGACCTATGATTGTAATCAAATGACCTATAATGATTCAAACATGATTTATGAAGTCAAAGAACAATCCCAAACAATGGCACAAGTGCCTTCTCAAACAAGTAATTAGACATGATCATAGATGTGCACAAAAGAATACCTCAAACAAAGAGCAATCATATAATTAGAAAAACATATTCTAAAATTACTAAATTAAAACCCAAAACACCTCAACCAGTGGAAAACCACATGTTAAAAGCTCATGCCA
Organism: Lathyrus tuberosus; assembly: GCA_022829125.1. Classification (NCBI taxonomy): domain Eukaryota; kingdom Viridiplantae; phylum Streptophyta; class Magnoliopsida; order Fabales; family Fabaceae; genus Lathyrus; species Lathyrus tuberosus. Next base: position 17,856,679 of record JALAZF010000018.1, read on the forward strand.
AAATTCACAAGGTAAGTCACTCAAACAATCATGCAAAGATCAGACCAGAAACATGACTCAATATGCAAAAAAAGGGGACTAAAATGCAATATAAAATGATCCTAAAAATATGAGAGAAATTTTTTAATGACATTCAATATGTTGATGAAACAATGCAAAAATAATGGACTTAAAATGTTTTATATGCTATAAGAACAAAAATCAACAAATTTAAGTATGCAAAATTGAAGCAAAACAAAAAGAAATTCACACAACAATTAACTCAGATGCTAAAAATAAAATAAAAATAAAAAATAAAATTTGGGAAAATTTTATAAAACTCTAAACATGATCCATGATTTTTTTTTTGTAATTTTTGAATGCATTTATCTATTTTTAAGAATTAAAATGCAAAACAATAATTATATGAAAATAAAAATAATGGAATAAATAAAGGGGGTGCAATTAGCAGCCCAAACACGTTGGAAATGAACATGGGCCCCAAAGGAGGGGGTGTGGATATCAAGCCCACACACCAAAACCCATCAGTAAAAATAAAATAAAAACAAAGAAGAACACGTGGACTTCAGTCAACCCACAGACCCAATCATGACCATACAATCCATCCAACGCACACCATCAGTCAACACAATTACAAAATAAACAAGATCAATGGCCATGATTAAAAGTGCACCATAATAAGAGTACACACGCGCATACCATACATCATCAGAAATTAAATGAAAGAACTCGTGGGGAACACACCATATCATTAATGCGCTGGCATTGTGTAGCCCATCAGATCATATCAACGGATGCAAATGGATCAAAAGAAAGTGTGATGAGTGGGTCAGATTGGATGTACACGGTAATTATCATGGACGTCACACACACAAACCACAAAATAAAACATAATTTAAAGGATGTGGCAATGCATGAACCGTTAGATCAAGTCAACGAACGGTGGTGATTTCGCCTTCCACCTTGGAACCCTAGCTGGCCGGAAAACCTACCAGACGCCGGAGCCGTAGCTCCGGTCGTCTTCTCCGGCGACCATCACCCCCAAAATCCCCAGAAATCACATAGGAGTACACTAAATTGATCAGAAAAACATGAGGATTAAGAATATCATGCCATTTTCCACAAACAAACAACATACAAGGCAAATCGAACGAAAGAAAGTTTGGACCCAAAACTTAAAACTCGCGAAACAACCAATCTATACGTCCAAACTCAAAACAAAACACATCAGAGTCATCAGTGAATATCAAATATCATTTTGTACATCAAAAAACTAAGTTTTACGATCATGGAAAGTGTCACTAACCTGAGATTACGCAACCTGTACCCTTGCTGTTAGCTTCAAGTGATGGGTGATTTGTGTTCTATGGATACCAAGGATGGAGATCGTGAAGGAATTTTTGGAAAAGCTCTTGTGGATTGAGAGATTCAAAGGAATGAAGGATTAGGGTTGAAAGCTTGGTTCTCCTCAAAATCACGTGCCCCTCCTCCAATGAGTGCATGAGTTAGCTTAAATACATTAGTTCATTCCACTGATAATCATTTAGGTCTGATTAATTCCTCAATTAATGAGTTTTGGGTGATTTTGGAAATTTGCACTTTGAGTTATACACCCTCCTCCATGCATGTACACCCAAGCCTTTTATGATGGATCACTCATTTATCAATTGCTAATCACACCTGAATTGGATTTGGGCCTTGAAACATCTTGATTCATGAGCTTTGATGCTTCTTGCAATTTTGCATAATGTGAAATAAGTGATGAATTTGTCATGGAATCCCTTGGTTCAAAGGCCAAAAATGATCCTTATGGAATGTACTTTGATGTTAGAATGTGCCTTGAAGCAATGGGACCAATTATAGGTCACTATGTCCCAAAATGCAAAAGTTGTGAAAATGGAACCATGAGAAAACCCTAAAAACCACTTTGCCTTCTTTTGATCATAACTTGAGTTTCACAAATGATATGAAGACCATCTAGTACTTGTTGGAAAGGGGAGAAAAAGATCTTCAACTTTCATGTTTGAGGAAAATTCATTTGAAGCTTCTTTGATGATGAAAAGTCAAGTTGAATGTAGTGTAAAAACTTGCCAAAAATGGAAACTTCTCATTATAGGTCATTTTCCAAATTTAGTAACTTTTGTACCAACCCTTGATTTTTGATAAATGGTATGAAACTTGACCCTTGAAGAACACCATTTCCTCTTGAACTGCCTCAAGCACCTTGACCCCATGCTAAGAACCAATGATATGCACACATGATAATGCAAAATGAAATGAAACATAAGCCAGTTAATACTAAAGGTAGGAGAGCAAATTTTGGGGTGCTACAGCTGTCCCTATTCAATCAACTTGGTCCTGAAGGTATGATAGTAACGGCTGTCATGCGTTCAAAGGATTCACGGGGATTGAATACCAAAAGAAACCTGAAATTTGCAATCCTCAAAGGAGGGACGCCCCCACTGGGGAATAAGCAATAAATGCTGCACTTGTCACAACACGTACGAGAGTTGGAAACCAATACGAACAATGTATTGGAATGTCTTGAAACAAACACAGACGAGTGTTAGCTATGCTGGGGATAAAGTGACACAAACTCTCCCAGGTTATGTCATCTCTGCTGATAAAGAGAACTGACAAAGGAATCTCGAAATATGCCATCCCTGCTGATAAAGGGAACTGACGAAGAAAATCTTCAAAAGATTGCTATCTCTGCTGACAAAGGGAACTAGCAAAATAACTGTCATCCTTGCTGATAAAGGGAACTGACGAAGAAAATCTTCAAAAGATTGCTATCTCTGTTGATAAAGAGAACTAGCAAAATAACTGCCATCCCTGCTGATAAAGGGAATTGACGAAGAAAATCTTCAAGAGATTGCTATCTCTGCTGATAAAGAGAACTAGCAAAATAAATGCCATACCTGCTGATAAAGGGAACTGACGAAGAAAATCTTCAAGAGATTGCTATCTCTGCTGATAAAGAGAACTAGCAAAATAAATGCCATACCTGCTGATAAAGGGAACTGACGAAGAAAATCTTCAAGAGATTGCTATCTCTGCTGATAAAGAGAACTAGCAAAATAAATGCCATCCCTGCTGATAAAGGGAACTGACGAAGAAAATCTTCAAAAGATTGCTATCTCTGTTGATAAAGAGAACTAGCAAAATAAATGCCATCCCTGCTGATAAAGGGAACTGACAAAGAAAATCTTCAAAAGATTGTTATCTCTGCTGATAAAGAGAACTAGCAAAATAAACGCCATCCCTGCTGATAAAGGGAACTGACGAAGAAAATCTTCAAAAGATTGCTATCTCTGCTGATAAAGAGAACTAGCAAAATAAATGTCATCCCTGCTGATAAAGGGAACTGACGAAGAAAATCTTCAAAACATTGCTATCTCTGCTGATAAAGAGAACTAGCAAAATAAATGCCATCCCTGCTGATAAAGGGAACTGACGAAGAAAATCTTCAAGAGATTGCTATCTCTGCTGATAAAGAGAACTAGCAAAATAAATGCCATCCCTGCTGATAAAGGGAACTGACAAAGAAAATCTTCAAAAGATTTCTATCTCTGCTGATAAAGAGAACTAGCAAAGTAAACGCCATCCCTGCTGATAAAGGGAACTGACGAAGAAAATCTTCAAAAGATTGCTATCTCTGCTGATAAAGAGAACTAGCAAAATAAATGCCATCCCTGCTGATAAAGGGAACTGACGAAGAAAATCTTCAAAAGATTGCTATCTCTGCTGATAAAGAGAACTAGCAAATTAAATGTCATCCCTGCTGATACAGGGAACTGACGAAGAAAATCTTCAAAAGATTGTTATCTCTGCTGATAAAGAGAACTAGCAAAATAAATGCCATCCCTGCTGATAAAGGGAACTGACGAAGAAAATCTTCAAAAGATTGCTATCTCTGCTGATAAAGAGAACTAGCAAAATAAATGCCATCCCTGCTGATAAAGGGAACTGACGAAGAAAATCTTCAAAAGATTGCTATCTCTGCTGATAAAGAGAACTAGCAAAGAAAGTATCAAACCTGGCTTATGCTCCGAATGCAAATGTTTGAATTTTTGGCGTAATGCTCCATACGAAATGGAAATGCTACGCGTTTGAGGATGTAATGCAAATGCTTATGCTATGCAAAAAGGGTCCCTCCAGCAAAATAAATGCCGAAGAGAAAAGACCAATTCAGCTGGGGATGACAAAAATAAATTGTCCTCTGAATCCAAGAATTCTACTGAGAAGGATCACACTGACCGACTCTTTGGATCAACGACTTCCGCTGGGGATGAAATCCCAAAAGAACATCCGCACTACCGGGGATTACACGTGACCTCTACTGAAGGTAACATCCAAAACCTGAGATTTCTCCTCTGCTGGGGGAGTTGAGAATGAATGCCAATGACAGAACCATAAGTCAGTTGCTGAGGATTGCTAATAATCAATGGGCTTAGAACCTGCTGGGGATGCCAGCCCATAACACCATCCTGCTTGGGGAAAACAGTCCATAATACCATCCTGCCTGGGGAATACTGCTGAACTTAGCCTGCTGAAGGGGCGAATGACTTTATCCTTACCTTGCTGGGGATTAGAACTTAACGTTGTCGGTGAAAGTGCGCTTCCTGACTGGCTGGGGGAAGTGGACACCCTAATTCTGTGGGGAGACGACGTCCTGATCCAGAGAACAAATTCCCCGAGTCTCCTGCTGGGGAAAGTCTGCTCTGTTGAGGAAAGTGCAATCTCAATGCTGGGGAGAGCAAATTGCTGGGGAAGTATAATCCTGTTGCCATCCCACCTGACCTGTCTCTATGGTCATAGACGGCCCTTTGAACTTTCCACTTGCCCCAGACCACCAGGTCTAATGGAAAAAATCATCTAAAGAGGATTTTATAGAAGACCGGGCATTCGCACTGCCCCAGGGTCTTCAAACTCTCGGAGAGATTTATCAGATCTCGACATAACTGCCCCAGACTTCATAATCCATGAAGTACATTACCTCGAAAGGATTTGTAATGACTTGAAAATACTCTGTCCCAGTATTCTGAACTTTGAGGAGGTGTTTTCAATTAACCGTTTTCAGGAGTGGACAATCTCTCACGCTCTAGAGGTGGCCTGCCCCAATTCTTGAAGGAACTTTTCCCCTGGCTGATCTTACAGAGATTTGTCAAATCGACCTGATTGCCCCTGTTCGGCTGCTTTAGGGAGAGTTTTCAACGTGACTGCTCCAGATTAGCTGCATCTTATCACCATTTATCGGGAACTCCCAGGCTGCGCACAATCTCTTAGCCACATACCCCTTAACATGATTGTCCTTCGGAGTTTTCACCATCTCAACTTGGCGTGATCGAGCTTCTCGACTGTCGTTCATCGTGTAAGCTTCTTTGATATCAAACACATGCAAGCAGAAAATGTTTATTATGAGAATGACAATTCTAATGCAACACTCGTGTTATCCTTGAAGTTTTATTGAAAATGCGTCGCCAAGCTTCGTGAACGAATCACTAGCTGGGATGCGGCACTGATTTTTGAATGGAAAACAATACGCACATGCAATACCAACCAAAATCTTATTAGCACAACTCATAGGAGTCAGGAACGCTATCTCAATGAAGTACGCTGTCGGAATAAACCCTGCTTTAATTAGGACTTTTGAGGGTTGTATCGTGGCCTGGTTCGCGGTTTTTGAGAAAAATAAAGATTTAAGGCTCAAAGTTTATCAGTGCCCACCCATTCTCCATGACGTTCTCCAGTCCTAAGTTCAGCTAATTCGGCGCAAGCGCTCATCTCTCAAAAGGTTTTATGATCCTTAAAGAAACCCATGCATCTGATGGTTCGACACCCAATGAGGTTCTGGAGTAACAGTCACCCCTTTTTTGTCTTTTGTGTCTGTAGTCACACGACTTTGTTCTGCTCAAAGATTTTCTTTGTAATCCTTTTGGCTTTTCGCTTTCTCATTCTTTTGCTTTTTGTTCCCTAATTTTGCCTGGACTGACTCTTTTGAGTTTTCAATTTTGAAGTCCAGCGGGATGCCTTAACTTTTGCCTAAGTCACTTGCTTTCAAGTTTTTCGACTTAGCAGGCTTTTTCTTTTTTCTCTTTTTTCTTTGAACAAGTCGTGTAACACTGTTTTGTCTGACTTGTTTGAAAGGACTGTGACTGTTTCACTCTTCGGTTGGTGAGGAGTAACCATTGTGGTTCTACACCTCTTAACCTCTTGCTAGTGGAATGGAAGGTAATGGATCCTCGGATGTACACTCCTTCTGAAAGTTGAACACTTGGTCAAACTAACTGACGCCTACCCTGCCCCAGGTTAAGATTGAGGGTTTTTTCGTTTCCAAGAAGAACTCCTACTACTAGGCTCAAAGAGGTTGACAAAGGTCTATCTCCTTATCTCTCTAGTGTTTGTGAATTGGAAACAATGCTTGTACATCCTTAACAGGGTTTTATCCAAAAGCGTACCATTAGAAATCTGCGCTCTTATTTCATCATCCTCCCTCAAGAGTTCTAGATAAGAGAGGTATTGCAGTGCATATAAACATTTAAAATGAGTGAACACGAATGAAATTCTTCAAGAAAAACAAACTCATTGCATTAAAAATCCACATTCAAACACAAACAAATTTTTACATGCAGACAATGTTTAAACAAATAAATGAAAGCTACGTATGAACATGCAATAAAGAAAATGATGATTGCCATCGTTGAGGAGACTTGACTCCGTCTGGACTTATTGCTTCTGATGATGTCTTCGCAGCCTCGAGTGCTCACTCTGATAAAGAAGCTTCAATCCAAAGGGGTACCATATGGCGTGATGACCTTTGAGTCGATCAAGTCTTGCACCTTGTGCTGGAATGCATCGCAATCATCAATTGTATGCCCAAACGTTCCCGAGTGGAACTCGCACCTAGCATTCATATCAAAGTCCAGAGGAATAGGGTATGGTACCGGCGTGGTACTCCTCATTTGAATCAGAGAGTTCTTGAGCAAGCGAGCAAATAACTGACTATAAGGAATAGGAATAGGATCAAATATCCTCTTGGGCCTTCTTGGTCCAAATTGCCTCTGCTGCTGATGATTTGGCGGCTGCTGCTGATTTGGGCGCCTCACCTGCGCTTGCACTTCCCTTTCCACATTTGGCTGAGGCACAAACAAAGATTGCTGACGTAGAGCTTCTGCGGCAAAAGGTTGTGGAGAAAGTCCATGACATGAGGTGGATCCTGCAAAGAGGGAAGGAGTCTCCACTTCCTTTGCGACAATTTGAGTAAAATCACCTTGTATGCTCATGCCGCCCGACGTGAATTCAATTGCCCCTGCATCAATCAAATCCTGGACTTGGTGCTGAAAGGCCCTACATTTCTCCACAGTATGCCCTGGTGCCCCATAATGGAAATCACAATGGGCTCTTGCATTGTAGCCTGGTGGAGGATTACCAGTGAGAGGAGCCAAAGTCCTTTTCTGTACCAGTTGCAACTGAAGGAGATGTGTAATAGCTGAGAATATGGCATAGGGAGCGGGTGAAAAACTCTTTCAGACTGCTTCGGTCTCTGTGCACCCTTTTTATTCTTAGGCTTATCTTGGGAGATAAGACCTGGTTGCTGTTGGGAAAGTTCTGGAACTTCAGCTTGTGGAAGAGATTCACGAGGCAATCCACGATCTAGATCAAATCCCAAAGAAATGGGAGGAGTAAGGACCTCTGTCGCGGAAGCGAGCACATGACTGTTTTCCTTCTTTAACACTGTTTTCAAAATATCCATGACCAAACCCATCTGAGTCTTCATCTGATTAACCTCCTCCCTCAGCGTCTTCTGGTCTTGCATGAGAGTTTGCATATTCCCCATAAACTACCCCATCTGGCCCTGCATTTCCCTCAACTCAGCTTGAATTTGCTCCATGATCAACTCTTGAATGACCTGAGGAGTTAAGTCTGTAATTCTGAAGAAAGCCAGATCAGAATAAGAATAACCAGCCTTGAACACCTGTTATGCACAATGATCATGAATATGCAAATGCAAATGAACATGTTTGAATATTCGCAGGGAGATCCACCCCTTGATTCCAGTTTAACACCAAGATAGAACGGAACTTCTGCTCATGTATTAAGAAAAACCAGAGGATAACCAATTGTCAACAATTACAACCCAAAATAATAAGTCTGAACACAATGATCATAGATCCCAACCAACAAGCCTGGTGGTGATCCAAATACAATAAAAGAAAATAGGAAACTATGACATGTCATCAAAGTCCACCAGTGCCAATCCCCCTCATCCATCATGCTCTTTACTCCAGTTTTGAATTTCCTTGAACAACTTTTTGGTGTCGGGATGCTTCGGTCTCTAAATTAGCTCTTGAATGAGAACGTCTCTCCTATGCATGATCCCTTTCAAGTATCGGCAATGCAACTCCCAAGCGTCTTCTTCAAAAACACCATCCATGCTAGGACCCTCATTTCTAGGTCTCTTCACTTCAGCTTGGATCTTTAGTTCCTCTATGGAGGCCATGGGTTCATTGAGTCGACCCTCGACTGCTTGTCTCTGGAATACCCCTGATAGGATCTCAGCGTCTTTTTTCTTGAGCTTCAACTTCAATTGATCAATCTGAGCTAGATAATCGCTTTCCTTTCGCTTATTATCAGCCATTGCGGTGTCTCGGTGAGCATTGAACTTGTGAATTTTCAACAAAGCCTCGGCCAATTCCTCCTTCTTAGACTTGAGAGCCTTACTGATACCCTCTAGAGCTTGTTTCATCCTTTGTCTGGCTGTGACCTTGTCAGCTAGCTCCTTTTCTGCCTTAGCGAGAAGCTCTGTCTTCAACTCGGCGGTATGAACAACTTCACCCCGCTCATGTTTCAACTGGTAAATCTCTCTTTGTAGCTCACTGTTTTCTTCTCGCAGCTTTTCCTTTTCTGCCCACAACTTGTTAAACTTCTCTATCTCAACTGTGGTAGGAGGCTCAATCAGCAAGGGGTAAGACGGTGGTTCTTTGGAGAATGGTAAAAGTTCCTTCTCTACCCTTTTCTGAATCCAATCTTCATACGCAGGAAATGTTCTGTTGTTGCTTTTACCAAAAGAAATCTTCCCCTTCTTATGACGGTCTTCCCAAGTATTTGCAGCTTCTTTTAACAGTTCTGGATTGATTTCCCCACTCAGATATAGAGATTCTTGGACCTCCTCGTCTTTTGGTGGCTCTTTCAAGGCATGCCCGAATTGCCTAATAGCAAGAATAGGGTTGTAGTTAATTCCCCCTTTCCTTCCTATTAGAGGCACATTTGGGAGACCTCCACAACTAATCATGATATCTTAGCTCAACAAGTCACGGTTAACCCAAATTAGATTATCTGCCCTCAAGCCCATCAATCTTTTGGACCACTCCAAAGTTCCTTGAGTATCTACAAATGCCCCAGATTTGGGAAGACGATCAGCAAACCATTTGTAGAAAACTGGCACACAGCAACAAAGGGATCCTCCCCTCCTCTTCTCATTCTTATAATGCACTGAGTGGTACAGATCTCCAAGCAAAGTAGGTACCGGATTCTTCATGGTGAATATCCGGGCAGCGTGCATGTCCACAAAATCCTTCACATTTGGGAACAACACCGTTCCATAGACACACATAGCCAAGATGGCATTGAAAACTGGCCAACATCTAGCCTTAGCATGTACAGCAGCCTGTTCTACCAAAAATTTCACATGAAAGCCTTTACACCCTCCCTTACAGGCAACGTTATTTTTCAACAAAGACAAATCCAAATGCAAAGCCTCGGAAACCTTTCCCAAATCAGGAAGTTCTTTAGAAGGATAGAAAGGAGCCTCTTCTTTAATGGCAACATCCAGAATGAGAGAAAATTCCTCCAATGTCGGAGCCAAAAGATAATCAGTGAATAGAAAACAACGCAGGTGAGGGTCATAGAATTGCACCAGAGTGTGCAGAGCCCTATACTCGTATTCAGTGATGTTGCGAGCAAAATTCAGAATTCTTCTATACTCTCCTCTAAAGTCTGCCAATACCCCAGGTTCTTCCATAGACACAATCTTATGAACAGGATCCAGAATAAGTGATGGGAACTTGTACATTATGATATTCTTTTTCTTCTCAGTACTCATCCTTAATAGTCTTCAAAAACTAGAATCAAAGTTAGGATGCAACCCTGCAAATGAATAAACATGTTAGGATGCAAAATGATGATGCAAATGCACACATGGGATCAAGGATGCCACACAGACTGGACAACTGCTGCACTGAACAACTGAGTAATCTCAAAGGTCTGCCCAAATACCCAGAATACCAGAATAACCATAGTACCACACTGATGAATCTGCTGACCAGAAAACTGGGTATGTTGAAGGTCAAGGTTACCTGCAAACCTGTAAACACCCTGCCCTCTTACATGTGGGTACTAGAAAGCCGAGGATCCTCAATATCACGGGCTCTCAGGTCGAGAAATGATGATACGTTCACCATTTCTGGTTTGGCATCATCACCAATCGAGGAGGCCTCAACTGATTCCCCTTAAAAGAAAACATCATATGGCAAGTCCTCAGTTTCGGCATTGAGGTCGAGAAGCAATAGTACATTCATCCCTCGGGGTACAGTACTATCGCCAATCGAGGAGTGCTTCCACTGATTCTTTTCCAAAAGGAAACCCTATAGCAAGTTCCCAGCATTGGGTCCTCGGATCGACATGTGTAATGGGTTTACCATTTCTGGTCTGCCATTATCACGTCTCGGGAGGAGTGCCGTTACTGAGTCCTCGGGAATGGCCACCAGAGTCGACAGTTTTCCAAGTCACATTCAATCATCTGCACCAATGTGCAGGATAGAACATTACCAAAGAAAACCTCGTCTGGATGTGGAGTTTTCATGTATACTATGTCTGGCCAAATGCCACACAAGTCACACTACTTTCCACGCTAATCCTATGTGTATGCTCAAGCCTGGGTATTGGGCTTATCTCTCAGAACTCCCAACCCGCCAAATAGAAAAACAATGTAGCAGATGATAATAATATGCAATGCAGTAAATGCGGTAAAAATAAAATACAACAAATAAAGCAAAACAAAAAACAAAAACACCCAAAGAGAACAAAAACAAACAAGCGCTAGGACAGACCCGCTTAGGGAACTAGATTCCCCAGCAGAGTTGTCAGCTGTCGCTCCCAGGATTTTCATCCAGCTACAAACACAAAAGTGGCGCGGAAAACAGAGTCGCCAGCAAATGTATATTTATCCCAAGAGAGGGAAAGGAAACACCGCATAAACCTGAGGAAGAGGGAAAGGAATGGTCATCACAACCATAGCCTGGGTTAGGGAGTCGGTTACGCGAGGGGAATGTGCTAGCACCCCACGCGTCCATCGTACTCGATGGGATCCATGCTTGTTGTCTATTCTAAGGGTGAGTTATCCTAAAATCTATGGCTGCACTGAAACGGGGACGGGGAAAACAAAGACAGACTCGGTAGGACGTCGACGTCCTAGGCCTATGTACTCCCTTTGTGCAATGGGAAATTTAGAGTCAACGTAGTTCGGACCAAGTTTTTTTTGTGTTTTTTATGAGCGACGTTAAGTTCGCGTCCGGCAGTTAGGGTCGATGCCTGTTTGCGACTCAGACGGAAAGTAACGTGCCCTTTTTGAAAATAGCCTTTAGTTTGACAATCCCGCAGGACAAAAAGGTTTGAAGTTTGTTTGTATTTTTTAGGATAGAAGTGACTTGAGTTAGTTCATAACTCAACTTAAACCAAAGTCTATGACACGGGAACGAATGCGTCGCATGGTCGTCCCCAATGGGACGCATGCTCAACACTCTAGAAGAGAGAAGGGGGACCCCTCAATCTTCATTTCCTATGTTTAAGGCTTGTGTGCAAGGCAAGTTGACCTTATTAAGTATCTTAGAAGTGTTAAGAGATGAGAAGAGGGACTCAAAAGAAAAGAAAAACACTAAGGGGATTCTATCCTAATGTTATCATGCAAAGGATTGAAAGCCTAATGTCTCTCCAACCTCCAACTTAATCAGAAATTAAGTTGAGCTAGGAATCCTAAGGGGATCATGTGAACAAACACAAGTAAGCATTAACCAATTCAATCACATACAAAGTGAAATCCAAAACTTAAGGAAAAGAAATGAGAAGGAGAGAATGAGGGTGAACATGGATAACTATCCACACCCTTAAATAACTTACCTCAGCCTCTGCATAAAAGGTTAGTACAAAACAGACATAAGTAACTATAAGACGAATGAAACCCAAGCAAGTCATAAACCAAAGAGAAAAGATTACAAACCAAATGAAACTCATCCAAGTCAGAATATACACCTTAGAGGTGACCCACAATGTTTACCAAACAAAATCAAGAAAATAGAATGCAAACAAGTGGCAAAATAAACAAGAGAGTTATCAAAGAAGGAATGGAAGAATGAAGAGTGGACATGCAAGGTGATCATGCAAGAATGCTTCAAATAATATCCAAGTCAGAATGTGGATGACCTAAACATGTGCCTAAACATGTTATGCAAATGTCACATGAGACATGTAAACAGATATCCAAGCATCAAACATCAATAGAAGAAGAAGGAAGCATATAAGTGAAACATGTTCAAGTATGCAAGATGAAACATGAATGAATGCAAAGCTCCAAATTTAGAGACATACATCAAAATGAGATGCAAATGAATGATATGGCATGGCAAACACAAACCAAACATAAATCATGAATGAGCATGGATGAGAAGAAGTGAGAAGATAGTCAAAAGAGGCATGTAAATCAAACATTGAACATATGCACAAAGTAGGCAACAACCTCACACAAATGACCTATGATTGTAATCAAATGACCTATAATGATTCAAACATGATTTATAAAGTCAAAGAACAATCCCAAACAATGGCACAAGTGCCTTCTCAAACAAGTAATCAGACATGATCATAGATGTGCACAAAAGGAGACCTCAAACAAAGAGCAATCATATAATTAGAAAACCATCTTCTAAAATTACTAAATTAAAACCCAAAACACCTCAACCAGTGGAAAACCACGTGTTAAAAGTTCATGCCAAAATTCACAAGGTAAGTCACTCAAACAATCATGCAAAGATCAGACAAGAAACATGACTCAATATGCAAAAAAGGGGGACTAAAATGCAATATAAAATGATCCTAAAAATATGAGAGAAATGTTTTAATGACATTCAATACGTTGATGAAACAATTCAAAAATAATGGACTTAAAATGTTTTATATGCTATGAGAACAAAAATCAACAAATTTAAGTATGCAAAATTGAAGCAAAACAAAAGGAAATTCACACAACAATTAATTCAGATGCTAAAAATAAAATAAAAATAAAAAATAAAATTTGGGAAAATTTGATAAAACTCTAAACATGATCCATGATTTTTTTTGTAATTTTTGAATGTATTTATCTATTTTTAAGAATTAAAATGCAAAACAATAATTATATGAAAATAAAAATAATGGAATAAATAAAGGGGGTGCAATTAGCAGCCCAAACACGTTGGAAATGAACATGGGCCCAAAAGGAGGGGGTGTGGATATCAAGCCCACACACCAAAACCCATCAGCAAAAATAAAATAAAAACAAAGAAGAACACGTGGACTTCAGTCAACCCACAGACCCAATCATGACCATACAATCCATCCAACGCACACCATCAGTCAACACAATTACAAAATAAACAAGATCAATGGGCATGATTAAAAGTGCACCATAATAAGAGTACACACGCGCATACCATACATCATCAGAAATTAAATGAAATAACACGTGGGGAATACACCATATCATTAATGCGCTGGCATTGTGTAGGCCATCAGATCATATCAACGGATGCAAATGGATCAAAAGAAAGTGTGATGAGTGGGTCAGATTGGATGTACACGGTAATTATCATGGACGTCACACACACAAACCACAAAATAAAATAGAATTTAAAGGACGTGGCAATGCATGAACCGTTAGATCAAGTCAACGAACGGTGGTGATTTCGCCTTCCACCTTGGAACCCTAGCTGGCCGAAAAACCTACCAGACGCCGGAGTCGTAGCTCCGGTCGTCTTCTCCGGTGACCATCACCCCCAAAATCCCCAGAAATCACATAGGAGTACACTAAATTGATCAGAAAAACATGAGGATTAAGAATATCATGCCATTTTCCACAAACAAACAACATACAAGGCAAATCGAACGAAAGAAAGTTTGGACCCAAAACTTAAAACTCACGAAACAACCAATCTATACGTCCAAACTCAAAATAAAACACATCAGAGTCATTAGTGAATATCAAATATCATTTTGTACATCAAAAAACTAAGTTTTACGATCATGGAAAGAGTCACTAACCTGAGATTACGCAACATGTAACCTTGCTGTTAGCTTTAAGTGATGGGTGATTTGTGTTCTATGGATACCAAGGATGAAGATCGTGAAGGAATTTTTGGAAAAGCTCTTGTGGATTGAGAGATTCGAAGGAATGAAGGATTAGGGTTGAAAGCTTGGTTCTCCTCAAAATCACGTGCCCCTCCTCCAATGAGTGCATGAGTTAGCTTAAATACATTAGGTCATTCCACTGATAATCATTTAGGTCTGATTAATTCCTCAATTAATGAGTTTTGGGTGATTTTGGAAATTTGCACTTTGAGTTATACACCCTTCTCCATGCATGTACACCCAAGCCTTTTATGATAGATCACTCATTTATTAATTGCTAATCACACCTGAATTGGATTTGGGCCTTGAAACATCTTGATTCATGAGCTTTGATGCTTCTTGCAATTTTGCATAATGTGAAATAAGTGATGAATTTGTCATGGAATCCCTTGGTTCAAAGGCCAAAAAATGATCCTTATGGAATGTACTTTGATGTTAGAATGTGCCTTGAAGCAATGGGACCAATTATAGCTCACTATGTCCCAAAATGCAAAAGTTGTGAAAATAGAACCATGAGAAAACCCTAAAAACCACTTTGCCTTCTTTAGATCATAACTTGAGTTTCACAAATGATATGGAGACCATCTAGTACTTGTTGGAAAGGGGAGACAAAGATCTTCAACTTTCATGTTTGAGGAAAATTCATTTGAAGCTTCTTTGATGATGAAAAGTCAAGTTGAATGTAGTGTAAAAACTTGCCAAAAATGGAAACTTCTCATTATAGGTCATTTTCCAAATTTAATAACTTTTGTACCAACCCTTGATTTTTGATAAATGGTATGAAACTTGACCCTTGAAGAACACCTTCTCCTCTTGAACTGCCTCAAGCACCTTGACCCCATGCTAAGAACCAATGATATGCACACATGATAATGCAAAATGAAATGAAACATAAGCCAGTTAATACTAAAGGTAGGAGAGCAAATTTTGGGGTGCTACACTATGGTGTAGTCTATGACTACTTATCTTCTAAAGATTCAGACGCGGCAGTTGTGAAGTCTTTGGAGTTTCAAAGCAGTTATTCATCAAGGTGTGAGCTTGTATGGAATATCTTTGATTTGTTTAAACACGATGGAGGTTGTCTACTCAAACTTGGTTGTTGAATCAAGTCTATGAGAGCATGGAACTCTTGTCCTGTTAAAGGGAAGAGGTTCTTCTAAGTGGCAGAAGGAGGAGCTGAATTCAGCAGTTGGACGTCGTATCAGAATATTCTGACATCTAGCTTAACATCAGAGTCTCAGTTGGTGATGTGGCACATCAGCTTAAGATAAGGTGATCTATAGGAGAATGGAAGTTATGGATGCTTCAAAAAGGCCTATCTCATGCAGTTTGCGGGAGCTGTAGATTGAGAAAATGTTACATGTCTAGAGGCTTGGTGGATCCAAGATGTCTTGCTATGGATCAAGTATTTCATGTGACTTGAAAATCAGATTTCATTGGTGGATCAGTGTATCTTGTAGGAGTTCTGAAGAAGAGTGAGATCAATCAAAAGGTGGCATTTGGTTGGTTTCAAAGTGTGCATTCAAGCAGGGTGCTTAGAACTAATTACTCTTGGGTAAAAGGGTAGTTGGTTGAAAATGACAGGAGGTGTTGGTTCTTGGAGCTTGTGGCAGAAGTTCTTAGTTTATGAAAGATACATTCTTTTGGTGGATGAGAGTTTATGTCTCTCTTTGGTTTTCTGGAGTTCTTGTTGATCAAGTTGGTGGCGCAGTGTTATTTCAAGATCTTCAGTTGGATTACTATGCAGATAGTAAGTCCAGTGGTAGAGCATATCAAGAACCATGGTGTGTGGTGTCTGTGATGTGTGAAGAATGTCCTAACAGATGTTAGAACATTTTCTGGGTTGGTTATCCTTGGAGTAGGATACTAAGTTCTGAGTGTAGAACTTGACACTCACATCTTGTCTAAGAAGTATTTATCTTATCATACGGGAGAATGATGGGTAAAGGATTATCTTGGAAGTCTGATGTGAATGGGACATGCTAGAAATAGATCAGTTGGGTGCTTGTGGAGCAAATGGGATGAAGATTTCTGGAGCACGTATACGATATCTGACATCGTTAAGAAGACAACAAACTAAGAGGTATGGTATCTCTTTGAGAAATTTGGATCATTCCAGATTAATTGGATTTTATCTCACGGAACATAGAGGTATATACATGAAAATTCAAGAGGAATTCGTGTGGTGTATAGCCGGGTTCAGGAAGAGGGGGGATCAATGGAGCTTTGATCTTAATCCGAGAGTTTGTTAATCTAGGATGGTGATCCTAATGTGACCTCACGGGAAGCATAATGGTGTTCATGTGTGAGTGATTATTAGTTCTTGTCAGAAGAAGCAATAAGTGAAGTTAATGATTGTGTTCAGCAGGTAGGTTGGACAGAGGGTGCGCTCTTGAAGACATGAAGATGCATCTTATGTTTTCCATTCATCAGCATAAGTGTTCATTGGAGGAGCACTGGTTATCTTAGATAGGGGGAGTTGCTCCTTGATCTAAGAGGTATTACTGCAGGGGTGCAGTTTTGAATTCAGTTTGTTTGGGGGTCAAGCAAGCTGTGCTGAGGTGTCAAGAAGGATGTCTTAACAGTACTGTTGCAAGGTCGTAGGGGACTTGACAGTATAAAGTTAATTCCATAATTTAAAATGTCAATACAAGTATCTTTGGTACTAACTAAAAGATGTTTGAAGAAATGTCTTAACATCTTGGTCAGTTAATCTTGGTCTTCTGGTTAAAAGGATTATTCTTAGGACTCATCAAAAGGATGGTGACTATGCTTCAGATGGACTGAACAAGCCTGACGAAATGTCAGGACATTATTTAAGACCTGAGGGTGGGCCCTAACAGGCTGTCTTGAACGGTGGAGAGTGCTTCTTAGAGAAGGCATGGGTAACATGTGTCTTGATACAAGTTTTCCTTTTGGACAGTTACTCTTAAACGTTGAAACAGTCTTAGTTGGGCGGTGCACAATTATTAATGTTGAATTTACCTACCTGAATTTATTTCTCCATTGAATTGTTCAGTGGTAACTTCTTGGGACCGTGGATCTCTAGAGCAACCGTGTAGGTATTTAAAGAGTGCATCTGTTTATGGAATTCCAGGCTGTGGGTTAATTCATCATGTCTTTCATTCGAGTTTGGATAAGTAACATATGGATATGGAATTGTATTGGCTACTTTTGTCAATTTTTGGCTAAAAAGGGGGAGAATCGTTGTGTGGGGATGGGTCTTTCAACACACATCTGGTGCATCCTTACAGTTGTTTTGCAAGGATGTTGGAAAAGATGTTCTAACATTGTATCTAAGTTTTTCCCTTTGTGCCTTGTGATTTGAGTTAGGAAGCAGATTGTGTCTTGTGACCTGAGTCACATGCTCTATGTACTCAATGTTACGCACGATACAACTGGACCTTCTTAGGAGGAAGATTTATCCCTCTGTGGCAAGTACTGGTTTGAGGGGGAGTGGGTTATGTACTCTTCCTCATGTACACCAACATACAGCTAGGAATTTTAGGGGTAAGAAAGAGTCTTAGAAGTGTTCCAATCATATCTACCAAATGCCGAACTTTCTTTTTCTGGCCAAGGGAGTTTTAACAAAAAATTTGTCAAAAGGGGGAGATTGAAAGCTCTGCTGATTTGAGCAAATTTTTGGAAGAAGAGAATGTCAAAATATATGTTTAAACATGAAGAAGTCTGATGAAAGAAGACTGGTCAGATATGATGTCCTAACAGATGTCTCGACATCTTGATCTGATATTGTAGGATGTTTCTAAATCTGTTGCAAGATTTAAGGAGCAATCAAAACATGGATCAAGGAAGAAATAAACAGAAGATATGAAACCCAAGACTGCTGAAGCCTATAAAAGAAGACTTAGACCTAGGATTTTGTATGTACCTCTTTTGTAACCTAGTTCTCTTGTGTAAAAATAAGGGTTTAGGGTTTTGAGAGTCGTTGGCTCTCTAGGTTGTAAGTCTCCCTCTGTATCGGGTTGATACAGTGTGGAAGACATAGGTACTGCACATATCCATAAACCTTGAGGTATTGGATTTTGTATTGTTCTTGGATGAAGCTTTTAAGTAAGTCCAACTTAGCGTGTTGGTCAAGAAAGCTTGACAGAATTCTATATTGACAGGGATAATGTAGATATCACAGGTTGTGATTAAGGGAAGTGAGTGGGGTATCTCGTATCAAAGAGGATGTTCTTTGATAAGGATTTCATAGGGTAGATATTAGGATATAAAGTTGTAAATGAGGGAGTTTAGCTTTGTGATAATTCTATAGATAGTGGAGTCTTCTTCCTGGATTGGTATCCCCCAGATGTAGGTGAATTGCACCGAACTGGGTTAACAATTATCGTGTCTTTTATCATTCTGCAGATTTACATATTCTGTTAGTGTTCATGATAAACGTGTTGGATCAGATGTCATAACATCTGTGTTGTTGCAGTTCTGATACTTTCTGATTTCTTATTTATCATATGAAGTTGGAAAGGAAAGGGAAGCTATTTAAAACTAACCTTGCACGCAAATGTTTTCTTTAACAAATGCTAAGAGATTAGGGGGTCCGGGGTCAGGTTATACAATAGGGAGTTGTCAATTACCCATCCTATATATGATTATCCATATATTGTTTGACATTTTCTTCTTTTATCTACTTACTGGTGTTTACCTGTTATGGGTTGGGAAAGTTTCTTTGGGAATGTTTGAGAGAGAGTTTTTGTTGTTTTCGGGTTTTTCGATGTTTTTGGTAAGGTACTGGACCTAAAGTTTTTGTTATGTGTGTGCTCGCTAAGATTTCACAATCTTATGCCTACGTATTCCTGTTAAAGAAAACAGGGAAATCAGAGGAATCGTAGTTCCTCCTATTTTATGGGAGGAAAGAGATGTTTTGGTGTCTTGTTCAAATCCCAAGATTGAAGCTAGAGGGTATTTGTGTCTTGTTCAAAGCCCAAGATTGAAGCAAAAGGTTTGACTGAGAGAGAATTTGTCATCTCTAAAGGGAGATATCTCATCTGTTTATCACAGTTGTTGGGTAACTGATTATAAAGGAGAATTACTTTAACTGGGATATGTGAATCCAGCAATGCCATAATTTTGAAGTCAAGCTTCTTCAACTGCATATTTTGATGAAGACAACATTATTTGCTCATGACATGTGTTGCAAAAAGAAAGTGGATAAAAGACATGACTAATCAAGTTCAAAGTTTCAAATATCATTCAAGTATTGAAGATTATCTTGGATTGATCAAAGGTAAAACTTTCACGTATTAATTGATGCATACAAGTGTTCAATATATTTTCTAAACTTTGCATTAATCATTTGAAAAGGTTTTGAATCATATTCATGAAGGTTGTATGTCATAAAATTAAGTTTTTTTCAAAAGCTGGCTTGAGTAATCGATTACCCAAATGGAGTAACCGATTACTCTGATGGAATTTTTCAAAAAAAATTTACGTTTGAAGTGAGTAACCGATTACCCACTTGGAGTAATCGATTACCACTGAACCGATTTCATAAAATATTGCATCTCTTCATGCTTCTTTCACAAACCTTTTCCATTTGAACCATGGGATCCCTTAATTAATTATATCTGTTTGTAGAGGTGTTTAAGCATTATAAAAGCATAAAATTGTCAGATTTTAAACTCACCTCCTTGCTCAAATTTCAAACAACCATTCTTTTACTAAAACCTTCATTTTATCAAAGTGTTCTTAACAAACTTTCTAAGAGTGAAACCTTTGCATAAAATATTCACACATACTGCATTTGTTTCATTTCAATTGTGTTGAACACTTGTATAATATCATTAAGAGTGATTGTTACAAAAAGGAGAAGATCAATCTTTGGATTGATATATTGAAGAATCAAAGTTTCATCTACTTACTCAAAATTCAGAACTATTGTAAAATCCTAATGGTCCAACAAGTGTTTGGTTTTAGGTGTTGACTATAAGGGAAGAATTGTTTCTCTTATAGGGTTTGTTAGAATCCTTGTTATCCGGATTGTGGATACAAGAGGTCCATTGTAAGATTTTTTCTTGGTTGGACTTTAAAAGTGTAAAATCCAAGAGGGTTTTCTTGGTGGTTGATTGTGAGTGACTTGTATAGAAAGACTAGGAAGAGTCTTGTAAAGTCAAAACAATAGTAAACTCTCTTTCATGTTGAAAGGGGAGTGGAGTACTCTTGACCTGTGAGGGGAACCACTATACTTCCTGGTGTTCTTTACTTTCCGCTTTTATCGCTTTCCTCACATAGAAACTTTTAGGAAAGTAAAAACAAGAAAACGTCAAGAATCGGGATAATTGTCTAAGTACCTAATTCACCCCCCTCTTAGGCACACATATAACTTACAATAATTTCCTTTATAAGGGATTTGTCCTGAAGGAGAAAACTTTAACTCAGTGTAGAGCAATGCCATTTTTCCTTAGGAGTTTTTCATGCTAAGAGAGGGACATTGCCTTGGATGTAAATAATCCAGAGGCTTGCCAGTTACAGCAGTTAGACGAAAAAGGGGATTTACCAGGATAAGAGATGGACTACAACTTGGATTTTTGAATCAACAAGTGTGCCACTTATAGCAGTTATCTAAAATTAGGGTTTTATTTAATTGTCTGTTTTGATATGTGATGTACAGAGAAATGTCTTCCTGCAGAGAGTTTTTAATTTTCTCTGAGGGGATGTTGATTTTTGTGTGCCTTGATCAAAGCCCAAGGTTGAAGATAAAAGTTTGACTCTACTAGGGAGTTTTATTTCTGTCTTTTACAAAGCCAAAGATTGAGGCTAAAAAGAGATTGACTCTTTTGGGGAGAGAGGAGGCTGGAAGGAATTGACTCTTCCAGGGAATATTTTGTCTGTCTTGTACAAAGCCCAAGATTGAGGCTAAAAGGGATTGACTCTACTGGTGAGAGGTTTTATCTGTCTTGTACAAAGCCTAAGATTAAGGCTAAAAGGGGTGACTCCACTGGGGTGTTTTATATGTGTATTGTACAAAGCCCAAGATTGAGGCTAAAAGAGTTGACTGACTCAGCTGGAGAATATTTTATCTGTCTTGTACAAAGCCCAAGATTGAGGCTAAAATTGCTGAGGGATGATCATTATACAAAGCCTAAGAGGAGGCTGACTGGAGAATTTCTTATATGAAGCCTAAGAGGAGGCCAACTTCTGCTGAGGATTATTGAGATCCAGAGACATGTCCAAATTAGGGAATCAACTCTTGCTGGGGATTGCAGAAGAGTTGAAATATCAGAGACCTTGAGGTTCTGATTTTTCCTAAAGGGTTTATTGGTGGTAATTTTACCCTAGTTGGACAAATTTGAAGTGAGAGTTTAAAGATTGAGTTTTGAAACCTATGGAGGTCTTAACTCTGTTGGTGATTGATGAGATGATCAGGGTGTTTTCCTGTTCCTTCAGGAAACTTGAGGGTTTCTTTGAGATCTAAGAGGAGATGAGACTGCCCAAGTCTACTGGTATGAAAAGGTTTACCTTTGTATGATGCCCAAGAGGAGGCTGATGTTTTAAAGGATGTGAATCAACCCTAAACTGATCTGATGTTTTGACTCTGGCTCTCTGGAGGATTGAGCTATCAAAGGATGACTAAGTTCTGTCCTATACCTGTAGAAGGACTTTGGGTCCTTGTACTAGGCCCAAGAAGAGGCATGAGAACTTCTAAGAAGCCTGAGGGTCCTTGTACAAAGCCCAACAGGAGGTTGGGGATGCTTTTAGGAAGCCTGTGGGTCCAAACCTAAGAAAATTTCAAGAAAGGTTTCACCGAGAATAATCCTTTTTTTAGTGAACAGTTCTAGGGTTTGAAGAAATTCAAGAGAGGTTTCACCGGGAATTAATCCTCTATGGGGAAATTGTAACACCCCCAATCTATACCCCCAACTATTAAAGCGGTAACAAAAATTCAAAATTTCATCAGAGTATATTTAAAACATTCACAGCATAGACCGAGGGGTCACATCAATTTGAAACAAAATACACATAAACCTGCCCATAAAGATATGCAACAATCAGGTAGCAATTAACAGAGGAACTTAGTTCCTACTACCCACAATTCAAATACAGAATAAAAGCGGAAAATCTGTACTGAATCTCATACATATATATATATATATATATATCATACAAAGTGTATCTGTCATATACAAAGCCACACAAGTACAATCCAAAACATGTGTATACATAATACAAATAATCACACTCGATCACCCCGACTACCCGGTGTCACATATCAGAGCCGACCGACAAAAGAGTGAAGACCTAAGCTTCACAAAAAGACCTCCAGCAATCTAATATGCAATACCTCATAGGGCATTATAAAACAGCAGAAGGGTGAGAAAAACAATCATAATATAATTGCATATAATTATATAATAACACAACATTACACAATATATGTCTCAAATCATCAATTCCAATCACAATTCCACACGAAATCAATACATTCATGAATTATGCAAATGCACAGAGACCGACACCACGACTCTATGCCATGCATATGCGGTACCATCCATCCATCATCTCAACACTAGTTCACTCAGGAACTATTGGAACCATCGTTTGTTACTTAATGTAACTCCCCGTCGGGCAAACGATGTTCCCCGTCGCTTTAGGTCCTCTTATTTTTTTAAGGCACACAACGTTTATGGATCGCTTTAGGTCCTCTTTGTATAAGGCACACGATCTGATCGCTTTAGGTCCTCTTTGTATAAGGCACACGATCGTCTATAAGCATCGCTTTAGGTCTTCTTTGTATAAGGCACACGATGTTATAGCGGATTCCCTCTGGATCCATTTCGTCGCTCACACCCACTAGGGCACACGACATCTCAAGAATGCATATCATGATGCTTGGCATACAATGACTCATGACATTCCAATGCACACATATACACATTCCATAATCATGCATATATCATCAAATACCACACATTGCATTTTCTTGCCCTTAGGCATGCACATCATGATTACAACATATATCACGTGCATTTTTATTTCACAACAGCACACAAGTCATACAATTCACATCACAAGCATGTTGCATAATAACACGTCAAATGCACACCATTAAAACGGTAAAAGTCAACAAACGAAACATTCCAAATTCCTGACATAATTAAATAGGCCAACAATCTCCAAACCATTTTAATAAGAGAGAACAACTCAAAAGCTTTCTAACGCACCCAACCGCACCCCAATCGGACTTACAGATCAAAAGTTAGGAAGAAAACAAAATTACACAAACAACCATGTTCGCTAGGCGAACCCTCTAGCGAGCATTCGCTACCACCTTCGCTAGGCGAATGTCCAGCGAACCCACTATCAGCTAAAAACAGACACAAAGTTCGCTAGGCGAATGTCCAGCGAACCCACTATCAGCTAAAAACAGACACAAAGTTCGCTAGTCGAACCCCTTGGCGAACCAAGGCAGCAACCACCAGAACCCAAAAGATACAAAGTTCGCTAGGCGAACAACGTAGCGAACCTTCGCTGACCTTCGCTAACTGGTTCGCTAGACGAACCCGCGAAAACTCATTTGCTACCACCTTCGCTCCAGGTTCGCTAGGCGAACCAAGGAAAACCCAGAATTCTGCAGCGCTGTTTGAAAACCCAAAACCCATATTTTCCACCAAAATCTCTTTCTAACCAAAACATATCCATCAGAATATAACCCCATCATGGTAACCAGCATTCTACAACATTTACACATATTTCCAACCGCGAAAACATTGATTTCTATCGTTTCTCACAATTTGACCTATCTCTAAAAACCAATAAAACTACCACACAAACATACATAATCATACACAAGCATAGTATAATCGAGTTTCACACCCTTACCCGATTAAATCGCGTGTAGAAAAGTCGGTTGACCGATTTCTAGATTTTCCAAGTTTTCTCTCTATCTCCTTTTCTTTCTCCTTTCTTTCTTCCCCTTTTTCTTCTCTTCTTTTTCTTTCCTTTCTATTTTCTCTCTTTCTATTTTCTATTATATGAAAAATATAATATCTACCCAAACAAAAGACCAAAATACCCCTACACTCAATATCTCGCAAACGCTCCCAAAACGCGATAAAATATAATCTCGATGAAAAATAACATATTTTCAAATAAAAGTTAGAAATAAAATAATATAATAATAAAATAATCGAAACGACTCAATTAAATAAAACGGACAAAACTGGGGCTTTACAACTCTCCCCCACTTAGAAATTTTCGTCCTCGAAAATATACTTGAGACGAACAATTCTGGATACGACTCCCGCATCCGACTCTCCAACTCCCAAGTCAAATTTCCCTCAGCAGCGCCTCCCCACGCCACTTTCACAAGTGCAATATCCTTGCCCCTCAACCGCTTCACCTCGCGATCCAAAATTCTCACGGTAATGCCTCAACCGTAAGGTTCTCCCTTACCTCAACCTCATCCATCGGAATCACATGCGACGGATTCGGAACATACTTTCGAAGTTATGAAACATGGAACACATCGTGCAAATTCGACAGATTCGGTGGCAACGCCACCCTGTAAGCGACAACACCCACTCTCGCGGATATCTGGTAAGGACCAATAAACCGAGAAGTAAGTTTCTTCGATTTCAATGCACGACCCACACCCGTTACCGGCGTAACTCTCAAAAATACATGATCTCCCTCTTGGAACTCAAGATCTTTCCTTCTATGATCATGATAACTCTTTTTCCTACTCTGAGAAGTCTTCATTTTCTCCCGAATAAGCTTCACTTTTTCCATAGTCTGTTGAACCAACTCCGGTCCAACCACCGAACTCTTACCAGATTCGTGCCAACACAATGGCGTTCGACATCTTTGTCCATAAAACGCTTCAAACAGTGCCATTCCAATACTCGAATGGAAACTGTTATTATACGTGAATTCAATCAATGCAAGATAACTATCCCACGCACCACCTTGTTCAAAAACACAAGCCCGCAAAAAATCTTCCAATGACTGAATCGTTCTCTCCGTCTGTCCATCCGTCTGCGGATGATAAGCCGAACTCAATCTCAATTTAGAACCCAACGCCTTCTGTAAACTTTCCCAAAATCTCGAGGTAAACCTCGGATCTCGATCCGAAACAATACTCAATGGAACCCCATGCAACTTCACAATCACACTGATGTAAATCTCCGCCAACCTCTCCAAAGTAAAACTGATGTCAATTGGAATGAAATGAACTGATTTAGTCAGCCTATCAACAACCATCCAAATAGCATTATGCCCTCGCTGTGTATTCGGAAACCCTGTCACAAAATCCATGGAAATGCTATCCCACTTCCACTCAGGAATATCCAACGGTTGCAACAAACCACTAGGCTTCAGATGTTCTACCTTTGATTTCTGACAAGTCAAACATGCATAAACAAACTGAGCCACATCTCTTTTCAATCCAGACCACCAGAAAATCTTCTTCAAATCTTGGTACATTTTATTAGCTCCCGGATGTATACTCAAAATACTCCGGCGTCCTTCCTCCAAAATCATCCTTTTAACCTCTGCATCATCAGGAATACAAATTCGAACTCGGAATCTCAAAACACCATTAATATCTACTTTAAATTCCTCATTTTCACCTTTGTCCCCAACCGTCATCAAATCCACAAATTTCACGTCCAGCTTTTGTTTCTCACTAACAGTCATCAGAAAATCATTAGTAACCTTTAGCATTCCAAGCCTCACGCTATCGGACGTCACCTCACACACCAAACTCAAGTCTCTAAACGATTCCAAAAGCTTCCACTCCTTAACCATTAAAGCGGACATATGTAACGATTTTCGACTCAACGCATCGGCTACTACATTAGCTTTACCAGGATGGTAATTCAAGCCAAAGTCGTAGTCTTTCAAAAATTCCAACCATCTCCGCTGCCTCATATTCAATTCTTTCTGATCAAACAAATATTTCAAACTTTTATGATCACTAAAGACTTCAAACCTTACACCGTAGAGATAATGCCTCCAAATCTTCAACACAAAAACCACCGCCGCTAATTCAAGATCATGAGTAGGATAATTTTTCTCATGCACTCTTAACTGCCTTGAAGCATAAGCCACGACCTTACCGTCTTGCATTAGCACCCCACCTAGACCAATCAAAGACGCATCACAATACACCACAAACGGTTCATTAGGATCCGACAAAATCAAAATCGGAGCTGTAGTCAATCTTCTCTTCAGCTCATTAAAACTTTCCTCGCACTGAATATCCCAAATGAACGCTTGCCCTTTACAAGTCAACTGGATCAAAGGAAGTGCTAGCTTAGAAAAACCTTCAATAAACCTTCGATAATATCCGGCCAAACTCAAAAAGCTTTGAATTTCAGTAACGGATCTCGGAGCCTCCCATTGTAGAACTGCTTCTACTTTAGATGGATCCACAACAATACCATTACCTAAAATTACGTGTCCAAGAAAACTCACCTTCGACAACCAAAATTCACACTTGGACAACTTGGCAAAAAGCTTTCTTTCTTTCAAAACCTGCAAAACAATACGCAAATGCTCCGCGTGCTCCTCCCGAGATTTGGAATAAATCAAAATGTCATCAATAAACACTACCACAAAACGATCCAAATGCTCGTGGAAAATACAATTCATGTACTCCATAAACACACCTGGCGCATTAGAAACCTCGAACGGCATCACAGAATATTCATAATGACCGTAAAATGTCCTAAAAGTCGTCTTCTGAATATCTTCCTCTTTCACCCTAATCTGATGATACCCTGACCTCAAGTCAATCTTACTAAACACACACGCACCAACTAACTGATCCATCAGATCATCAATTCTCAGAAGAGGATACTTATTCTTAATCGTCACCTTATTCAACTGGCGATAATCAATACACAATCGCATACTTCCATCTTTCTTTTTCACCAATAAAACTGGAGCACCCCAAGGAGAAATGCTTGGTCTCACAAACCTCTTTTCCAACAATTCATTCAACTGCTTCTTTAACTCAACCAACTCAGATGCCGACATACGATATGGTGCCATCGATACAGGTCTAGTACCAGGAACTAGATCTATAGAAAACTCCACCTCTCTCTCTCTGGCGGCACATCTGAAATATCCTCAGGAAACACTTCCAAAAATTCACACACAACAGGAAACACATCAAGTGAAACTTGACTATCCACAGTCAACGATGTAAACAACCCAAACAACTGAGCTTCATCCGCCAAAAGTTTCTTCAACTCCTTGGTATATAAGAAACTTGAGTATTCGTCTTCCTCAAGAGAAGGAAACCTTACTAGCTTATGATAACAATCAATATGAACCCTATTGAACTGCAACCAATTCATTCCTAGAACCACATCTAAACCCTCAAACGGTAAACACACCAAATCCATCTCAAAGTCTTTACCATAAATGGCCAAAGGACAACTTAGACAGCCCAAAGAAGTAGTTACTGACCCCATTGCTAGAGTATCAATAACCATCTCTCCACCCATCGAAGACAACACAAGATTCAAACGCTTCGCGCACTCAGACAAAATAAACGAATGAGTCGCTCCAGTATCAATAATAGCAACTAAAGGCGTACTATTAATAAAACAAGTACCTCTGATCAGACGATCTGCACTTGAAGTCTGAGTTCCTGCCAATGCAAAAACTTTCCCATCAGCTGGAGCTTGCTTTGGTTTCGGACACTTCGTGCTAACATGCCCAGGTTCACCACAATTGAAACACTTCACCACGTTCCTCTTACAATCAGCTGCGATATGTCCCAAACCTCCACAATTGGTACACTTCCTCATATCTTTTCTACATTCAAACTGACGATGTCCTAGGTCGCCACACCTAAAACATCTCGGAGGATTAGACATTCCTCCCCCACTTGGCCTTTTCTCAAAATTTCCCCTTTGTTTACCCTTATCAGTTGGTGTTACATACGGACCACCACAGAACTGTTGCTTCCCTTTCCTCTCGCTCACACTCTTATAGTGAGTAGAACGAGCCTTACTATCCTCCTCAAAAATCCTACAGCAATCCACCAAATCAGAAAACCTTCTAATCCTTTGGTAACCAATCACCTGCTTTATCTCAGGATGCAATCCGTTCTCAAACTTTACACACTTAGAAAATTCCGCAGTCGCTTCAGCATAATGTGGATAAAACTGCACAAGTTCCATAAACTTAGCAGTGTAATCAACAACAGACATATTACCTTGTTTTAATTCCAAGAACTTAATTTCCTTCTTTCCTCTTACATCTTCAGGAAAATACTTCCTCAGAAACTCAATGCTAAACACAGCCCAAGTGATCTCCTCCTCTGCAGCTTCCAACACATGACGTGTACTAACCCACCAATCATCAGCTTCTTCCAGTAACATATGAGTACCCAGTCTCACCTTCTGATCCTCAGCACAATCCATCACTCGAAAGATTCTTTCAATCTCTTTCAGCCATATCTGAGCACCATCAGGATCATATCTTCCTTTGAAGACAGGCGGTTTGTTCTTCCTGAACTCATCATTACCGGTAGCATTAGGTGCACCCTGCACAGCCCGATCCATAGCTTGCATAGCAACAGCCAAAGCAGCGTCATTCCTACCAGCCATATTCTATTCATTTCCAATAACAAAAACTATGGTTAAACAAACAGCTCATCCAAACACCAAGACCGACAAGAACTGACACAACCAGACACGAACTGACACGGACTGGCTCTGATACCACTTAATGTAACACCCCCAATCTATACCCCCAACTATTAAAGCGGTAACAAAAATTCAAAATTTCATCAGAGTATATTTAAAACATTCACAGCATAGACCGAGAGGTCACATCAATTTGAAACAAAATACACATAAACCTGCCCAAAAAGATATGCAACAATCAGGTAGCAATTAATAGAGGAACTTGGTTCCTACTACCCACAATTCAAATACAGAATAAAAGCGGAAAATCTGTACTGAATCTCATATATATATATATATATATATATATATATATATATATATATATATATATTATACAGTGTATCTGTCATATACAAAGCCACACAAGTACAATCCAAAACATGTGTATACATAATACAAATAATCACACTCGATCACCCCGACTACCCGGTGTCACATATCAGAGCCGACCGACAAAAGAGTGAAGACCTAAGCTTCACAAAAAGACCTCCAGCAATCTAATTTGCAATACCTCATAGGGCATTATAAAACAGCAGAAGGGTGAGAAAAACAATCATAATATAATTGCATATAATTATATAATAACACAACATTACACAATATATGTCTCAAATCATCAATTCCAATCACAATTCCACACGAAATCAATACATTCATGAATTATGCAAATGCGCAGAGACCGACACCACGACTCTATGCCATGCATATGCGGTACCATCCATCCATCATCTCAACACTAGTTCACTCAGGAACTATTGGAACCATCGCTTATTACTTAATGTAACTCCCCGTCGGGCAAACGATGTTCCCCGTCGCTTTAGGTCCTCTTATTTTTTTAAGGCACACGACGTTTATGGATCGCTTTAGGTCCTCTTTATATAAGGCACACAATCCGATCGCTTTAGGTCCTCTTTGTATAAGGCACACGATCGTCTATAATCATCGCTTTAGGTCCTCTTTGTATAAGGCACACGATGTTATAGCGGATTCCCTCTGGAACCGTTTCGTCGCTCACACCCACTAGGGCACACGACATCTCAAGAATGCATATCATGATGCTTGGCATACAATGACTCATGACATTCCAATGCACACATATACACATTCCATAATCATGCATATATCATCAAATACCACACATTGCATTTTCTTGCCCTTAGGCATGCACATCATGATCACAACATATATCACGTGCATTTTCATTTCACAACAGCACACAAGTCATACATTTCACATCACAAGCATGTTGCATAATAACACGTCAAATGCACACCATTAAAACGGTAAAAGTCAACAAACGACACATTCCAAATTCCCGACATAATTAAATCAGCCAATAATCTCCAAACCATTTTAATAAGAGAGAACAACTCAAAAGGTTTCTAACGCACCCAACCGTACCCCAATCGGACTTACAGATCAAAAGTTAGGAAGAAAACAAAACTACACAAACAGCCATGTTCGCTAGGCGAACCCCTTGGCGAACCAAGGCAGCAACCACCAGAACCCAAAAGATACAAAGTTCGCTAGGCAAACAACGTAGCGAACCTTCGCTGACTGGTTCGCTAGGCGAACCCGCGAAAACTCATTCGCTACCACCTTCGCTCCAGGTTCGCTAGGCGAACCAAGGAAAACCCAGAATTCTGCAGCGCTGTTTGAAAACCCAAAACCCATATTTTCCATCAAAATCTCTTTCTAACCAAAACATTTCCATCAGAATATAACCCCATCATGGTAACCAGCATTCTACAACATTTACACAGATTTCTAACCGCAAAAACATCGATTTCTATCGTTTCTCACAATTCGACCTATCTCTAAAAACCAATAAAACTACCACACAAACATACATAATCATACACAAGCATAGTATAATCGAGTTTCGCACCCTTACCCGATTAAATCGCATGTAGAAAAGTCGGTTGATCGATTTCTAGATTTTCCAAGTTTTCTCTCTATCTCCTTTTCTTTCTCCTTTCTTTCTTCCCCTTTTTCTTCTCTTCTTTTTCTTTCCTTTCTATTTTCTCTCTTTCTATTTTCTATTATATGAAAAATATAATATCTACCCAAACAAAAGACCAAAATACCCCTACACTCAATATCTCGCAAACGCTCCCAAAACGCGATAAAATATAATCTCGATGAAAAATAACATATTTTCAAATAAAAGTCAGAAATAAAATAATATAATAATAAAATAATCGAAACGACTCAAAATAAAACGGACAAAACTGGGGCGTTACAGAAATGAATTTCTTAGACAAATTTCTAGTAGTGACAGTCTTGAGAAAAGTTTCACCGGGAATAATGCCTTTTTCTGTTCCATATTGTATAAGCTCAAGAAGAGGCAAAATTGTATCTGGAATTTCCTACGGGGAACTCGTTTTGACTGTATTGAAAGAGTAACCACTGGTTTGATCTAAAACCTAGACCTAATTGCCGGGGAAAACTCAAAGCAGGTAATATACAGGCATATATATATATATATATGTATATATATACAGATGAAATAAATAAACAAGTATGTAAAAGAAAGCTGGTAGAACTTACAGGTGAGCAAGCTTCCAGTGTTACAGCTGTATGGTTAGTTATTCAAGAACTTAAAGAAAGTTTTGATAATAACTATAAATTTGAATCTAAATCAAAAGGAAAATTGTTTTAAAAAGAAGCTTGGGGTTTATACTTAAGGAGGAGCCCAGATGAATTCTTTTGAAAAGGCGACGATCGCGTCGTAGTTTTGATAACCACAAAGGGACTTATACAATGACTGAGGCCCAAATTTATTATTTTTACAAAAGATATGGTTCTTGCACTCTATTAGAGGCCCAAAGTTATTTTTATACAAGAAATGGGGTTACAACTCAAGGAGACGCCCAAAAATAATAGTGATCGCACCATTGTTTTTGAAAATCGTACCAGGACTTATACAATGGCTGAGGCCCAAGTTGGTTTATTTAAAAAGGGGTTTGGGTCTTATACTATATTAGAGGCCCAAAGAATGTTTGAAAAAGAAGAAAATTTGGACTTATAACACAAGGGGAGGCCCAAGTTAAAAATGGTTTGAAAACAGCGATCGCGCCGAGATTTTTTAACGTACTGGGACTTATACAATGACTGAGGCCCAAAAAAAAGGTTTTGTGACAAGGGATGGGTCTTACACTCTATTAGAGGCCCAAAGTGTTTATTTTAATACAAAAGATGGGACTTATAGCTCAAGGAGAGGCCTAGATGAAAAACAACGATCGCACCATTATTTTGAAATTGTATCAGGGCTTATACAATGATTGAGGTCCAAATTTATTTATGTACAAAGAGGGTTGGATCTTACACTCTATTAGAGGCCCAAAAGTTTTAAAAGAATAAAGATCGGACTTACAACACAAGGGGAGGTCCAGATAAAAATTATTTGAAAACGGCGATTGCGCCGAGATTTTCAAGATTGTATCGGGACTTATACAAATGATTGAGGCCCAAAATGGTTTATTTACAAAGGGATGGGACTTACACTCTATCAAGAGGCCCACAAGTATTTTGAAAATGATTGGTAAGGGTGAAAATAATCAAAACCCTAATTTGATTTTAAAATGTATTTTAATTGAATAAAAATTCAATTA
The DNA here is from genome assembly GCA_022829125.1 of Lathyrus tuberosus. Classification (NCBI taxonomy): domain Eukaryota; kingdom Viridiplantae; phylum Streptophyta; class Magnoliopsida; order Fabales; family Fabaceae; genus Lathyrus; species Lathyrus tuberosus. The sequence continues at coordinate 17,889,392 of JALAZF010000018.1, forward strand.
AAATGATCAAAATTATCAAACATGTGTGAAAAACAAGTTGTGATCTTGGATTAAGGTTTGAAAAATCATGTTTCATTCATAGAATGATTTGAAAATCATTTGAATTTGCAAAATCAAGAGAAAGAAATATTTTTAAATGCTTAAAAACAAATAAAAACATAATTCTTTACAAAAATACCAAATATGTGAAACAAATAATATTTTTGTGAAATTTTTGTATAATAAAATATTTTAACATTTTTTTGAATTTTCAAAAAAAATTAATAAAAAATAATTAAAATTGAGAGAGAAATTTATTTTGGAATTAATTAATACAAACCAAAAAAATATGAAAAAATAGCAAAAAGGGGGAAAATGGCAAAATGGTCTGGGTGGGTCTTGAACCCACGATCTCCCAACTAAACATACATGCGCGCTACCACTGGGGTGGTCTTACATCCGTGTATCAAAACCACCCCATTAATACATAAGGGTGGCAAGGTTTTAGGCCTGGTCCTTGCCCAAGGCTGGCCTGATTTTAGGCCTCTAGCATGAAGGCTTTAACTTCCTCATTTCTCCATGAATTTGGACAAAATTTAGATGGATCATACCTAGAATTTCATGAGGAATCCAATGGTGCTTTTGGAATTTTCTGAAAATGCTTCTATTTTAAAACCCGATAGTGATTTCAAAATAGGCCAAGATTTGCAAGTTCTATGTTATCACATCATACAAGCAATAATAGCATGGTAAATTGGTTCAAACACAACATATATGATATGTATGAGATGTCCATGATCAATGGACATCAAAGCAATACATAATTTAGAGAGTTCAAGTTGTCATGTACTTACCTCTTGAAGCTCCTTGTGCTATCTTCCAAGATGCTTGTGCCAGAAGTGATCCAATGCTTTAGACATCTTTGATTGATCCCTTAGAAGCTTTTAGAATGATCAAAATCAGCTGGAATCCTCAGGAACAAGAATTGGCTCTTTCTTGCAAAAGTGACCAAAATGGCATCTCACTCAAATGGTGTTACAGTTGAGGGAAACTTGTTGGGACAGTTTGAGGATGATATTTGGAGTGTGTTTGTAGCTTTGTTTGGTTTTGAAAGTGACTAAATTAAGACATGGCTTGTAAAATGCAGAAAAGTCAAAATTTGAGGTTTTGGAGGTTGACTTTCTGATTTTGGTGTTTCAGATCAAGAATGAGTGTTTGAACAACTTATATATGATACATTGGATGTGTTTGGATCATGAGTTGTGGTGAAATTGCTCTCTAACTCAAAATTCAGTGGTAACTTGCAAAAAGAGGCATTTCTGCATAATGAGACAGATTTTGAGGAAAGCAAGTGTTGTGGTGCTTTGGTGTACTCAAACTAATCACAATTGATGTTTATTTATAGTGCAACAAGTTTGTTTTGGAATCAATAGTGAATGGCAACTAGTACAGGTTTGTGGCCAATGGTTGCATAAAGGAATCCAAGTCTTCTATAGCCATTGACTTGGCTCAGTGCAGCAGGTTTTTGTAGCTTTGGTTCAGAGATAAGGCTTGACTCAATTCAGTTAGCAATGTCTTGATGCTTGCCACCTTGTGAATCCATTGAATGCATTGAAACAAAATTGGAGTCTTTGAGCTTTTTAGCCTTTTTTGGTAACACATAGCTACTTGTAGATCCTTGGACTTGGGAGGATTGTGGATCAGATCTTTTCCCTTTGATGTTATCCTCTGAGGTGTCCAAATGGATGAAAAGGCTTGTAATTACCTAACTTAACCAATTCGAGCAAAAATGCACAAATTTGTCTTGTACAAGACAGTTTGAAAGTGCCATTTTGGGAGGATCATATCTTCTTGCTCAAATAGAGTTATGGAATGCTCATGTACTTTTTAGAAAGCCCTAATATGGTAAAATCCATGTGTGATCATAGTTTGTCTTGAAACTATTTGAATCCAACTGAAAAATCCTCATGAACATTGATGTTCAAGGCTGAAAACTTAGGCAGTTTTCACTAAGTATTGGAAAAAGTGGCCATTTCCCATATTTGTGATTTTGATCAATCCATAACTCAAAATCCATGAGGATTTGGAATCTTTTGTAGTTGACATATTTGAAGTGTGTCATGTGAGCTTTCATTTGAGCTTTGGATGGGAGAAAAAGGCCTTAGGGTTTAGGAGTTATGACCTCGCAAAGTTGGTACAAAATCACTTTTGTTCCATAACTTAGAAAAATTTTGGTTTCTCATGGTCGCCCCTTTTGCAAGAAACCTCACTTTTCTTGATTTTTCTTTATTAATGATGATCAAAACCATACATGGACATTATTTTTGACTTAGGGGAACCATATTTGTGAAAAATTCCAAAAAGTCAAACTTGATTTTGGGCACAGTTGACTTTTTGTCAAATGAAATCTAAACTATGTGATTCTTTGTGCAATCAAGTTATTGACCCAATTCAAACCTAATGTATGGATTCCATAGGTGTTTTAGTGTGTATTGAATCATGTCCCAAGGTTTGGGAACATGTCTTGGTCAAAAGTCAAGGATACAGTTGACTTTTTCTTCAAAACCCTAATCATGGTCCAGATGAATTTGAAACTTGTGAATCAAGCTTCTTGGGTCAATCCATTGTTGTAAATGGATCAATGTAGTGTATTTTAGGCCCTCAAATCATGTCTTGAGGTATTGGTACATGTCTTGTCTCAAAAGTCAACTTAGGGGTGAATTAGGTCAAGAAACCCTAATTCCTGGTTTTTGATGAATGCTTCCCCTGAAGTTGTTTTGACTTGATAATGGGACTCATATGGTTCCTTGGAGTATCTTGGGTTATGCTTTGAAGTATTGGATCATGCCCAGAGGAAAAATTTCATCTGGAGGCCGTAGTCGACCAAAACCCTAATTTGGTGACACTGGCGATCTTGAGGCTTGGTCCACTTGGAATGTTGCAACTTTGTGCTTGATTCTTGATATGAGAGACCTCTTGATTCTTTATGGGTGTTTGAGAGGTTAGAAAAGTTGAATATTATGTCATTTCTTGATTGATCCTTTGTTTAAGTCCTCTGAGAGGGCTTAAAACCCTAATTCTTGATTGTGGTGAATGCTCAACCATCTTTGAGGAGATTGATGAGGCATGAAGGCACATCCATATTGTGGTGATGATTTGCACAATGATGGGAAATCTTGTGGTCAGAATTTGGGGTATGACACCTCTGCGTTTAAATGTTTATGCAGAACAATGTCTTGACATGTGTTAGGACATCTGTTGCCTGCTATTCCAGAATTTCAATACCGAAACATGTTTTTCTTCTCTTTATCACTTAGGTTTAAGACATACTTCTATAATTCCCCATCTTGACTTTAAACTTATATTGATATTAATTCACTAATCAACCACCTTACTACTCTCATTTGTATCATCATTCAAAATTTTTAATGAAGTCGAAGTAACGCTTGAATCTTGATCATGTCACTTGCATCTACTTGCTTCCAACCACCTTTTCATGCTTAAGTAGACTAACAAGCCCACAAGTATGTTTCTTCCACTATCTTTGGCTTTATTTGCTTTTTAATGCCTCCCTAAAGGTCCATATTTCTATGTTTTGCAATCCTTCAGCCACATTCAAAGAATAACAACTAAGACCAACATAATTGTATCTATGAGATTACACAATCTCCCTCCTTACCTTATCATGAATCAAATGAAAATATGATGCAACTTATTAGATCCGTAGCAACCCTACGTTGGTAGGGGTTGCTAGAGGCTTTAGTGTTTCTTGGTGTTAGGGAAAGCTCACAAGGGTAAGGAGCCTTATTTTGGCCTTGTTTTTCAGGGCAACTTGTAGCCACATGTTGTGACATCGTGTCCAGCATGTGTCCCTTTTGCATTAGAAAAACATCTTGAAGTGGCTTGGCAATCTTGAATATTTCTCCATGTTGTTGTCTTACGAAATGCAGTCAATCCAAAAGGAACAACAATAAGACATCATAACCAATTTCTTTGCGCAACAACAAAAAACTCTTGTGAGAAACTCTACAACTGATATGGAGGGACCGACAAGAGTTCTACAAATTTGTGAAAGTGAATCACACCTAACATAAGAGACTGTACAACCTCCACAATGATGGAGTGATGAATGTAACACTCTAAATGCAGTTAATCCAAAAGGAATAACAATAAGACATCATAACCAATTTCTTCGCGCAACAACAAAGAAACTCTTGTGAGAAACTCTACAACTGATATGGAGGGACCAACAAGAGTTCTACAAATTTGTGAAAGTGAATCACACCTAGCATAAGAGATTGTACAACATCCATAATGATGGAGTGATGAATGTTACACCCTAATTCACTGACTCAACATTTAGTAAAATAATTCAAATTTAACTCAACACTTAGAATGTCACACATGTTTCACCAAACATAAAAAACCAACAAAATATAATCATGTGAATTAAGCAGCGGAAACAATAATGTTTAACATATAACGTCTCAACAACAAATGAATAGCAAAGTGGTTCAATAACTCCAAAATGAATAAGACATGTAACAAAGAAATATAGAAAAGTCTGTCCCTAGTGCTACATATCAGAGTGACTCCACTAAACACTCGGATGATAAATAACTAAAGACGCTTCAACGCCATCCTCTATCTCAAGCAGCTACTCTTTTACCCAATTGTATGTACTTCAGAGGAGTACAAATACCACAACAAACAAATTGGGGTGAGAGTACGCTCAAATATATTAATGGTGCAAAACATAGCAAGGGTAACACATTCATCCTAGTCGTCAATCACACACTTATTCAGAACAATTAATAATAATAATTATTATTTTATCACACATGCAGGTATGTATGCAAATATACCCACTACTCGACTCTACATGCATGCAACACCGATTTGTACATCAGAGATATGTTACTGATTTTCGTCCATACTCGCTCCTGGTCCCCTCTTCTAAACCAGAGCCCTCCATAATCGTCACTGATCCCCACTATTGAATCAACAATGCTTCACTGATCCCATTACTGAAATCAGCTACTTGCATTCACAACCGACCCCCACTTCTGACCGCGCACATCACCAATAAGTCCATCACATCAACATAACAAGTTGTCATACCCCAAATTTTGCCCGAATTCCTTTTTATATTTTTGAGAAGCCTTCATTTCGAATGAGTTAGTTAGCTCAGTTAGTGGTGTGGAAAGGATGGCAAGCATGGGGTCTCGGGTTTGAATCCTACCCACACCTTTTTTTTTCTTTTTGTTCTCAGACTTTTTATTCCTCATTTTTTCTATATTTCTCATTTTGTGACTTATTTACCATTTTTTACATTTCATTTTTTATTATTTTATCATTGTATTATTATTATTATTATTATTAATCATTTAGTTATTAATAATTATTATAAAAAAACACAAAAAAACCATTGTTATTATTGTTGTTATTGTCACTATTGATAAGAATCAAAATATTAAAAAATGTTAGTTCCATGGTTTTAGGATTGACAGCAATTTTGCTAAAACATGGTTCATAGAAAGATCTTGGGAGAAATGTCCTGACTTTTGGTATGTCAACATTGAAAACAGATGTTCTGACAGATGCTGTGACATGCACTACCAGAACATCAGTACATGCTGTAGTCTTATTCTTGACATATTTGATTTGTTTCTATTGAAGATGACTGGTTTATACCCGAGTGAATCGCACACCCAAAGATAACACAGAGTCGCCACCGAACTTTATTTAGTATCAAAGGACAGGGAAAATATCGATAAAACCCAAGGGGAAGAGAAACGGGAACGGGGGTCAGTTATGCGAAAGGAATGTACTAGCACCTTACGCATTTGTCGTACTCGACGGGAACCATTTCGCTTGCTTCTAGGCTTGGATGAGTTATCTATCTAAAGGCTTCTAGCTAAAAGAGGAGAGAGAAGAGAAAAGAAAGAAAGAAAGTGCTTGCGGAGGATAGGGCCCTCATGCCTACGTACCCTCATAGTACAATGAGGATGTCAGAGCTCCGTAGTTCATGGAACCAGGGAAGAGAAGAAGAATGGAAGAAGGTGCAAGTGTGCTCGCCAAGATCATCGCGATCTCGTGCCTACGTATTATACATTCGAAAGAATGCAGAATCAGAGCTTTCGTAGTTCGGGGAACTAAGACGAAAAAGGAAAAGGAAAGTGGTGTCAAAACTAAGAGCGAAAGAAAGAAGGAAACTCCGCTGGGGATTTCCAAGAAATGGTGTCAAAACTAAGAAAGGAGTGCGAGGAAAAGAACAGAGATTGTACTGAGGATACGTGCAAGAATGGTGTCGAAACTAAGAAAAAGAAAGGAGCAAAAGGATAATAGAGCCTCCACTGGGGAGGCAAGAGAGCAAAGAATTGTGCTAGGGATCAGAGGACAATGACCCTACTGGGGAAACAAACAAAAGGATGGTGTTGAAATCAAGCAAAAAGGAGTTCGGTATGTTAACTGACTGGCAGTGGTTAACCGAAGAGAAAGAGCGTAAGACTCTGGTGGGGATAAAAGTTTTAACAGATAGACTGTGATCAACCAAAAGAGAGAGTACTGAACCAAGAGAAGGTGTTTGACTCTAAAGGGATTTCGGTATATTAACTGATAAACAGTAATTAACCGAAGAAAGAAAAGATTGCAACTGTGCGGGGAGAAAGGTTTTAATAGATAGACTGTGATCAACCAAAGAACGGGTGTAGAACCAAGCGAATATTGTGACCCAAAGAACGGGTGTGAGACCAAGCAAAGGTCATGACCCACTGGGGATGTTGGTACTGACTGAACAAACAACACTTGACCAACACAAAGGGTATTGAACCAAAAGAGGTTACTAACCACTGAGGATTCGGTGTTAACAGAGAAACTGTGATTAACCAAAAAAACAATGAGTGATTAACCAAGAGAAGGTGATTAACTCGAAAGGGCTCAGTATTTTAACAGGCAGGCTGTGGTTAACTGAAAAAATGGGTGATTAACCAAGAAAAGGTGATTAACCCAAGAGGAACTCAGTGTGTTAACAGATAGACTGTGGTCAACTGAGGAGAAGTGCCGATATTGGTGTTTTAACTGACAAGCTGTGGTTAACCAAACAAAGGGAGAAGAACCAAGAGAAGGTTGCGAACTCCGCAAGAGTTTCGGTGTTTAATAGGAAAACCGTGTATAACCGAAGCAAAGGGAATTGAGGCTTTTCTGGGGAATCAAAAGATGATGACTGACCGCAAGAAAATAATATTGAAAAGAGAGAGGGATGCTAACCCAAGACAATGATCTTTAACCAAGAAGATGGTGATGGATCGAAAGATAGATTAAAAGAGATAAGAGATCCAAGAGTGATCAAGGATCGACTCAATTGGGGATAGAGATATGCTACCGCCTGGAGATAGAGGTGACTAAGTCAGGCACAGGGTCATTCGTCCCCTACCTGAAGTGGTCAGAATGAGAGTAGGAATTCTCCATTCTCATTCCTTATCTAACACACAGGGTGTAGTGCAGAAGTTGAAACGGACAGCGTAACAACACCAATTTGTACAGCGCTCCAGTGTGTCGTGCGTCGTGCAAATCTCTAACTCAGCAGGGGAGAAAGAGAGAGAAAGCTCTAAAGAAAGCCTAAAGAGAAATGCCAAAGGGAGGATCAATAATCGAAATGAAGTTTCGATTAATTAATTAAAAGGGAGGGACATGCCAATAATTTTCCAAAATGAATTGAAAAGTTATTAAAGAAAAGGATGCATTATTGATTGTGCAAGATTAAGCTTATTCTTTGAAGAATAAACTTAATTCAAACATGAATGGAAATGCAAAACAGTACCAAATGTCACTTAAAATGCAACACAAAATCATGTTAACAAGTGAGCAAAAGGATGTGCAAGAATGATCATGTTCATGCAATTCCAAGAATGAGCACGATTATGAAATCGAAAGAATCGAGCATCAGAAAACTCACATTTATGCTTCAATCTGAAGTGAAACAGCATCTAAAACATCCATAAAATCAATCATATCAATCCATGGAAGTTAGAGCAAGAAAGCATGGCAAACAAGCTTGAAAAACACTAAAAAAAAGCATTCTGTTACAGTGGTAATTGGTTACTCTAAAGCGAGTAACCGGTTACTTGTTTGAAAAAAGGCAAATCTGGTGAAATTTGTGCAGAGTAGCCGGTTATCCTATATTGAGTAACCAGTTACTTAGTTAAAAAAAAGCAACGCTGGTGCAAATTTGTGAAGAGTAACCGGTTATCTTATATTGAGTAACTGGTTACCACTATAATAGTGGCAAAAATATCTTTTCAAAAAGCACTTAAAGCATCCCAATCACTTGTGCAAATTACCACATGCTAGGGTATGAATTTGTGTACGAAAATCAAGCTTAAAAACAACAATTAAGCAGCAATGGAATTAATTAACACATCAAGATCATAGATCAAGCAATGGCATAATCAATTCACACACAAAAAGCATCAAAACTACATTGCGAATGATACGAAAACGTTCAAAATAGTAAAATGAGTGAGATTTACCAACCTACAAGCCGGAGAATTGGTGATTGTTGCAAAGGATTCTTGATGAAGATAATCAAATAAAACCAGAGGAACCTTCAATTATAGTCGAATCGTACCGAAATCGAGCAAATTACGATGAAACTCTAAAATACGAATTTGAACCGTTGAATCTTGAAGCAAACACTTGGGATGAATCCAAAGGCTAATAAAACTCTAGAAACTCAGGTATAATTGCAAGCTTGTGAAGGTTAAGCTCAAGAAATAATCACTTCCAATGTAGAAGTGATTATTCTTCAATGGTGAAGAGCTATAGTGAGGTTTGGGAAGAAAATGGAGATTGAAGATGAAGAAGTTGCAGAAAAATTCAGAGAGAATGTGAGAGAATTGAGAGTGAAGTGTGAGAAATTTGTGTGAAAATGGTTGAGGGTTTGTGAAAATAGTGAAGCTTTGTTTATATAGAGTTTTGGTTTGGAGTGTGAGAGGTTTGGAATTAGGATAGGAGCTAGCTTAGGGTGGTTTGGGATTAGGCTAGGAGTTAGTTACACTTGACTCACCGAGTCAACGGTTAACTCAGTTAGTTAGGAAGTTAACTCGGTAGCAATCCCAATGTAAGCTTCAAATCCAAAGGTTCACATACTTGGAAATCAAGGAACATGGTGCACTTAATTTAAAGTGATGCATTGGAATAAATGTAAGTGGAGTGTCTTGAATGGTCTTGAATTATCTAGAATGTTCCACACAATGCTAGAACCATGTAGAATCCAAGAACACAGAGAGTGCAAATTTACTGTCTAAAAAATGCAGCAGAAATTGCAAATTTGTGCAGAATAACCGGTTATCCTATATTGAGTAACCGGTTAATCTAGGCAAAATTTGTCCAGATTGCTCAGGAACAAGTGCAGAAGTCCCGATTTCGATTTTCCACCTCTTGTTTTGATGAATAGGCATAGAAACCCTGGTTTTGTGCCTGTGTTGATGATGTGATGATCTTGTGAGGATACGATTAGTCGGGCTAAAAAACCTGAATATTCCTGCAACCAAAAACATACAGAAAAAGATGTGAATGCTTATGCCAGTGATGCGAATGCACATGCTTATGAAAAAAAGGCAAAAAGGAGGTCAAATTTCGGGTTACGGCAGCTGCCCCTATTTAATACTCTTGGACCTGAATGTACGAATTGCGCTAGCTTTTCGATGATTTGAGGTAAAAGGGGATTAAATAAAAGAGTAGCTCGAAAATTTGGCCGACGGCGGCAAAAAGAGAGGTGCAAGTGTAGAGATTTGGTAGGTGCGAAGTTTGGCTAAATATCTGCTGAGGAGATGAATCAAGCCAAAAGAAAAGGAGCATGCTCCATGTATATGCCATGTATGTGATCTACATGATGCTTAATATCATGCAATGCAAAGGTGCAGGTCGATGTATTGCGCGGTGGGTTAGGCGGAGATTGTAGCAAAACGAACTAGACATCCTCGGTTGGGGAGAGAACCCACAGATGAAGACAGATCCTACTGGGGAAAGGCCCCTGAATGGTGATAACTCTGCTGGGGAAGAAATCGAAAAGTCTCAAATTTCTAGACTATTACCATTGCCTTTGCTGGGGATAAGAGAATCGGGTCGATCTTTACGCCATGACTGACTCTTCCTGGGGAATGAACCCAGAAAACTGCCATTTCTAAGCTGCCACTGACTCTGCTGTGGACACCTTGACTGACTTTGATATAAAGAATTACCAAGGCCTGAATGATTTTCTATGCTTGAGAAAGGTAGGAAACCAAGTCATACCGCTGCGGGTGTGTGACAGTTTCGACATGCTAGGGATGATGCACGACCCGTGCTGGGGAAAAGAACCATCAAGTCTCTTCTCGGGGTACATCATAACAACTTGATTGTGGACCTTATGGAGCCGTTGGGGAAATGAAAGGTAAATAACCTTTCTGAAGAACCATAATGGCGATTGTTGGGGAAATGATGGCTCTGGTGAGGAAACAACAACTTCTTCAAAGAACCATCATGGTGCTGGTCGGGCATTTAGGCTTGCCAATGGATATTACCGATTATCCTGCATGAGTCACCAGTAAAATATGCAATGCATAATGCTTTCTCCATTGATTTAACCTTTTATTATTCTCAACGTTTTATAGTATTATGTGATCACAAATAACCGTTTATTTTGCAAGCAAAATCCTGGAAAGAAAACATTGAGAAATCAAATGATGCACTTTTATTGGAAAAAAATATGTACATAAGATGTGTACAAGGATGCAAAAATCCTTGATGAGGAAATTTACCATAAAATTGATAAACAAATGTAAATGGAAAAGGGATATCATGCTTTGCATTGATTACAACATTGGCTACCATCCACTGTAAGTCTAGGTTCCAACGCCTTGCACCAGTTAATGATGATTTGTCTGCTCTGTTACCGTCTGAGGTCTAGCTATGATGAAGAGAGTCTCAAGTGTTCACAGTCAAATGCCTTTATCCCTAATTTTTTCCTGGACATTTTTCTATTTTCTTTCGTCCATCGGGATACCCATTTTTCCCTAAGTCGCCTTTTCGGGTTTTCAACTTAGCGGGCTATCAATTATTTTTTCATTCGTTGTCCTTAACTTTTGCATGGACATTTCTTTTTTTTTTGTTCATCGGGACACCCATTTTTGCCTAGATCGTCCTTGCAGATATCAATCTAGCGGGCTCTTTATCCATTTTTTTTCAGGCATAATATTTTTTGACTGTATCGGAGTTCACGGGCGATAGCAACTCCTCCCCATCCATGGTGGTGAGGATCAGGGCTCCGCCTGAGAAGGCATTCTTGACAACACAGGGTCTTCATAATTGGGAGTCCACTTGCCGCGTGGATCCGAGTGAACAGGTGAATATCTTTTGAGCACGAGTTCACCTTCAAGGAACGCTCGAGGGAGAACTTTCTTGTCAAAAGCTCGCTTGAGACGTCTCTTATACAATTGACTATGACAAACGGCTGTAATGCGCTTCTCTTCTATGAGATTCAGCTGGTCATATCTGGATTGAACCCATTCAGCTTCATCAAGTTCTGCTTCCATGATGACTCTGAGCGAAGGAATCTCGATTTCAATGGGTAGAACAACCTCTATACCATACACAAGCGAATACAGAGTTGCCCCAATAGAAGTGTGAACTGAAGTTCTGTAGCCATGTAGTGCAAAGGGAAGCATTTCATGCCAATCCTTGTATGTCTTGACCATTTTCTGGACAATCCTCTTGATGTTTTTATTTGCTGCTTCGACGGCACCGTTCATCTTGGGCCGATATGGTGAAGAGTTGTGGTGGTCGATCTTGAATTCTTGACACAACTCCTTCATCATCTTGTTGTTTAGGTTGCTTTCATTGTCAGTGATAATGTTGCTAGGAATGCCATAGCGACAAATTATCTCTTTCTTGAAAAATCTGGCAACCACTTGGCGTGTAACATTTGCGTAAGAAGCAGCCTCAACCCATTTGGTGAAGTAGTCGATAGCAACTAGAATGAAACGGTGACCGTTAGAAGCCTTCGGCTCGATCATTCCTATCATATCTATACCCCACATAGAGAATGGCCAAGGTGAAGTCAAAACGTTCAATGTAGTTGGAGGCACATGGATCTTGCTCTATAGATTTGGCACTTATGACATCTTTTGGCAAAGTTGTAACAATCTACCTCCATTGTTGTCCAATAATACCCAGCTCGAAGGATCTTTTTGGCCATGGCAAAACCTTTAGCATGTACACCCTTGCAGCCCTCATGTATGGACCTTATGATTATGTTTGCTTTGTGTCTATCCACGCATCTGAGCAACAGGGAATCATAATTCCTCTTGTATAGTACACCACCACTTAAGAAGAACTTGGCGCAAAGCCGTCTAAGAGCTTTCTTGTCAGTGATAGTAATACCCTCGGGATATTCTTGTTTCTTGAGATATCTCTTAATGTTGTAGAACCAAGGCTTGTCATCAGACTAATCCTCGATTGCTAAACAGTGTGTTGGTTCGTTCAAATGATCAATGCGGATAGAAAGAGCTTCATTCTTCCACTTGACTTTGAACATGGATGCTAGAGTGGCAAGTGCATCAGCTAGTTGATTTTCCTCTCTAGGGATATGATGAAAAGAGATTTCATCAAAGTAGGAATCAATTTTGCTATGTACTTTTGGTACGGAACCGGCTTGGAATCCCGAGTCACAAAATTCCCTCTGACTTAGCCAATAACCAAAGCAGAATCTCCATAGACCTCAAGAATCTTAATTCTCATGTCAATTGCTGCTTCAATACCGTAGATACATGCTTCGTATTCAGCCATATTATTGGTGCATGCAAAGCATAATCTGGCAGTGAAGGGAAGGTGAAAACCTGTTGGAGAGATGGGGATAGCACCAATTCAACGACCTTTAGCATTGGAGGCACCGTCGAACACGAGCGTCCATCACGCCCCTGGTTTGGGTCCCATGTCAGGGTCTGGAGTCTCATAGTCTCTGATAAACAGAACATCCTCATCGGGAAAGTCAAACTTTATTTGTTGATAACCCTCTATAGGTTGATGAGCAAGGTAATCAGACAAGACACTCCCTTTTATTGCTTTCTGGGTAACATGTTGGATATCATACATAGTTAACAGCATCTGCCACCGAGCAATCCTTCCAGTGACAGCAGGCTTTTCAAATATGTACTTTATCGGATCCATTTTGGATATCAACAAAGTAGTATGGAAAATCATGTATTGTCATAGGCGTCGAGCTGCCTAGACCAGAGCACAACAATTTTTCTCTAAGAGTGAGTATTTGGTCTCACAATCAGTGAACTTCTTGCTCAGATAGTAAATTGCATGTTCTTTTCTGCCAGTGTCATCATGTTGACCCAATACACACCCAATTGATTCATCGAGAACAGTGAGATACATGATTAAAGGCCTACCAAGAACCGGCGGTACTAGGATCGGTGGTTCTCGCAAGTATTGTTTTATTTTGTCAAATTCTTCTTGACAATCATTGTTCCATTCGACCGATTGATTTTTTCTTAGTAATTTGAACATCGGTTCACAGGTAGCCGTCAAGTGGGAAATGAACCTTGAGATGTAGTTGAGTCTGCCCAGAAAGCCACGGACTTCTTTTTATATTTTGGGAGGCGGCATGTTCTGAATTGCTCGAACCTTGTCAGGATCAACTTCAATGCCCTTCTGACTCACAATAAAGCCAAACAGTTTACCAGATTGAACTCCGAAGGTGCACTTCACAGGATTCAACCGCAGTCTAAACTTCCAGAGTCTGTCAAATAGTTTCTTCAAATGAACCAGATGATCATCTTCGGTTTTGGATTTGGCAATCATATCGTCCACATAAACCTCAATCTCTTTATGGATCATATTGTGAAAGAGGATTGTCATGGCACGTTGGTATGTTGCCCCTGCATTCTTCAAACTGAATGGCATGACTTTGTAACAATATGTACCCCCATGGCGTGATGAAAGTAATCTTTTCCATATCAGCTGGGGATATCTTGATCTGATTATATCCTAAAAACCCGTCCATGAAGGAAAATACAGAGAATTGCATCGTGTTGTCTACCAAGATATCAATATGAGGCAAAGGAAAATCATCTTTCGGGCTTGCCTTGTTGAGATCTCGATAATCCACACACATTCTGACCTTCCCGTCTTTCTTTGGAACTGGGACAATGTTGGCAATCCATTCAGGTTATTTAGAAGTGGCTAGGAAACCATCGTCAAGCTGCTTCTTTACCTCTTCTCTGATTTTAAGTGCCATGTCGGGTCTAGTCTTCCTTAGTTTTTGCTTTACAGGAGGACATCCGAGATTGAGTGGCAAGTGATGCTCAACGATATTGGTATCCAACCCAGGCATATCTTGATAAGACCAGACGAAGATATCAACATAATCTTTCAATAACTTGACCAACTCGGAGCGTACATGCTTAGCGAGGGATGCGCCAACCTTGATTTCTCTTCTGACCTCATCAGTACCAAGATTGACAACTTCCACCAGCTCTTTGTATGGCTGAATCTCTTTATGTTCGTGCTCAAGGAGCCTTGTTAGTTCAGCCAGTAATTCACAATCTTCCTCACCATCTTCTTCGGCTTGGTTGATTGGAATTCCAGAATTACAATGGATGTTTGCCTTGTTGTTATCAATGCATTTATTAGTTCAGCATGTTTATGAATATGTTTAGAATGAGCTATTTTGAAAAAGTGAAAAATAAAAGAAACTTTTACCATTTGTTTGTGGAAAAATAAAATAATGAAAGAAAATAGAGCATGATTTTGAATGCAATTTTTTTATTGATCACATAATATCGCAAAAGCGTGAGGCCCTTTACAAGTTATCCACCTGTCTCGGGCGAGGACGAGGGAATGAGAAAGAAAAATGCATTACATGTTTGTTGGAAAAACCACAGGAATCACGGTAGATGTCCAATTGTTGAGCTTGAAACTCGGCGGGCACTTGCGCACAAAGCTTGAAATCTGGTTGCTGGGACCAGCATCATCAATTGCGGCCACGATGTCACCTTTTTGAAAACCCGCGCTACTGAACTTGATCTAGTTACACTGCTTCTGACCATGGGTGTTAGATTGTCGACCAGGATGATAACCCAATCCAAAACGATTATGCTTCTCAACCACATCGATCACATGCCCTCGGCCAGGCAAGGCACCTTTCTCGACGGTCTCTTTAGCACTCTTGGCAGATGTCAAAGTCATTTGCGGTGATCTACTTTAACTAGTCGAAGCGGAGCTGACATCTTTGAACTCGAGACACTGCAACGGCACCTCAGTTATGCCTTCCTCGATCTCGACGTATCGAAAAGATGATAACTCGCTCACAATCAAATCCTCTTCACCACAGACGATGACCAGCTAATCATCAAACATGAATTTCAATTTCTGATGTAGAATGGATGTAACCGCCCCTGTGGCATGAATCCATGGGGGACCCAATAAGCAACTGTACACGGGATTGATATCCATCACTTGGAAAGTAATGGTGAACAAATCTGGTCCAACCTTAATGGGTAAATCCACTTTTTTAATGACTTGTCTTCGAGAACCATCGAATGCTCTGATAACTAAGGCGCTCGGCCTCATCTCGCTTCCTTCTACCAGTAATTGACTCAATGTGCCCTTAGGCATCACATTGAGAGAAGAACTGGTATCCACCAGAACACGAGATAACAGGATGTCTGTGCAGGTTACGGATATGTGCAACACTCGATTATGAGCAGCTCCTTCAGGAGGAAATTCTGATTCATTAAAACCCAAATATCTGCTTGCTATTATGTTAGCCACTACATCATCAAACTCGACAACGGATATATCGTGCATCACATGGGTAGTGTTCAGAACCTTCAACGAGGCTATCTGTGCACATGTGAGCTCATGAGTAAGGACAAAATCGAGATCCTTGAGGGAGTCTGCCCCAGCTGATCCACAATTTTAAAGTCACTTTTCTTGATCACCCTTAAGAACTCTTGATCATCAAGGGTCTCTTTGTTCTTTGAAACATCCTCAGACATAATAGTTGGCACTAGTATTATAGTAGATGCCCGTTGCTGGACAACAGTGGTTACAGATGCAGGCTTCTCCTTGGGAGGAACAATAGTTGGAACTTGTACCGGCTTTGTAGTGACTTTCGGAGCAAACACCTGTCCACTACGAGTCATGCCTCCAGTGGTGGTAACATTCACGATCTCAGATTCAGCAACCCTTAACTCTTGACCTCCAGAAAACACAGTAGACCCATACTTCCAAGGTACCTCCTAAGAATTTTGATACGGAAACTGTTTTGGCGGGCAAACAACGATAGGTTGCACCTTTTTCTTAGGAGATTCAACATGAACCTTCCTATAGATGATGGTGAACGACTCTATAGTAGCGACTTCTTCAACATGCTTAGATCTGACAAATTGATCTTCACCTCAATTCGTCAAAATTTGGACACAACCCTTCAGCCTTCGACACTGGTTGGGATTATCGTCACAAATATGACACTTATCATGCAGCCCTTTCAACAGCCCATGTTCATTAAATCTCTTGATAACCACAGTCATCGGGGTCTTTACCTCGTCAACATCCATGATCAATTCGGCCCTTGAATTATCCTCAATCATGTTCACCGCAGGTCCACCGTGATTGGGCAATGGATTGTACTAAAGGTTAGGACATTCCTCAGCAAAAGTTAAAATCTTCCGATCAATGAGCTCTTAAACCTTGGTTTTGAACACAATACAGTCCTCTGTTGCATGTCCTATGTATCCAACGTGATAAGCATAGGACGCATTTGGATTATGCTTCGGGTTGAATTGACGAATTGCAGGTGAGATCTCCTTGGGAACAATTTCCCCTTGGTGAACCAAGTAAGGAAACAATTCAGTGTATGGCACCGGAATTCTGTCAAAATTTGGACGCTTATCGTTTCCTTGATTATTGTTGTTTTGTCGGTTTTGATTCTACTGATTTTTGTTATTTTGTTGAGTCTGTTGCTGACGTTGCGGTTGTTGCTGATTCTGGGCATTCTGAACCGGTTATTGCAGATGATACTAGTACGGAGGTTGTTGATATTGTGCAGCAACAATGTATGGATGTGGATAGTATGGCATGGAAGCCATGGGTGCTTGATACTGAGGAGCGACTTGAGCTGTCATAGCGTTGGCTTCACCTTCCTTTTTCTTTGACTGAATGTTCTGAGACTTTCTGTAAGCCGGCTGTTGGGAAGCAGCTCCAGAAATCTTTCCAGTCTTCAACCCGTTCTCAATCCGTTCACCGATGCTTACAATATCAGCGAAGTTCAATGAAGAACTACCCATCATTTTCTCATAGTAGGATCCCTGCAATGTACCCATAAAGATGTCAACCAACTCATTATCAGAGAGAGCAGATCGTACACGAGAAGCCATCTTACGCCATCTTTGTGCATACTATTTAAATGTTTCAGCTGAGCGCTGAGACTGGTTCTGCAACTGTAATCTGGTAGGCTCCAGATCAAGATTATATTTGTATTACTTCAAGAACGCCTCAGATAGATCTCTCTAGGTACAGATTTTGCTGCGCTCTAAGCCCAAGTACCAATCCAATGAAGCACCAGACAAACTATCTTGAAAACAATGAACTAGAAATTCATCGTTATCAATATAGGATGTCATCTTCCTGCAATACATAGTGATGTGACTACGTGGGCAACTCAAACCTTTATACTTTGGAAGCTCAGGTATCTTGAATTTCTACGGCTGTACAACATTCGAAACCAAACATAAGTCTTTGGCCTCCATGCCAAAAGCAGAAACCCCTTCAATAGCTCCGATACGGCCTTCCAACAACTTGTAACCAGCAGGTCTATCTTGATTAGCAGGCCTAACAAGAATCTGAGGATTTGGCAGCTGAGATGCAGCTGGAGCGTGTACTTGCAGAGTAGCCAACTGAGAAGGATATACCAATCCCTGATTAACCATCTGACTAGCATTTTGACCCATCTGAATACCAAGCGGATAGCTCGGAGGAGGTACCATAGTGACTGAAGATGCCCCAGTGTAGAGCATTCCAGGACGAACATTTTGAACAGCAGCTTGAGCAGCTTGGGACGAAATTCGAACATGAGTAGGAGGACCCCTATACACATGCTCATCGTCATCAGGAGTTTCAATGTCGGCCAACCCAGGAGTTTGCTGAGTCTGAGCCTAAAGATTCTCATGATCATCATTCACCACGGGAGGTGGAACCGGAATAGGTAGGGCAGGACAACGGTGGGTTAGGATTGGTTTCGGATTGAAAATCATTCATCCAGAGAAAATCGTGGGTGGAAAAACAAAGTCCATTTCCGTCCTTTTTACTACACGATTTAGTCGGTTTACGGTTTGATCGGGTTTCGGTTTAGATGGGTGGTTTCAAACGGATTGAAATCAATGGAAACTTTGAACTCTAGAAAAAAAATCCAGATTTAAACTCTTGGAAGAATTTTTTTAGAAGAAATTGAAACTCTTAAAATCTCATAAAAATATAACATCCATAACCCAAGTAAAATAGTATAATAATCTTCAATTGAAACAAGTGAAAATGCTTGTAAAAGAAGTTCAGAAGCTTAAAGAGATGAGATGAAGAGATATTGAAATGATGACTGAGGAAGAAAAGTGAAAGCAAGTGTTTTTGTAGAAAAATAGAAGGAAAGATGAGAGATTGATCTTTACCAGAGAAACGTGTGATCTGATTTAATGAAATAAAATTTAATACCAAAATAAATTATTTTAATGTATGTCAGTAAAAAAGGTAAGATGAAAAAATGGGCCATCAAGTGCTTCAGTGGCAATAGAAAAAACAGCAAAAAAATGTAGTTTTAAACACTCTATTCTGTGTGCTAGTCTAGCAGTAATAATGACTAGATATTATTTTGTATAATATTACTATCGGATAAAGTTGGATCACCGTGGGTAAACTTCAGCCATCCGGAACCGACCGGAGTTATTCATCAATACCCACTTTTGTCAACCCGAGTAATCTGAATAAACCGCATGGATCAACCAACTTACCAACAGATTTATTGGATCAAACGATTTGGACCGGTTCGAAGAATCTTGTCCACCCCTAGGAGTAGGCATACCCCACGGATATGCAGCAGCATTTCCATTAGGCATAGGCACAACAAAAGGCTAATATGGTACGAAGGCGCCATTATTTGTAATCTGAGGAGTGTAATTCGGAGGCATGCCCCAAGGAAAAGCAGCAGACATCTTGTTCAAACCAGACTGAGAATTTGACGGATGAACAATTGGCTGAATCACAGGCTCAACTGGAACTTCAACCATAGCAGGAGAAGGAACAACAGCAGGAGTAGCGGTAACAACAGGAGACATAGTCACAACAGGAGTGACAACGGTTGCATCGGTGACCATTGCAACAACAGTGGCAGCAGCAGCAACATCCTTCTGAGCATGAAGAAGCTCCATAATAACATCCATCTTAGTCTGGAACTGATCCATCCGATCTTGGAATTGAGCCAGAGTTTCCTTATAGGCAGCATTCTCAGCTTCGAAGTCAGCCATGATTCTGGTTTTGCTTGAGCGAGTGAAATACCGATGTCGATTCGTCGTCTTGCTACAAGCAGAAGACGGACAAGGATAAGCAACGATTTTCTGGATGAAGGGATGTGCATATGCGTGCAAATAAATGTATGTTATGCATGCAAAAATAAAGTTTTAAATTCCAGGAATTCGTAGACTTATTTTTGTTGACAGAAATTATAAAGCATACAATAAAAGGTGCAAAGATAAAGCTGGCAAGAAACTTAATTCATTCATCAATAAAGGAAAGTAGCACAAGTCAAGTACAAATCAAATATCTGCCTTTTGGGCTACAACAAGATCAGTATGAATCCTATCAAAGACCACCCTACAAACAGACAAGAAGTGGAAAACAACCCAAGGAGTCTTGTGCGGCAATATATCAGTATATGCATCCCTCAACAACCCAGGTAGGTCCTCAAGTGCGTGCTCGGAAAATCTGGCTAGACAGTCATGCCTCTCACTCTAATACTTCACATCCTTCATGAGGTTGTGCAGTAAAGAATGGTTAGGTCCCTGAAGCATATCCTAAAGAAAGGCCTCTTTCTAATCCAAAAGGTTTTGCAGATGACGACTTTGATGCTCCCAATGAGTACTCACAGTGTTAAGCTAACTGATCTATTCTCGGCTCTGATGTGCTTGATCTTGCAGCTTTTGAATCTCACCAAAGGCTTTGTTAAGCTTAGCTTGACACTGAGAAAAGTCCTTTGCCAACTGGTTAGCACGGTCCTGTTCACTTTGCCACTTTGTCTTGTACTCAGATAACTTCCCTCGAAGCTCTTCAAGTTGCCTCTTGAAACTCAACTCATCCTTGTAGGCTTGATACTGAGAGTCGGCGAGTTGTCTCTTCTTTGAAGCAAGTCTATCATAGGTACTCTTCAAAGCATCACCCACTTTCCTTCGCTTGTTCTGTTCAACTTCCACCTCTTTGAGCATGCGCTCACGCTTCTGATGGAGTTCAATCTGTAGGCTATCCTTCTCGGACGTGACTCTATCAAGATTGAGACGAAGATTAGCATTCTCCTTCTTCAACATCTCAATAATCAGCTTGAGTTGGTCGACCTCAGAGGGAGGAACAATGACAAGTTTAAGAGGTTTGGCGTTCATGGAAGGCTCAGAAGAAAACGACAACAAGATTTATTTGACATGCTCTTTGACCCAAAGTGTGTAAGCTTCCTTGGCTATGCAATTCTTCTTACCCAAATCAGCTCTTCCCTCAAAATGAATCTGAGTCCAAGCGGCACTAAACATCTTCAGTAATCCCATGTCATTAACCCCTTCATGAAAGATGAACTCTTCCACTACCTCAGGATCAGGCTTGGCAACCATAGGATATCCCAACTGTCGGAAGGCAAGTCTCAGATTGTAGTTAATTCCAACCTTTGTACCCAGGAGAGGTACATTGGAGAATTTCCCACAATGATAAATAATCTTAGTATCGTCGCAGACTCGAGAATACCAAGAAATGTCGTCAGCAGTAAGAGACATGATTCATTGAGACCACTTGAGATTACCCTTATTCTCAATAAAGGGACCTTTCTGTGGAAGGTGAGTCATGAACCATCGGTACATCAGAGGAGCACAACAGATAATGATTCCCTTCTTTTTTTCATTCCTCAAATGAATAGAATGATAGGTATCAGCAAGGAGCGTCAGAACAGGGTTCTTGGATAAGAATATACTGATGGCGGTCTGATCTACGAAATCCTCCATGTTCGGAAATAAGACAATCCCATATACCAGTAAAGCAAAAATAGCATTGAAAGCCTTCCAGTTTCCATTTGCAGCAAAGGAAGTGGCCTTGTCAACCAAGAACTTCGAAGCAAACCCTCGGATACCCTTCCCTTTAGTCTTGAGATTAGCTTCCACATCCTTCTTACTAATGCAAAGAGTATCATTAATAAGAGGAAACTTCGAAAAACTGCTAGTGTAGACAAAAGGAACCTGCCTCTTGATTTCAACCCCTAAAATATAAGCATACTCCTCGAGTGTAGGTGCTAGCTGATAATCCTGAAATGTGAAGCACCTAAGTAGCGGGTCATAGAACTGAACCAGTGTATGAATGGCAGTGATGTTGACTTCAGTATTGAGGATGGACAACATATTACCATAAGTATCCTTAAAAACCCCTTTATTATCTTCAACCACACGGGAAGCTAGCTAGCCGTTCAAGCATTTAATCTATGAAAGGTAAAGGAAAGTGGTCTTTACGAGTGGCTTTATTTAGCTTCCTATAATCTATACACATTCTCCAACCAGTTTGAATTTGCTTTGCTACGGATTCGCCTTTCTCGTTACTAATAACTATAACACCTCTTTTTTTCGGTACGACATGCACATGGTTGACCCAATTACTGTAAGATATCGGGTATATAATTCTTGCCTCTAATAGTTTTTGCACCTCCTTTTTTACTACATCACTTAAGATGGGATTTAATCTTCTCTAATGCTCTCTAGAGGTTTTACAGTCCTCTTCTAGCATAATGCAATGCATACATATAGAGGGGCTTATTCCTTTTAGATCTGAGATGTTGTAACCTAAGGCTTTAGGATACTTTCTTAAGACATGTAGTAGTTTTTCGGTCTCTATTTGTCCTAAGTCGACATTGACTATTACTGGTCGCTCGAGCTCAGTGTCTAGGAATTCATACCTTAAATCTTTCGGTAGTGTTTTGAGTTCTATAGATGGTTTCTTCGAGCATGGCATTAGATGAGGTGTTAGTGCTAGGCATTCCCTTATAATGTCATCTTCGTATGGCTCGCGCCAATTATCGTCTTCGAATATTAGAGGTGCTGGAATCTTTAGTACTTCAGTGTACTTAGTTGGTTCCTTCTCTATTTCTCTAACACATTTGTCGATAACATCTAGGAAACAGCATGAATCATCTATAGCTGGAGCTTTTAGGAATTGGGCCAAGATAAATTCAACTTTCTCTTCCCCAACTTCAAAAGTTAATTTTCCTTTCTTAACATCGATGATGGCTTCGGCTGTTGCTAAAAACGATCTTCCTAAAATAATGGGTATGTTCGAATCTTCCTTAATGTCCATTATCACAAAATCAGTAGGGATATAGAACTGACCTATACGAACGTGCACGTTCTCTAGCATACCAACAGGATATTTAACAGAACGGTCCGCTTGTTGTAATGACATTTTTGTCGGCCTTAGTTCCCCTAAGTCAAGTTTCTTGCATGTAGATAATGGCATTAAGCTAACACTAGCTCCTAAATTGCATAGTGCTTTGTTTATGATAGATTTTCCGATTACGCAAGGTATGGAAAAACTGCCTGGGTCTTTCAGCTTAGGAGGCAAGTTGTTTTGAATTATAGCGCTACACTCAGCAGTAAGCATAACAGTTTCATTATCCTCGAGCTTTTTCTTATTCGACAGGATCTCTTTGAGAAATTTTGCATATGAGGGCATTTGAGTAATAGCTTCTATGAAAGGTATGGTTATGTTCAATTGTTTTAGAAGTTCTACGAATTTCTTAAATTGTCCTTCAATTTTGGATTTGGCAAATCTTTGAGGATAAGGTATAGGTGGTTTGTATTGTAACGTCCCAGTTTTTGTTAGATTTATTTAATCGAGTCGATATAATTATTTTTATTATTATTTTATTTTATTCTTGACTTTTATTTGGCAATATATTATTTTTCATCATGATTATGTTTTATCGCGTTTGCGAGATATTTGAGCGTAGGGGTATTTTGGTCTTTTGGCTTGGTTAGATATTTTGTTTTTCATAAAAATAGAAATAGAGAGAAATAAAAACAGAAGAAGGAAACGAGAAAGAAAAGAAGAAAAGGGGAAAAACTTGGAGAGTAAGGAAACGATTCAACCGACTTTTGAAAACACGATTAATCGGGTAAGGGTGTGAAACTCGATTATCCTATACTTGTGTATGATTATGTATGTATGTATTTGTGTGATATTTGGTTGAAATTGGATATAGAACCAAAACCATTAATATGTTGAAATTGTTAGAATTTGATTCAAATTGTGTCCAAAATCATGTTTTAATGTTCCTAATTGCTGAGACATGTTAGATAGATGTTGTTGTGCATTCAATTGGTAATTTGTTGTTGTTTAGATGAAATTTAGAAATGATTTTGGGTAAATCCGTAGTAAAAAATTCTGCAGGAAAAATTCTGGGTTTCGCTGCCCATACGCGTATCAGGCTTGGCATTACGCGTATTGGTTTGGGCATTACGCGTATGGCAAGGGGGAAATAAGAGCAATACACGTATGGAACACATTTTTCACGACCTTCTGCTGATTTGCATAATGGTACGTGTACTTGGCAAGGCATTACGCGTATCAAGTGAGGCATTACACGTATGGAGTTTTAGTGGAATTTTTGGGGAGAAATTAGTCTCTGCCCATACGCGTAGCACTTTGGGCATTACGCGTATGGAATGGGCGAGCGAGCTGGGCAGTACGCGTATGACCAGAGAGGGTGTAGAATTGTATCCGATATTGAGTTCGATGTCGTAACTTTTGATCCGTAACTCGGATCGAGGCATTCTTGGTACCGTTAGAAAGCTATTAATATGTTCTTTCTTATTAAAATGGTTTTGAGATTGTTGGCCGATTTAATTATGTCGGGAATTTGGAAATGTGTCATTTTGTCGACTTTTACCGTTTTAATTGTGTGTATTTGATGTGTTATCATGCAATGTGCTTTTGATATATAACGTATGACTTGTGTGCTGTGGTGTGATGTAAATGCATGTGATGAAATGTTGTGATGATGGTTTGTGGCCTAAGGGCAAGAAAATGCATTGTGTTGTGTTTGATTGTATATGCATGATTATGGATGTGTATATGTGTGCATCTGAATGTCATGAGTCATTGTATGCCAAGCATCATGATATGCATTCTTGTGATGTCCTGTGCCCTAGTGGGTGTGAGCGACGAAACGATTCTAGAGGGAATCCACTATAACATCGTGTGCCTTATACAAAGAGGTGTGAGTGATGATTATAGACGATCGTGTGCCTTATACAAAGAGGTGTGAGCGATCGGGTCATGTGCCTTATACAAAGAGGTGTGAGCGATCCATAAACGTCGTGTGCCTTATACAAAGAGTTGTGAGCGACGAGGAACATCGTTTGCCCGACGGAGAGTTACACTAAGTAACAAGCGATGATTCCAATAGTTCCTGAGTGAACTAATGATGAGAATGATGGATGGAACGGTACCGCATTGCATTGCATAAAGTCGTTGTGTCGGTCTCAGTGCATTTGCATAAATCATGAATGGATTGATTTTGTGTGGAATTGTGAATGGAATTGATGAGTTGAGATATATATATATATATATATATATATATATATATATATATATATATATATATATATATATATATATATATATATATATATATATATATATATATATATATATATGTTGGTGATAATTGTAGTGTGCATGATTGATATGCCTTTGTGATGGATGTATGAAAAATGAATGGTGTTGTTTTGCAGTTGAATTATGGTGTAAGTTGTGGTGAGAATGTTTTACATGTGTATTTTTGTGTTATTATATAATTATATGCAATTGTATTATAATTGTGTTTCTCACCCTTCTACTATTTTGAATGCTCTATGAGGCATTGCAGATTAGATGCTGGAGGTCGTTTTGTGAAGCTTAGGTCTTCATTCTTTTGTCGGTCGGCTCTGATATGTAGCACAGCGTAGTCGGGGAGATCGTGTGTGATTATGTGTATATGTATATGTTCTTTTTGGATTGTATATGTATGGATCTGTATATGACAGACAAACTTTTATGATATATATATATATATATATATATATATATATGAGATTCAGTTGCAGATTTTCCGCTTTTATTCTGTATCTGAATTGTGGGTGTTAGGAACTGAGTTCCTCTGTTATGTGTTACCTGATTGTTGCATATCTATATAAGCAGGTTGTTGTATTTTGTTTCAATTGATGTGACTCCTCCGTCTATGCCATGAATGTTTTAATTATACTCTGATTATTTGTTATCGCTTTAATTAATTAGGGGTGTTACATTAAGTGGTATCAGAGCCTGGTTGTACCAGTTTGTGTCAGTTCATGCCAGTCCGTGTCGGTCTTTGTGTTTGGGTGAGCAGTTTGTTTAACCATAGTTGCTATTATTGGATATGAACAGAATATGGCTGGTAGGAATGATGCTGCTCTTGCTGCTGCTATGCAAGCTATGGCTCAGGCTGTGCGGGGTGCACCTAATGCTGGTGGGAATGATGAGTTCAGGAAGAACAAACCGCCTATCTTCAAAGGGAGACATGATCCTGATGGTGCTCAGATTTGGCTTAAGGAGATTGAAAGAATCTTTCGAGTGATGGACTGTGCTGAGGAACATAAGGTGAGATTGGGCACTCACATGTTGTAGAAGGAGGCTGATGTTTGGTGGGTTAGTAAGTGTGATGTTTGGGAAGCTGCAGGTGAAGAGGTCACTTGGACTTTGTTTAGCAGGGAGTTTTTGAGGAAGTATTTTCCTGAAGATGTTAGAGGAAAGAAGGAAATAGAGTTCTTGGAGTTGAAACAAGGTAACATGTCTGTTGTGGATTACACTGCTAGGTTTGTGGAGCTTGTTCAGTTTTATCCATATTATGCTGAAGCGACTGCGGAGTTTTCCAAATGTGTGAAGTTTGAGAACGGATTGCATCCTGAGATCAAGCAGGCAATCGATTATCAAAGGATTAGAAGGTTTTCTTATTTGGTGGATTGTTGTTGAATTTATGAGGAGGATAGCAAAGCTCGTTCTACTCACTATAAGAGTGTGAACGAAAGGAAAGGGAAGCAACCGTTTCGTGGTGGTCCTTATGTGTCACCAGCTGACAAGGGTAAGCAAAGGGGTAGTTTTGATAAAAGGCCAAGTGAGGGAGGTATGTCTAATCCTCTGAGATGTTTTAGGTGTGGTGACTTAGGACATCGTCAGTTTGAATGTAGAAAGGATATAAGGAAGTGTTTCAATTGTGGAGGTATAGGACATGTCGCAGCTGATTGTAAGAGGAATGTGGTGAAGTGTTTCAACTGTGGTGAACCTGGTCATGTTAGTACTAAGTGTCCGAAACCAAAGCAAGCTCAAGCTGGAGGGAAAGTATTTGCATTGGCAGAAACTCAGACTACTAGTGTAGACCGTCTGATCAGAGGTACTTGTTTTATTAATAGTATGCCTTTAGTTGCTATTATTGATACCGACGCGACTCATTCGTTTATTTCGTCTGAGTGCGCGAAGTATTTTAATCTTTTGTTGTCATCGATGGGTGGAGAGATGGTTATTGATACTCCAACAATGGGGTCGGTAACTACTTCTTTGGTTTGTCTAAGTTGTCCTTTGACCATTTATGGTAAAGATTTCGAGATGGATTTGGTGTGTTTGCTGTTGGAGGGTTTAGATGTGGTTCTGGGAATGAATTGGTTGCAGTTCAATCGAGTTCATATTGATTGTTATCATAAGTTGGTGCGATTTCCTTCTCTTGAGGAAGACGAGGAATCGAGTTTCGTATCTACCAAAGAGTTAAAGAAACTTTTGGCGGATGAAGCTCAGTTGCTCGGGTTGTTTGCATCGTTGACAGTGGATAGTCTAGTTGCACTTGATGTGTTTTCAGTTGTGTGTGAATTTCTAGAGGTGTTTCCAGAGGATATTTCAGATGTGCCTCCAGAAAGAGAGGTGGAGTTTTCTATAGATCTAGTTCCTGGTACTAGACCTGTGTCTATGGAACCTTATCGTATGTCGGCATCTGAGTTGGTTGAGTTGAAGAAGCAGTTGAATGAATTGTTAGAGAAGAGGTTTGTGAGGCCGAGTGTATCGCCTTGGGGTGCTCTAGTTCTTTTGGTGAAGAAGAAAGATGGAAGTATGAGATTGTGTATTGATTATCGCCAGCTGAATAAGGTGACGATTAAGAATAAGTATCCTCTTCCGAGAATTGATGATTTGATGGACCAGTTGGTAGGTGCGTGTGTGTTTAGTAAAATTAATTTGAGGTCGGGTTATCATCAGATTAGAGTGAAAGAGGAAGATATTCAGAAGACAGCTTTTAGGACACGCTACGGACATTACGAATATTCTGTGATGCCGTTCGGGGTTTCTAATGCGCCAAGTGTGTCTATGGAATATATGAATCGTATTTTCCATGAGCATTTGGATCGATTTGTTGTTGTGTTTATTGATGACATCTTGATTTATTCTAAGTCTCGGGAGGAACATGCGGAACATTTGCGTGTTGTGTTGCAAATCTTGAAGGAGAAGAGACTTTATGCCAAGTTGTCCAAGTGTGAGTTCTGGTTGTCAGAAGTGAGTTTTCTTGGGCATGTGATTTCAGGTAATGGTATTGCTGTGGATCCATCAGAAGTAGATGCAGTTCTACAATGGGAGGCTCCTAGATCTGTTACTGAAATTAGAAGCTTTTTGGGTTTAGCTGGATATTATCGGAGATTCATTGAATGCTTTTCCAAGTTAGCACTTCCTTTGACCCAGATGACTTGTAAAGGTAAAGCATTCATTTGGGATATTCAGTGTGAGGAAAGTTTTAGTGAGCTGAAGAGAAGATTGACTACTGCTCCGATTTTGGTCTTACCAAATCCTACTGAACCGGTTGTGGTGTATTGTGATGCGTCTTCGATTGGTTTAGGTGGAGTGTTGATGCAAGAAGGTAAGGTTGTGGCTTATGCTTCGAGCCAATTGTGGGTTCATGAGATGAATTACCCTACTCATGATTTGGAATTAGCGGCTGTGGTTTTTGTATTGAAAATTTGGAGGCATTATCTCTATGGTACAAGATTCGAAGTCTTTAGTGATCATAAGAGTTTGAAATACTTGTTTGATCAGAAAGAGTTGAATATGAGGCAACGGAGATGGTTGGAATTTTTGAAGGACTACGATTTTGGCTTGAATTACCATCCTGGTAAAGCTAATGTGGTAGCCGATGTGTTAAGCCAGAAATCTTTGCATATGTCCGCTTTGATGGTTAAAGAGTGGGAACTTTTGGAAGCATTTAGAGATTTGAGTTTGGTGTGTGAGTTGACATCTGACAGTGTGAGGCTTGGTATGTTAAAGGTTACTAATGATTTTCTGTTGACCGTTAGCGAGAAACAGAAGTTGGATGTGAAATTTGTTGATTTGATGACGGTTGGAGATCAAAGTGTGAATGATGACTTTAAAGTGGATGATAAGGGTGTTTTGAGATTCCGTGGTAGAATTTGTATTCCTGATGATTCAGACTTGAAAAAGATGATTTTAGAGGAAGGACACCGGAGTAGTTTGAGTATACATCCAGGAGCTAATAAGATGTATCAAGATTTGAAGAAGATCTTTTGGTGGTCCAGATTGAAGAAGGATGTGGCTCAGTTTGTTTATGCGTGTTTGACGTGTCAGAAGTCGAAGGTAGAACATCAAAAGCCTAGTGGATTATTGCAACCGTTGGATATTCCCGAGTGGAAATGGGACAGCATTTCTATGGATTTTGTGACAGGGTTGTCGAATACATAGAGGGGACATAATGCCATTTGGGTAGTTGTGGATAGGCTGACTAAATTGGCGCATTTTATTCTGATTGACATCAGTTTTTCTTTGGAGAGGTTGGCTGAGATTTATATCCGTGTGATTGTGAAGCTACATGGTGTTCCGTTGTGTATTGTTTCAGATCGAGATCCGAGGCTTACTTCCAGATTTTGGGAAAGTTTGCAAAAGGCTTTAGGTTCCAAGTTAAGGTTGAGTTCTGCTTATCATCCTCAGACGGATGGTCAGACTGAGAGAACTATTCAGTCGTTGGAAGATTTGCTGAGAGCTTGTGTTCTTGAGCAAGGTGGTGCTTGGGATAGTTATCTTTTGTTGGTGGAATTCACGTATAACAACAGTTTCCATTTGAGTATTGGAATGACACCTTTTGAAGCATTGTATGGAAGGAGATGTCGAACACCTTTGTGTTGGCATGAATCGGGTGAGAGTTCGGTGGTTGGACCGGAGTTAGTGCAACAAACTACGGAAAAGGCTAAACTTATTCGTGAGAAAATGAAGGCTTCTCAGAGTAGGCAGAAGAGTTATCATGATTGAAGGAGGAAAGATCTTGAGTTTTAAGAAGGCGATCATGTATTTTTGAGAGTTACACCGGTGACGGGTGTTGGTCGTGCATTGAAGTCGAAGTAGCTTACTTCTCGGTTTATTGGTCCTTACCAGATATCTGCGAGAGTGGGCATTGTGGCTTATCGGGTGGCGTTGCCGCCGAGTCTTTCGAATTTGCATGATGTGTTCCATGTTTCACAGCTTCAGAAGTGTGTTCCGGATCCGTCGCACGTGATTTCGATGGATGAGGTTGAGGTAAGGGAGAACGTTACGGTTGAGGCATTACCGGTGAGAATTTTGGATCGCGAGTTAAAGCGGTTAATAAGCAAAGATATTGCGCTTGTGAAAGTAGCGTGGGGAGGCACTGCTGAGGGCAGTTTGACTTGGGAATTGGAGAGTCGGATGCGGGAGTCGTATCCGGAGTTGTTCGTCTCAGGTAATATTTTCGAGGACGAAAATTTCTAAGTGGGGGAGAGTTGTAATACTCGAGTTTTTGTTAGATTTATTTAATCGAGTCGATTTAATTATTTTTATTATTAGTTTATTTTATTCTTGACTTTTATTTGGCAATATATTATTTTTCATCGTGATTATGTTTTATCGCGTTTTGGGAGCGTTTGCGAGATATTTGAACGTAGGGGTATTTTGGTCTTTTGGCTTGGTTAGATATTTTGTTTTTCATAAAAATAGAAATAGAGAGAAAGAAAAAGAGAAAGAAAAGAAGAAAAAGGGAAAAACTTGGAGAGTAAGGAAACGATTCAACCGACTTTTGAAAACACGATTAATCGGGTAAGGGTGTGAAACTCGATTATCCTATACTTGTGTATGATTATGTATGTATGTATTTGTGTGATATTTGGTTGAAATTGGATATAGAACCAAAACCATTTATATGTTGAGATTGTTAGAATTTGATTCAAATTGTGTCCGAAATCATGTTTTAATGTTCCTAATTGCTGAGACATGTTAGATAGATGTTGTTGTGCATTCAATTGGTAATTTGTTGTTGTTTAGATGAGATTTGGAGATGATTTTGGGTGAATCCGTAGCAGAAAATTCTGCAGGAAAAATTCTGGGTTTCGCTGCCCATACGCGTCTTAGGCTTGGCATTACGCGTATTGGTTTGGGCATTACGCGTATAGCAAGGGGGAAATGAGGGAAATACGCGTATGGAACACATTTTTCACGGCCTTTTGCTGATTTGCGTAATGGTACGGGTACTTGGCAAGGCATTACGCGTATCAAGTGAGGCATTACGCGTATGGAGTTTTAGTGGAATTTTTGGGGAGAAATTAGTCTCTGCCCATACGTATAGCACTTTGGGCATTACGCATATGGAATGGGCGAGCGAGCTGGGCAGTACGCGTATGGCCCAAGGCAATACACGTATGACCAGAGATGGTGTAGAATTGTATCCGATTTTGCGTTCGATGCCGTAACTTTTGATCTGTAACTCGGATCGAGGCGTTTTTGGTACCGTTAGAAAGATATTGAGATGTTCTTTCTTATTAAAATGGGTTTGAGATTGTTGGCCGATTTAATTATGTCGGGAATTTGGAAAAGTGTCATTTTGTCGACTTTTACCGTTTTAATTTTGTGTATTTGATGTGTTATCATGCAATGTGCTTTTGATATATATCGTATGACTTGTATGCTGTGGTGTGATGTAAATACATGTGATGAAATGTTGTGATGATGGTTTGTGGCCTAAGGGCAAGAAAATGCATTGTGTTATGTTTGATTGTATATGCATGATTATGGATGTGTATATGTGTGCATCTGAATGTCATGAGTCATTGTATGCTAAGTAACATGATATGCATTCTTGTGATGTCGTGTGCCCTAGTGGGTGTGAGCGACGAAACGATTCCAGAGGGAATCTGCTATAACATCATGTGCCTTATACAAAGAGGTGTGAGTGATGATTATAGACGATCGTGTGCCTTATACAAAGAGGTGTGAGCGATCGGTCGTGTGCCTTATACAAAGAGGTGTGAGCGATCCATAAACATCGTGTGCCTTATACAAAGAGGTGTGAGCGACGGGGAACATCATTTGCCCGACGGGGAGTTACACTAAGTAACAAGCGATGATTCTAATAGTTCCTGAGTGAACTAATGATGAGAATGATGGATGGAATGGTACCGCATTGCATTGCATAGAGTCGTTGTGTCGGCCTCTGTTCATTTGCATAAATCATGAATGGATTGATTTTGTGTGGAATTATGAATGGAATTGATGAGTTGATATATATATATATATATATATATATATATATATATATATATATATATATATATATATATATATATGTTGGTGATAATTGTAGTGTGCATGATTGATATGCCTTTGTGATGGATGTATGAAAAATGAATGGTGTTGTTTTGCAGTTGAATTATGGTGTAAGTTGTGGTGAGAATGTTTTACATGTGTATTTTTTGTGTTATTATATTATTGTATGCAATTGTATTATAATTGTGTTTCTCACCCTTCTGCTGTTTTGAATGCTCTATGAGGCATTGCAGATTAGATGCTGGAGGTCTTTTTGTGAAGCTTAGGTCTTTTTGTGAAGCTTAGGTCTTCATTCTTTTGTCGGTCGGCTCTGATATGTAGCACAGGGTAGTCGGGGAGATCATGTGTGATTATGTGTATATGTATATGTTCTTTTTGGATTGTATATGTATGGCTCTGTATATGACAGACAAACTTTTATGATATATATATATATATATATATATATATATATATATATATATGAGATTCAGTTGCAGATTTTCCGCTTTTATTCCGTATCTGAATTGTGGGTGTTAGGAACTGAGTTCCTCTGTTATGTGCTACCTGATTGTTGCATATCTATATGAGCAGGTTGTTGTATTTTGTTTCAATTGATGTGACGCCTCCGTCTATGCCATGAATGTTTTAATTATACTCTGATTATTTGTTATCGCGTTAATTAATTAGGGGGATAGATTGGGGGTGTTACATGTATGGTGGCGGAGGCACGTAGGGTGTTTCTTTCTCTAAGGCCTCTTCGCTTTTATCTTCCTTATCGCTAGTTGGTTCTCTCACTTTTTCAGTTCCCTTTGATGAATTTTGGTGCATGGCTGAATTTTGGAATCTTGGGTCAACTGGTACATCGTATTTTGTTCCGCTTCGCAAAGTGATAGCATTAGCATGACCTTTTGGATTTGGTTCGGGTTGGCCAGGAAATGCTCCAGCGTGGGCTGCTATAGTTGATTATTGTTGGGCTACTTGAGAAATTTTCGTTTCCAACATTTTGTTGTGAGTAGCCATAGCATCAAGTTTACTCGACATTTGTTTCATCAATTCACTCGTATGAGCGTTTTGATTTGCGAATTATTTGTTTTGTTGAACTTGAGCATTTATAAAGTTTTCCATCATGATTTCCAGATTTGATTTCCTAGGTGGTTGCGGTGCAGACGGTGGTTGTTTCTGGTAACCAGGTGGAATAACAAGTGTTGGGTTTGGTGGTTGTAAGGCATTGTTGTTTTTGTATGAAAAATTCGGGTGATTTCTCCTGCCAGGATTGTAAGTGTTTGAATACGAGTTTCCTTGAGCATAGTTCACTTGGTCGGTAGAAGTACCAGCTAATACTTGAAATTCTGCGTTTGTGTGCCCAGGGGTTCCACATATTTCATAATTGGGTGTAACTGCAGCTACGGTAGCTGCGGGTGGTGCTATTGCTAAACTTTCGATTTTATGCGTAAGTGCATCCACTCTATCATTGACATTGTCTAAACCATTGACTTCGTACATTCCCCCTTTTAGAGTTGACTTCTCTACACCAGCACATTCACTTCCCCATTGGAAATGGTTTTGAGCCATAATCTCAATAATTTCATAGGCTTCCTCATACGGTTTGTCCATTAGAGCACCGCCAACTGCTGCGCTCAGATTCATTTTGGTATTGTATAGCAGACCATTATAAAAGGTATGGATTATCAGCCATTCTTCAATTCCATGGTGTGGGAAAAACCTCATCATGTCCTTGTATCTCTCCCAAGGGTCGAAAAGAGATTCGTTATCTTTTTGCTTAAATTCGTTGATTTGAGCTCTTAACATAGCTGTCTTGCTTGGTGGGAAATATCGGGCTAAGAAGACTTTCTTTAACTCATCCAATGTTGTTACTGAGTTGGACTGTAGAGACTAGAGCCAAGCTCTAGCTCTATCTCTCAAGGAAAATGGAAAAAGTCTTAATCTTATTGCTTCAGGGCTGACACCATTTGCTTTCACGGTGTCTGCGTATTGCACAAATATTGACAAATGTAAATTTGGATCGTCCGTAGCATTGCCTGAAAACTGGTTCTGTTGAACTGCTGATATCAGTGATGGTTTCAGTTTGAAATCATTTTAGTTAATAGCAGGGGCAACAATGCTATTATGTGGTTCTTCTTATGATAGAACAGCATAATACTTCAGAGGGAGGCCTCTCGGTCCTTCGGCCATGATTTGTTCTGGTTCTGATTTGGGTTCCGAATTTGAGTAAGGAATAATAGGGTCTGGAAGATTAAATCTAATACAAAATTTGTTAATTCGATGTCTTAGACTTATATAACTTTCGATTTCATCAATTGGTCGCTCCAACTCTTCGCCTTGTGAGCGAGTGCTTGGCATACAATCGACAATTTAAAAGATAAAATAGTTGCCTTAGTATATACTGCGCAACGGAAGATTCACAATATTGACTAAATATGTGTCATACCCCAAATTTTGACCACTAAGATTTCCCATCATTGTGCAAATCATCATCACAATATGGAGGAACCATCATACCTCATCAATCTCCCCAAAGATGGGTGAGCATTCACTACTATCAAAACTAGGGTTTCAAGCCCTCTCAGAGCCTTAGACAAAAGATCAATCAAGGAATGACATGATCTTCAACTTGTTTAACCTCTCAAACATCCACAATGGATCAAGAGGACTCCCACAGCAAGAATCAAGCACAAGGCTGCAACATTCCAAGTGGATTAAGCCTCAAGATTGCCAGTGTCACCAAATTAGGGTTTTGGTCTACCAGGGCCTCCAGATGGAAATTTTCCTCTGGGCATGAGCGAATGCTTCAAAGCATATCCTAAGATACTCCAAGGGACATCATGAACCCAATCATCAAGTCAATTTAGCCTAAGGGGATGCATACATAAAAAATCAGGAATTAGGGTTTCTTGACCTAATTCACCCCTAAGTTGATTTAGGTCAAGGACTTGATTTCATAGAGGATCACACAGTTTGGAATTCATCTGACAAAAGTCAACTGTGCACAAAAGTCAACTTTGACTTTTTGAGATTTTTTACAATTATGGTTCTTTGACCCTAAAATAATGTTAATGTGTGATTGGGATCATCATTCATCAAGAAAAATCAAGAAAAGTGGGATAACTTGTAAAAGGGGTAACCATAAAAAACTTAGAAATTTTCTAACTTATGGAACAAAGTGGCTAGGGTACCAACTTTGGAGGATCATAACTCCTAAACCACAAGGCCATTTCCCCCCATTCAAAGCTGAATTTGTAGCTCTCATGGCATTCTACAAAAACTTCAAACATAACTTATTCCAATTCCTCATGGATTTTAAGTTATGGAATGATCAAAATCACAAAAAGTGAAAATGTCACTTTTTTCCAACACTTAGTGAAATTTTCACTAAGTCAGAATCTGCCTTCACTTTTTTCCAAATGTAGGGGCATTTTTCACTTGGATCCAAAAAGTATCAAAACCAACTATGATCAAACAGTTGTTGTATCATATGAGGGCTTTCCAAAATGGCCAAGAACTCTATCAAATTCCACTTGAGCCATGAGATATGACAATAGTAATATGCCTTGTTGAAAACTGTCAAAGCAAGGCAGATTCGTACATTTTGCTCGATTTGCCAAATTTGTGCAAATGACAAACACACTTATCCATCTGAACACCTCAGGGGGAGACCAAGGAGGGACAAACACTGATCCATAAGCCTCCCAAGTCTTTGGAACCAAAAGTAGCATGCCAAACCTAGAAATGCCTAAAAGAGGGACAAGACTCCAATTTTGGTTTGGAGCCTTTAATGGATGCACCAAAGTGGCATGGACTCAGCCCTTCCTAACTGAATTTAGTCAAGACTTATCCAAGACCAAGGGAACCAGCAGCCTGTGCCCTAACCTCTAGTCAATGGCTATAGGAGACTTGGATTCCTATTGCTCAATATTGGCCAAACCTCTGCTGCAGTTGCCATTCACTATTGCAGCCAAAATAAACTTGCTCTACTATAAATAGAGCTCATTTGTGCTCAATTTAAGTACACCAAAGCACTACAACACTTGCTTTCCTCAAAATCTCTTTCTCTAGGCAAAAATGCCTTCTTTAGCAAGGTAACTCTGAGTTTTTGAGTTAGAGAGCAATTCCATCATAACTCATGATCCAAACACATTCAATATGTCATATCTAATCTGTCTAAACTCTCACAAGTGACCTGTAACACCAAAATCTCAAAGTCCCCTCCCAAAACCTCAAAATAGGGCCTTTTTGCATTTTTCAAGTCATGTCTTGATTCAGTCACTTTCCAAACCAGATAAAACCTCAAACACACTCCAAATATCATCCTTGAACTATCCCAAATGGTTCCCCACATCAGGAACACCATTTGAGAGAGTTGCTATTTTGGGCACTTTTGCCCCTTTTGCAAGAAAGAGCTCAAACTTGTTCCCGAGGTTTCCAGTTGATTCCAACCATCCTAAAGGCTTCTAAGAGATCATTTGAGGGTGTCCAAAGCATCAAATCATTTCTGGAACAAGGTACTTGGCAGATTGCACAAAAGCTCCAAAAGAGGTAAGCATCACAACTTGAATTCTTTGAATCATGCTTTTCTTTGATGTCCACTGATCATGCATCTCTTATACATGTTATATGTGTTATGTTTACACCAATTTATCATGTAATTCATACCTGTACCAAGAGGTAGCACAGAAAATGTAAAACATGGCCTATTTCAAAACCACTATCGGGTTTTGAGGAGGATTCATTTTCTGGAAAAACCACCACCACCATTGGATTCCTTGTGAAATTCTGGGCCAGATACATATAAATTTTGTCTCCATCCATGGAGAAATGAGAAAGTTATGGCCTTCACGTTTCTGACCAAAATCTTGCCTTGCCTTGCCTTGGCTAGGCCTAGAAAACAAGGCAAGCCTTGTATATTTGTGGTTGTGTTTCAATCAACGGATGTATCACCACGCCAGTGGTAAGGCGCGCGCCCTATACACAAGAGGTCTGGGGTTCGAATCCCCCTCACCCCAGACTCTCTTTTTTACCACTTTTTCATGTTTTTCCATATTTTATTATTTTTCATATTATTTTTAATGATTTGAAAAATTAATAACTCCCTCAATTTTAATTATTTTTGATTGGTTCTTTTTGCAAAAAATCAAAAAAATGTTGAAATATTTTATTCCACAAAAAAATCAAATTTATATTATTTATTTAATATAATTAGTATTTTTGTGAATAAATTCATTTTTTAATTGTTTTTTAAACATTTAAAAGTGAATATTTACCTTGAAAATCAAAACCAAATGAGTTTTAATTAATCTTGTGATTAAAACCTCATTTTTCAAACCTTAAACAAAATTCACAAGTGGTTTATTCAAACTCATTGGGTATTTTTATCATTTTTATTGATTTTCTTTAAATAATCACTTTTAAAGAAAAACAAAATTAGGGTTTCTTTGATTTTCACCCTCACAAATCATTTAAAAACACTTTGGGCCTCTATTAGAGTGTAAGACCCAACCCTTTTTGAAAACCAAAATTATTTGGGCCTCAGTGTATTGTATAAGTCCTGACACCATCAAAAAGTTCGGCGCGATCGTCGTCTTTTTAACAAAATTACATGGGCCTTTCCTTGAGCTGTAAGCCCCACCACTTGTACAAAAATAAACCTTTGGGCCTATAATAGAGTGTAAGACCCATCCCTTGTACAGATAACCTTTTTGGGCCTTAATGCATTGTATAAGACCCAGTACGTTAAAGAAATCTCGGCGCGGTCGTCATTTTTCAAACAAAACCCTTTGGGCCTACCCTCGTGTTATAAGCCTCATTCCTTTTCTTTAAATCACCTTTGGGCCTCTTGAGAGAGTGTAAGACCCATCCCTTTGTACAGAAAACCTTGTTGGGCCTCAGTCACTTGTATAAGTCCCTGTACAAATTTAAAACATCAATGCAAGCACTGATAAAACCTTGGGTCTCTCCTTGAGCTGTAAGCCCCAACAATCTTTTCAAAGCACTTTCTCCTTTGATTTAGAAATATAATATTGTTATCAAAGCTTTCTTTGTTAAACAACTAACAAAACAACATGGAAGCTCTACAACCGAGTAAGTGTTTACCCGCTTTCTTTATCCGCTTTCATATATGTATAACTGTATTGTGGGGCAGCTCACTGTAAGTCTTTTTTCACAAACTTTTATATACTTGTCAAATATCAACTGTGTAATACTAGTATAGTTATTTAGAGTTTTCCCCGGCAACTACGTCTAGCACTAGGTAAAGCCCAGTTGGTCACTCTTAAATACAAACAAAACTAGATCCCCATAGGATTACCAGACACAGTCTTCGCTCTTCTTGGGGTTAAACAATATGGAGACATGAAAGGAAGCGTTCTCGGTGAACCCTTTCTCAGACTGTCACTCTTAGAAATTGTCAAAGAAACTCTACTCCCCAGAGTT
Organism: Lathyrus tuberosus; assembly: GCA_022829125.1. Taxonomy (NCBI): domain Eukaryota; kingdom Viridiplantae; phylum Streptophyta; class Magnoliopsida; order Fabales; family Fabaceae; genus Lathyrus; species Lathyrus tuberosus. Next base: position 17,927,747 of record JALAZF010000018.1, read on the forward strand.
GATCTATTCTCCTTGAATAACATCTCTTGAGTTTCTTCCAAATTCTCGGACTTTCCTGGCTTGATCTATTCTCGGTGAATAGTATGTCTTGAACTTCTCGGGGTTTGGGGATCCACAGGCTTCTTAAAAGCATCCCCGCTTCCTCTTGGGCGTTGTACAAGGACCCTTCGGCTTCTTAGAAGTTCTCATGCCTTCTCTTGGGCTTAGTACAAGGACCCAGAGACCTCTACAGGTATAGGAACAGAACCTAGTCATCAATTTGCTAGAGCTGTCTTTCTGAGTCAAGTGTCAGACCTGTTAATGGGTTGACCTTCATCCCTTAACACACCAGCCTTCTCTTGGGCATCATACAAAGATCACTCACTATCTGAGAATCGATTTCTCAAAACACCAGTAGACTTGGACAATCTCAATACCCATTGGATTTCCCATTTCCTTAAAGAACAGGAAATAACCCGGATTAGTACCAAAGCACAACAATACCGTTAATCTTTCCTTCATAAGAACTTATTTTCTTTTTTATCCAACATACTGGACCTGTTGTAACGCCCCAGTTTTAGTTATTTTTATTTAATTGAGTCGTTTTGATTATTTTATTATTATATTATTTTATTTTTGACTTTTATTCGAAAATATGTTATTTTTCATCGAGATTATATTTTATCGCGTTTTGGGAGTGTTTGCGAGATATTTGAGTGTAGGGGTATTTTGGTCTTTTGGTTGGGTAGATATTATATTTTCCATATAATAGAATAGAAAGAGAGAAAAATAGAAAGGAAAGAAAAAGAAGAGAAGAAAAAGAGGAAGAAAGAAAAGAGAAAGAAAAGGAGAAAGAGAGAAAATTTGGAAAATCTAAGAACCGATTCAACCGACTTTTCTAAACACGATTTAATCGGGTAAGGGTGCGAAACTCGATTATACTATGCTTGTGTATGATTATATATGTGTGTATTGGATTGTTTGTTGTGTTTTCATAGTTTTCGATTCTAGGTCGATAGAGAGAAATCGATGTTTTCGCGGTTGGAAATCGATGTAAATGCGGTAGAATACTTGTTACTATGATTAGACTAGGTTCTGATTGTTATATGTTGGTTTGGAAATGTTTTGGTTGAGAAAATATCATTTTGGGTTGTGTAACAGCGCTGCTGGGATTTCTGGTTTTCGCAGGTTCGCACTGCGAATCCCCTAGCGAAGGGGGAAAGCGAGCATTCGATGGCTATTCGCACTGCGAAGGTGGGGGCGAGCATTCGCCAGAGGTTCGCACTGCGAACTTTGGGTTATTTTGTGTTGTTTGCTCTCTGACTTGGTTCGCTGGGGAACTCGCACTGCGAAGGGTGTAGCGAAGTTTCGCTGAATGGTTCGCACTGCGAACGTTGGGAATTTTATAGGCTATTTTCAGTTCTGACTTGGTTCGCTGGGACATTCGCACTGCGAATGAAGAAGCGAAGGACTCGCTAGGAGATTCGCAATGCGAATGTGGCCGTTTTTCCCAATTTGTTTTCTTTATAACTTTTGATCCGTGAGTCGGTTTGAGGCGTGATTTGGTGCGTTGGAAAGCTTTTGACGTGTTCTTTCTTATATTAATGGTTCAAGATTATTAGCTGATTTAGTTATGTCAAGAATTTGGAATGTGCTATTGTTGGCTTTTATTGTTTTAATGATGTGCATTTGACGTGTTATTATGCAATATGCGTGTGATATGTACTGTATGACTGGTGTGATGTTAATTGATGTGAATGTATGTGTTTGGATGGTGTAATGATGGTTTGTGGCCGTATGGCAAATAAATGCATTATTTTGGGCTTGAAATGCAAAACATGATTATTGTTGATGGAGATTGTTGCATATATGTGTGCATTTGAATGTCATGAGTCATGGTATGCCAAGCATCATGATATGCATTCTTGTGATGTCGTGTGCCCGTGTGGAGTGTGAGCGACGAATCGATTCCAGAGGGAATCCGCTATAAGATTGTGTGCCCGTGTGGGGTATGAGCGATGGTTATAGACGATCGTGTGCCCGTGTGGGGTGTGAGCGATCGGGTCGTGTGCCCGTGTGGGGCGTGAGCGATCCATAAACGCCGTGTGCCTTATACAAAAAAGGTGTGAGCAACGGGGAACATCGTATGCCCGACGAGGAGTTACAATAAGTAACGAGCGATGGTTCCAATAGTTCCTGAGTGAACTGGTGTTGAGAAATTATGGATGAATGGTACCGCATGTGCATATGCATGGAGTCGTTGTGTCGGCCTCTTTGAATTTGCATAACTCATGAATGGTTTGATTGTGTGTGGAATTGTGAATGAAATTGATGAGTTGATTTATGAATATACGTGTTGGTGATAATTGATTTGTGTATGATTGATATGCTTTTGTGACCGATATGTGAGAAAATTAATTGTGTTGGTTTGTAATTGGATTATGGCGTATAATGTGGTGAGAATATTATGGTTGTGTAATTGTGTGTTATTATATACTTATATGCAATTATATTATGATTGTGTTTCTCACCCTTCTGCTGTCTTTTATACTCTATGAGGCATTGCATATTAGATTGCTGGAGGGCTTTTTATGAAGCTTAAGTCTTCATTCTTTTGTCGGTCGGCTCTGATATGTAGCACCGGGTAATCGGGGTGATCGAGTGTGATTATTTTGTATTATGTATATGTATCTTTTGGATTGTACATGTATGATGTTGGATATGACAGGCAAACTTTTTATATATATACGTGAGATTCAGTTAGGGATCTTCCGCTTCTATTCTGTAATTGAATTGTGGGTTGTAGGAACTCAGTTCCTTTGTTTTGTGCTACTTGAATTGTTGCATATCTATATGAGCAGGTTGTGGTATGTTTGTTTCAAATTAATGTGACCCCTCGGTCTATGCCGTGAATTTTAATTATACTCTGATTAATTGTTATCGCTTTAATAGCTTGGGGGTATAGATTAGGGGTGTTACATTAAGTGGTATCAGAGCCAGTCCGTGTCAGTTTGTGTCAGTCCTTATTGGTCTTTGTGGTTCGGTGAGCTGTTTGTTTAACCATAGTTGCTGTTATTAGAAATGAACAGAATATGGCTGGTAGGAATGACACTGCTTTAGCTGATGCGATGCAAGTTATGGCTTGGGCTGTGCAGGGTGCACCTAATGCTGCTGGTAATGATGAGTTCAGGAAGAACAAACCGCCTATCTTCAAAGGAAGATATGATCCTAATGGTGCACAAATTTGGCTGAAAGAGATTGAAAGAATTTTCTGAGTGATGGATTGTGATGAGGATCAGAAGGTGAGACTGGGAACTCACATGTTACTGGAAGAAGCTGATGATTGGTGGGTTAGTACTCGTCAGGTGTTGGAAGCTGCAGAGGAGGAGATTACTTGGGCTGTGTTTAGCATTGAGTTTCTGAGGAAGTATTTTCCTGAAGATGTAAGAGGAAAAAAGGAAATTGATTTCTTGGAATTGAAATAAGGTAGTATGTCTGTTGTTGATTATACTGCTAAGTTTGTGGAGCTGGTGCAGTTTTATCCCCATTATGCTGAAGTGACTGCGGAATTTTCTAAGTGTGTGAAGTATGAGAACAGATTGAGTCCTGAGATAAAGCAGGTAATCGGTTACCAAAGGATTCGAAGGTTTTTAGACTTGGTGGATTGTTGTAGGATTTATGAAGAAGATAGTAAAGCTCGTTCTACTCACTATAAGAGTGTGAGCGAGAGGAAAGGGAAGCAACAGTTCCGTGGTGGTCCTTATGTGACACCAGCTGATAAGGGTAAGCAAAGGGGTACTTTTGATCGAAGGCCCAGTGGAGGAGGTATGTCTAATTCTTTGAGATGTTATAGATGTGGTGAATTGGGACATCGTCAGTTCGAATGTAGGAAAGATATGAGGAAGTGTACCAATTGTGGAGGTTTAGGGCATGTAGCGGCTGATTGTAAGAGGCAGAATGTGGTGAAGTGTTTCAACTGTGGTGAACCAGGTCATATTAGTACGAAGTGTCCGAAACCGAAGCAAGCTCCAGGTGGTGGGAAAGTTTTTGCCTTGGCGGGGACTCAGACTTTAAGTGCAGACCGTCTGATCCGAGGTACTTGTTTTATTAATAGTATGCCTTTAGTTGCTATTATTGATACTGGAGCGACTCATTCGTTTATTTCGTCTGAGTGCGCGAAGCGTTTGAATCTTTTGTTGTCTTCGATGGATGGTGAGATGGTTATTAATACTCCAGCAATGGGGTCAGTAACTACTTCTTTGGTTTGTTTAAGTTGTCCTTTGACCATATATGGTAAAGACTTTGAGATGGATTTGGTGTGTTTGTCATTGGAAGGGTTAGATGTGGTTTTGGGAATGAATTGGTTACAATTTAATCGGGTTCATATTGATTATTATCATAAGCTAGTAAGATTTCCTTCTCTTGAGGAAGACGAAGACTCGAGTTTATTATCTACCAAAGAGTTGAAGAAACTTTTGGCGGATGAAGCTCAGTTGTTTGGGTTGTTTGCATCGTTGACTGTGGATAGTCAAGTTTCACTTGATGTGTTTCCTGTTGTGTGTGATTTTTCGGAAGTGTTTCCTGAGGATATTTCAGATGTGCCGCTAGAGAGAGAGGTGGAGTTTTCTATAGATCTAGTTCTGGGTACTAGACCTGTATCGATGGCACCATATCGAATGTCGGCATATGAGTTGGTTGAGTTAAAGAAGCAATTGAATGAATTATTGGAAAAGAGGTTTGTGAGACCAAGTGTGTCGCCTTGGGGTGCTCCAGTTTTATTGGTGAAAAAGAAAGATGGAAGTATGCAGTTGTGTATTGATTATCACCAGTTGAATAAGGTGACGATTAAGAATAAGTATCTGCTTCTGAGAATTGATGATCTGAGGGATCAGTTGGTTGGTGCGTGTGTGTTTAGTAAGATTGCCTTGAGGTCAAGGTATCATCAGATAAGGGTGAAAGAGGAAGATATTTAGAAGACGGCTTTTAGGACACGGTACGGTCATTATGAATATTCTGTGATGCCGTTCGGGGTTTCTAATGCGCCAGGTGTGTTTATGGAATATATGAATCGTATTTTCCATGAGCATTTGGATCGATTTGTTGTTATGTTTATTGATGACATCTTGATTTATTCTAAGTCCCGGGAGGAACACACAGAGCATTTGTGTATTATTTTGTAGGTTTTGAAGGAAATGAAACTTTTTACCAAACTGTCCAAGTGTGAATTCTGGTTGTCAAAAGTGAGTTTTCTTGGACACGTAATTTCAGGTAATGGTATTGCTGTGGATCCATCTAAAGTAGAGGCATTTCTACAATGGGAGGCTCCGAGATCCGTTACTGAAATTCGAAGCTTTTTGGGATTAACCGGATATTATCGAAGGTTTATTGAAGGTTTTTCTAAGCTAGCACTTCCTTTGACCCAGTTGACTTGTAAAGGCAAAGCATTCATTTGGGATATTCATTGTGAGGAAAGTTTTAATGAGCTGAAGAGAAGATTGACGATAGCTCCGATTTTGATTCTACCGGATCCTAATGAACTGTTTTTGGTGTATTGTGATGCGTCTTTGATTGGTCTAGGTGGTGTGCTGATGCAAGAAGGTAAGGTGGTGGCTTATGCTTAGAGGCAATTGAGGGTTCATGAGAAAAATTATCCTACTCATGATCTTTGAGTTAGTGGCTGTAGTTTTTGTGTTGAAAATTTGGAGGCATTATCTCTATGGTGCAAGATTCGAAGTCTTTAGTGATCATAAAAGTTTAAAATACTTGTTTGATCAGAAAGAGTTGAATATGAGGCAACGTAGATGGTTGGAATTTTTGAAGGACTACGACTTTGGCTTGAATTACCATCCGGGTAAAGCTAATATGGTAGCTGATGCGTTGGGTCTGAAATCGTTGCATATGTCCGCTTTGATGGTTAAAGAGTGGGAACTTTTGGAATCGTTTAGAGATTTGAGTTTGGTATGTGAATTGACATCGGATAGCGTAAGGCTTGGAATGTTGAGGGTTACTAATGATTTTCTGTTGACGGTTAGTGAGAAACAGAAGATGGATGTGAAATTTGTGGATTTGATGGCGGTTGAAGAGAAAAGTGTGAATAAGGACTTTAAAGTGGACGATAAAGGTGTTTTGAGGTTCCGAGGTCGAATTTGTATTCCGGATGATGCGGAGTTGAAAAGGATGATTCTGGAGGAAGGACACCGAAGTAATTTGAGTATACATCTGGGAGCTAATAAGATGTACCAAGATTTGAAGAAGATTTTCTGGTGGTCTGGATTGAAGAGAGATGTGGCTCAGTTTGTGTATGCATGTTTGACTTGTCAGAAATCGAAGGTAGAACATCTGAGGCCTAGTGGTTTTTTGCAACCGTTAGATATTCCTGAGTGGAAGTGGGATAACATTTCCATGGATTTTGTGACGGGGTTGCCGAATACTCATCGAGGGCATAATGCTATTTGGGTGGGTGTAGATAGGCTGACTAAATTGGCTCATTTCATTCTGATTGACATCAGTTTTTCTTTGGAGAGGTTGGCTGAGATTTACATCAGTGTGATTGTGAAGTTGCATGGTGTTCCGTTAAGTATTGTTTCTGATCGAGATCCAAGGTTTACCTCGAGATTTTGGGAAAGTTTACAAAAGGCTTTGAGTTCTAAATTGAGATTGAGTTCGGCTTATCATCCGCAGACAGATGGACAGACGGAGAGAACGATTCAGTCGTTGGAAGACTTATTGCGGGCTTGTGTTCTTGAACAAGGTGGTGCGTGGGATAGTTATCTTGCGTTGATTGAATTCACGTATAATAACAGTTTCCATTCGAGTATTGGAATGGCACCGTTTGAAGCGTTGTATGGACGGGGGTGTCGAACACCATTGTGTTGGCACGAATCCGGTGAGAGTGCGGTGGTTGGACCGGAGTTGGTGCAACAGACTACGGAAAAGGTGAAGCTTATTCGCGAGAAAATGAAGGCTTCTCAGAGTAGGCAAAAGAGTTATCATGATCGAAGAAGGAAAGATCTTAAGTTTCAAGAGGGCGATCATGTATTTTTGAGAGTTACGCCGGTAACGGGTGTTGGCCGTGCATTGAAATCGAAGAAGCTTACTTCTCAGTTTATTGGTTCTTACCAGATATCCGCGAGAGTTAGTGCTGTGGCTTATAGGGTGGCGTTGCCGCCGAGTCTGTCGAATTTGCATGATGTATTCCATGTTTCACAGCTTCGGAAGTATGTTTCGGATCTGTCGCATGTGAATCTGATGGATGAGGTGGAGGTAAGGGAGAACCTTACGGTTGAGGCGTTGCCAGTTAGGATTTTGGATCGTGAGTCGAAGTGGTTGAGGGGCAAGGATATTGCACTGGTGAAGGTAGCTTAGGGAGGCGCTGCTGAGGGCAATTTGACTTGGGAGTTGGAGAATCAGATGCGGGAGTCGTATCCAGAGTTGTTCGTCTCAGGTATTATTTTCGAGGACGAAAATTTCTAAGTGGGGGAGAGTTGTAACGCCCCAGTTTTAGTTATTTTTATTTAATTGATTCGTTTTGATTATTTTATTATTATTTTATTTTATTTCTGACTTTTATTCGAAAATATGTTATTTTCATCGAGATTATATTTTATCGTGTTTTGGGAGCGTTTACTAGATATTTGAGTGTAGGGGTATTTTGGTGTTTTGGTTGGGTACATATTATATTTTCCATATAATAGAATAGAAAGAGAGAAAAATAGAAAGGAAAGAAAAAGAAGAGAAGAAAAAGAGGAAGAAAGAAAAGAGAAAGAAAAGGAGAAAGAGAGAAAATTTGGAAAATCTAAGAACCGATTCAACCGACTTTTCTAAACATGATTTAATCAGGTAAGGGTGCGAAACTCGATTATACTATGCTTGTGTATGATTATGTATGTGTTTATTGGATTATTTGTTGTGTTTTCATAGTTTTTGATTCTAGGTCGATAGAGAGAAATCAATGTTTTCGCGGTTGGAAATCGATGTAAATGCGGTAGAATACTTGTTACCATGATTAGACTAGGTTCTGATTGTTATATGTTGGTTTGGAAATGTTTTGGTTGAGAAAATATCATTTTGGGTTGTGTAACAGCGCTGTTGGGATTTCTGGTTTTCGCAGGTTCGCACTGCAAATCCCCTAGCGAAGGGGAAAGAGAGCATTCGCTGGCTATTTGCACTGCGAAGGTGGGGGCGAGCATTCGCCAGAGGTTCGCACTGCGAACTTTGGGTTATTTTGTGTTGTTTGCTCTCTGACTTGGTTCGCTGGGGAACTCGCACTGCGAAAGGTGTAGCGAAGGTTCGCTGGATGGTTCGCACTGCGAACGTTGGGAATTTTATAGGCTATTTTCAGTTCTGACTTAGTTCGCTGGGACATTCTCACTGCGAATGAAGAAGCGAAGGACTCGCTAGGAGATTCGCAATGCGAATGTGACCGTTTTTCCCAATTTGTTTTCTTTATAACTTTTGATCCGTGAGTCGGTTTGAGGCGTGATTTGGTGCGTTGCAAAGCTTTTGGCGTGTTCTTTCATATATTAATGGTTTCAAGATTGTTAGCCGATTTAGTTATGTCGAGAATTTGGAATGTGCTATTGTTGGCTTTTATTGTTTTAATGATGTGCATTTGACGTGTTATTATGCAATATGCGTGTGATATGTACTATATGACTGGTGTGATGTTATGTGATGTGAATGTATGTGTTTGGATGGTGTAATGACGGTTTGTGGCCGTATGGCAAATAAATGCATTATTTTGGGCTTGAAATGCAAAACATGATTATTGTTGATGGAGATTGTTGCATATATGTGTGCATTTGAATGTCATGAGTCATGGTATGCCAAGCATCATGATATGAATTCTTGTGATGTCGTGTGCCCGTGTGGGGTGTGAGCGACGAATCGATTCCAGAGGGAACCTGCTATAAGATCATGTGCCCGTGTGGGGTGTGAGTGATGGTTATAGACGATCGTGTGCCCGTGTGGGGTGTGAGCGATCGGGTCGTGTGCCCGTGTGGGGTGTGAGAGATCCATAAACGTCGTGTGTGTTATACAAAAAAGGTGTGAGCGACGGGGAACATCGTATGCCCGATGGGGAGTTACACTAAGTAACGAGCGATGCTTCCAATAGTTCCTGAGTGAACTGGTGTTGAGAAATGATGGATGGATGGTACCGCATGTGCATATGCATGGAGTCGTTGTGTCGGCCTCTTTGCATTTGCATAACTCATGAATGGTTTGATTGTGTGTGGAATTGTGAATGAAATTGATGAGTTGATTTATGAATATACGTGTTGGTGATAATTGATTTGTGTATGATTGATATGCTTTTGTGACCGATATGTGAGAAAATTCATTGTGTTGGTTTGTAATTGGATTATGGCGTATAATGTGGTGAGAATATTATGGTTGTGTAATTGTGTGTTATTATATACTTATATGTAATTATATTATGATTGTGTTTCTCACCCTTCTGTTGTTTTTAATGCTCTATGAGGCATTGCAGATTAGATTGCTGGAGGGCTTTTTGTGAAGCTTAGGTCTTCATTCTTTTGTCGGTCGGCTCTGATATGTAGCACCGGGTAGTCGGGGTGATTGAGTGTGATTATTTTGTATTATGTATATGTATCTTTTGGATTGTACATGTATGATGTTGGATATGACAGGCAAACTTTTTATATATATACGTGAGATTCAGTTACGGATCTTTCGCTTCTATTCTGTAATTGAATTGTGGGTTGTAGGAACTCAGTTCCTTTATTTTGTGTTACCTGAATTGTTGCATATCTATATGATCGGTTTGTGGTATGTTTGTTTCAAATTGATGTGACCCCTCGGGCTATTCCGTGAATTTTAATTATACTCTGATTAATTGTTATCACTTTAATAGCTTGGGGGTATAGGTTAGGGGTGTTACACCTGTCACTAAACTGAAACAGTCACCAGCATATTTAGTCTCCTCTTGGGATTTGTACAATGATTCTCCCCAGTGGAGCTAACCTTTTCAGACTCTCTTGTTGAGTCAAACCTCTTTAGCCTCCATCTCGGGCTTCGTACGAGACAGAAAATCACTCTCTTGTTGAGTATAAAAGACTCTCTTATTTAGTCAAACACTTTTAGCCTCCATCTCGGGCTTCGTACAAGATAGAAAATCACTCTCTTGTTGAGTATAAAAGACTCTCTTGTTGAGTCAAACACTTTTAGCCTCCGTCTCGGGCTTCGTACGAGACAGCAAAACACTCTCTTGTTGAGTATAAAATACCCTTTTTTTGGTCACAAACCTTTTAGCCTCTATCTCGGGCTTCGTACGAGACATATAAAAAAAACACCCTCTTGTTGGGTCAGTAGCCTCCTCTTAGGCTTTGTATAAGGAAAACCCCAGTCGAACCAATCCACCTTTTGGCATCAAATCTGTGCCTTGCTCACAACATACAAACATCAGCAACTCCTTTCCCTTCATCTAATTGCTGTAAGCGGTAAGCCTCTGGATTATTTACATCCACGTCACTGTCCCTCTTTTAGCATGATAAATTCCTAAGGAAAGATAGCATTGCTCTACACTTAGTTAAAGTCTTCTCCTTCAGGTTAAAAATCCCCTATAAAGGAAATTATGGCATTGCTGGATTCACATATCCCAGTTAAAGTAATCCTCCTTTATAATCAGTCACCCAACAGTTGTGATAAACAAACCAAATATCCCCTTTAAGGATGACAATTCTCTTTAATCCTAAACCATTTAGCTTCACATCTTGGGCTTTGAACAAGATATAAACAAACCATTTAGCTTCACGTCTTGGGCTTTAAACAAGACACCAAAACACATTTTTCCTTCCATAGAATAGGAGGAACTACGATCGCTCTGATTTCCCTGTTTCGTTAAACGGGAATACGTAGGCATAAGATTGAAAAAATCTTAGCGAGCATACTAATCAAAAACCCAAATCCAGTATCCCCATATATCAACCCAAAAGCACCAAGTCCTAACACCTTACCAATAACCTCACAAATAGTCCTGACACTATATTTTTTTAACAAAATAACCCAAGAGAGACCCACAATCTCAATAGCATCTGTAAACCAACAGTCATCTGTTTAAACTCAGTATGCAAGCAGGGTTAATTGGAAACATCTGCTTCCCTTCCTTAATCAGCTTCAATAGGATAAAAAATGAATCGAACTGTAGTACCCCAAAGCGATAGTGCTTCGCAACCACGCAAAAATTCGCGCTACAATATGTCCCTGACAACGGCGCCAAAAACTTGATTGGTCGACACTGACGGATAAATCTGCAAGTATATAGTTGATCGTGTAGTCTTAAAAAGGTTGTCGAACCCACAGGGACAAATTTTCAAACTAATGTTATCCAAGGTTGCTGTGCAAAGCTAAGGCTGAAGGGAAACAAGAACTAAACGGGAAATAAAGTATAGAATTTAGAAACTGAAATTTAATACTAAAACGAGCCCGAAATATGATTTCTGTGCACCTACGGGAGTTATAGTATACGGATTCTAACTACGACTATATTGTCATTCCGTAGGATAAACCGACTTAAAGGCTCCGCCTCACGCTCTCGCAGTCTTGACAAAAGCCATGTTTCCTAATCCCAAGATTTTGCTCTCGCTCGCCCGGTAAGTAAGAAACACGCTTTGGAAACCGATAACATCCAAAACAATATCTAAAGCGCTCTCGCTGTATTTAAATATGTTGCCTAATTTCCACTATCCGGTTCACTCCTCACACTCTTGCTGTCTCGGCCTAAACCTTAGCTTACTTCACACTCTCATGTCGAAATAAGAAACATTAAACTTGGAAATTAAAACCAAATTGACATACAATCATAGTATCATACCTATTGTTTCTACGGAGTCCCGCCGAATACAACGGTCCCCACATGTCGGTCTCCATTATTTACTCAGACATAATTAATCCTAAGTCTACCATTTTTAAACATACATTATCTGAATTTAACATATTAAACAATTTTAACGTACCAAATATACTAAAAAATACGGTAAAGCAAAGAAACCTGTAAATTCTTGCGGTAAAGTAAATCGGGACGGAATGGAAATAACACTTGTATAAATTTCGATCCAAAAAGTACAGCAAAAGTAAGTCAGTACAGAATTTGCGACAATTCCTCAATGCGAGTAATTGTTGCTTTAATCGATTTGTATCTAAAGCTCTAATGAAATTCCGGAAGAGCTTCTGCGCACTTTTTCGACCCTTTTTCGTTGCTCCAAGAGGTCATATATATATATATATAACATCAGATACTCAACTGCTCTTTCGAATTTGTAGGGAAAGGGAGTTAGAAAACTCCTCAAAACTGCCAGAAACGGATTCTGCAGTGAAAACTGCTCCCGCAACTGTACGGCGAACGCCATGGGGGCATAGCGAACGCCATAGGGGCGCCATCAGGAAGCAATGGCGAACGCCATATCAGCTGGGACTGTAGAAATTGCTGCTCTGCTGAATTTTTCTCTTTCTTTCGCTTCTTTTCTCCATTTCTTCCGGGATCTTGATGATTATTCCTGCAAACACAAAACATAGTAAAAAAGAAGTAAGTATAGCAAGGCTCGATTAAAACACGGACTAAAAATGTTCATAGTGAGCCTAAAAATACGATATAAATTTGTGTCGTCATACGCCCCTTTAGGTTCGTTAGCCATTTTCTAATAAGCTATATGCGAAGCACTAGATGAATCGGTGCTCGTGATACCACTTGTTTAACGATGGCACTGATCTAGAAGGGGGGTTGAATAGATCACTAACTTTAAATAAAATTTGGCGCTTCAAAAAAGTTGTTTTAAGAATGTACGGAAGCGACCTTGAATTAAAATCGTCTAAACGAATTGTTATTGGTAAGATCAGATATGCGAAACCGAACCGAATAATATTGATGAGATAATGGAATCAATAAAGTTTCCAATCAAACAATTCAAATAAAGACCACTTAAGGTGAACCAGTTTCCAATGCTTTATAGATGATAAAATTGAATTGACAATTTTATGAACAGTTTGTGTGCTATCAATATGTTGATAACGTGAAAACGTATCGAGTTTTTAGGTTCATAATGCATATTATTCGTCTTTATTTTACTTTGTTTTTATTACTTTTATGTTATATTTTGTCTACTTTACAGATTTAAATAATTGTCAGTGCAGCTTCGCAAGAAATTCGGTACGGAAGCAAAGGAGAAGCAAAAAGAGCATAAAGCTGATCTTTCTGGTGCATGGCGTTCGCCAATCCCTAATGGCATCCACCATGTATCAGGAAGCCAAGTTATTTAATGAAGAAGGAAATGGCATTCGCCATTGCCCTAATGACATCACCATTGCCCTAATGGCGTTCGCCATTATCCTGTAGAACCAAAATTTCGTGAAATTAGTTGAAACTCCCTCTGCCCACTTCCTCTTTCTTCTCCAACTTCCCAGCACGTCTAGAGGAATTACAAGGGTCTTCAAGCTCTATAAATAGCAACCTTTCTGGTCATTCCAAATTGTCCAAGTCGTACAGAAGTGCTGCTGAAATAGTTTTTAGGCAGAAATTCACTTGTAAAGTGACAATAACTCACATCGAGGGATTGTCACACTAATACTGTTTTTACTTTGTACTCTTGGATTGAAACAAAATCTTGCCGCAATTAATAGAAGTTCGTTTAACTTTTCAAATATTGCTTTTGTTACTACTTTACAGATTTTCAATCGCTTTAACTTATTTACTGTCATTGCATTATTCTTCTTGTTAGTATGTTGCCTTTAAATTCAATTGCTATGTTCATGTTGTTTTCATCTAAAATAATGTCTTGCTAAATTCTGTCTGAGTCCTGCATATGAGGAACGTCGTTACCGACAGGACTCCGTAGAAAATAATAGGTGTGAATGTGTGATTAAATTTCTATTTTGGTTTTAGTTTCCAATTGTATGTCTTATTGTTCCGTCGTGAGAGTGAGTGGCAAACTAAGGTTCGAGCCGATAGCGCGAGAGTGTGAGGATTGAACGGGATAGTGGAAACTAGGCATCGATCCTAAAAACAACGAGAGCACTTTAGGTATCGATTAGGATTTAATTGATTTTCAAAATACGCTTTCTAATTTAAATGGGCGAGCGAGAGCAAAATCTCATGGTTAGGAAGTGTGGCTCAGTCAATAGCGCGAGATTGTGAGACGATGTCTTTAAACCAATATCTTTTATGGAGGATATTTAATTGTAGTTAGTACCTAAAATCTATGGAGTCCCTTAGGAACGCGGAATCCATATTCCGGCCTCTTTTTATAAAAATTCCCAAACCTTTAGTTAATTACGTTTTTATTCCTGCCCTAATCTTTTTAACCATAGCATTAGCTTTACACAGTATCAATAGATAACAGTAGATTAATTATTAGTCTATGTGGGTTCGATATCTTTTAAAACTATGCGATAGACTGTATACTTGCAGTTAGGTTCCATTAGACTCGTAAAGTCGCGATCAAGTTTTTGGCGCCGTTGCCAGTGACTAATTTAGTCAATATTGTGATTTTGTTGTTGCGCAGTATAGACTAAGGCAACAAAATTTTCATTTTTCTAATTTCGTCAATTGTATGTCAAACACTCGCTCTCAAGGCGACAAGTTAGTGCAGTCGATTGATGATATCGAGCATTTTATTAATTTAAGACGCAAAATTAACAATCTCCGAATTAAATATAACCTTCCTGAACATACAATTCCTTATCCAGAATTAAAAATTCCCATGGCCGAGAATCCACCGAATCGTCCTCTCAAGGACTATGCTGTTCCATAACAAGATGAACCTAATAATAGCATTGCTGCCCCTGCCATTGAACGAAATGATTTCAAACTGAAACCTTCACTGTTACAAGCCGTTCAACAGAACCAGTTTTCTGGGAGTCCTACAGATGACCCGAACCTTCATTTATCTATCTCTGTGCAATACAAAGACACCATAAAAGCAAATGGTGTTAGTAATGTAGTCATAAGACTACATCTTTTTCCTTTTGGCTTAAGAGATAGAGCTAGAGCTTGGCTCCGGTCTCTACCATCCAAATCTATCACTACGTGGGACAATTTGAAGAAAGTCTCCTTAGCCCAATATTTTCCACCCAGCAAAACTGCTATGCTAAGAGCCTAAATCAACAGATTTAGGCAAAAGGACAATGAATCTCTTTTTGATTCTTGGGAAAGATACAAGGACATGCTGAGGGTCTGTCCGCACCATGGACTTGAACAATGGTTGATAATCCATACTTTCTATAATGGTCTTCTGTACAATACCAAGTTAAACTTAAACACTGTAGCAGGCGGCACTCTAATGGACAAACCTTATGAAGACGCCTATCAACTCATTGAAAACATGGCTAAAAAACACTTCCAATAGGGAGGTGAGAGAACTCCTGCAGAGAAACCTGCTACGAAGAGCGGAATGTACGAAGTTAATAGCTTAGACCGTGTCAGTGCTAAAGTGGATGCTCTTACTCAAAAGATTGAGAGTTTGACTGTAACTCCAGCATCCACTGTGGCCGCTGTGACACCAAATTATGAATTATGTGGAACCCCTGGGCACAGTAACACTGAATGTCATCTATTGGCTGGTATTCCTACCGACCAAGTAAGTTACGCCCAAGGAAACCCGTACTCAAACACTTACAATCCTGGCTGGAGAAATCCTAATTTTTCCTACAAGAATAACAATGCTTTGTTCGCTCCAACCCAAGCACCTGTTGTTCCTCCAGGCTATCAGAAAGGATCCCCCGCTGCTCCTCAAGCACCTAGGAAGTCAAACGTTGAGCTGTTATTAGAAAATTTCATCGCAACACAAACTCAACAAAACAAAGAGTTTGCCAACCAAAACGTACACACGAGTAAATTGCTGAAGCAAATGGCAAGCAAGCTGGATGCAATGGCTACTCATACCAAAATGCTAGAAACCCAAATTTCTCAAGTAGCCCAATAACAAGCATCCACAGCAGCCCTAGCTAGAGTATTTCCTGGCCAACCGCAACCTAATCCTAAATGTCATCCGAATGCTATCACCTTGCGAAGTGGGACAAAATTAGATGGACCAGTAGATCCTAGAATCCAAAATCCATCCATGTATCAGAAATCTATAAAAGAAGCTGAGAAGTCGACAATGGACGACCAATTAGATAAAGCAAACGATGGTAAGGAAGATGACAAAAATGAAGAGTCCGTAGAGAAATAAAAACTATATGTGCCTCCACCACCATATAAACCACATATCCCTTATCCTTAAAGACTTGTTAAGTCTAAAAATGAAGGGCAATTTAAGAAATTCGTAGAGCTTCTAAAACAACTTAATATCACTATACCTTTCACAGAAGCTATTACACAAGTGCCCTTGTATGCTAAATTCCTCAAAGAGATCTTATATAATAAGAAAAAGCTAGAGAATAATGAAACTATTACACTTATTGCAGAGTGTAGCGCTATAATTCAAAACAACATGCCTCCGAAATTAAAAGATCCAGGTAGTTTTTCCATACCATGTGTAATTAGAAAATGTGTCATAGACAAAGCACTATGCAACTTAGGGGATAGTGTTAGTCTAATGCCCCTTTCTATATGCGAAAAACTCAAATTAGGAGAAGTAAGACCAACGAGGATGTCTCTACAACTAGCTGACCGTTCTGTCAAATTTCCTGTAGGTATGCTAGAGAATGTTCCCGTTTGAATAGGTCAATTTTATATCCCTACATACTTCATAATAATGGACATAAAGGAGGATTCCAACATTCCCATCATATTAGGAAGACCCTTTTTGGCCACTGTCGGAGCCATCGTAGACGTGAAGAAAGGAAAGCTAACCTTCGAGGTTAGTGAAGAGAAAGTTGAATTCATCCTTTCACAATTCCTAAAGGCACCAGCTATAGACGATTCATGTTGTTCATTAGATATCATTGACGAATGTGTAAGAGAAATGGAGATGGAACAATCTAAGTATACTGAAATACTAAAGATTCCAACACCTCATATAATAGAAGATGATGACCGGTGTAAATCATACGTTGATGATAGTCTGATGGAATGTTTAGCACTAACTCTAGATCCAATGCCTTGCCCGAAGAAACCTTCTGTGGAACTTAAAACACTACCCAAAAATCTAAGGTATGAATTCCTAGATACAGAGCTTGAATGCCCTGTAATAGTCAACGCAGACTTAGGACAGATAGAAACTCAGAAATTATTACATGTCTTAAGGAAATACCCTAAAGCTCTAAGCTATAACATCTCATATTTGAAAGGGATAAGTCCCTCTGTATGCATGCATCACATTATGCTAGAGGAAGACTGCAAAACCTCTAGAGAACCCCAGAGAAGGATTAACCCGGTATTGAGTGATGTAGTTAAGAGAGAGGTACAAAAGTTATTAGAGGTGTCGCAACTGCGAAAAAATAATCGGCGAGAAACAAGAACAGAAGAGTCGTCACCGAACGTTATTTATCCCGACGCAGGGAAAGGAAACGATCGAAGAAAACCTAAAAGAAAGGGAAAGACATGGTCATCACAACCATAGTCCGGATTCGGGAGTCGGTTACGCGAGGGGAAGATATTAGCACCCCCACGCATCCATCGTACTCGATGGGATCCACACTTATTGTCTAATCAAAGGGTGAGTTATCCTAAAGCCTACTGCTAAACAGAAACGAGAAAGAGAAAAATAAAAGGTGACTCGCAAAGATTATCGCAATCCAATTCCTACGTATCTTCGTGGACGAACGAAGAATCAGAGTCAACGTAGTTCGACAGACTACGCACTAAAGGGGGGAGGTTGCTCGCCAAGACATTGCGTCTCGTGCCTACGTATCCCCAGTCTAACCAGAGAAAGGAAATCAAAGCAGTCGTAGTTCGACCAACGGGTCGGTTAAGGTCTCGATCGCATCGGGGGCGAGAGAAAAAACTAATTTAACAGGATGGTCTCGATCACATGGGTGTGAGAGAAGAGGGGAGTTAGTTGTTAGTGTGCTCACCAAGGATAGGGATCCTCGTGCCTACGTATAATAAGGAATCAAAGCACCCGTAGTTCATGGCTACGAGAATGGGAGAAGGGTGCTCGCCAAGACATCACCGTCTTGTGCTTAAGTATCCTCAATCTAACCAGAGAGAGGAAGTCAGAGCAGTCGTAGTTCGACCTAACAAGGTCTTAGTGTTTTTTATGAGTGATGTTAAGTTCGCGTCCGGCAGTTAGGGTCGATGCCTGTTTGCGACTGAACGGAAATAACGTGCTCTTTTCTGGAAATGATTGGAAACTGAACAATCCCGAAGGATGAAAAGGTTTGAATTTGTTTTGTGTTTTTTAGACAGGAGTGGATTGAAGTTAGTTCGTAACTTGCATTGCACCAAAGTCTATGATGTAGGAACGAATGCATAGCAAATCGTTCCAAGACGGAACGTCCGCTAAACACCCTAGAAAAATGAGAGGAAACCCCTAATTCCTCATTTCCCACATACAAGGCTCATGCGCAATACACGTTAACCTTATTAAGTGTTTTAGAATTGTTTTGAGAAAGAAGAGAGAGACGCACGCAAAGTCTAGGGGAAACTGAATCCTACAAGTTATCATGCAAAGTGGCCCTAAGGTCAGGATTAGGAGGGAAGTCTACCTATTGTTAGCATGCTTGGATTGAGAGCCTAATGTCTATCCTACTCCGAGCTTAATCAGAAATTAAGTCGGGCTAGGAGCCTTAAGGGAGCATGTGAATACAGAGTAATCAACAAGTAAACATCAGACAACTCAATCACAAAGAGAAAATCAAATATGAAACCAAGTTAGGAGAAATTTAAGTACAGAGAGAAAATCAGGAATTTATCAGAAATAAGAAAGATAGGCATCCAAGTCAAGATTAACAATTAATCTAAAATTAAAGTTTAATAAAAAATTATCAAAGATTAAAATCAAAACTGAAAACCAAAATCCAAAATTAAGAAACAATCTAAAATTAAAATGTCAAACCAAGAATTAGAATTAAAAATCTAATTTAAAACTACAAATCAAATAGAAATAAAATTCAAAATAACACTAAAAGGGGTGCAGACAGGTCCAGGGTGGTGTGATTAGCAAGCTGGCCGTGTGGGCTTTACATGTTCAGCCCAATAGCACTTATTGCAGCCACAGGGGGTACGTTGAGAAAACATGGCATGGCCAAGTGAATTTCAGCATGGGCCTGAGATTATGGCTCAAGATTTGCATAGGCGTCCAGAGGGGGGCGCGGTCAATGTTTTGGGAGTGTGGTCAGCAATCATTCAAGGAGGAAAGGGCTTAAGGCCCATGGTCCAAGTTTGTGAAGCTTAACCTAATTATCAGAACTCTCAGCCGTTCACACTTCAACATCGCCTCTCATCCTCCATGTTTATCTTTCTCCTTTCTTCTTCTCCTTCTACCCTGCATCGCGGCTCCATGATCTTCTCCTTCCATCACCACAAGCCGCCGCACACCTCTTCTCCATGACCTCACCTCTACTCAACTTCTCCACTAAATTTCTCCAAAATGCCGCCACAACCATACTCCTCTTCTTCGTCGCCTCTTCTCTCTTACAACATCAACATTATTCAACGGCTTTCCCCGCCGACGAGACAACAACACTCGTTCACTCTCCAAATCGGTCCAAGACCTATTCTCCTTCTTACTCTTCTTCTGCGTTATCCTCCAATCACGATCTAAACAAGACGCGAATCTCACAACAACCTCGATCTCTCTCTCTCTCTCACGATCAACTGAGTCATCGCAAATACAAGAAACAGACTGAACGTCAATCGAAGAGCAACATTATCACGACATTGAAGTTTGGATCGATATTGACGTACCTATAGGAGTAGTTTCGGTGACTCTTCAAAAGTGAGGTAAGTGTGTTCTTCCTTTGAATTGTATTCTCAGTTCCTCTTCTTTTTCTCCAGATCTTTCTTCTCTTCTTCTTCAATCTGCGAATCCGTTATGCTGAATTGTTGAATTTCTGTTGAGTTCTTCTTGCGGTTTCACTTCGTGTTGTTGTTGTTGATTCTGACTTGATATCAGTTGGGGATGAGAAGAAGACACTGATACTGTTGCTTTGAAATTTTGTTGCAGATTTGCTGTGAATTGTGTATCGTGTGGTCCTATCTCATTGAATCAATTTGCAGGTTCTGAATGATTTGGAATTGATGCAAAAAAACTGTTGAAATTGAAAATGATGAAGAGGAGATTGGAAAGCTATTGATGTGTTTTTCGATTCTGTAGATTTTTTATCTTTTTGAGAGTCACATAATTGGAGATGAAGGAATTGGAGGTGACTGATATGGTTTTTGCGTAGTGAGCAGAAGAAAGTGTTGGAATGAATCGAGAAAAATGGAGAAGAGGTTATGTGTTGGTGAGAAATTGAAGCAAAGATGATGCTCAGCTTTATACCAGAATTAGAGAGGGGTAGGATAATATTTTGATGTGAATTCTGTTAGAATTGGCTGTGTAATTTTCTGTTACGTGCATTTGGTTTGGCACATGTAATGGATCACGAGTCTTGCACCTAGTTGTGTAACTTTCTTTTTTTTTTGTTAACTTTTCTGTAATAATTTGTTGTTATGTATGAACTTAATTGTGAAGTTAGTTTTGAAATTCCAATAGCCTTGTAATTTCCTTTTTGCTGCAATTGATACTGTAAAGCTATGATCTTGTTTTATGTTAGTATCATGGTGTAAAGGCTTGTGTTAGGAAAATTATTATGGCTTTGATACGTACAAGAGTCACGTGGGGGTGCTGATGGTTTTATGCAGGTAAGTTGGCGGGCCATGTTGTTTTTACGTAAGAAAACGGATTGGTGCGATGTGTGGTGGTGTAGTGTACATGGTGACAAGGGTGTTGCGGTTTGCAGCTTGTTGTGATACAATTTTTGCTGGGTTGGCTTGCTTTTCCATGAGTTTTGGTTTGAGTAAAGCATTGTAATTTCACATGTATAACTTGGTGCCAGGATTGAAGTGTGTAGGATAATGGTATGCATTGGTGTGGATTAATAAATGGATAGAATGGATAAAAAATGGTTATCTAAAAAAATGGATAATTGAATAATGAAAAGTGAAAAAAGACAATGGGTTTAATGGTTAAAAATGGTTTTCGAATAAAAATGGATATGGATATTTGTAATGGAAAATTGGTTAATGAATGGATACTATGGAAGTTACTAAAAATGGATCTAAAAATGGAAATGAATAATGGGTTTATGGTAGAAATTTGAATTCCAAGTAGCCCACACGACAAATCTCTAATTCCAATCACACTCTCAATCCACGCCAAACTCACATCTTCATTGAATCCCAACAATTCAATCAGTAAGTTCAATCAACCATGATCCAGTGCTCCTTAAATCAATCCACAGATGCTTCGTCCTGATGACCATGATTTCCTTAACCTGAAACCCTAATCTTGTGATCTTAAATTGATGATTGTCCACACACCCAACCTTGAAAGAGAAACCCTAATCCTCGTTGATATACACCCTGAAGCCGGGTGAACCTCTGAATAAGGGAAATGCCGATAACAAGAAAAACCTTTGATCCCATGTCTTAGAAGACCAATGCAATGATATGACTATGAGTTATGACCTAATGAATGCAAAAGAGTGCGAAACAAAAGCCAGTTAAGATTAGGAAAAAAAAGGTAGGGCAAATTTTGGGGTGCTACAAGAGGCAGAAATTATATACCCGATATCCAATAGTGAAGATTCCATGGTTTATAGATTGGCAACAGTTTGGCTAAAACATGGTTCACTGCAAGATGTCGTGTGTGATGTTGTAACATGTTGCTCAGATCATCTTGAGAGCAGATGTCCTAACAGATGTTGGAACATGTTCTACCAGAACATCTATTCTGAATGTTTTAAAATCTTGACAGATTTGTTTTGTTTTAATTCTGTGATATATCTCAGTAATTTACATAGGTCAAGATGATGCTATCAGGAACAAAGTTTTGTATCTCCAGCTGTACACAAAAACTCTGAAACTTTGAAGATTTGTTCCTGCTCTTTTGGAGAAGATTCTGCAGTAGGTTAAAATTGACAAAATGGGAAGAGCTTAAGCCCATGCTGTACGAGGCTATAAAAGGAGACTTGCTAAACCTAATTTGTGTGGAATGATCATTGAAGAAGCCGTGAGTGCAAATAAGGGTTTAGGGTTTGAGTGTTTTTTTAGGATACTGTTGTTGTAGTGTGTCACTCATGTGTCTTTTGATACATTGAGGTAGACTATTTTGTGAGCCATTCATTCATCACCTAGATGCTTGAACTGGACTGTCTCTATTGAGTTATAAGTGTTATCAATCACTCCTAAGCTTTTAAGCATTGAATGATTGTGTGCCTTTTGGATTGTATTGTCTAAAAACATTGAAAGAGTTGTAATTCTATCACTGTGGTGACTGGTAGGAAGTAAAAGGGGTTTTCATACCTAGGAGTGTCTTAGGTAGAAGTTGCACTGGGTATGTATTAAGTGAGAAGTTGTAAACTCGGTTGTTTAGCTTTGAATTAATACTTCTAATAGTGGATTTACTTTCTGGCTTGGTAGCCCCCAGACGTTGGTGTTGTTATGCACTGAACTGGGTTAACAACTCTCTATGTCTTGTTTATTTTCTGTACTTTTAACTTTGTATACCTTGGTCCTTGTGTGTTTAACAGATATCAGTGTCTCGACATCTCTTAGGACATCTGATCTCTGCATACCGGAATTTCAATTGGTATCAGAGCAGGCATCCTACTCTGTATCTGGGTGAGATCTAGGGAAGATACTTTCTGGTGCAATGGACAAGGAAGGAGGTTTTGTGAACATACCATCCATCCTTGATGGAACAAATTAGGATTACTGGAAGGCATGTATGGTGGCCTTTTTAAAATATATGAACAGCAAGGCTTGGAAGTCTATGGTCAAGGGATGAGATCCTTCTATGGTTAGAGATAGGGATGGTAATCTTACTGATGTGCTGAAGGCTAAGGAAGACTGGGATGATGAAGATGACAAGCTAGCTCAAGGAAACTCTAAAGCACTGAATGCCTTGTTTAATGGAGTGGACAAGAACATCTTCAGGCTGATAAATAATTATACTATGGCTAAAAAAGCTTAGGATATTTTGAAGACTGCGCATGAAGGAACTTCTAAGGTAAAGATGTCAAGACTTCAACTTCTTACCACAAAGTTTGAGAACTTGAAGATGAAGGAGGATGAGAGCATTCATGATTTTCACACGAATATTATTGAGATAGCCAATGCCTCAAGCGGCCAGGGGGATAAAATTCCAGAAGCTATGTTGGTCAGAAAGATTCTCAGGTCTCTTCTAAAGAGATTTGACATGAAGGTGACTGCCATTGAAGAAGCCCAAGACATAAACAACATGAAGGTTGATGAGCTTGTGGGATTTCTCAAAAATTTTGAATTAGGGATCAGTGACAAGGCCAAAAAGAAGAAGAGCATAGCTTTTGTGTCTAATACTAAAGACTCAGAGGATAAATGTGACCTAGATACAAATGAAGATATATCTAATGCTATTGTGCTTCTTGGGAGGCAATTTAGCAAGGTGCTGAAGAGGGTGGACGGAAGAGGAAAATCAGGTGTCAAGAACATCTCATCATACACCAGAAACAACAGTGACTCCAAATAGAATGTCGGGTCTGAAGAAAAGTCAAATCAAGGCAAAGGAGTACAATGCTATGAGTGTGAGGGTTATGGTCACATCAAGTTAGACTGTCCCACTTTTCTCAAGAAGCAGAAGAAAGGGTTGTCTGTATCATGGTTAAATGATGATGAGTCAGAAGATGAGTCTAATTTTGAGACTGGCAACATTGTAACTGCTTTATCTGGTAGATGGGTTGATGAGGAAGAATCGTGTGCACAAAATTTCCTTTATGAAGATATGGGTATGTCTTATAAGGAAACATGTGACAAGTGTGAGGATCATATTAAGATAGAGGAGAATCAGAGGAAGATCATAGTTGTACTGGAGAATGAGAAGAAATAACTTCTATGTAATGTTCATCATCTTCAGGATGAGGTAACCTTCCTAAAATCCAAGATTAATAGCATGACAGACTCATTAAGAAGAATGCACAACGAATATGATATGGTGGAAGAATGTGGAAGTGCATGAGGTGGTGATCAACAAAGCAACAAGTCTATAGAAGAGTTCCATTCTTCTAAAAAGAAGAAAATGGTCACGATGTCTAACCAAATGTTACAATATCTTGGCAGACGTGGCGTGTCTTCAATAAACTCTAAAGCCTCAACTTGGAGGTGTCATTACAGTGGGGAGTATGGTCACATTAAGACCTTCTGCTATAAGCTGTATGGAATGAAACAAGCTTCAGCTTGGGCCAAAGTTAATCAGTTGAGTAAGAATAAAGGTCTATCAACAGGGATGTGAATTTTATGGCTCACACCTCTTTGAGGGATTCAACTAGAGAAAATTGGTACTTTGACAATGGATGTTCTAGACACATGACAGGGATTCAGAGGCTGTTAATGGATATTAGGTCTCGACCCTCAGGGTCTGTCAGATTTGGTGATGGATTTAAAAGAGAAATTAAAGGAGTGGGAAGATTAATGTGTGCAGGATCTCCTAATTTAGAAGATGTTATGCAGGTGAAAGGATTAAATGCTAATCTTTTTAGCATTAATTAGTTTTGTGATCAAGGGTTGTTGGTTAATTTTTCACAATCAAAATGCATTGTCAAAGATGAGAAATGTGTTATTCTAATGAGAGGTATAAGATCCAAAGATAACTGCTATCTATGGGAACCTCAAATGCCTACTTATTCCTCTACATGGTCTATAACCATGAGGATGAAGTGGAGTTATGGCATCAGATTCTTCGACGTCTTCATCCCAAAAGAAAGAAGGAAATAATGTATGTAGAAGCCATTAGAGGAATGCCAAACCTTAAGATTGAATAAGGAAAAATTTGTGGAGAGTGCAGAATTCTCTGAGTTTTGTAATTCTGAAAATATCAGTCATGAATTCTCTTCTCATCTAGGTGGAATTGTTGAACAGAAGACCAGAGGGATACAAAAATCTGCAAGAGTAATGCTTCATGCCAAGCAATTGTCATTGGTAGTTTGGGCTGAAGTGATGAATATTGTGTGCTACATTCATAACAGAGTCACATTAAGAGGAGGTACTTCAACCACCATCTATGAGCTATGGAAAGGGAGGAAACCTACAGTCAAACACTTACATATGTTTGGAAGTAAATGTTTTGTATTAACTAACAAAGATTAGAACGGTAGGACAACTCCTATAAGTGAATATTTTTGGGGTACTCTTCAAGCAGTAGGGCCTACAGAGTTTTTAACTCTAGAATTAAAGTGATTGAGGAATTTATCAGTGTGATAATTGATGATTCAATTACTAAGCAAATGATGGATGTTGAACACGATGTTGGGATATTCTTTGAGCAGACTAGAAAAGAAGAAAGATGCAATCTTTCTAGCATTGTGACAGATGATCCTCAACTTACTTCAGATCTCTCTGTTAGAGTTCAGACATTGAACATACAAAGAAAATGTGAGATTCTTGTCTTGTCTTTAAGCTAGAACCAAGGATGAGTTCTACTATTCAAGAAAGGAAGTTATTGAATTACATTATTGAAACAAGTGTCTATGGTGTATTCTACCCTCACAACATTGAATTTTTGATGAAAAAATCCAACAATGTAGATGGATGCGTTTATGGGAACACTGTTGAAGTTGACTATGGTGATACAAGAAGGGGTTGCATTCAACTAGTGTGGATGAAGCAGATGATGGAGAGATATAATGTCAAGCTGAATGTTATGACATTAGACTGAGAAGATCTTAGTGTTATTAGTTATGTGATTCAACATGGAGTGAGCAAGAGCCTTGATTGGAATCTTGAAAAAGGAAATATGGTCGTCCTGAAGTGTATGGAGTCTAAGGATCAACTGACTGGTATAGGTACTAGAGCATTATGTGCAGGTCAGTTTGAGGACGTAAGTAGTGGGCTAAGTACTGGCCCTATGAAGAAGTTATAGCAGTCATAGGTATGGAGAAAGGCAACAACTACTGTATCTTTCCTCTATTCTCAGAGGCATAGTATGCCTAAGAAGACTGTTATTATTGAGAGATTGAAGAAGACAGGGTGTAAGGCTGTAGCAAGGAGATTCAGTGTATACTCTCCTAAGGCTTGTGACAACAACAAGAAGTGTAGGTGGATCTTTGACAGGGGCAAGAGGTGGCATAGCACCTGAAGTTGACCAAGTGATGTGTGTTTCCACCAAGTGATATGTGTTTTCATTTGTGTGTGTATGCTTGAATACATTGTGTCTGGATATTGTCTGCCTTTGTGCTATACAATTCAGGGGGAGTTCTGCTAATGGTCCTGTGGTGATGTCTTAAAAAGTTCTTGAAGTTGATGGGTGTTTCCTTTATTCCGCTGTGTTTGCTTCTAATAACTCTTCGCTGAGAATCTCTTTCTCTACAGTGGGCGTGTGAATGAGATGGCTGGTGATGTTGTGTTGCTTAAGGTGTTTTATTTGGTCTTCATCTTTAGAGGAGAACTGATTATGTGTGACAGGAGGAGAAGTATATTTGTCTGTTATGGACGTGTTTTGGTACATCTTGCATGATCTCATGCTACCTAGTGAAAGGATAATATAAGATTAGATGTCTTGACATTGCCCAGTCAGGATGGTGATCGTACTTGGTTGTGACATGTCTAGTGTAATGTCGTGACATTGTGCCCATTTATTTTGGGCTGATCACTAATGAATTGTCTAGGCAAGAAATTTGGTGGGAAGATTCATGTGTGGAACATGTTGTGGTTCTTTGGCTAGGTCATAAAGAAAAGAAAAATGTCTATCAGAATGTCAGGACATTGTATCAAGTTGTTTCTATTAAGACTGACAAGAGTCTATGTGTGGTCAGCATGCCAAAGACGGTGGATCTAGTCAGCAGTGCTCTAATAGTAGGCCTGTAAAATGTGTTTTGTGTGTGCATACGTAGCGTGTTTCTATGCCATGGGAAGTGTCTTGATTCTTGTTTGAAAAAGGAAACCTAGAGTCAATAGATTCATTTCCCACTTGTGGACGGTGGTCTATTTTCAAGGATGACTTAACTGTTTCCAGCATTGGTTTTCTTGACCTGTCTGAAGGTGTGAAAAACACAAGAAAGGGGGGTTTGAATTAGTTTTTCAAAATAAAATCATTTCTTCATACTAATCCCCATTAACAATACTTTCACTTATGAGTAATAATCTTAATGAAGCTAGAAAGAGATAACACGGTATCTTTATACTAGTTCACTTGAGAATTCCTCAAGTTAATCTAGTCCACCCTCCAAGGTGATTTTGCCTCTCTCAATCGAGGTCTTAATCCACTAATCAATTAGATTAATACAATGCACAAGCCAAACTACTGGTGACTAACAACAACCTCTAAAACTCTCAAGTTCTAGACTTCTCAAGAAATCCAACCTTATCGGTCTTTCTCAAGGAACAACCTCTAAGACAACACGTAGACTTCTCAAGAAATCCAACCTTATAGGTCTTTCTTAAGGAATACAAACCTAAGTTTGAATGAGATTTGTTTATAGAATAGTGCTTCTTATACAAGCTGAAATGTAAACAAGTTTTGATCTAAATGACTTAAGAAAGATATTAGTAAGAGAGTATTTTTGCAGTGAGCTTTCGTGTTGTATCTTTCTTCAAGTCTTCATGTCTTTATATAGCTGTGTAAAATATGACCGTTGAAAAGTAATCATAGCTATTTAGACTGATGTCGGCTTGATAGAGATGTGGGGATAGATAATACTTTTGTGTCCTGTCTTGTCAAGATATCTTCATTAGTATTGTTTGCACTGTTTCCAAGATATCTTGATTTGTACTGTTGTACAGTTGTACTTTGTTGCTTAGTCTTCTAATCTTCTTAACTTCAAAGGCTTCTGCGAGCATGAGTAAGAAGGGAAAACGTAGCTTGGTTCTTAAGATCTTCAAGTCTTGGAGTCCTCAGAACTGCGCCTTTGGAGTCTTCAGCACTTGATCTTCAGAACCTTGTTCGCTTAGAACGTTGTCTTCATATCTCCAGAGGCTTTTGATGGTATTTAGTTGAAGCATGAGTAGAGACTACAGGTTGGTCTTCAGAACCTTTTATCTAGAGAGCGTAAGTCTTTCAGCATCTGAACTTCGTTCATCAGAACCTCTGTCTTCAGATCTTCAGAACTTGTTCTTTTTAAATATTATATCTGAGTCTTGTAATCTTCAGATTCTCCTGAAGCAATTACTACTATTGAGCATATCAAGTGTAGCGCGTAGGAGAAATATTCTCTTTTAACAACACATCCACGCCATTAAATCGGAAGCAAAACCTGTTTGTTAGATTCTCAAAAGTAACAAACATTAGATTTACAAAATTGTTCATACAAACATACTTGTTTGATATCATCAAAACTCAGAGGCATTAATGCAGAACCAAATCTTGTTCTCACAATCTCCCCATTTTTGATCATGACAAAACTATGTATTTTGATGACACAATTTTGTACATAACACAAGGGTAATCGAAATAAGAAGGTTAAGGAATACTTATCCTTCGCATGAGATACTCCCCCTGAATCTCAGACTGGGTGAAGATTAAATATCCTGACTTGTGAATTTTTCGGGATGGACTCCCCCTGATTCCAAAAGGTCAGATATTGAAATCTTCATAGTCTTGATTCAATTATAAACTTGATCCTTCAGAGTTTGACACGAACTCATGTCGTCATCTCAGAACCTTGTTTCTATCAAAACTCAAGGACTTGAACTATTAGAGCCATCAAAGTTCTGATTTGCTGATTTTTGATTTCTTTATTAACTTTATGATGTTTAATCAGACCAGAATTCCTGAAAAGAAGGACAAAGAAAAACATCTAACAGAAATAACAATTTATTGGTTAGACTGTAAACAACTTGTTTTTCAGAGATTGACTATGAGAACCAAAATATCACATTCATTACTTCTCCCCCTTTTTGTCATTATCAAAAATATTTGTAGTCCAAGGGTGAAAAACTAAGTCCTAAATCCTAAAATCATAGAGCCAAAAGAAACAAAGAAAAACTTAGGTGCTTCCAAAGGACATCTTGTCCAGAATCTTTTGAAGCAAGCTCTGAACATTTGCATTGACAATATTTTGTTCTGAAAAATTTTCTCTGACAAATTTATTGTTCTCCTCTGATTTCTTTAATTGCGTTTTCCAAACGCACCACGTCAGGTTTAGATGAGGAAACAACTAAGGCGTCCTGCTTACCTTTTTCTATAGCTTCAGCTTCTTGTGCCAGTCTGGCTTCTTCTTCTACAAGAAGTCTCACTTCTTCAGTAGTTTTTTCTTCAGCTTCTTTCTGCTTCGCAACCAAAAGCTTGAATTCCCTTATTTGCTCTTCAACTTCTGCTATTTCCTTTGCCAACTGAACTCCAGCAGTTTTAGTGGCATCTGAGAAGCTTGTAATTCTTGCAAATTCAAAATCTAACCATTTCTGAAAGGTTTTCCAAGAATTCTCGAGCTCCAGAGGCTTGACACTTGTGCTTACTTCTGCTCTTAATTTTACAACCTTCTTTAACGCCTTGTTACGAAACTGACCAATGCATTCTTCAAGGGTTGTTGGAAAGGGTATGTCATAGATGATCAAGGCAAGGTCAGGCTCAGCAGAGTTAGTTTCAGACGGTGCTGGTTGAGATGAAACAATCTCAGTATGAACAGGTTCAGATGTTGGTTGATCAGATGTGATAATTTCTAGAGGATTAGAGATGGTTTTCTTAGATCCTGGTTCAATGTTAAGGGTATGAGAATCAGAGAGTAGGTTCGAAGAACCTTGTTTATTTGGTTGAATGAATGAAGAGGTTATTGTCGAGGTGTAGGTAGGAATGGCTTCAGATGAAATAGGTGTACTGATTGATGGAATGGGATGCGGTTGAATAGTGGTAGTTGGAGGAGGAATAAAAAAAGATGGTGGTTTAAACTTTATTTATGGATTGGAGGTAGGAATGAAAGTAGTTTGAAGTGATGATGATGATGCAGTAACAGTCTTAGTAACATTCATTGAAATAGAGGAATTGGTAGCAGACTTACCAGATTTCTCAAGAAGAAGAGAGTGCAGAGTGGAACTCTTGGAAGATTCAGACTTGTCATCCGTCTTCTTTTTCTTAAGCTCAGAATCTTCTTCAGTATGCTTCCTCTTGCTTCTGGTAACATATTGAGGTTTAGGAGCGACATCTTCAATTCTGAAGTTGGGCATGTCATGTCCTTCTTCTCTCATCATAGCAACAAATGAAGCAATTATTTGTATATGATCGCCTCTGTGATAGATAGGATAATTCTCCACTGGAATTTTGTTTTTAATCATAGTGTCATGAGAGATAGACAAAGGTTTCACTTCAACATTCTTGAACATTTTCATATGCTTAAGACTCATAACATTGATGGCTTCTCTTATGCTTGGAGTTAAGTATTCTGTATATCTGGCTTCTTTAACTAGATAATCCACTAAGCCACTTTCAACAAAGATATCAGAGAGCAATCTTCCAAAGGGAATATAAGTTGGAATCTTCTTTTCTGGCGAAGCTGTTATTCTTGTCTTGCGCACCATATCCCTTAGATAGTAAAACAGAATAGATGGTATACACATTTTTTCATTTTTGTGCAAATAGTATAACATGTACTTTTGATTTGCATTGAAGTTGTCTGCAACATTCTTTGACGATCTTGGATTGATACAACCAAGAATAATTTTGTGCCAGATTCTCAGATTATCACGCAAGTCCTTGCTTTTATATTATGTTTTCCCAGATTGATAATTTGTAAAAATTGCTTTGTTGATGATAGAGTCAGATTTTTCGATCTTCCCATACACCCGTTTGCCTTCCAAGAACTTCATTCCTAGCAGATCCGAGATTGACCTCTCGGTGATAATAATCCTCTTTTCCATAACAAAGGAGACAACATGAAGATCGTCAGTGTTAGCCATCCTCTAGAAGTCTTTTACCAGTGCTTCATAGGTAGGACCTCTAAGTCTGTCAAAATAACTTTTCCAACCTTGAGTGTTTAGTTGATCATGAAGATTAAACCCATTATCACAAAGATTGTTAAAATCGACATCTAGTTCTTTGAGAACAGTTGGATCGTCTGCATGAAGAACACAAGTAACTGCGATATCTCTTTGAGTTACATGGTTTTCATCGATATTAGGAGGTGATGAAGAACTTAAAGCGATAGTTGTGGTGGTTGCAGAAGTTGTAGAAGGTGCAATGGATGAAGATGGTAACTCTTTGGAGGGATTCAGTGACGCTTCCATTTGTTTGACGAAGCGAACGGTTTCATGTTGAATGCTGTTCATCATGATGATGGTTGAGTTTGATGAAGATGAAGACTGTGAATGAGTGTTTGAGAGAGAGAGAGAGAGAGAGAAGCAATTTAGTGTTTTAGGGTTTCTAACGGTGTGGAGGTGGAAATGAGGCAACGTGAGTGGGTATTTAAAATGTTTTTGAAAATGAAAGGTTAAACACAGTACTGGGGATTAATGAATGTAATCATGATTTGAGTCAATTCCAAGAAAATTACTGTTCAGTGTGTACATTAAGTAGATGTAATGAATAAGGTATAATCGAAATTACACGAATTAATCATTTTCTAAATAGGTGACACGTTTTAATGTTCTCAGAACCTGGATAACCCAAAAGTTTCCATCAGATCAGAAACACTTCTGACCGAACTAGCTTCTGATGGCTGAGATTTAAACAGATACTTACTCTGACTAAACACATCTGGTTGTGACGCACTCTTATTCTGGACAATAGTATCTTCAGCTAAGGGTTTTGTAAAAATATCAGCCCATTGATGGTCTGTATCAATAAATTTTAAGCACAAAATTCCCTTCTGAACTTAGTCTCTGATAAAATGATGTTTTATTTATATGTGTTTAGCCCTAGAATGTAAGATAGGGTTCTTACTTAAACAGATAGCAGCAGTATTATCACAGAAGATAGGAATGTTACTCTCATGTATCTGATAATCTTCTAGCTGATTCTTCATCCAAAGCATCTGCGTACTGCATAAGGAAGCAAATATGTATTCTGCTTCTGCTGTTGAGAGAGCAATTGTTGATTGTCTCTTGCTTGACCATGAGATCAGATTTTTCCCTAGAAACTGACAGTTTCCAGATGTGCTTTTTCTTTCCAATCTGTCTCCAGCATAGTCTGCATCACAGTAACCAGATAGAGTGTACTCTGATGCTTTCTCATACATCAAGCCAAGGTTAGTAGTTCCTTTCAGATACCTTAGAATTCTTTTAACAGCAGTTAAATGAGATTCTCTAGGATCTGATTGAAATCTAGCACACAGATGGACGCTGAATAAAATATCAGGTCTAGAAGCAGTTAAATATAGAAGAGAGCCTATCATACCACAACACATATTCTGACAAACTTTACCACTTACTTCTTCTTTTTCCATGACGCATGTTGGATGCATTAGAGTCTTTGCTATTTTACAATCTATCATGTTGAATTTCTTTAGAAGTTCTTTAGTGTACTTACTTTGATGAATGTAAGTAGCCTCTGGTTTCTGATCAATTTGAATTCCCAGGAAGAACTTCAACTCACCCATCAGACTCATTTCGAATTCTGCTTGCATTAACTTTGAAAACTCCTCGCATAGAGATGGATTAGCAGAACCAAAAATAATATCATCAACGTAAATCTGAACTATAAGAATATCATTTTTGTACAATTTACAGAAGAGAGTGGTGTCAACTTTTCCTCTGGTGAAGTTATTTTCTAAAACAAAATTGCTCAATCTGTCGTACCAAGCTCTAGGAGCTTGCTGCAGACCATAGAGAGTTTTTTTGAGTTTTAAAACAAAGTCTAACTTTTCTGAGTTTTCAAAACCAGGAGGTTGTTTGACATAAACTTCTTCTGAAATATAACCATTCAAAAATGCACTCTTAACATCCATCTGGTATAGGGTGATGTGATTTACTGAAAAGGAAATTAGCAAGCGTATGGCTTCTAGTCTGGTGACTAGAGCAAAGGTTTCATTGTAATATATCCCTTCTTGTTAACTGTAACCTTGTGCAATAAGTCATGCCTTGTTTTTGACAACTTCTCCTTTTTCATTGAGCTTGTTTCTGAA
This sequence comes from Lathyrus tuberosus, assembly GCA_022829125.1. Taxonomy (NCBI): domain Eukaryota; kingdom Viridiplantae; phylum Streptophyta; class Magnoliopsida; order Fabales; family Fabaceae; genus Lathyrus; species Lathyrus tuberosus. The sequence continues at coordinate 17,960,846 of JALAZF010000018.1, forward strand.
TACCCATTTAGTTCCAATTACATGGACATCTTTAGGCTTTGGAACAAGATCCCATACATCGTTCTTTGAAAACTAGTTAAGTTCTTCTTCCATTGCCAGAACCCAGTCCTTGTCCAAAAGAGCTTCATCAACTATCGTTGGCTCAATTAATGACACCAATTCCAGAAGCGTTTCTTCAGAAGGTTTGAACGATGATCTGGTTCTGATGGGAGCGTCCTTGTTGCCCAAAATTAGTTCTTCAGGGTGTGAAGTTGAGATTCTCCTCTTCTTTTGTTGTGTAGTATCAGACGATACATCAATAATATCAGAAGTAGGAACTTCTGGAGCTTTAACTTCTTCTGCCTTTTCTTTAGGTTCTGAAAAGCTGATTTCCAAATCTGCAAACTTTTCAACTAGCTTTGACTTTTCAGGGTCAAGTTTATCATTGAATCTGACATGAATTGATTCTTCCACAATCCGTGATTCTGTGTTAAAAACTCTGTAGCCTTTTGAGTGTTCAGAGTATCCTAACAACAAACACTTCTGTGCTTTGGGATCAAAATTGCCAAGATTCTCTTTAGTGTTTAACATAAAACATATACATCCAAAAGGATGAAAATAAGAAATGTTGGGAATTTTATTCTTCCACAATTCATAGGGAGTTTTACTCAAAATAGGTCTTATGGAGATTCTATTTTGAATATAACATGTTGTGTTAACTGCCTCTGCCCAGAAGTGCTTAGCCATGTCAGTTTTTTGGATCATGGTGCGAGCCATTTCTTGTAGAGTCATGTTCTTTCTTTCTACAACTCCATTTTGTTATGGAGTTCTAGGATAGGAAAAATCATGAGATATCCCATGCAAATCAAAAAGTTTTTCAAAATCTTTGTTTTCAAATTCTCCACCATGATCACTTCTGACCTTGATGATTTTGTAATTCTTTTCGTTTTGCACTTGGGTGCAGAAGGAGGCAAACACAGAATGTGACTCATCCTTGTGCCTTAAGAATTTTACCCATGTCCAACGACTGTAATCATCAACGATGACTAGTCCATATTTCTTACCATTGATAGAAGCAGTTTTCACTGGTCCAAATAGATCAATGTGAAGAAGTTCCAATGGTCTAGAGGTAGAAACAATATTCTTTGCTTTAAAAGAAGTTTTTGAAAACTTGCCTTTCTGACATGCTTCACAAAGAGCATCTGAAGAGTACTTCAGATTTGGTAAACCTCTGACAAGTCCTAGCTTGTTCAGCTGAGAGATTCTTCTCAAGCTAACATGACCCAGACGTCTGTGCCAGACCCATTGCTCTTCATTGACAGACAGAAGACACTTTACATTCTGATGTTTTAAATCTGATAATTTAATTTTGTAAGTATTGTTCTTCCTCTTACCATTGAACAGAACATATCCATCCTTTTGACTAACAGCCTTACAGGACGTTTGATTGAAAATAACATCATAACCATTGTCACTAAGTTGGCTAATTAACAACAGATTATGCATTAGACCTTCAACTAAAAAAACATTACTAATAAAAGGAAGTTTACCGTTACCAACAGTTTCGGAGCCAATGATTCTTCCCTTCTGGTTTCCTCCGAAACCGACGACACCACCAGGCTTAAGTTTCAAATCTTGGAACATATGCCTTTCTCCCGTCATGTGTCGCGAGCATCCACTGTCCAGGTACCATGACTGGTGTTTCAGTGGCGCCATTAAGGATATCTGCAATATAAATTATCTTATTTTTAGGTACCCATTTGTGGGTCCTTTCACATTAGTCATTCTAGAGGTTTTGACTCCTTTGGATTTTCGTACAGCAGGATAATAGTGTGCTATTTGTGCATGATTTTTAAGTTTAGAAGTTTTCTTCCGTGTCTGTGTTTGTGATGTAACAGACTTAGAACCTTCTGGTACTGGACATTTCAGTTTAGTGTCAGCAAGCACAAACTGTTTGGACAGAGGTATTAGCTTGATACTCTTGGTCTCATCATATAGTTTTGATGGTCCTAAATATCCCAGACCTCTACTTCCATTTCTGCTGACTCTATAGATCATTGAAGCCATTTTGCTTCTATCTATGCTCTTAGCAAGGAAGTGCTGAAAAGCTCTATCATATCCGACTTCTTCATTAGTGCCAGTTATGTTAGAGGTGATCTCTTCTTCTAACTTAGAGACTTTACTTTTTAAAACAACATTTGATTTTTCTAAGAAGAATAATTTTTCATTCAATTCAGAAATAGTTTGCTTGCTTTTAGTAACGTCTTCTAAAGGAACCACAAGAGTCTTTTTCAGAGTTTTGTGTTTTCTTAGAAGAAGTTGATACCTTTCCATAAGTTCAGATAATCCTATTTCAAGTTCAGAACGAGATAAGGAAGAAAATACCTCTCTGTCGTCATCAGAGTCTGATTCTTCATCAAGTATCAGTTCTCCTTTTGATAGTGCTTCATTCGTGCTGGTCTTAGCCATGAATGCCATGTTGGCATGTTCTCCATCAGAAACTTCTTCTGACTCTGAATCATCCCATGTTGCCATAAGACCCTTTTTAGATTTCTTAAGTCTTCCATCTTTCTTGAACTTTGGACAATCATTCTTGATATGTCTAGGCTCCTTGCATTCAAAACATGTAACTTCTTTTCCATAAGCTTTCTTTTGACCATATGTAGACTCAGATCTACCTTTAGTTCTTCTTGGTCCTCTGAACTTATTCTTTCTGTATTTCCACAGTTGGCTTATCTTCCTTGAAATGAGAGATAGTTCATCTTCGTCTGAATCTTCTTCAGATTCTTCTGATTCTTCCTCTACTTGATAAGCCTTTTTCTTCTCAGACTTAGCCTTTAGAGCAATAGATTTACCTTTCTTCTGAGGTTCATCTTCTTGAAGTACTATTTCATGACTCCTTAAAGAACTGATTAGTTCCTCAAGACTTATGTTGTTCAAATCCTTTGTTAGTTTCAAGGCAGTTACCATTGGTCTCCATATGACAGGTAAAATTCTGATAATCTTCTTGACGTGATCAGCAGTAGAGTAACCTTTGTCCAGAACTCTGAGTTCTGCAATAAGTATCTGGAATCTTGAGAACATAGTTTCCACAGATTCATCATCTTCCACTCTAAAGACTTCATATTTCTGGATTAGGGCAAGAGCCTTTGTCTCCTTGACTTGAGCACTGCCTTCATGAGTCATTCGGAGAGAGTTAAAAATAGACTTTGCAGTCTCTTTGTTTGTAATCTTTTCATATTCCGTATATGAAATTGCATTTAACAGAATCGTTCTTGCTCTGTGATGATTCTTGTAAATCTTTTTTTGAGCATCTGTTAATGCACTTCTGACAATCTTTTTGCCTTCAGAGTCTACTGGGTAACTGTAGCCATCAACTACCATATCCCATATATCTAGGTCAAAAGCCAGAAAGTAACTCTCAATTCTATCTTTCCAATAACCAAATTTTTTGCCATCAAAGATGGGAGGTTTTGCACTATATGAATCTCTTTCATTAGCAGCAACATTTGGTTCAGGTGCAGCCATTGTTTTTCACACTTGGATCGGTACTGAACACTGTTAAGTGCTTGATAAAAATTCAACCTTTTTATCACCTCAGAACCGGAGCTCTGATGCCAATTGAAGGTGTGAAAAACACAAGAAAGGGGGGTTTGAATTGGTTTTTCAAAATAAAATCGTTTATTTATACTAATCCCCTTTAACAATACTTTCACTTATGAGTAATAATCTTAATGAAGCTAGAAAGAGATAACACAATATGTTTATACTAGTTCACTTGAGAATTCCTCAAGTTAATCTAGTCCACCCGCCAAGGTGATTTTGCCTCTCTCAATCGAGGTCTTAATCCACTAATCAATCAGATTAATACAATGCACAAGCCAAACTGCTGGTGACTAACAACAACCTCTAAAACTCTCAAGTTCTAAACTTCTCAAGAAATCCAACCTTACCTGTATTTCTCAAGGAACAACCTCTAAGACAACACGTCTTAGACTTCTCAAGAAATCCAACCTTACAGGTCTTTCTTAAGGAATACAAACCTAAGTTTGAATGGGTTTTGTTTACAGAATAGTGCTTCTTATACAAGCTGAAATGTAAACAAGTTTTGATCTAAATGACTTAAGAAAGATATTAGTAAGAGAGTATTTTTGCAGTGAGCTTTTGTGTTGTATCTTTCTTCAAGTCTTCATGTCTTTATATAGCTGTGTAAAATATAACCGTTGAAAAGTAATCATAGCTATTTAGACTGATGGCAGCTTGATAGAGACGTGGGGACAAATAATACTTTTGTGTCTTGTCTTGTCAAGATATCTTCATTAGTATTGTTTGCACTATTTCCAAGATATCTTCGTTTGTACTGTTGTACAATTGTACTTTGTTGCTTAGTCTTCTAATCTTCTTAACTTCAGAGGCTTCTACGAGCATGAGTAAGAAGGGAAAACGTAGCTTGGTTCTTAAGATCTTCAAGTCTTGGAGTCCTCAGAACTGCGCCTTTGGAGTCTTCAGCACTTGATCTTCAGAACCTTGTTCGCTTAGAACGTTGTCTTCATATCTTCAGAGGCTTCTGATGGTATTTAGTTGAAGCATGAGTAGAGACTATAGTTGGGTCTTTAGAACCTTTTATCTAGAGAGCGTAAGTCTTTCAGCATCTGAACTTCGTTCATCAGAACCTCTGTCTTCAGATCTTCAGAACTTGTTCTCTTTACATATTATATCAGAGTCTTGTAATCTTCAGATTCTCCTGAAGCAATTACTGCTATTTAGCAGATCAAGTGTAGCGCGTAGGCGAAATATTCTCTTTTAAAAACATATCCACGCCATTTAATCAGAAGCAAAACCTGTTTGTTAGATTCTCAAAAGTAACAAACATTAGACTTACAAAATTATTCATACAAACATACTTGTTTGATATCATCAAAACTCAGAGGCATTAATGCGGAACCAAATCTTGTTCTCACATTGTCTAGCGTTACAAACAAGGATTTTGTGCTATATAAAGACTGAAACCTGCGTGTTTATTTTCATCCCCTCACGTTGTACTTCTAACATGAGCCAAGCTTCCAAACTTTCTGATAAGAAGCTGGAACCTCTAAACGAAAAGAAGGAGCAGTCAAGTGTTGTGACATTTGCTGGGTCATCAACAGGAGCTGTCCTGACAGGGAAAACTTCTGTGACAGTTTTAAAGAAGACTCGTTCTAAGGATCGTGGTTCTGGTGTAAATGGTGATGAAGACTGAGTTTAATTTATAAACTCAGGAGGTTGGAGGGAATAGCTGTGAGAACAAGATTTGGTTCTGTAACTTTATCTCTAAAGTTTTGATGATATCAAATTGTATTTCTGTATGAACAATTTTGTACAGCTAATGGTTGTTATTTGTGAGAACTTAACAAACAGGTTATGCTTTCGTAAAACGGCGCGAACTCAATGCTTAAAGGAAAATACTTCACCTAAAAAGCAAAAATCAATACGAGAGAATACAAAGTCTAGATGCTGATACAAAAGAAAAGGAGAACGAGTTCTGAAGATCTGAAGACATAGGTTCTGATAGAATGAAGTCCAGATGCTGAAGACTTGCGCTCTCTGATTAAGGTTCTGAAGACCTAATCAAGTCTCTACTCATGCTTCAATCAGATACTATCAGAAGCCTCTGAAGATATGAAGACAACGCACCAAGCAAACAAGGTTCTGAAGACCAAGTGCCAAAGACTCTGAAGACGCTGCTCTTAAGATCTGAAGACTTGAGAAACTCAAGAACCTAGCTAAGTTTTCCCTTCTTACTCATGCTCATGAAAAGCCTCTGAAGTTGAGAAGCCAAGAAGACAAAGCTACATAGTATAGATGTACCTCAATTCTAGCGAAGATATCTTGGTAACAGTGTAACGGTACAATCGAAGACAGAAAGCGCAGCATGCAAAAGGTTTTATCTCTCCTCACGCTTCTAGCCGCCAGCCTACTTAGATATAATGATTACACTTCAACGGCTCTTTCCACACGGCTATAAAAGGAAGCAAAAGACTTGAAGAAAGATACACACGAATGCTACCGCAATAATTTCTCTTTCTGAAATCTTTCTTAAGTCATTTTGGTCAAAAACGTGTTTACATTTTCAGCTTATATAGAAGCACATTTCTGTAAACGTAACTTGTTCAAACTTAGGTTTGTGTTCCTAGAGAAAGACCTTGTGGTGGTATTTCTTGAGAAGTCTAAGTCGCGTGTCTTAGAGGTTGTTCCTTGAGTAAGACCTGTGAGGTTGTATTACTTGAGAAGTCTAAAACTTGTGAGTTTTAGAGGTTGTGTTAGTCACCAGCGGTTTGGCTCGTGCATTGTACTGATTTGACTGAATAGTGGATTAAGACCTCGTTGAGAGAGGCAAAATCACCTTGGCGGGTGGACTAGACTAACTTGAGGGTTTCTCAAGTGAACTAGTATAAACATAACGTGTTTATCACTTGATTCTCAACATAGGTCACTACAATTAAAACGAAAGGGTTTCTAAAAAGAATTTATTTTTAAGAAACAATTTTATTTTGAAAAACCAATTCAAACCCCCCTTTCTTGTGTTTTTCACACCTTCAATTGGCATCAGAGCTCCAGTTCTGAGGTGATAAAAAGTTTGAATTTTTATCAAGCACTTAACAGTGTTCAGTACTAATCCAAGTGTGAAAAACAATGTCTACACCAAATGCTGATTCAAGTGTTATTGTAAATGAAAGAGATTCTTATAGTGCAAAACCTACTATCTTTGATGGAGAAAAATTTGACTATTGGAAAGATAAAATTGAAAGTTACTTTTTGTCGTTTGACTTAGATCTATGGGATCTAGTAGTTGATGGCTACAGTCACCCTGTAGATTCTGCAGGTAAAAAGATTGATAGAAGTGCATTTACAGATGCACAGAAGAAAACTTACAAAAACCATCACAGAGCAAGAACGATTCTGTTAAATGCAATTTCCTACACAGAATATGAGAAATTACCAACAAAGAAACTGCAAATTCCATCTTTGACTCTCTTCGTATGACTCACGAAGGCAATGCTCAAGTCAAGGAGACGAAGGCTCTTGCACTAGTTCAAAAATATGAGGTCTTCAAGATGGAAGATGATGAATCTGTGGAAACCATGTTCTCAAGATTTCAAATGCTCATTGTAGGACTCAGAGTTCTGGACAAAGGCTATCCTACCACTGATCATGTCAAGAAAATTATCAGAAGTCTACCTGCCAAATGGAGACCAATGGTAACTGCCTTGAAACTAACAAAGGATCTAAATAGCATAAGTCTTGAGGAACTAATCAGTTCTTTAAGAAGTCATGAAATAGAGCTCCAAGAAGATGAATCCCAAATGAAAAACAAATCCATTGCTCTGAAAGCTAAATCTGAAAAGAAAAAGGCGTATCAAGCAGAGGAGGAAATGGAAGAATCTGAAGAAGAATCAGATGAAGATGACATATCTCTCATATCAAGAAAAATTAGTCGACTATGGAAGTACAGAAGAAATAAGTTCAAAGGACCAAGAAGAAGATCTGAACCTACATACGGTCAAAGGAGAACGTATAAAAGAGATGTCACGTGTTTTGAGTGCAAAGAACCTGGACATATAAAAAATGACTGTCCAAAGGTTAAGAAAGATGAAAGACCTAAGAAAGCTAAAAAAGGTCTTATGGCAACTTGGGATGATTCAGAATCCGAAGATGATTCTGATGAAGAACGTGCTAATGTAGCATTCATGGCTAAAACCAACGACGTTCTATCAGAAGGAGAACATTCAGACTCCGACGACGAAAGAGAGGTACTTTCTTCCCTATCTCGCTCTGAACTTGAAATAGGATTATATGAACTTATGGAAAGATATCAAACTCTTCGAAGAAAACACAAAACTCTGAAAAATACTCTTGTGGTTCCTTCAGAAGATCTTACTAAAAGCAAACAAACCATCCTTGAATTAAATGAAAAACTACTTTCTCTTGAAAATTCAAATACTACCTTAAAAACTAAAATCTCTAGGTTAGAAGAAGAAATCACCTCTAACAAGACCAATACTAATGAAGTAGTCAAGTATGATAGAGCTTTTCAACGCTTTCTCACTAAAAGCATAGACATAAGCAAAATGGCTTCAATGATCTATGGAGTCAGCAGGAATGGTAACAGAGGTCTGGGATATTCAGGACCATCACAACCATATGATGAGACCAAGAGTATCAAGATAATACCTCTGTCCAAACATTTTGTGCCCTCCGGCACTATCTTGAAAAAGTTTGAACAAAAAGGTTCAAAATCTATCACTACACAAACACAGACACTGAAGAAAGCTTCTAAACTTAAACACTATGCACAAGTTCCACACTATTATCCTAATAGAAGGAAGTCCAAAGGTGTCAGAACCTCTGGAAAAACTAATGAGAAAGGACCCACAAAATGGGTACCTAAGAATAAGATAGTTTATGTTGCAGACATCCTTAATGGCACCATTGAAACACCAATCATGGAACCTGGACAGTGGATGCTCGCGACACATGACGGGAGAAAGGCATATGTTCCAAGATCTGAAACCTAAACCCGGAGGTGTCATTGGTTTCGGAGGAAATCAGAAAGGAAGAATCATTGGCTCTGGAACTATTGGAAATGGTAAGCTCCCCTCTATTAAAAATGTTCTGTTAGTTGAAGGTCTAATGCATAATCTATTATCAATTCGTCAACTTAGTGACAATGGTTATGACGTCATTTTTAATTAAACATCCTGTAAAGCTGTAAGTCAAAAGGATGGATTTGTCCTGTTTAACGGAAAGAGGAAGAACAATACTTACAAAATTAAGTTATCAGATTTAAAACATCAAAATGTAAAATGTCTTCTTTCTGTAAATGAAGAGCAATGGGTCTGGCATAGACGCCTTGGTCATGTTAGCTTGAGAAGAATTTCTCAGCTGAATAAGCTAGGTCTTGTCAGAGGCTTGCCAAATCTGAAGTACTCTTCAGATGCTATTTGTGAAGCATGTCAGAAAGGCAAGTTTTCAAAAACCTCCTTTAAAGCAAAGAATATTGTTTCCACCTCCAGACCGTTAGAACTTCTTCACATTGATCTTTTTGGACCAGTAAAAACTGCTTCGATTAATGGTAAGAAATACGGACTAGTCATCGTTGATGATTACAGTCGTTGGACATGGGTGAAATTCTTAAAACACAAGGATGAGTCACATTCTGTGTTTGCTTCCTTCTGCACTCAAGTACAAAATGAGAAAAATTGCAAAATCATCAAAGTCAGAAGTGATCATGGTGAAGAATTTGAAAACAAAGACTTTGAAAACCTTTTTGATTCACATGGGATATCCCGTGATTTTTCCTGTCCTAGAACTCCACAACAAAATGGAGTTGTAGAAAGAAAGAACAGAACTTTATAAGAAATGGCTCGCACCATGATCCAAGAAACTGACATGGCTAAGCATTTTTGGGCATAAGCAATCATCACAGCATGTTATATTCAAAATAGAATCTCTATTAGACCTATCTTGAATAAAACTCCTTATGAATTTTGGAAGAATAAAATCCCCAACATTTCCTATTTTCATCCATTTGGATGTACTTGCTTTATGTTAAACACTAAGGAGAATCTTGGCAAGTTTGATTCCAAAGCACAGAAGTGCCTGCTGTTAGGATACTCTGAACGCTCAAAAGGCTACAGAGTTTATAACACAGAATCTCGGATTATGGAAGAATCAATTCATGTTAGATTCAATGACAAGCCTGACTCTGAAAAGTCGGAGCTAGTTGAAAAGCTTGCAGGTTTGGAAATTAGCTTCTCAGAATCCAAAGAAAAGGCAGATGAAGTCAAAGACCAGCAGGATCCTACACCGAACACCACTGATGTAACTCCGAATACTCCACATCAAAAGAAGAGAAGAATGTCCATTCCTCATCCTGAGGAACTAATTCTTGGTAGCAAGGACGCTCCAGTCAGAACCAGGTCAGCCTTCATACCATCAGAAGAAACACTCTTGGGACTGGTATCGTTAATCGAACCAGCTACAGTGGAAGAAGCGCTTATGGACAAGGACTGGGTTCTGGCTATGGAAGAAGAACTGAATAAATTCTCAAAGAATGATGTTTGGGATCTAGTTTCAAGACCTAAGAATGTTCATGTTATTGGAACCAAGTGGGTATTCAGGAATAAGCTAAATGAGAAGGGAGAAGTTGTTAGAAACAAAGCACGACTTGTTGCTCAAGGTTACAGTCAACAAAAAGGAATTGATTACAAAAAAATTTTTGCTCTAGTCGCCAGACATGAAGCAATACAGTTATTAATTTCTTTTTCAGTAAATCATAACATCGCCCTATATCAAATGGATGTTAAAAGTGCATTCTTAAATGGTTATATATCAGAAGAGGTCTATGTCAAGCAACCTCCTGGTTTTAAAAATTCAGAAAAATCAGATTTTGTCTTTAAACTCAAAAAGTCACTCTATGGTTTAAAGAAAGCTCCCAGAGCTTGGTATGATAGATTGAACAAATTTCTCTTAGAAAACAATTTTACCAGAGGAAAGGTTGATACAACTCTCTTCTGTAAACCATATAAGAATGATATTCTTATTGTTCAAATCTATGTTGATGATATTATCTTTGGTTCTGCTAACCCCTCTCTTTGTGAAGAAATTTCAAAGTTAATGCAAGCAGAATTCGAAATGAGTCTGATGGGTGTGTTAAAGTTCTTTCTGGGAATTCAAATAGATCAGAAACCATAGGCAACTTACATTCATCAAAGTAAGTACACAAAAGAACTTCTGAAGAAATTCAACATGATGGATTGCAATATAGCTAAAACACCAATGCATTTAACATGTGTCATGAGAAAGGAAGAATCAGAAGCTAAGGTTTGTCAGAAGCTCTATCGTGGTATGATAGGCTCTCTCTTATATCTAACTGCTTCCAGACCTGATATATTATTTAGTGTACATTTATGTGCCAGATTCCAATCAAATCCAAGAGAATCTCATTTAACTGCTGTTTAACGAATTCTGAGGTATCTGAAAGGGACAACTAACTTTGGCCTGATGTATGAGAAAACATCAGAGTATACTTTTTCTGGTTACTGTGATGCAGACTATGCTGGAGAAAGATTGGAAAGAAAAAGCACATCTGGAAACTGTCAGTTCCTAGGAAATAATCTAATCTCATGGTCAAGTAAGAGGCAATCTACAATTGCTCTCTCTACAGCAGAAGCACAATACATCTCTGCTTCTCAATGCAGTACACAAATGCTCTGGATGAAAAATCAGCTGAAAGACTATCAGATATATGAGAGTAACATTCCTATCTTCTGTGATAATACAGCTGCTATTTGTTTAAATAAAAATCCAACTTTACATTCTAGGGCTAAACACATTGAAATAAAACACCATTTTATCAGAGACTATGTTCAGAAGGGAACCTTATGCTTAAAATTTATTGATACAGACCATCAATGGGCTGATATCTTTACAAAACCCTTAGCTGAAGATAGATTTCAAATTATTTTAAAGCAATTGAAAATGGTGTATTGCTCAGAATGAGATTATTTCAGAACCAAATGTGTTCATTCAGAGGAAATAAATGTTTTTAAAAATCATCAGAACCACTTTCATGAGATGTATCTCAGATCTGTTAAACTTCTCTTCCAAGATAGTTCTGATGCGTCATTTAATTAGAAAATAATTTTTTACACGTGATTAGACTATATCTAAATCATTATATTTATCCAACATCAAACGAACAATAATTTTCTCGGGATTGACTCAAAAGTTAATTACATTTATTCACTTATCCCCTGTACGGTGTCTATCTCTTTTATTTTTCAAAAATCATTCCTATTCCCTCTTTCACTCAAAAGGAAACCCTAAAACCCTAAATTTCTCTCTCTCTCTCTCTCTCTCTCTCTCTCTCTCTCTCTCTCAACGAACTCAATCCCTGTTCTTATCCTCTCCGTTCTTAACCATCATAATGACAAACATCGATCAACCAGAAATTGTTCTCCTCTCCAAAGAAGTTGAAACGTCACTGAATATCTCCCAAGAGTTGTCGTCTTCATCTATCGCACCATCTGCCACCTCTACAACCACCGCGACGATCGCCTCGACTCCATTATCTCTTCCCACAATCGATGCAACCCATGTCACACAGAGAAATTCCTCGGTTACCTGTGTTATGCATGCAAATGAACTAATTGTTCTGAAAGAGCTGTCTGTCGACTTCGACAATCTTTACGATAATGGGTTTAACCTAATTGATCAACTTAATACTCAAGGATGGAAAAGTTACTTTGAAAGACTTAGAGGTCCAACCTTTGATGACCTAGTAAAGGAATTCTGGAGACACGCTGATACCGACGATCTTCATGTTGTATCTTTTGTTATGGATCAAAAGATTATTATCACTGAAAAATCTATTTCATATCTACTAAGAATGCAATTCTTGGAAGGAAAGGGAGTTTATGGAAAAACTGAAGTATCTGACTCTGTCATTTACAAAGCAATCTTCAAAAATTGTCAACCTGGGTTTACAGACTACAAAAGCAAGCATCTGCGTGACAATATGAGAATCTGGCATAAAATTATTCTTGGATGTATCAATCCAATACCTCCAAAGAGTGCTGCAGATTTCTTCAACACAAATCAAAAGAACATGCTGTACTACTTGCACAAGAATGAAAAAATGTGTCTTTCATCCATTCTCTTCCTCTACCTGAGAGATATGGTGCGCAAGACAAGAACAACAGCTTCACTGGATAGGAATATTGTAAACTACATTCCGTTTGGAAGACTTCTCTCTGACATCTTTGTTGAAAGTAGCCTTGTGGAGTATCTAGTCAAAGAAGCTAAGTACACAGACTATCTGACTAGCAAAGTAGGAGAAACTTTCAATGCTGTGAACCTTAAGTATATGAAAATGATTACTAATGTTGATGTGAAACCCATACCTAACCCTCACGACACTACGATCGTTCAGTACCAAACTACCCCTGCTATCGCAAAGAAGATAATCCAACAACAATTGCATCGTTTGTGGCTATAATGAGAGAAGAAGGGCATGACATGCCAAAATCCAGAGTTGAAGAGGTTGCTTCCAAGTATAAATGCATCACGAGAAGTAAGAGGAAGCAAACTGAAGAGGATGCTGAGCCTAAGAAGAAGAAAAGGGATGAAACTGAAACATCCAAAACCTCTAGACCGGAAACTCTTCCTCTTGAGAAAATCAATAAATCAGCTGTCAATTCTTCTGGATCTATGAATGTCACTAATACTGTTACTGCACCATCATCATCTTAAACCACCGTCATTCCTGCCTCCAATCCACAGGTGAAGTTTAAACCACCATCTTTCTCAATTCCTCCTTCAACTACCACTATCCAATCTTCACCCAACGCATCAATCAGTACCCCTATCTCGACTAAAGTCATTCATACCTATATCTCGTTAATAACCTCGTCAATCATTCAGCCAAATGAACAAAGTTCCATCAACCTAATCTCCAATTCTCAAGTCCTTAGTATTGAGTCTATCTTTAAGGAGATAACCTCTGAATCTCTAGAGATCATCACCCCTGAATCTCTCATGATCTCAGACACTCCAGAAGTGGCATCTCCTACTGATCAACCAAGCAATCAACATCCTCCTACTGAGATCGTTCTATCTCAGCAAACAACACCTGAGTTGAATTCTTCCAAGCCTGACCTTGCTTTAGTAATCTATACTAAACCTCCTCCAACATCTTTTGAAGAATGCACAAGTCAATTTTATGACAAGGCATTAAGGAAGTTTGCGGACCTAAGAGCAGAACTTAACACAAGTACCAAGCCTATGGAACTTGAAAGATCTTGTCAAAACTTCCAGAAATGGTTGAGTAGTGAGCTTACAAGAATTGTAAGCTTCTAAGATGCAACAATCACAGATGGAATTCAATGGGCAAAGGAGAGAGCAGAAGCTGAAGAGCGGATCAGGATACTTAAGTTCTTGGCTGCAAAGCAGAAAGAACTTGAAGAAAAGGCTGCTGAGGAAGCGATACTTCTTGCAGAAAAGACTGCAGAAGAAGCTAGAATAGCACAAGAAGTTGAAGCCATGAAGAAGGCCGAGCAAGATGCTGCAGTTGTTTCTACATCTGATCCTGCTGTCAAACATTTAGAAGACGCCATTGGAGAAATCAGAGAAGAACAACAGAAGTTCAGAGAAAGCCTTGAAGAACAAAGGACTGTTAATGCTAAACTAAAAGGCATGCTTCAGAAGATGTGGGACAAAATGTCCTCTAGAAGCACCAAATTCTTATGTCTTTGTTGTCCTTAAGTCCTTAGATCCTTGTTTTTCACCCTTGCACCACATATCTTTTTGATCAATGACAAAAAGGGGGAGAAGTAATATAATGTGATACTTTAATTCCATAGTGAATCTCTGAAAAATGTTGTTTACATGCTAACAGATAAAACTGTTATTTCTATTAGAGTGTTTTTATTTTTCAGGTATTCTGGTCCAAATTAAAGCTTTGTTAAGAAAAAGAAAATCTGAACTCTGCTGAAAAGAGAATCAAGACTAAGAGCTCATGATCTAGTAAAATTAGGGGGAGCCCCAAGCTCAGAAATTCATCAAGTCTAAAACTCAGGGGGAGCACTTCATATGAAGGATAAACTATCTTTAGAATATGTTATTTTCCCTGCATTATATATATCAAAATTGTGTCATCAAAATACATAGTTTTGTCATCATCAAAAAGGGGGAGATTGTGAGAACAAGATTTGGTTCTGCAACTTTATATCTAAAGTTTTGATGATATCAAATTGTATTTCTGTATGAACAATTTTGTACAGCTAATGGTTGTTATTTGTGAGAAATTAACAAACAGGTTATGCTTCCGTAAAACGGCGCGAACTCAATGCTTAAAGGAAAATACTTCGCCTAAAAAGCAGAACTCAATACGATAGAATACAAAGTCCAGATGCTAATACAAAAGAAAAGGAGAACGAGTTCTGAAGATCTGAAGACATAGGTTCTGATAGAACGAAGTCCAGATGCTGAAGACTTGTGCTCTCTGATCAAGGTTCTGAAGACCTACTCAAGTCTCTACTCATGCTTCAATCAGATACTATCAGAAGCCTCTGAAGATATGAAGACAATGCACCAAGCAAACAAGGTTCTGAAGACCAAGTGCCGAAGACTCTGAAGACACTGCTCTGAAGATCTGAAGACTTGAGAAACTCAAGAACCTAGCTAAGTTTTCCCTTCTTACTCATGCTCATGAAAAGCCTCTGAAGTTGAGAAGCCAAGAAGACAAAGCTACATAATACAGTTGTACCTCAATTCTAGCGAAGATATCTTGGTAACAGTGCAACGGTACAATCGAAGACAAAAAGCGCAGCACGTAAAAGTTTTATCTGTCCTCACGCTTCTAGCTGTCAGCCTACTTAGATATAATGATTACACTTCAACGGATCTTTCCACACGGCTATAAAAGGAAGAAAAAGACTTGAAGAAAGATACATACGAACGCTACCGCAATACTTTCTCTTTCTGAAATCTTTCTTAAGTCATTCTGGTAAAAAACATGTTTACATTTTCAGCTTGTATAGAAGCACATTTCTGTAAACGTAACTTGTTCAAACTTAGGTTTGTGTTCCTTGAGAAAGACCTTGTGGTGGTATTTCTTGAGAAGTCTAAGTCGTGTGTCTTAGAGGTTGTTCCTTGAGTAAGACCTGTGAGGTTGTATTACTTGAGAAGTCTAAAACTTGTGAGTTTTAGAGGTTGTGTTAGTCACCAGCGGTTTGGCTCGTGCATTGTACTGATTTGACTGAATAGTGGATTAAGACCTCGTTGAGAGAGGCAAAATCACCTTGGAGGGTGAACTAGACTAACTTGAGGATTTCTCAAGTGAACTAGTAAAAACATAACGTGTTCATCACTTGATTCTCAACATAGGTCACTACCATTAAAACGAAAGGGTTTCTAAAAAGAATTTATTTTTAAGAAACAAGTTTATTTTGAAAAACCAATTCAAACCCCCCTTTCTTGTGTTTTTCACACCTTCAATAGCTAGTATGTGTCAGTTTGTTAAGGTCCTTGTTTTGCTTTGTTTAGGGGTCTTAGGGTGATTTCTTTGGTGTGTGAGGTAATATTGCTTTCCTTGCTGGGTGTGTCTGTTCTTGTAAAGTCAGTTTTATTTACTTGTTATTGGTCAAATTTTAGCTCAAACAGGGGGAGAAAGTAAATAAAAATAAAATCCCCTAAATGTGGTATTGTTGGTTAGATTGTGTTGTGTCTATGATGTCCTATCAGATGTTTTGTCTTTCTGAACATGTTTTGGGATCTGTTGCATTGGCTTCTACCATATGTGTTTCTAATGACTATGGCTTCTGCCATATGTGTTTCTAATGACCTGAACTAGTTTAATTCAAGCCTGTGTTCAGGTTGGTTTTCTTGTGTTTCAAGTTGGTTTTCTTTTTCTTCGAAAAAGTTTCTTCTTCCGAGTTGAGAGGAAGATTTATCCCTCCGTGACAAGGACCAGTTCTGGGGTCTAGGGGAAGTGTTTTGGATATTCCTGAAGATGCGGGTTATCTTCTTCCTCATGTACACATACAGTCTCCAGGGTTTATTGTGCAAAAGGTGTTTTAGCCAAAATTTGCCAAAGGGGGAGATTGAAGGTTCCATGGTTTATGGATTCACAACAATTTTGCTAAAACATGGTTCACTACAAGATGTCATGTGTGATGTTGTAACATGTTGCTAAGATTATCTTGAGAGCAGATATCTTAACAGATGTTGGAACATGTTCTATCAGAACATCTATTCTGAATGTTTTAAAATCTTGACATATTTGTTTTTTTTAATTCTATGATATTTCTTTTGCAAATATCTCAGTAATTTACGCAGGTCAAGATGATGCTATCAGGAACAAAGTTTTGTATCTCCAGTTGTACACTAAAATGCTATATTAAATGATGAGATGTTTTAGGAAACTTTGAAGATTTGTTCCTGCTATTTTGGCGAAGATTCTGCAGTAGGTTAAAACTGAAAAAATGGGAAGAGTCCAAGCCCATCCTGTACAAGGCTATAAAAAGGAGACTTGCTAAACCTAATTCATGTGGAATGATCATTGAAGAAGCCATGAGTGCAAATAAGGGTTTAGGGTTTGAGTGTTCTTTTAGGATACTGCTGTTGTAGTGTGTCACTCATGTGTCTTTTGATACATTGAGGTAGACCGTTTTATGAGCCATTCATTCATCACCTAGATGCTTGAACTAGACTGCCTCTATTGAGTTGTAAGTGTTGTCAATCACTCCTAAGGTTTTAAGCATTGAGTGATTGCGTGTCTTTTGGATTGTATTGTCTAAAAACATTGAAAGAGTTATAATTTTGTCACTGTGGTGACTGGTAGGAAGTGAAAGGGGTTTTCATACCTAGGAGTGTCTTAGGTAGAAGTTGCACTGGGTAGGTATTAAGTGAGAAGTTGTAAAATGGGTTGTTTAGCTTTGAATTAATATTGCTAATAGTGAATTTCCTTCCTGGCTTGATAGCCCCCAGACGTAGGTGTTGTTATGCACTGAACTGGGTTAACAACCCTCTATGTCTTGTTTATTTTCTGTACTTTTAATTTTTTATACCTTGGTCCTTCTGTGTTTAACAGATATTAGTGTCTCGACATCTCTTAGGACATCTGATAGTAACTCGGTCAGCCCAGTACATGTCGTGCCAAAGAAAAGAGGTGTTACAGTTGTCGATAACGAGAAAGGAGAATCTGTAGCGAAACATGTTGTAACTGGTTGGAGGATGTGTATTGATTATAGAAAGCTGAATAAAGCCACTCGTAAAGGTCCTTTCCCTTTACCCTTTATGGATCAGATGCTTAAACGAATGGCTAAACACTCTCATTTTTGTTATTTAGACGATTATTCAGGGCTCTTCCAAATTTCTGTTCTCCCTGATGACCAAGAAAAGACTACCTTCACATGTCCCTATTGTACCTTCTCCTATCAACGAATTCCATTTGGACTATGTAACGTTCCCACAACGTTCCAAAGATGCATGATGTCAATCTTTGTAGATTTTCTAGATGACATCATGGAAGTATTTATGGATGATTTTTCCGTTTGTGGGTAGAGTTTTGAAGGATGTTTGACGAGCCTAGAAATGGTACTAGAGAGATGCGTAAAAGTTAATCTCGTGCTTAATTAGGAAAAATGTCATTTCATGGTCCGACAAGGAATAATGCTTGGACACATAGTGACCGATAAGGGGATTGAGGTCGATAAAGCCAAGATAGAAGTCATAGAAAACCTTCAACCTCCAAAAACCATTAAAGAAATACGAAATTTCTTAGGACACGCCAGTTTTTACCGACGATTCATAAAAGATTTCTCTAAAATAACTAACCCACTAACTAGCCTGTTAATGAAAGACACTGAATTCGTTTTTGATGAAAAGTGCTTAGAGGCATTCCAATTATTGAAAAAGGCTCTGATCACTGCACCCATAATGCAACCACCTGATTGGAGTAAGCCTTTCGAAATAATGTGTGATGCTAGTGACTACGCCATAGGCGTAGTCTTAGGACAACGCAAGGAAAAAAAGCTTCATGCGATTTATTACGCAAGTAGAACTCTAGATGAAGCACAAATGAACTACGCCACCTTAGAAAAGGAACTCTTAGCCTACATTTTCGGATTAGATAAGTTTTGTTCCTACCTAGTGGGAACTAAGATAATTGTCTACATCGATCACGCTGCAATTAGGTACTTATTGAGCAAAAAGGATGCTAAACCAAGACTTTTGAGATGGATCCTATTACTTTAGGAATTTGATATGGAAATTAAGGATAAGAAAGGAACCGAGAATGTAGTAGCCGATCACCTCTCTAGGATTGATAATATAAAAGCCGAACAAGTAACCATCAACGATGATTTCCCTTAAGACAGACTAGTAGCCCAGTTAGAAAGTAACACAACTGAATATTCTCTAATCTATAATGACACAGAAACCAATGAAGTTGTGGAAGCAGTCTACACTAAAACTGTTGTGCCATGGTATGTTGATTTCGTCAACTACCTAGCAGCCGGAGTACTTATACCAGACTTAACTTATCAACAGAAGAAGAAATTATTTCATGACCTAAAACATTACTATTGGGATGAGCCCATTCTTTTCAAGAGAGACGCCGATGGTATTTTCCGTCGATGTGTCCCCAAAGAATAGGTAAAAGACATCATAACCCATTGCCATGCTGCACCCTATGAAGGACATGCGAGCACATCTAAGACATGCGCAAAAATATTACAATTAGGCCTTTTTTGGCCTAGTTTATGGAAAGATGTCCACACCGCGGTTATAAATTACGATCGGTGCCAACGCACTGGAAATATCTCTAGGAGAGATGCCACTAAAAGGTATCTTGGAAGTGGAAATCTTTGATGTGTGGGGTATTGACTTTATGGGCCCCTTCCCATCTTCCTTTGGTAACAAATACATACTTGTGGCCGTTGATTATGCTTCAAAATGGATAGAGGCCATAGCCTCTCCTACAAATGACACGCGAGAAGTTATTAGACATTTTAAGAACATCATTTTTCCTAAGTTCGGTGAGCTGAGACTCGTCATTAGCGACAGTGGCTCCCATTTCATTTCAAATATCTTTGGGAGATTGTTACTTAAATATGGAGTCAGACACCGAGTAACAACATCTTACCACCCTCAAACGAGTGGACAAGTTGAGATTTCCAATAGAGAAATTAAGCAAATACTAGAAAAATTGTTGCAACTTCTAGGAAAGATTGGTCTGCGAAACTTCACGAAGCTCTGTGGGCTTATAGGACAGCTTATAAAACTCCAATAGGAACCACTCCATTTAAGTTAGTTTATGGTAAATCATGTCAC
This sequence comes from Lathyrus tuberosus, assembly GCA_022829125.1. NCBI lineage: Eukaryota > Viridiplantae > Streptophyta > Magnoliopsida > Fabales > Fabaceae > Lathyrus > Lathyrus tuberosus. The sequence continues at coordinate 17,980,700 of JALAZF010000018.1, forward strand.
CTGCCGGTTGAGTTAGAACATAAGGCTTATTGGGCCATTAATACCCTAAACATGAATTACACAGCCGCAGGAGAGAAAAGAATCTTAGACATCCATGAACTAGGAGAACTTAGATTAGATGCCTATGTGAATGCTAGGATTTACAAGGAAATAACTAAACAGTGGCACGATAAGTGAATAACAAGGAGAGAATTTAATGAGGGTGACATAGTCCTTCTCTTTAATTCTCAATTAAAATTGTTTTCAGGCAAACTACGTTCTAGATGGTCTGGCCCCTTTGAGGTTATTAAAGTTTTCCAAAGCGGAGCCGTAGAAATAAGAGGTAAATCCAATGAGACATTCGTTGTAAACGGGCAGCAACTTAAGCATTACCATAGCGTAGAGAATAAGGATTTCTACATAAGTTACAAATTAGAAGAGTTGTCCGCTCTTTAAAAAGAATAGTCCTTTCTGAATTAATGTCGAGCTCCCAACATTAAACGAAGCGCTACGTGGGAGGCAGCCCATGATTCTAAGTTTATATTTTTTTTTTCATTTATTCTTATTTTAAGTTTTTATTTTCCTTCTTTTCAACATTTCTATGTGGTACAATTAACTGCTCTAACCACTACTAACTTAATTTTTGTCTATTTTTCAGGTTAGCGTAGCTTAGGATAGCTTGATACTAACTTTAGATAATATAGCCTATTGATGATATGGAGGTGATCTTTAGGATCAAAACCCAGAGGTGACGTTTCGAAGCATTAGCTCAGAGAGATATAGCATTGTCTATTTATCATGACGGACCAACCATGACCATCCTAGGGATCCAAGATAGTGTGGTGTATCTTCTTAGCTAGATAGGTTGGGATAATTTTGCTGTGAGGATGAGGTTTATCATGTATCGTAGGCTAACCCTTGAGTTCCTTTTTCTATGATCCCAACAGAGAGTTAGGATTTAACAGGGGCCTGACTACCTTTAGACTTTTTGGGACGAAGTACCGTTTCACACACCGTGAAATGGCTGAACTATTAGGATACCCTAATGGCCAAGATGTTTTTACCATAGCTCAGGAAGATGCTTTTACTGATCTTAACCTTGAATATTTTTAGGGTAGCATAACCGGAAACTACTATCCCGAGCCTAATTATATATTTTATGAGAACATTCACGACCTTGATATCCGATACTTCCACAAAATCCTAGCCCACACACTATTTGGTAAAGAGGAAAATATTATACCAGTATTTAGAGACAAGTTATTTATTATGTTCTGTGCCTCCCAAGGTAGACCCGTGAATGCTGCTACATTAATGTTAGCTAACCTAGACAGGATGCCCGAGAGAACCATGGACCTATCCTCGTAGGAGGATTGGTTACTATGATTGCTGCTGCCATAGGCCTGAGATACCCCATTAACCGTTTACATGCTTTAGGAGGTATCCGTCCTATGCATATCAATGATTGTTTCAACTGTGGTTTTATTGCAAATCTGGGACCTATAGAATTTGAGCTGCTTATTGATAACCAAGTGATGCATAACTTTACACTGCCTAACCATGAGAGGACAAGTGTACACAACAGGAATAATTGGCTATATAATTTGGAGGGCCAGAGTGAGTCACCCACTCCACCTGATACCCCTCAGACCTATGAGAATAGAAATGTCATTTTATCTAATGCTGCTTCACTCGCCTCTAGTATTCATGCAGAGCCTCCCGTTGATCATATTACTGCAATTGACGCCTTCAGGACGAAAATTTCTACACTTAGAGAAGAGCTCACCACCTTGCATGTAGTTTTTCTTGGATTTATGGATGTTTCTAACGAGCAGTTCGACCATTTGTTCCAGCAGATTTATTCTATGAGGCGTTTCTTTGAGCCTAATGTTAGACATCGTAATGGCTAATTTGTTTGATTGTACCGATGTCTGTTGCTCCTATCTTGCACTTAGACAGTGAGGATACTGCCTCGTTTAAGTGTGGGGGAAGGAATGTTTCCATGCTTTCTAGTTAGGAATGTTTATTTTCATCAGGATTTCCTTTTGTTTTTTTTTTCGGATTATGTTTACATTATCTTCGAGCTATCGACATGAACCTATGTTTCAAGTATATTATATTTCAGTTAATGCAATTTCCCTTTCGGTTGTTTATTTTATTTTATTTTGACTTTGGTTAAATTCTACAATTTATTTTTCTCTTGTATTTCTTTTCATTTAACTTTCTTTCTACTAAGGCCACGTGAAAAATTCTTCCAACTACCAGAATTCTAGCCTTAATATCCAAAAAATTGAAAAAAAATCACTAATTTTAAACTTGGAGTTACTTTTCACGCGTTTTAAGCAGATGACGGTCACCATAATGCTAATGGCGTTCACCATTAGCCTGTTTTATAAAAATGTAACATTTTTTAAGCCAATGGTGTTTGCCATTAGCTTAAAATGCAGCCGCCATATCAGTCTGAGAGCCAAATTTCATTTTAAAAACCTCTTTTATGCGTTTTCTTCAAATACCCTCATTTAAACCTCTTAGACTCTTGCTCTACTCTCCATTCATTCACTTCTTTAACCCCTAACCTTCCAACTTCTAAAACTTCACCATAAATCACCACTTTTTACCCACATTCTAACTCAAACACTCTTCTACTCATCCTTCACCCTTTCCAACTCTCTTACCCTTTCTTTCCAAACTCTCTTACTTTCTCATTCACCATGCCTCCTAGAGTAGCGAGACCGAGGAGAGATGTTGACTATTTGGGAATCACCTTCGCAGAAGGTATTAAAGGAGAATATCAAAGAGCGAAGTACCACAAGTTATTCGAGAGGGGTGTCCGGCAACGAGGTATCCCCATAACGCTGCCCTTCATGATTTAGGTTTATTTGTTAGTGTTAACTGGATGCTTAATAACTTAGGAATGTCTTATTTCTATTCATTGACTAGTCCTACTTATGTTAGGCTTACTTATGAGTTCCTAAGCACATTTAGATATGCAACCCCTATAGGAAGTTCGCAAACTGTAGGCACAATCCATTTTAGAATGTTCAACAAAGACTACACCTTTAATCAAGAACAAATGGCCAACATATTTCAATTCCCTCTTGGAGATGGCTTTGCTTGCGAAGCCCCTCTAGAGAGCGATTGGCAGGCCAATGCTCTTTGTTTTTGGCACAAGATCACTGGACAAACCACCGCTGATTGGGAAGGCCTAAAGGCCACTGCTATTCATAACCCGACAATTCGGTACCTACACCGTATTTTAGCCAACACTGTTTTTGGTCGGGAAAACAATGAGAAGGTGAACTCTAAGGACCTTTTATTTATTTACGGTGCACTATCACAGACACATGTTAACCCTACACCGTTCCTTTTAGTGCACTTCCAGTCTGTTAATGGTAGGGTAGGAGGTCCTGTATACGTTGGAGGGTTGATCACATCCGTAGCCCTTACATTGAATTTATACACAGAGTTGGCTACACTTTAGCCACCTGAGATACCGTTTTTAGATCTAGATGTCTGCCGTAGTATGCGTCTGATTAAGAACAAACCTGACGGCAGGTATTATCTGATGGTGAGTAACAGAGGGATAAGGGGAGTCACTTTACCTTCCGTTGCACGCACTGATGTGCGAGTGAGAAGGAAATGGATTTATGACCTTAATGCCACTGAGCCTGGTGAGATTGCGAATGCCCAAGCTAGTGTGGGTAATGACACTGATGAGGAGATTGAGTTTATGGAGCATGATGCTCCCGTGAGCGACACCCATGCACACACTGCACGTGGTTTCACTGACTCTTTTATAGATACCTCATCCTGACATCAGTCCCACGAGGAGTACGACTACACCGCTATCAGGACCGCCCTTGATGACATCCTGTGTGAGTTTAGACATCAGAATAATATCAACGCGGAGCGTGACCCGCTACTTAGGAGTATGCAGAGGCAGCAAGAGGAGATGATGGCCACCATCCACCATATCAGAGAGCAGCAGGTTGACTTTGCTGACAGGACCGAACATAATATGGGTGACCTCATCGAGCAGATGAACGAATTACGCGTAGAGGTATCTGACATGAGAGAGCTTATTCAGCATGTACCCCACCCGGCATATGGTAGAGGCGGTATTCGACATCACAGAAGCCGAGGCCAACACTGAACAATCTACCAGGTATTATCCGCTCCTTTTTCCACCTTGGACTAAAACATTAGGGACAATGTTTGGTTAAAGTGTGCGGGTGGAGCTTTACCACTTTACTTTCTATTTTTCCCACTTTATTTTTCATTTTTCTACTACTTTTGTAGTTAGTTGTTATTTGTTTTATGTTGTTTTGTGTTTTGTCGAGTCATACATGTTCTATTGAGTCCTATTGCATGAGATTCTTTTCACTTGTTAGAATTCTCCCTTAGATTTGACCCCTAATTTGAATTTTTTTTGTTCTGATTCAATGGCATGAAACTCCTAAAGTATAGGTTGTTTCTCACTTTTAGGCTATGTTAGATAGACTTGGGAAAGTTTTGATAAAATCGATACCATCCTAACACACTAAACTCCCTAAGTATGTGACATCGATCTGAATAACCATTATGCCAAGACCTTAAGTTCTAAGTTTTTGAAGTAACCTCTTAAGTAGTTTATACTAGCAGTCAACACCATCCTAATGCCACACTAAGTAAGGAATCGATGCAAATATACGTGTGATCTCAAAAATTTGAATCGAGAATATTTATAGAGAAAATCTAATGAAAGGATAAGTTCCCTCTAAGTTAGGTGGTCCTCACCCGACCATTTAGCCCAACGGGACAGACTCTTTAAATTTGAAAGAATAAGCAAAGAAAAAGAAAAAATAGTAAATAATTTGAATAATTGGTAACAAGATCATTATACACTAACAGGTTCACTTACCATGTGCGTGCGGGGATAACGGGCTTAATGTGATTGTGCTAGAATAAAAAGGGGTGAAAAAGAACAAAAAGTGTAGGTCGAGTTATAATGGCATGATTCAGACTAGTTTGCATAGGTGGGAGTTTTTGTTCGTGAAATGCGAATAAGTGTCATTACGGTATCCTTGGTGTCGGTGTCCAATACCTATTTGTTTAGCATTAGCCTGACAACCTCTTACTTTTTAGGGTCTTTTGTCGTGCCTATCTCTCAGACGCTTTCTTAATTGTTTTATCGTGTTGGTTGATTGTGTTAGTTCTTGTATTGGCTGGAATTTTGGTAAAACAAAGTTGAACAATGTTGATGTCATATGTCTGATGTCTTAACATTGGTTCCTAACATTAGTTGTTGCAGGGTTGAAGTTTTATATGCTGATGTTAAACTTGATGTCTTGACATCAGTTATCTAAACATCAGAACATCAGGCTGTGATGTTTTAGGGCTGCACGTAAAAGTTGTTTTGAGAAGATCTGTTAGAGAGATTGTGTAGGAATATCTTGGAGAAGATATTTTCAGTTACAGTCAGATTTGGAGCAGATCCTGTTGCTATGTTTAAGGGTTGTTTGATTTAAAAAGATTTGAAGATCAAATCTGTTTTAAATTCTGGTTTTAAAAACAAATCAAATCAGATATTTGGAAGAGGTTCAAGCCCAAGTCAGAATTCTATTTAAAGCAGCCTCAACCCTTGTTGGAAGTAACGAAGACAAGAGAGCAAAGACTGAGAGTCAAGTTAGAGTTTTCGTGTGTATTTTGTAAGCCTTTCATGGTTAAATAGGTGTTACTATTTTGGGTTGTAAGTGTATTCCCTCTAGAGCTTTTAAGCAAGAGTGTGTTGTTCTTGATCAAAGCTATTAAGCAGGATCAAGGTGGGTTTTAAAGTGTAATCTTTGAATTGTATCACTGAGATGATTTAGGGAGTGAGTGGTTTCTCATATCTAAGTGGTCTCTTAGGTAGAAGTGTCATTGGGTAGTGATTAAGATTAGTAGATGTCAACTGGTATTGTTGAGTCTGTAATTTAATACTACTTATAGTGAATTTCCTCCCTGGCTTGGTAGCCCCCAGACGTAGGTAGTTAGACCGAACTGGGTGAACAATTCATTGTGTTGATTTACTGTTGTTATAGCCTTGTTCATATTAGCAGATTGTGTTGTTGTGACATCACACTTAACATCACACATCTGATACCAGAATTTCAATTGGTATCAGAGCAGGCATCCTGCTCTGCATCTGGGTGAGATCTAGGGCTGATACTTTCTGGTGCAATGGACAAGGAGAGTGGTGGATTTGTGAATAGACCCCCTATTCTAGATGGCTCTAATTATGACTATTGGAAACCACAGATGGTTACCTTTTTGAAGTCATTAGACAACAGGGCTTGGAAGGCTGTCTTAAAAGAATGGAAAACACCTGTTATTGTTGAAAATGATGGTACAACAAAGCTGAAACCTGAGGAAGATTGGACCAAGGAAGAAGATGAGCTTGCACTTGGAAATTCAAAAGCCTTAAATGCCATCTTTAATGGTATTGATAAGAACATCTTTAGGCTGGTAAACACTTGTGAAGTAGCTAAGGAAGCTTGGGATGTCTTGAAAACTACTCATGAAGGAACTTCCAAGGTCAAGATGTCAAGACTCCAACTGTTGACTACTAAGTTTGAAAATCTGAAGATGAAGGAGGATGAAACCATTCATGATTTTCACATGAATATTCTTGAGTTGTCCAATGCTTCTAGTGCTTTAGGAGAAAGAATGACTGAAGAGAAGCTGGTAAGGAAGATTCTCAGATCCCTTCCCAAGAAATATAAAATGAAGGTGACTGCTATTGAAGAAGCTCAAGACATCACCAAGATGAGAGTTGATGAGTTGATTGGTTCTCTTCAAACTTTTGAGTTGGGGTTGAATGAGAAGCCTGAAAAGAAGACCAAAAGCATAGATTTGGTGGCTAATACTGAAGATGGTAAGAAGGAGTGTAAGTTTGAAACTCAGGAGGAACTATCAAATGCTATTGTTCTGCTGGGAAGACAATTTAACAAGGTTCTAAAAAGGATAAACAGGAGCTATAAACCTAATGTCAAGAACATCACATCTGACACCAACAGATCAGGAGATCAGGGGAAGAAAACTAGAGATGAATAAAAGACCAATAATGACAAAGGAGTTCAATGCTTTGAGTGTGAAGGGTATGGTCATGTCAAGAAAGAATGTCCTACATATCTCAAAAAGCAGAAAAAGGGGTTATCGGCTTCCTGGTCTGACACTGATAGTGAGAGTGAATCTGAAGAAGAATCAGTTAAGCTTGTTAGAGCTATGATTGGGCTTTGTGAGTCAGATGATGATTCATGTGATGATGAGGTTTCTTATGAAGAGCTTGCTGCCTCTTATAAAGAACTGTGCATGAGAAGTGAACAAGTCTGTCGTGAAGGAGAAAAGCTAAAGAAAATCATAGTGCAGTTAGAAGCGAAAAAAACTGAACTAGAAAATGAAGTCAGTATGCTTAACTCTAAACTGGATTCTATGACCAAAATTGTCAGAATGTTGAACAATGGTGCTGATGCTCTAGACAACATTCTTAGTATTGGAAAACTTGGTGGAGACAAAAGTGGTTTGGGATTCAACAATGGTGCAGCTTCTAATGATGTTATTACCAGTTCTAAACCAGTGATGTTACAACATATGTTTAAACATCCTGACAGGATTCCTTCTAGGAAGAAATTCAGGCATTGGAGATGTCATCACTGTGGGCGTTTTGGACACATAAAGGCTTACTGTTATAAGCTACATGGGTATCCTCAGAAGACACATTAGTATACTCCTAGACAGAAGTTTCATAAAGGTAATAAGGCCTTTAATTCTAAGAAGCAATGGGTTCCAAAAGGTAAAGTTACCAGATTACTAGCTCACACTTCTCTTAGGGTTTCTACCAAAGAAGACTGGTACTTTAATAGTGGGTGTTCAAGACACATGACAGGAGTTAAGAATTTATTGGTAGATGTTAAGCTCCATTCTTCAGGTTATGTAACCTTTGGTGATGGTGTCAAAGGAGAAATCAAGGGGATGGGAAAGCTGAATTATGTTGGTGCTCCTAGACTGGATGATGTACTACTTGTCAAAGGGTTGATAACAAATTTGATCAGTATTAGTCAACTTTGTGATCAAGGATTCAAAGTAGACTTTACAAAATCTGAGTGCAATGTCACAAATGAGAAAGGAAAAGTCATCATGAAGGGTGTTAGGTCTAAGGACAACTGTTATCTATGGGTGCAACAAGACTCAAGTACCTCAACATGTGTGTTTTCTAGAGATGATGAAGTCAAAATCTGGCATCAAAAGTTGGGACATCTTCATCTGAAGGGAATGAAGAGAATCATATCTTCAGAAGCTGTCAGAGGAATTCCGAAACTCATTATTGAAGAAGGAAGAGTTTGTGGAGATTGTCAAATAGGGAAGCAGACTAAGATGTCACATCAGAAGCTTCAACATAACACCACCTCCAAAGTTTTGGAACTTCTTCATATGGACATGATGGGACCTATGCAGGTAGAAAGTCTAGGTGGGAAGAAGTATGCTTATGTTGTTGTAGATGACTATTCTAGGTACACCTGGGTAAGCTTCATCAAAGACAAAACAGAGGTGTTTGATGTATTTAAAGATTTATGTCAAAGACTCCAAAGAGAGAAAGAGAGCAATGTCATCAGAATAAGGAGTGATCATGGGAGGGAATTTGAAAATAGTAAGTTTGCTGATTACTGCTTTGCTGAAGGCATCAGTCATGAGTTTTCCTCTCCTATTACTCCTCAGGAAAATGGAGTTGTTGAAAGGAAGAACATAACTCTCCAAGAATCTGCTAGAGCAATGATTCATGCCAAAAAGCTTCCTTACCATTTCTGGGCTGAAGCCATGAACACTGCTTGCTATATTCACAACAGAGTTACTTTGAGAAGGGGCACTTCAGCTACTCTGTATGAACCGTGGAAAGGGAGAAAGCCTACTGTGAAGTACTTTCACGTTTTTGGAAGTAAATGCTATATTTTTCCAGATCGTGAACATAGGAGAAAATTGGATCCTAAAAGTGATGAGGGAATCTTTCTAGGATACTCTACAAATAGCAGAGCTTACAGGGTTTTCAACTCCAGAACAAAGGTTATGATGGAGTCTATAAATGTGGTGATTGATGACTTTGATAAGCAGGAAGATGCTGATGCCCTGGATGATGTTGAAACATCAGTTGAAGAAGTCACAGCAGAAACTGAAGACAGAAGTGGGTCTCCCAGTCCTGTTGATGCTGAGCCTGAACCTGAACAATCTAATAAAGAACCATCTATTAGAGTGCAAAAGAGCCATCCAAGGGAGCTTATCATAGGTGATCCTAAATCAGGGGTTAGCACTAGATCAAGAGAGGTTGTGTCAAATTCTTGTTTTGTTTCAAAAATTGAGCCCAAGAATGTCAAAGAAGCTCTGACTGATGAATTCTGGATTAATGCCATGCATGAAGAGCTGGAACAATTCAAGAGGAATGAAGTGTGGGATCTTGTTCCAAGGCCTGATAGAGTTAATGTGATAGGCACCAAGTGGATTTACAAGAATAAATCTGATGAACAAGGAGTGGTCACCAAAAATAAGGCCAGATTAGTTGCTCAGGGATACACTCAGGTTGAAGGAATTGATTATAATGAAACCTTTGCTCCTGTGGCAAGACTGGAATCTATCAGATTACTCTTAGGGGTGGCTTGTAATTTCAAATTCAAACTTTTTCAGATGGATGTTAAGAGTGCCTTCTTGAATGGTTACTTAAATGAAGAGGTGTATGCTGATCAACCAAAAGGATTTATTGATCCAACATTTCCTGACCATGTTTACAAACTAAGGAAAGCTCTCTATGATTTGAAGCAAGCACCAAGAGCTTGGTATGAAAGGCTTACTGAATTCCTGGCTGTGAATGGCTACAGAAAAGGAGGGATTGACAAGACTTTGTTTTTTAAAGAGGAAGGAGAAAAACTGATGATAGCTCAAATATATGTTGATGACATAGTATTTGGTGGGATGTCAGATGCAATGGTGAAACATTTTGTGGAATAGATGCAGTCTGAGTTTGAAATGAGTCTTGTTGGAGAGCTCAACTATTTTCTAGGTCTACAAGTTAGACAAATAGAAGACTCCATATTCATATCCCAGAGCAAGTATGCAAAGAACATTATTAAGAAGTTTGGTCTGGAAAATGCTAATTACAAGAGGACACCTGCTCCTACTCACTTAAAGTTGTCCAAGGATGAACATGGTGTGAGTGTGGATCAAAGTCTATACAGAAGCATGATTGGTAGCTTATTGTATCTCACAGCTAGCAGACCTGATATTTCTTTTGCTGTTGGAGTGTGTGCCAGATATCAATCTGAGCCTAAAGTTAGTCACTTGAATCAAGTGAAGAGGATTCTGAAATATGTGAATGGGACTAGTGACTATGGAATGCTTTACAGTCATGGATCAGGCACTGAGTTATGTGGTTTTTGTGATGCTGATTGGGCAGGGAGTGCTGATGATAGAAAAAGTACTTCAGGAGGTTGCTTCTTCTTAGGGAATAATCTGATATCATGGTTTAGTAAAAAGCATAATTGTGTGTATCTTTCTACTGCCAAAGCTGAGTACATAGCAGCAGGGAGTAGTTGTTCTCAACTTGTTTGGATGAAGCAGATGTTAACAGAATACAATGTCAAGCAAGATGTCATGACATTGTACTGTGATAATCTGAGTGCTATCAATATCTCTAAGAACCCTATTCAACATAGCAGAACTAAGCATATTGATATACGTAATCATTTTATAAGAGATTTGGTTGAAGACAAAGTAGTTGCTCTGTAACATGTTGCTACTGAAAAGCAGTTAGCAGATATTTTTACCAAGGCCTTAGATGCAAATCAATTTGAAAAATTAAGAAGCAAATTATGAATTTGCATATATGAGGATTAAATGTGCTTGGAAGTGTCTTGTGCAATTGTGTTCTTTATTGCAAAGGAAACAGAATTTTATTCAACTGCTGAAAGCATACAAGATTAGATTTTAGTACATCAAAAGCAACATATAAAGGGTCTAAAGATTATCCCAACCCCCTGCATCAAGAAAAGTTTTCCAATCTTCATCCCATTCATCATCAGAAGCATGAAGTTGCACTGGAGGTTTTTTGATGTTTTTCATCCTTGTCTCTGATGTTTTTCTTGTTCTTGTTGCCCCTGAAGAAGTCCCACGGCTGTCATTGTTTTGTTCTTATTCTTCAGTGGATCTGGTTCCTTAACCTCCTACATGTGTTTCTTCCCTGCATCTTTGTTAGACTGACTCATACTTGTTTGTTGTCTGGTGCTGTTAGAAGGAAGAAGGCTTGGATTTTATAGTTCTATAAGAATCCATTGTTTGTATCGCCTGACCAGTCAAAGTTTTTGGAGTGTGTGTTCCTTGGGAAGCTTGTTATTTGACCATGTCTTAATGGCTGGAAGTTCTTTGTGTTTGATGTAGTAGTTGTCCAATTATGGCTAAAAAGGGGGAGAGTTAGCCTATGTGCCTATGTGTCGCCTAGTTGTCTGTTGTGGTTCTAGGCTTGAGGGGGAGTGTGCTTGATTGAACAGCTGGTATGATGGTTCTTGTTTTGAGGGGGAGTTTAGCAGATTTTGGATGTGATTGATGCTGGTTGTGAGTATGAAGTTTTTCCGCTGCAGGTACCTCTGATGTTGGCAGAGATTGTTTTAGCCAAAATTAGCCAAAGGGGGAGATTGTTAGTTCTTGTATTGGCTGGAATTTTGGTAAAACAAAGTTGAACAATGTTGATGTCATATGTCTGATGTCTTAACATTGGTTCCTAACATTAGTTGTTGCAGGGTTGAAGTTTTATACGCTAATGTTAAACTTGATGTCTTGACATCAGTTATCTGAACATCAGAACATTAGGTTGTGATGTTTTAGGGATGCGCGTAAAAGTTGTTTTGAGAAGATCTATTAGAGAGATTATGTACGAATATCTTGGAGAAGATATTTTCAGTTACAATCAGATTTGGAGCAGATCCTGTTGCTATGTTTAAGGGCTGTTTGATTTAAAAAGATTTGAAGATCAAATCTGTTTTAAATTCTGGTTTTAAAAACAAATCAAATCAGATATTTGGAAGAGGTTCAAGCCCAAGCCAGAATTCTATTTAAAGCAGCCTCAACCCTTGTTGGAAGTAACGAAGACAAGAGAGCAAAGACTGAGAGTCAAGTTAGAGTTTTCGTGTGTATTTTGTAAGCCTTTCATGGTTGAATAGGTGTTACTATTTTGGGTTGTAAGTGTATTCACTCTAGCGCTTTTAAGCAAGAGTGTGTTGTTCTTGATCAAAGCTGTTAAGCAGGATCAAGGTGGGTTTTAAAGTGTAATCTTTGAATTGTATCACTGAGGTGATTTAGGGAGTGAGTGGTTTCTTATATCTAAGTGGTCTCTTAGGTAGAAGTGTCATTGGGTAGTGATTAAGATTAGTAGATGTCAACTGGTATTGTTGAGTCTGTAATTTAATACTACTTATAGTGAATTTACTCCCTGGCTTGGTAGCCCCCAGACGTAGGTAGTTAGACCGAACTGGGTGAACAATTCATTATGTTGATTTACTGTTGTTATAGCCTTGTTCATATTAGCAGATTGTGTTGTTGTGACATCACACTTAACATCACACATCTGATACCAGAATTTTAGATTGCTTCGGGGAGTTTGATAACGTGAAAATGTATCGAGTTTTTAGGCTCATAACGCATATTATTCGTCTTTATTTTACTTTGTTTTTATTACTTTTACGTTGTATTTTGTCTGTTTTGCAGATTTAAATAATTTCCAGTGCAACTTCTCAAGAAATTCGGATAGGAAGCAAAGGAGAAGAAAAAAGAGCAGAAAGCTGATCTTTCTGGTGCATAGCATTCGCCATTCCCTTACGGCGTCTGCCATATATCAGGAAGCCACCTCATTTAATGAAGAAAGCAATGGTGTTCGCCATTATCCTGCAGGACCAGAATTTCGTGAAATCATTCCTCTTTCTTCTCCAACTTCCCAACACGTCCATAGTAGTTACAAGGGTCTTCAAGCTCTATAGATAGCAACCTTCTGGTCATTCCAAATTGTCCAAGACGTGGAGAAGCACTGTCGGAATAGTTTTTAGGCAGAAATTCACTTGTAAAGTGACAATAACTCACATCGAGGGATTGTCACACTAATACTGTTTTTACTTTCTTTGTACTCTTGGATCGAAACAAAATCTTGCCGAAATTAATAGAAGTTCGTTTACCTTTTCAAGTATCGCCTTTGTTACTATTTTACAGGTTTTTATTGCTTTAAATTATTTACTTTCATTGCATTATTCTTCTCGTTAGTATGCTGCCTTTAAATTCAATTGTTGTGTTCATGTTGTTTTCATCTGAAATAATGTCTTGCTAAATTATGTCTGAACCCGACGTATGAGGACTGTTGTTACTGACGGGACTCAGTAGAAAATAATAGGTGCAAATTTATGATTAAAGTTCTGTTTTGGTTTTAGTTTCCAATTGTATGTCTTATTGTTCTGTCACGAGAGCGAGTGGCAAACTAAGGTTCTGTCATACCCTAAATTTTGACCCTAAGACTTCATATCATTGTGCAAATCATCACTACAATATGGATTTACCTTTATGCATCACTGATCCTCTCAAATATTGTTGAGTGTTTCCTTTAGGAAAAAATTAGGGTTTTGAGCCTCTTAGAGGATTCAGGCAAAGGATCAATCAATAATTGACATGGTCTTCAACTTATCAAGCCTCTCAATCATCCATAGAGGTCAAGAGATCCTCAACATCAAGAATCCAACACAAGATTACATCATTTCAAATTGATCAAGCCTCAAGATCATCAATGTCACCAAATTAGGGTTTTGGTCGACCAAGGCTTCCAGAGAGAAATTTTCACCAAGGCATGATCCAATACCTTAATATATGATTCAGGATACTCAAATATACCTTTGAAGTCCATTCATAAGTTTAAAATTGCCTCAAAGGATTCATCTATCAAAAATCATGAATTAGGGTTTCTCTGCACAAAATTCATCTGAGACCCAAAGTCAAAGTTTGACTTTTTGGCCAAAAATGTTCATCATAAACCATTATACAAGAAAACATGATCCATTGTTGCATTTGAACAAGATTTGATCAAGAAATCAAGGTTACTTGTAAAAAGGGCAATGTTGAGAAATTTAAAATTTTTCTAAGTTATGGAAAAAAGTGTTCAAGTACCTAACTTCCAAAGACCATAACTTGGGATCCAAGCAACCATTTTTTTCAATCCAAAGCTCAAATGATAGTTCTTCTTCCATACAACCGGATTGCTGGGTTGAACCATCCCCAAAAAATGCATAGATTTTGAGTTATAAGGCCATAAAGTTAGGGTTTCATGATTTTTTGAACTTTGACGCTTAGAATTTTTTTAGGAAGAATCTGTTTCATGTTTTGGCCAACTTTGAAGACATTTTTCATCATGATCCAAGAATATCCAAGACCAAATGCAAACATAAATGTTGTAGTACATCATATCAACTTTCCAAAGAATATAAGAACATCCATTAATTCAACTTGAGCAAGAAATTATGAACCTCACAACATGCCTTGATATAAACTGATTTTTCTAGGCAGTATTGGTGCTTAACTTGTAGCACACGATTTTTGAGTCCAAATTTAGTGACCATGCAAGACTGATCCTCATCTAATTCAACAAGAATCTCAGTCGATCATGAATAACCTGCAACTTTGGACCAAGGAGTCAAGAATTTAGCATAGCATGTGCAAACTCATCATTACAAAAGCCTTGAATTTCAATTTTGGAATTTGGCATTTATGTGATGCATAGAGGTGGCATGAATCAAGTATAAACCAGTCAAGACATGTCCAAGAACCATAAAGGATCAAGCCTGCAAAATTGGTTGGAGTCAATGCCTAGCTATGTGTTAGCTGAAGATTTCGACTAAGCAAAGAAAATACAAAAAAGATGTGAAGGCCAACATGGTGAAGAAACCTAGGCACGGGTCGACATCCATAGAGGAGGCGCCGAAGGTCTACCCAAAATCCACGTCGTCGAAGGATTTTCGACTGATGGCCAACAAAACCAACCTGACAAGTGTTTAAGCGGGAAAATTTGAAACACTGAGAATGTGGGGAAGTTACAAAGATGGTGGAGCAACACGTGTCATAACCAGGGCCAATCTTGGGAGGAAAACAATTATTTTTTTCCTATTTAAGGCAATAGCCATTTCCATTTTAGGGGTCGCATTTGTAATATTGCAGAAGGGATACACCCTGAGTACCAAGCGTTAAGAGAAACAAGTTTACTCCCACAAAATGTATGATAGCGTCCACATTTCTTTCTAAAGCAATTTACATGATCAAAGCTTAAGTTATCTTGCCATTTACTTATCTATTTTTTTCCTTTTGTTTTCTTCATCAATTCGCACCCTTTTTATTTTTCGTAATTTGTTTCCAATTTCCTCTAAATCAAAAACAATCCTATCAACAAGACTTACACTTCGACCAAATCTGTTCTGGGATTCTGTGGCCGATCCCGCAAGTAAACCTGCGATAGGAGGCCAGCGGTTGTTCGCGTGAGAATCGCGTGCGAACAAATTGGCACACCCGGTGGGACTCGTTTGAGTTGAGTGTATGCATTTACGTAGTGGTAAGATGGTGACACCACGTCCGAACAAAGAACCGTCTTCGGCAGAAAGTACAGTTGTAATGTAAACAATTGACGTTGACTCTAGGACTGTGTCTGCGGTTTTGATCGCCCATAGTGGGCCAACCTCGACACCACGTCGATCTGAACCAAGGCCGACGATGATAAAGACTACAGGGCAGCATGTGCCTAGTTTCACAATGCCCATACCTCGAGCTTTTGGGATGCCAACAGAGTTTATGTAGAGCCTACTATCTAGTGGTCCGGTGTTTGGGGAAAGTTCGTCTCCATTTTTCTCACCATACCAAGGATTAGGGCCTTTGGAAAACTAAGTTACTCGACTCTCAAGGTTGAATCTATTATCCCAATCAATACCAACGTTCACCTCAAGTTCCGTCGCGGTCATGAGACAGCAGATGGATGAGAGTAATCACGAAATAGTTCACATGTTGACTCAGTAAATGGGCACCATATTGAGACCATTAATACAAGGTTTGACCCAGAGTTACCAATAATTGGCAACTCAGATGACACGTATATGTGATTTCCTAGGAGCCCCTAGGACACCAGGTCGACAGACTCCTCCGCCTCGACCAGAGACACCAGTTCGTCAGGATGAGGTCTTCAACGAGACAATTCACCAACCCCATGAGGTTGAACAAACCCCTAGGGTGGCCTAAAGGTCTCCCGTTGTGTTAGTTCATAGGAACTAAGATCCAGACTACGTGGTCAGACAAGTTCGACACGATTCCATGGCTGGCAAACCAAACTTAGAAGCTATGGTCGAACGGATCATGGTCTGAAATGAGGCGAATCCAGGCCTTCGACGGACAACGTATACGTTCCCACTACCAGATTTTGTCTTGCAGACAGAATTACCTAGGGGATGGAAAATGCCAAAGTTTACCAAGTTCGCCGGAGAGACCCAAGAGTCCACTGTCGAACATGTTGCCAGATATCAAACTGAAGCTGATGACATAGCAAATAATGAGGACTTAAAGATGAAGTACTTTCCAAGTTCCCTCATAAAGAATGCGTTTACGTGGTTTACTACGTTGCCCCCATAGTCTGTCCACACCTGAGCACAATTAGAACGATTGTTTCATGAATAGTTTTACATGGGATAATTGAAAATTAGTCTGAAAGAATTGGACAATGTCAAACGGAAGGCCACGGAATTGGTGGACCAATATCTTAACAAGTTTAGACTTTTGAAAGCACGATGCTTTACTCAAGTCCCTGAACATGAGCTAGTTGAGATGGCAGCTGGTGGTTTAGACTATTCCATCAGGAAAAAGCTAGACACACAATATCTCAGGGATATGGCACAGCTAGCAGATAGGGTCCGACAGGTCGAACGATTGAAAGCTGAAAAAACTCAGACTAACAGATATTGTAAGAAAGAAAAAGTTTCGTACGTAGCCGCTGACGAATATTCTTCTGACGACGAGGAACTCGTCGACGAATGTGAGGTTAACGTGGTTGAATTTAATCCAGGGCCTTCGTACACATGGAAATTATTAAAACCATCAAACGGGAAAAAACCCGCCAAAACTGGAAAAACAGATAAATACGTTGCTAAAACTTATACTTTTGATGTGTCTAAGTGTGACAAAATATTTGATTTATTAGTTAAAGATGGTCAGATAATTTTTCCTCCCGATTTGAAAGATCCCCCATTAGAACAAAAGAAGAAAAGGGGATTTTGTAAATTTCATAATTTCGTTGGTCATAAAATGACTCAATGTGTTCTTTTCAGGGATCTGGTGCAGAAAGATTTGAAGGAAGGCCAACTTTAATTTGGCGAAAGGCCAAAGATGCAGGTTGACACAGACCCGCTAAAGGTCAAAGAAGCCTTGTACTCTGAGCTGTATGACTGCATGATGGTTGAGGCTACTGAAGGTCTCAACAAACAATTAACAACTAGATCCTTTGAGTGCATGATGGTTGAAACTACTGATAGTTCCAATAAAAAGACTGAGGAAGAACTCGAGGCAGTTTACCCTCAAGCTGGTGAAAGCCTGGCGGATTTCCAAGAGAAATGTAGGGTAAGTGGGTCGAAGGCTGTGTTATGCCCAAGATGCAAAGCTGTCCTTGATGAGAAAACTACTGAGAAGTACGAAGCATGCAAGAGAGAGACATCGCGAGGTGGTAAGCCACCTGTCTCAAGGTTTGTATTCGACCGGAGTGGCGCCCCTCGTCGAAACGAGGAGTATAGGAAGCTATTCCAGCAGGCACGACCCAAGACCTTTGTGCCACCGTCAGACACTCCACAGGAGAAGTGGGTGGAACTAGTGAGTCGGAAAGGGAGCAAAAGGCCGAAATGGAAGGTATTGGATTTGGAAAAGGAGGCAAAAGTCTTTGACAAGAGGGTCGAACCTAGGGGCTATGTGGTATCCCCCAACTACAAAAGGAAGAATCCTATGACAAGGACTCAATAGAGGCGTTATCAGCGAAATAAGAAAGCTGTGAAAGAGGCTTCTACTTCACAGTTGAAACCTGTTGGAACCTCTGGACAGTAACGACAATACCCAAAAGGAAGGTGGGTAGAGAAAGAAAAAGTCATGATAAATCAAACAATGGCAGTGATTGTGGAAGCTTCAGGAGAAAAGGGGGTGGTCTCGACCCAGAGCTCGAAATGTACATTTGTGATCGAAAGCAAGAAAGAACCATAATACACTCCCCAGTCAGATGAGGAAGAACCAAAGTATTCTCCTCAGTCAGACGAAGAGTATACCCCTTCACCGGATGACGACTTCGACGAAGAGATATATGATGACACCAATGATGACACCTATGGTGAAGACTTTGTCGTAAACTATGGTATCGTGTCAATACTGCCAGTAGAGTAGAATATGGTGTCAGAAGTCTCTGAAATGGAAGAGGAATTCGTGCCAGATGAAACTGCGGAAGATAAACCGCTATGCTACTATGTGATGAACATTGGTGTGGTAGAAGAACAAACGGACATGTTTGAGAGGCCCATTCCTGGGATGATGTACCATTTGAAACCACTATTCATAAAAGCAAAGGTTGATTGAGTGGCGGTCAACAAAGTGTTTGTGGGCGGAGGGGAAATTGTCAATTTAATGCCTCATAATTTATTTAAAAAGATTGGAAAAACTGAGGTTGACCTCTGACAACACAACATGGTTTTATCCAATTATGAAGGAAACACAAGCTACATCCTTGAGGTTGTCCAAGTTGACTTAGCAGTGGGTACAACCAATAGATCAACACTCTTTATGATCATTAACTTAAAGGTAAATTTCAACTTGCTGTTGGGTCGAGAGTGGATCCATGGAATAGGGGCAGTGCCATCAATATTACATCAGAGATTAAGCATCTGGAGGAAGGATGACATTGTCGAAAACATTGAGGCTGATCAAAATTATTATAAGATTGATAAAGCTAAGGGCAGTAAGAAATCCTTTGATCAGCACCTGGTAAATGTGGCACCTTGCAATGACGAATTGAGGTCTTATACCTCTGTCAACACGGGTCGCGTCTTGAATTTGGATCTCGACTACGGGTTTATTCGGGATGCTGCCGACGAAACAATGGAGCCTACAGAAGATAATCCACCCACGGGGTGGCCAGTAGTCGGTGAAAATGACTACTGAGTCAGAAAGCATGACTCGAATTTTGACCTAGAAGCAGAAAAACAACAAAAGATAGCTAGTGAAGCCGACCACAACGTACAAGTAAATGGCCCACAATGCCAGGCAACAACTTCAGAAAGTCGGAGGCTTGATTGCATCTATGACAATGAGCCTTTGGGGGTTGAGAAATACCCAACCAGTGAGCTGCAAAGAATGCAAGCGCAGGACCCACTCGAAGAGATTGACTTAGGAAACAGGGTTACAAAAAGACCTACCTATGTGAGCACCAAAGTTGGGTTGAAGATGAAGGCCAAGCTGATCGAGGTATTGAAAGAGTATAAAGACTGCTTCGCCTGGGATTATAGAGAAATGCCTGGTCTGAGTCGAAGTGTGGTGGAGCATCGACTGCCAATTCAGCCAGGTAAAAGGCCAGTAAAGCAGCAGCCTCGACGGTTCGCTCCAGAGATTACTTTGAAGATCAAGCAGGAGATCGTGAGACTGCTCAAAAGCCAGTTCATCAGAACTGCAAGGTATGTCGAATGGATAGCGAACATACTGCCTGTTATCAAGAAAAATGGAACCCTTCGAGTCTGTATAGACTTTAGGGATCTGAACAATGCTACCCCAAAGGACGAGTATTCGATGCTTGTGGCAGAAATGCTAGTCGGCTCAGCTGAAGGTTTTGAATATTTGAGTATGCTCGACGGCTATTACGGCTATAATCAAATTCTCATAGCTGAAGAGGATGTCTCTAAAACTGCGTTTCGATGCCCGGGGCTTTGGGAACATACGAATGGGTTGTAATGCCATTTCGTTTGAAAAACACTGGGGCAACCTATCAAAGAGCCATGAATGCTATATTCCATGATTTTATTGAGAATTTTATGCAGGTGTATATTGATGACATTGTGATAAAATCCTCATTGGAGAATAGTCACTTGGACCACCTTCGACGTTCATTCGAAAGAATGAGAAAATATGGATTAAAAATGAATCCACTAAAATGTGATTTTGGTGTTCACGCAGGGGATTTCCTGGGATTCGTGGTCCACAAGAAAGGCATCGAGATAAACCAGAACAAGACAAAAGCAATCTTGGATCTCAAGCCTCCTTCGACTAAGAAACAACTCCAATCTTTATTGGGGAAGATAAACTTCTTGAGAAGGTTTATATCAAATCTAAGTGGCAAGACGAAGGTATTCTCGCCACTGCTCAAAGCCAAAAAGGAAAGTGATTTCCATTGGGAGCGGGAGCAGCAGGAGGCTTTCGACGCTATCAAAGAATACCTCACAAGGCCTCCCATTTTATTTCCACCTAGTATGAATAAAAACATGAAGTTGTACATTGTTGCGTCAGATACGACCATAGGAAGCATGTTAGCACAAGAGAATAGTAGTGGCGTTGAAAGACCCATTTATTACCTTAGTCGAATGTTAATAGATGCTGAAACTAGGTACACTATGATTGAAAAGTTGTGCCTATGCTTTTACTTCTCATGTATGAAATTAAAGCAATATATCAAACCAGTTGATGTTTATGTTTCGTCGCATTTTGATGTTATTAAGCATATGTTGTCTAAACCCATTCTGCATAGTCGAATTGGGAAATGGGCACTAGCATTAACTGAGTTTTCCCAGACATATGTCCCTCTAAGGGCTATGAAAGGTCAAATAGTGGCAGATTTTATTGTCGATCACGTAGTGATCGATATGTAGTGTCGGCGTTGCCCCTTGGAAGTTATACTTCGATGGGTCGAGCCATCGAAACGGGGTAGGTATTGGAATTTTAATAATATTCCCGCAGGGTATTCCAATTAAATTCAAATGTAAGGTTGATGAAAAATGCTCCAATAACGAAGCAGAATATGAAGCCTTAATTACTGGCCTAAAAATACTTAAGGATTTGGGTGCCAAGAGAGTTGAAATAAAGGGCGATTCTGAACTGGTGGTTAAACAAATCACGAGAGAATATAAGTGCGTCAAAGAGCATATTTTGGTTTACTTCTCAATGGCGAAGCGACTTTTGGAACACTTTGAAGTTGTCAATATTATGCACGTACCTAGAATAGAAAATCAGGAGGCTAACGATTTAGCACAGATTGCCTTCGGGTACAAGTTTCGAAAGAGAAGTTGAAAGACTTCATTGAAATTAGGGAGAAAATGGTGTCAAACGTGCTACCCTTATCAAATTTATCAACCCCAGAGACTGGAGGGACAAACGTCTCGACAGAGAGCTTAATCGAAAGCTTTGAAAATTAAGAAGTTCTTGCTATCAGCAATCTATCACCGTCAGATTGGAGAAGACCAATCATCGAGTACTTGGAGAGTCCGATGGGAAACACTGATTTGAAGACTAAATACAGAGCTTTAAGCTATGTTCTGATGGGAAATAAGTTGCTAAAGAAGACTCCAGAAGGAGTGTTGCTCAAGTGTCTGGGGGACACAGATGCATACCTAGCGATTTCTGAAGTCCATAGTGGGACATGTCGGGCCCACCAAGCTAGCCATAAGATGAAATAGTTGTTATTTCGACAAGGCGTCTATTGGCCAAGCATGCTCAAGGATTGCATGGACTTTGCAAAAGGATGCCAAGACTATCAAAAACATGCAAACATTCAGCACGTGCAGCCAGTGAATTACACATCATCGTCAAGCAATGGCCCTTTCATGGATGGGCATTAGATGTCATAGGGGAGATTCAACCAGCCTCGTCGAAACAACAAAAATTCATCCTTGTGGGTATAGACTACTTCACAAAATGGATAGAGGTTGTGCCTCTAGTGAAAGTAGATCAGGATGTTGTGACCGAATTCATCCAGAATCATATTTTGTATAGATTCGGGATCCCTGAAACCATCACCACGGATCAAGGTTCCGTATTCGTTGGCTAGAAAATGCAAGAGTTCGTAGCAGAAACGAGTTTCAAATTGGTTACTTCGACACCATATTATGCTCAAGCAAACAGTCAGGTCGAAGCAACCAATAAAGTAGTAATTGGGCTCATAAAAAAGCACGTGGCCAGGAAGCCAAAAAAATTGGCACAGGGCGTTAAATCAAATTTTAAGGGCTTGTCGAACATCCCCCAAGGAGTCAACCAACTCGACTCTGTTTCGTTTGACTTTCGGTCACGACGCTGTATTGCAAGCAGAAATATGTCTACAATCAGTTAGAGTGCAACGACAACATGAAATTCCGTCGGAGCAATATTGGGGCATGATGCTAGACGAAATTGTAGACTTAGACGAGGAAAAGATGGCAGCGTTAAATGTTTTATTACGCCAGAAGGCACGAGTCGCCAAGGCGTATAATAAGAAGGTCAGAAAGAAGACCTTTGCAGTTAATGACTATGTGTGGAAAGCAGTGTTGCCCATGGATCGACGGGATCGAACATTGGGGAAATGGTCACCAAATTAGGAGAGACCATTCAAAGTAATCCAAGGGTTCAACAATAACGCATACGAGGTTCAGGAAGTAGGTATGGACCAATGTGTCTTAAGGGTAAATGGGAAATATTTGAAAAAATATAAACCTATGTTCCAAGAGATTCAAATTAAAAAGTAACTTTTCATTAATAAATGGCCAAGATAGGCTAGGAAGGCCAAGATGGCTTACAAAGTATCCAAGTAAAGTTACAACAGTTCGACATGCAAATTAAGAGGAAGTAGGGAATCTAGATTTAAAATTTTCAAAAAGGGTCTTCTCGTGGACAACCTTGCTTTCGAGAAGAGCTTTCCTTTTCCGCATTTGACCAATGGTATCCTTTACTTTGAGAGCCGCTTCGACGTGAGAAATCCCTTGGGCGACTTCTTGGTCAATTGCCTCTTGAGCAAGCAAAGGTTCAACGAAATCCAAATAGGCCTTTTGCTTTTCTACCTCAGCAATTTTTCTTGTAAGTTCAGCTATCTGAGCTTGATAGTCAGATATCTGCTGGTTAAAAGTGTGATGCTTATCAGAGCGCTCTTGTTTTTTGTCCTCGAAGTCCCCAAGTTTCTTCTCACAAAGTGAACTGAGGTACCACTCATGGTTCATCTCGTTGTTTTTCAGCCTGATTTGAGCGTCGACTTGTTTGCACATAGTAAGGTCCTTAGCCAGTTGTGTAAAGAAGGCCTCGAATTTAATTAAGTACGTGGCCATGGGAGCAGTAAATTGAAATTGGGCAAGTTCATCTAATATTTTGAACACATCACAAGCCACAACAGCTTCCTCTGTGATGGTCGCCAGAAATTTGTCCTCAAATAGGTATGTCTTCAATTGTTGGAGCTTGAGGGTGAAAGAAGCATCTATTTCTGGGGTTGGTATGGTCGTCAAACTAGTAGGTTGAACGTCCCCAGACTCTTGGTGAAGCTTGTGCAATGCCTTCAAAGTTGCTGCTGGATTTGTTTGTTTTGTCGCCAAAATTTTCTATGGGGTAAGAACTTTATCGACATTAGGCATATGCATGTTGGAGCCACTTTTAGAAGGAGCTTTAGGGTTCACGTCGACTTCAGCAGCGGTAGCAACAATCGAAATATTTTCATTATCGCCAGTGGTTGCACCATCCTTCCCAGCCCCAGTGGTGGTGTTTTGAATTGGAGGCATTGTCACTGCTGGATCCTCTTCTGTCGAGGCCCCTTGGAACTCGTCAACTGTTTGAGGACTAAACACAGTTGCTGTCTCAGGTGGATTGCCAATGGTAGCCATTGTAGTATCGTCCTTTTCAGCAGTGGTCGAAGCGGCCACAGTTTCCTGTAAGGAAAAGTTCCAGTGAGAAAATATCCAAGCAATAGTTGGGCTAAGGGAACAAGGATGATGAATACCTCAACAGGGTATTTTGGAGGAGGTGCTTCAGCCTCGACAAGTTTGAAGACTTC
The DNA here is from genome assembly GCA_022829125.1 of Lathyrus tuberosus. Taxonomy (NCBI): domain Eukaryota; kingdom Viridiplantae; phylum Streptophyta; class Magnoliopsida; order Fabales; family Fabaceae; genus Lathyrus; species Lathyrus tuberosus. The sequence continues at coordinate 18,004,755 of JALAZF010000018.1, forward strand.
AACAAGGTTTCTAGGGACAACAGGGTTCACGGTCGAAGCAACCATTTTTGAAGGCGTTTTCTTGATTAGGGCCCTCTTCTTCTTCACCAATGGAGTAGCTGGAGGGGATGTTGGGGCTTCAGTAGGAAAGATCCGGGATTGGGTACTTTCATCTGACACGTCTCCCTCAGGAGATGGTATTTTCTCAGAAGCCTAGCAAACAACAAAGTCAGATAAACAACATGATAGTTCCTGGATTGGCTGGAATTTTGGTAAAACAAAGGTTATTCAATGTTGATGTCAAGGTACTGATGTTGTAACATTGAAGTCTTAACACTGGGCTGTGTTAAGTGGTTAAATGCTGAAGATGGATGTCTGATGTCACACAGGTGATGTTGTAACATCGGACCTGCAGAATTAATAACAGCAGGATATGTTATTAGGGCTCGCGTATTAGCTGGAATTGTGGAGAGTGGTTAACTCATTGGATGAGAATATCTTGGGATAGATATTTTCTGTTACATGGGAGATTTGATTGCAGATCTGTTGGAGAATTAAAAGGTTGAAGATTTAAAAATATTTTGGGGATAAAATCTGTTTTGAAGATTCAGTTTTAATTAACAAATCTGATCAAATATTGTGACAAGTCCAAGCCCAATTCAGGAGCTATATAAAGCGCACAAGACCAAAGGAAAAAGTACAGAAAACATTCAGAAGATCAAGAGCAGAAGGCTTAGTGTCTAGAGTTTGTTTAAAGTGCTTGTATTTACACTATTCTAGGGTTTGAATAGATGTTGAGTTTCTGTCCTCTCTAAAGTTGTGAAGCAAAGAGAGTTGTGTAAATTGATCGAAACTGTGAAGTAAGATCAAGGGTACTCAAAGTGGTTTCTTTGAGTGTTTGTAAGGGATTGAGTGGTGTTCTCATACCTAAGTGGTTTCTTAGGTAGGAAGTCATTAGTAGAGTATAAGTTTAGGAGATTGTCAACGGGTCGTTGAGTCTGTAAATTATATCTACAAGTAGTGAATTCCATCCCTGGCTTGGTAGCCCCCAGAGTAGGTTGGTTGTAACCGAACTGGGTCAACAATTCTTGGTGTTATTTTACTATTATTACTGTCCATTATGCAGAGTGTGTTGTTGTGACATCACACCTTAACATCACACGTCTGATACCAGAATTTCAATTGGTATCAGAGCAGGCATCCTGTCTGTCTCTGGGTGAGATCTAGGGAAGTTACTTTCTGGTGATAAGATGGACAAAGAAGTTGGAGGATTCGTCAACAGACCCCCTATTTTGGATGGATCCAATTATGACTATTGGAAGCCAAGGATGACCACCTTCTTAAAATCCTTGGACAGTAGGGCTTGGAAGGCTGTTATTAAAGAATGGAAAGCTCCTGTTATGTGTGAGAAGGATGATGCTGGCAAAGATAAAGAAGGCACCTCTAAGCCAAAGCCTGAAGAAGAGTGGACCAAGGAGGAAGATGAGCTTGCCCTTGGAAATTCCAAAGCTCTGAATGCTATCTTCAATGGAGTGGATAAAAACATCTTCAGGTTAATCAATACATGTGAAGTTGCTAAAGAAGCATGGGACATCTTGCAGGCTACTCATGAAGGAACATCTAGAGTCAAGATGTCAAGACTTCAGATTTTAACATCAAAATTTGAAAGCCTGAAGATGAAGGAAGATGAGACTATTCATGATTTCCACATGAGTATTCTAGAGCTGGCCAATGCATCTAGTGCTCTTGGAGAGAAGATGCCAGATGAAAAGCTTGTGAGGAAGATCCTTAGGTCCCTACCTAAGAAGTATAAGATGAAGGTTACTACCATTGAAGAATCACAAGACATCAGCAAGATGATAGTAGATGAGCTCATTGGATCTCTTCAAACCTTTGAGCTTGGGTTGAATGAGGAAGAACCAGAAAAGAAGCCAAAGAGTATAGCCCTGGTGACAAATGGTGAAGAGGAGAAAGGGAAGAAATCTGAATCCCAAGGGGATCTGTCTCAGGCCATAGTGATGTTGGGAAGACAGTTCACCAAAGTGTTCAAGAGAATGAATAATAACTCCAGGCCTAATGTCAAGAACATGACTTCTGACATCAGCAAGAAGGATGAAGAGAAAATTGCCCAAGACTAAGGAGTGCAGTGCTTTGAGTGTGAAGGGTATGGACATGTCAAGAAAGAATGTCCCACCTTCTTGAAAAAGCAGAAGAAGGGCATGACAGTTTCCTGGCCTGACTCTGATAGTGAGAGTGAAGGCGAGTCAGCAAAGCATGTGAGAGCTTTAACAGGAGTTGTGGTATCTGATGATGATTCTAGTGATGGAGAAGTAACTTATGAAGAGTTGGCTTCCACCTATCAAGAGCTGTGTTTAAAAAGTGCTGAGATTTGTCAAGAAAACAAGTGCCACAAGCAACAGATTGCTCAGCTAGAAAATGAAAAAACTGATCTTGAAAATGAAGTGGTGCTAGTTAGAGCTCATCTTGATCAAATGACCAAGTCTGTCAGGATGCTGAGCTGTGGCACAGACACACTTGACAAGATTCTTCAGTCAGAAAAAGCTGCTGGAGACAAAGCTGGGATAGGTTATGTGGCTGAGGACAAAGGAACTTCAGAAGGAAGCACTTCAGGTTTAAAGAAGGAAGTATCATAACATCAGCCAAAGAAGCAGGATCCTACCCCTAAGGAAGCTGATGTTTCACAACCTAAGAAGATTGAGAAGAAGACTGGTCCCTATCAGAAGAGAAAGCAGCCACAGGGAGCTAGTCAGTATATGCCCCCACAATACCATGAGAGCATGCAAGCTGCTCAGTTCAAACAGCACATGTCTCATCAGATGTCTCAACATCAGGATAACTGGTATGGTTATGGGTATGGATACACCAATGTTGTTCCTTATATATATGGAAGAAGAAAGCCACACCATCATGGGAGACAATCCAGGAAACAACATTCTCAGCCGTCTTATGGGAGAAGACATCAACATAATAAATGGCAGGGCAGTTATGGTAGGAGGAGACCATATTATGGATGGCAACATAAGCAATCTCATCATGGCAGAAGATTCAGAGATGAAAGGGTGAGATGCTATTATTGTGGAAGATTTGGACATATGCAGTACTCTTGCTACAAGCTGCATGGATACCCTCAGCCTCAAAACAGATGGAGAGAGCACAGGCCCAAAGTTGTTAAACAATGGGTACCTAAAGAGAAGGTGAAATGCTTATTGGCTCTCATGGGTGATGAAGAAGGAACATGGTATTTTGATAGTGGGTTTTCCAAGCACATGTCTGGATGTAGATCCATGTTTGATGATCTTAGACCTTGTCCCTCTCTTGAAGTCATATTTGGCAATGGAGGAAAAGGTGTTGTTGCAGGAGTTGGGAAAGTGCAAGGTAATGGTAGACCTGAACTTGACAATGTTATGTTTGTCAATGGCTTAAGCGCAAATTTGATCAGCATAAGCCAGTTGTGTGATGAAGGTTACAGGGTAAACTACATTAAGGATGGGTGTGTGGTTTCTGATGAACATAATCAGATTGTTATGAAGGGTGCCAGAACCAAAGACAACTGTTATCAGTGGACCTCTCTTGAAGGAGATTCAACTAGTGATGTACAAGTTAATGTTATAACATCAGACTATGACATCAGGATGCTGAAAGGTCACTCAAAGTTAACAAGTTCTGATGTGAGTGTTTTAAAAGGAAAGTCTTTATGGAGGGAGAAAATTAGTAATTGGTCTTTAAAGAGTATTCAAAATCAGGCGCCTTTCCATATTGATACTACATCAAGACTTACCAAAGCATTCTCATCGCAACGTTTCATCTCCCCAAATCTCAATAGAATAGAAGGTTCTTCTCCAAACCTAGTCTGTCACAAAGGAACAATGTATGTCCCTTCCAAGAACTCTGAGCAGGTACGAACTGGGGTTTCTTCCGAAGAACTCATTTCCAGTGCTCTTCCCGAGTCAGGTAACCCTAAACCCTTGACAACGGTGAATAAACCTGAAGCTAGGTCATCTCAAGCTGTTGAGGAGAAGTTTGATGTAGACGAGCATTTGGAACAGCTTGCCACCAAAATCCTTGAGAAGGGGATACGGGTGAAAGGGATTTCCGTCCCTCTAAGGCAAATGCCTGCTGAACAAGTCGACTCTCAAGGAGAAGACAAAAATCTTCAAAGCCACGCCCTTAGTCAAGAAGCGGAAGGTGAAGATCCTGATGACACTGATGTCAGTCTTGATGTCAGAACATCATCCCCTAGGAATGAAAGCCACAGCGGTAAAGGGAAGGAGCAGGTTGAGGTTATAGAGATTGAGGACTCATCTGATGATGATAGAATTGGAAGAGGGAAGGATAAGAAAAGGACTTCATCTACATGGAGCAAAGGTGCCAGGTCTGGCAAGAAGAGGAGAATCAGGGAGGAGGAAGATTCTGAGAGTGATGCTCAAGACATCAACCCTACTACAAATCAAGTGCCTGATAACACCTCATCTCACAGTGCCAGAAGTGCCTCCTTGTGGAAGTGTGTGAGCCTAAGAAAGGTAGCTCTGGAAAGAGAAGTTGTAGCAAAGGACTTTGAATCTACTGAAATTATTGACCTAATTAAGCTTGCTGGTCTCATAAGGACTGTGTCAGGGTTGGCTGATTGCTATGATAGACTGGTCAGGGAGTTCATAGTGAATATACCTGAAGCGATAAATGACAGTAAGAGCCGAACCTTCAGAAGAGTTACCCTCAGGGGTAAGTGTGTCTGGTTTTCTCCTGAGATGATCAATGCCTACTTAGGAAGAAATGAGGAAGATTATGGGGAATTTGAAGTCTCCAACAATGTTATATGCAGAGAAATCACTGCTGGCCGAGTAGATTTTTGGCCCGTAGAAGGAAAGCTGTTAGCCAGTTTGTTGAGTGTCAAATATGCTTTTCTGCACAGAATAGGTATTGCCAACTGGGTTCCTACTAGTCACAAGACCACAATTTCTGTTGAATTGGGGAAGATAATCTAAGCAGTTGGGATAAAGCAAAGAATTGACTATGGCTCCTACATCTATGATCATACTATTAAGCATACTGCTACAAATGCTGTGAAGATGCACATTGTTTTTCCCTCTCTCATTTATGGGATTATCGTGTCTCAACATCCTGGAATTCTACAGCATTCAGATGTAGTATGCAAAAGGAAGCCTGCCTTGTTACTTCATTACAAGTTGAAACATGTTCCTAACAATGTCAAGACATCTGCTTCAACATCACAACAGTCACCAGTCAAGACTGGGGTGATTGCAGAACTAGAGGAGGCTTGCAAGGAGTTAGATGAAGTCATAAGAGTTAGTACTGAAAGGAAACAAAAATTTGAAACACTTGTCATGACTCTGAGATTGGCAACAAAGGGAGGTGAAGCTGTCAAAACAAGGAAGGATGCTGTTGATGAAGACGATAATGATGATCTCAGCTCAGAAGATTCAAGCTTTTAATGATTGCCTTCTATTTCAGTAGGGTTAGCTTTATTTGTTGTAGCACTTATAGTGCTTGGTTTTGTACCTTGAATATTGTGCTTTTTTATGCACTGTTTATGTTTTTAGTTTTCTTCTATGATTTGTTTGCCTTTTTACTAACTGAGAGGCTAACAATGAGAGCTAGGGTATACTGACTATAGTTAATAGGGCTTCTTATAGAAGTTTGCCTAATTATGGCTAAAAAGGGGGAGAACATAGCCAAGATTGTCAAGAGGATTATTGCCATATGCTGCCAGTGTGGTGCAGACATAAGCTGATGCTGCTAAAAGGTGTTTAGTTGAAAAGTGGTGATGCAGTTATTAAGGGGGAGTATTAAAGATATCATGTCATGAGAAGAGTGCAGCCAAGCAGACATCTAGGGGGAGTACAATTGCTGCACAATATGAGCTACTGAACAGCTGTGATGCTGGTTCATGTTTTCAAGGAGGAGCACGAATTGGCTGCTGTCAATAATGAAGATTGTGCTGCAGCGGATCAAGTGATGAAGACTATGAAGATTGTCAAACTGCTGCTGATGAAGATTTCAAATTAATTGAAGATTATTCCGCTGCTGAAATCTCTGATGGTGCAGAGTGCAGAAGTTGATTGCAGAGTGCAGAGATTGTTTTAGCCAAAATTAGCCAAAGGGGGAGATTGATAGTTCCTGGATTGGCTGGAATTTTGGTAAAACAAAGGTTATTCAATGTTGATGTCAAGGTGCTGATGTTGTAACATTGAAGTCTTAACACTGGGCTGTGTTAAATGGTTAAATGCTGAAGATGGATGTCTGATGTCACACAAGTGATGTTGTAACATCAGACCTGCAGAATTAATAACAGCAGGATATGTTATTAGGGCTCGCGTATTAGCTGGAATTGTGGAGAGTGGTTAACTCATTGGATGAGAATATCTTGGGATAGATATTTTCTGTTACATGGGAGATTTGATTGCAGATCTGTTGGAGAATTAAAAGGTTGAAGATTTAAAAAGATTTTGGGGATAAAATCTGTTTTGAAGATTCAGTTTTAATTAACAAATCTGATCAAATATTGTGACAAGTCCAAGCCCAATTCAGGAGCTATATAAAGCGCACAAGACCAAAGGAAAAAGTACAGAAAACATTCAGAAGATCAAGAGCAGAAGGCTTAGTGTCTAGAGTTTGTTTAAAGTGCGTGTATTTACACTATTCTAGGGTTTGAATAGGTGTTGAGTTTCTGTCCTCTCTAAAGCTGTGAAGCAAAGAGAGTTGTGTAAATTGATCGAAACTGTGAAGTAAGATCAAGGGTACTCAAAGTGGTTTCTTTGAGTGTTTGTAAGGGATTGAGTGGTGTTCTCATACCTAAGTGGTTTCTTAGGTAGGAAGTCATTAGTAGAGTATAAGTTTAGGAGATTGTCAACGGGTCGTTGAGTCTGTAAATTATATCTACAAGTAGTGAATTCCATCCCTGGCTTGGTAGCCCCCAGAGTAGGTTGGTTGTAACCGAACTGGGTCAACAATTCTTGGTGTTATTTTACTGTTATTGCTGTCCATTATGCAGAGTGTGTTGTTGTGACATCACACCTTAACATCACACGTCTGATACCAGAATTTCATAACAGAAACCAATGCGAAGGAACGTTGAAACATGTTATACCTGTGGTTTCAGGATCTTTGGTTTCTTTGCAGGCCTGGTGGAGGTCGATGCAGCAACTGGTTCCCATTTTCAACCCTAGGAAATAAGCACAAATGATTAGCTAAAGACAACTAATGAAATAAAATTGAAGAGTTCAGGAGTTACCTTCATTGGTGGGTCTTCTATGGCATCAGCTTCTTGGGTGTTCTTGACAGGCACAACCACTGTCGGATTAGGAACTTTGCCAGCAAGGGCAGCAAAAACATCGACCACGTTTTCCAGGAAAAGGTCACGTGGGAAAATTTGAGTCTGGCATTCTGACCACCAGACGTCGAAGTCTTCTGCGGTGAAAAAGGAGGGTTGGAACGCAAAGACAGGAAACTCAAGATGTTGTGTCGACCTGGCAAATTTAAGGCAGGCTTTATGACCCGCCAAGTTCAACCGTCGACCAGCCCGCATAATGTCAGAAGAATGTTTCACCAAGGTCTTAGGCAGCATTTGGCTCAAGCCAAATTGACGGGCCACCAGGTTGGGCTGGTAGTTCATAAACCCATAACCTGTGTTCCTCGTCTCAATCTGAAAGGATAGTATGGTGGGGGTTAGAAATGCCATCCATATAGAGTTCGAATGTGCTGCTGCCTTGGGGGAAACACTAGGGAACAGATTCTTGAACCATGCCGGACCAAATTTTCGAGCCACAAAAGGTGCCATGCTTGGGACAAAAGACGTGGTTTCCATAAACATATTAAGATACTTCATAAAGAGAGTTTTGTTGGGGGTTTCTTGGGTGGTCATCAGAGCGAGTCGAATGCCCTCTATACGACGCTCTTTGTTTAAACGCTCCATCGTTGCAGAGGCATGGTAGCCCAGTTGGTGTTTGAAGGTGGCTTTGAGCTAATGTTGCAACAACCACATAGGCCTTGAGATATTTAAAGCTTTGGTAGTCGCATGGAGAAGTTTTAGCCGCAAGGCTGATAGACCAAGAGAGTGATAAAGGGAGGCTAGTAAAAGCTTACCCAAAGATACATGTCGACCTTCGTGAATTTGGATCGCCAGGTTGATGTAACTTTTGGCTATTTGCGGAGAGGCATGGCATAATAGATAATACGACAACCACAAAGTCAGGAAAGCGATGTGTTCTTCGTTGGACACTTCTTTGGAGCCTTTGTTGTGATAATCTTCAATGTAGTTTTGGAAACCAGCATGCTCGAAGTTGAAAGTGTTAGTCGTTTCCAGAGTTAGGTCGAACGTTTCTCCCAAGGGTGAAAGGCCAGTGATGGCCGCCATATCGAAGAGTGTCGGCGTGAACATACCACAAGGGAAGTGGAATGTGTTGGTCGATCCTTCCCAGAAGTACATCGACGCCAGCAGCAAACAAGGGTTGACCCTGTGAGCGTTCCTTGAGAGTTGAATGGCATCGAAGATGCCAGTTATTTTCCATTGATCCTGATGCTTGCCTTCGATCTTGTTGAGCCAAGAGATCTAGTCCTTGCTATCAGGTGTAGGCATCGATCAAAAGACTCTAGCTTTGGGCGCCATGAATTTGAGGTCTAAGGTGCCACCTTTCTCAAAAGCAGGTGGTATGGTAGGAGCGAAACATAGAAAGAACTCTTGAAGTTCTTGATGATTTGGTTTTTTATTCGGATATGGACCGTGAAAAGCATGGAGTTTGCCAACCACCGCAAAAGGAATGACCATTTGATGTCGCCAGTTTGCTACCACCGCTTCATCAGCAGATGACGATTGAGGGAGATGTTTGAGTGATTCCTTTTCAGAGAGAACGAAGGCAATGGGGTTGTTTTCCATGGTGTGAGTAGCGGAAGCAGTAACAGTTGCAGAGGAAGCCATTGGAATAAAGGGTGAGTAAGCTTTTGAGAGCAAGAAAATCTGGAAGAAGAAGAAACTGTGGGAAAGAGGTGAAAAAGAAAGCCAGACGTATTTTAGGAGTATTTATAAGGAAAACACATGTAACTGAAAGGTCAAGAACTGTTTCGATTCTGGAGTTTGTGGGGGTAGTTTTGAGACCCATAACTTAGGACGAGACTAGCCATCACGACGTTTCTTGGAAATCATGGCGCAGAAATGTACCATCATCACGTCAGACTGCGAGTGACACGTGGTTGAGATTTAGCAGAAGACAAAATGATGGTTATTGGGTCGAAACCAGAGCACCGTCGAAATCTCGAAGAAAATCAAAACGTCTAGTTTCTCAGTCGACACAGTGCTCAGTCGAAACTGGCCTTTTGGGGAGCAATTTGTTAGCTGAAAGATTTCAACTAAGCAAAGAAAATACAGAAAATGTGCGAAGGCCAAAATGTAGGTCGACGTGGTGAAGAAACCTAGGCGCGGGTTGACATCCCTAGAGGAGGCGTCGAAGGTCGACCCAAAAGCCAAGTTATCGAAGGATTTTCAACTGATGGCCAACAAAACCAAGCTGACAAGTCTTTGAGCGGGAAAATTTGAAATGCTGAGAACGTGGGGAAGTTACAAAGATGGTGGAGCAACACGTGTCACAACCAGGGTCAATCTTGGGAGGAAAATAGTTATTTATTTTTCCTATTTAAGGCAATAGCCATTTCCATTTTAGGGGTCGCATTTGTAACATTGCAGAAGGGATACACTCTGAGTACCAAACGTTAAGAGAAATAAGTTTACTCCCACAAAATATATGATAACGTCCACATTTCTTTTTAAAGCAATTTACATGATCAAAGTTTAAGTTATCTTGCCATTTACTTATTTGTTTTTTCCCTTTTGTTTTCTTCATCAATTCACACCCTTTTTATTTTTTGTAAGTTGTTTCCAATTTCCTCTAAATCAAAAACCATCCTATCAACAAGACTTACACTTTGACCAAATCTGTTCTGGGATTCTGTGGCCGATCCCGCAAGTAAACCTGCGATAGGAGGCCATCGGTTGTTCGCGCGAGAATTGCGTGCGAACAAATTGGCATACCCGGTGGGACCCATTTGAGTTGAGTGTATGCATGCATCATTTTTGATATTTCAAGTTACCAACATGTTTCTGCATGCATATAGAATGTTTTCCCTCAATCAATTGCTATGTATCAATCGTGTATAGGATTTCACATTGGTTTTGCAAAAACTAGGGTTCATCTGTTCATCACATAATATCTTACTATACACTTAAAATAAATGAAATTAACTGTCACCATCGTGTTCCTAGTTTGAAAACAAACAATTTTCATGTTTATACTTTTTAATTTCATCAAGAATTAAGGAAGTTAGAGTTGGTTTTGCAACTCTGACGAAGAACGCGTGCAACAACAATGGTGGTGGTGCCATTTTTTCAGTTCAAAAACCAAACTTGGTATTTGTATTAATCTATGTGTTTCAATACACGGACGTATCACCGCCCTAGTGGTTTGTGCCTGTGTGTTAAGTGTGTTTGTGTGTGTAAGGGTGCGGGTTCGAGCCCCCCTTTTGGCATTTTGTCAAAATTCTCTCTTTTTTCATATTTTCACAATATTTTCATATTTTTTTAATCATTTTCAAATAAATTAATTTCTATATTCAATTTTATTTATTTTCAAATGAATATATGTACACATATAATTCACATATTTTATTATTTTAATCCACAAAAAATCACAAAAAATAATATTTATTTGATATATTTTTATTAGGTTGAAAAATATTATTTTTAAATTGTTTTAACACCTTTAAAATAATTTATTTTCTTGATTTTTCTCAAACCTAATTAATTTTAAAAAATTCATGTGAATAATACACCTTTGTATTAAACCTTAATCATTGTTTATGACATGGTTAATGGATTCATTTGATAATTATACCATTTTTTTAATTGATTTTCTTTTAAAAGATGTCTTAAAAATGAAACTAGGGTTTGATTCAACCTTTTCAAACTTCATTTCAATCTTTGGGCCTCTGTCAAGAGTGTAAGACCCACCACCTTTTCTTTTCTTTTCAATAAATCATGGGCCTCTACTATAGTATAAGTCCCATTGCACTTTTTTTAAAATCACGGTGCGATTACTGTTTTCATAACAATCTTTGGGCCTCTGTTAGGAGTGTAAGTCCCACCCCTCTGTACATAAACATTGTTTTAAATAAATATTTGGGCCTCTCCTTGAGTATAAGACCCAACACCCTTTTGTAAATAGAAAATCTTTTAGCCTCATTCATCCTGGGCTTTGTACAAGATACAAACAATCACCTGGGCCTCTATCTAGAGTGTAAGACCCAACACTTTTGCTCCCCTCCTCCTCAAAACTTTCTTCAATTTCTCAAAACTTTTAATCTTTCAAATATAAATCTTCAACTCTCAAACACAACCTTAGTGGCATTCAAATCTCTTAAACCCATAGGCATCTATCAAGAGTGTAAGACCCACCACCTTTTCTTTTCTTTTTAATAAATCATGGGCCTATATTTAGAGTATAAGACCCAACACCTTTGTGAATAAAATAAAACACACAAATGGAATATTCCACACATAAAACCCTAAAGATACAAATCTTCTATGAATTCAAACATGTCATATCAATATATATACTTGTTAATATCCAATCATGTTTATTCATATTCTGTTAAGTTTATCTTGACATTTATATCATCCTTAGTTTAGATATAGGTCAAACAATAGGATCTCCTCAATCACAACTTAGTTCAAACAACTAGTTCCCTGGCCTTCTCTTGGCCCTTATACAAGCATCATTGCCCCCTCTTGAGCATCATACAAAGATATCTCCCCAGCAAGTTATCCTCCTCTTGGGCTTCATACAAGGAGACTTGGGAAGTCTCACTCAATCCACCATAACCTCTTCTTGGGCTTTATCCAAGCATCATAGCTTCCTCTTGGGCTTCATACAAGGACCCTCAGGCTTCTTAAAAACATAAGTAAAGTCTTAGTCATCTATACAATAAACCTTTTAGCCTCACTATCCTGGGCTTTGTACAAGATACAAATAAACTCTTTTAGCCCCATTCATCCTGGGCTTTGTACAAGATATAAATAAAATCCCCAAAAGAGTCAGTCAAATCCACCAGTATTGAGCCAGTCATTTCAACTTTCCTCAACAGTTATTAGCCTTCTCCCAGGCTATACCAATAATTTCTCCAATCAGTCAACCTCAATCCCCGGCTTTGTATAAGACATATAAAACTCTCCTAGTTGAGCCACTTTTCAACTTTTTTAGCTTCAACCTTGGGCTTTGATCAAGACACTAAATTCAACTTCCCCACAGATGAGACTCTGAGTCTTCTATGCAGGAGGATATCCCTTTTATACATCACATTTTAAATCAAATCAAAATTTCATTCAAACTGTTTTACATAAAAGAGGATGTGGCATTGCTCTGGATATTTCAAAAATCCAAGTTTAAAGCTTATTCCTTTATGATAAAACTCATGAAGAAAGATGTGACATTGCTCTGGATATTTCAAAATCCAAGTTTAAAGCTTTTTCCTTCATGATATTTCACTTTTCCCATAAAGAAAGATGTGGCATTGCTTAGGATGACAAAGATCCAAGTTTAAAGCTTCTTTCCTTTATGATTTTACTCTTCAGTATTTGTGATGAATATGTGAGATATCTCTCTTTAGAGATGACAAAATCACCCTTGATACTATAAAAACCTTACTTGCAGTGCCAATTTTCGTAACCCTTACAAAGTGCAGAATTTCCCTTAAAAAAAGCTCAAAATGGGAAAAAATGTGTGAGAAAAAACCCAGAAAAGGAAACATCGCACACATTATATCTGCATCGCACGTGCGATGCTTCTTGTACAATTCTATTGTGCACGTGATTATTTCAGTAGCTGCACGTTTTTACTCCCCTTTTCACCTGATTTTTCCCTGAGTCCAATTTCTTCACACTTAGCTATTTCCCCCCCATTCTTTGGTCTTTCTTCTTCCTTTTTGCTCACCTCACTTGTTTTTCTCCGATTCTTCGTCTAATTTCATGCAATGATGGACTGTCATTAGTCAACGTCCATAGTGGGCAAAACTGTACTGGAAAAAAAGTACAGGTGTGCATGTTAGCCCTGCAAGGGAAGGGGCACTCAGAGGCCTTAGTAGGTGTATAACAAATAGTGGTGGATAGGGCTTGCCCACGATGGTGAGAAATCCTGTATGGTGGTGTTTACAGTGGTTTAGAGGATATGCTCACGTGAGGACTCTTGTTTATGACTCCCACAGATATAACACTATAGGTTTTCTGTTACACATGTATTTGGTTTTGTCATTATGGTTCCTTTTTCAAATATGTATGTTTATAGGTTCTATTTGTGTACCATTTTGGATATGTGTACATTTGATTTTGCAATGTAATTTGGTATTCCGTTATAAAATAAAATGTTATGATTTTGTCACAAAAGTGGTATATAACTTTTGTTTAAAAAATACAGGTCAAATTAAAATTTAAAATAAATTATAATCGAAAAAATATATGTTTTACCCCTTGGTTATTATTTCAAACCGACGTAAATGCTTACTTTTTCCCTCAGATAATAACAGAAACTTAGAGGTATGTGATACGCGCTTTCTAGTTTTGAAAATACAAAAAATGTTGTTGGTGGGGATCGAACCAATGACCAAAATAAATTTTCCCTCTGTGGATTTACAACCGAGGGGATAAGTGAGAAGTTTTCATGACGCCCTTCGGTACCTCACATATGAAATCGAGATAAAACCCCATTTTTTCAATCGAGGTAAAATGTGTCTTTCATAGTAGTGTAAGTATCCTTAAACTCATCATTAGGGATGATAATGAGTCAGACTTAGGCAGAGTATTGTAGTATCCATCCTCATATCCACAATCTTAAAACATCTCCGTATCCGAGCCCATACCCGCGAGACCACCAACATTTATATTTGTACCCGTACGCTATGGGTACTTAAGTACTCATATCCATACCCGTTTACCACATTTCTAATAAAAAATAATTTATCAATTATATTTATCATGTTATTTTAAGTTTTTAACAAAATTAAAAAATTTAAATAATATTATTGTTTAGTTAAATAATAAACAAATATTTATATTAAAAGTGTACAAATTTAGTAATAATTAATAAAATAACATTTATACACAATAATAAAAAATATATAAATATATATTATGCGAATATGGAAGAGTACTAAATCCATATTCATGTTTATACTCACTTATTTTAGTAAGTACTCCCTCTGTTTTAAAATGACTGTCGTTTTAGAGCAAAATTTTTGTTTTAAAATGAATGTCATTAGTAATAATTACTATTTTTTCAATTGTGTCATATAATTATTACTTTGTATATTATTTTCAACACATTAATAAGACCAATTTAATAAAAAGGCAATATTTTATGACAATATCATTGTATTTTTTAATCCGTGTGAAAAAATCTTAAACGACAGTCATTTTAAGACCGATGAAGTAATTGATTGTACTCATACCCACACCCATTTTACATATTTTTATTTATTTAGTTTTTTTGGTAATTTTTTTACAGTTTTTTATTATATTTATTGTGGTTGTGTGTAATTTTTATAGATACTCATTCAAGATATATTGTCATCGATACTTATCACATGGCCTAAACTTCCTACCACTGACATCAACATGCATTGGCTTAATCTCCTTTAAATCATGCATGCCTTATGCTATAATATGTCTGTATTATTAATTCATTTGCCTTTTCCAAGAAAAATAATAAATAGTACAAGTGTCAGCTTAATTTCTTTTTAAACAAGTGTCAAGTAAATTAGTAACAAGTCTTATTAATAACAAATGTAAATTATTAATGTGAAAAGTCATTTAAATATGACAAGAGACAGATGATTTAATTTTTTGAATTCCATAACTTTCTTTGCATTGATTTCTATAATTTCTCTTCCTCTATTTTGCAGAATATAACTTCTTTCTCTCTGGTTTTTTATTTTTCAAGAATACTCCTCATCTCACTAATTTCCTTCCTCATAATGTCATCGCATTTTTTATGCAGCAGTGCTCTGTTATAATACTGTTGGGAGGTAATCTCTTTGTCAAATTAAATGTATATTAATTTCATTTCATTTTTGTAATATATCCAAAAGAGCATCGAAATGTAAAAATATCCATGTGCATATATTTCAATAATATATTTTTTTTTACTCTTGAACAAGAAAAACTCAAATCTATAATACTGAAGCGGTGTAGAAACAAACGGTTGATTTTTCTTATGATAGATGTGGAATTCGACAATTGAAATAATGTCAAGTAGACGGATGTAGTGCATGCACTAAGAAACTGTTTTTTCCTTGTAAGTGTTATTTTTTTTTACTGTTTACAAATATAAAAAAAACTAATAATTGTTATTTTTTAAACAATAATTATCTTTTTTTTCTATTTTAACTTTAATTTTTATACATTTATTTGAATTTTTTCTCTATTCCTAATAAATTAGGGATAATTTTGACAAAACAACAATTAATAATACTTTAAACTTTGAGAGAGAGTATATGTTGATGAGAGCGAGAAATATATACATTGATGAATAATTTAACTTAAAACAAAAATTAATTAAAAAACAGTATTTCATAATTTTTTTTTCTTGTGCGGATTGAATTTTTTACTCAAATAACTAATTTTTTCAAATAAATACTCAAACTAACCTATTTTTCAAACTAACTCATTTTAAAAAAAAAATAAAAATTCAATAAAGAGAAGTCGTCAATCCAATTAGCGACAGTGTACAAACACATAAGAGCAGTCACCAATTTAATTGACGACACTGTACAAACACAAAGGAGAGAGACTGTACACTGCCACCAATTAGATTGCGACTACTCTTATGTGTTTGTACAATGTCGCCAATTGAATTGACGACTTTTCTTTATTAATTTTTTATTTTTTTGAAAGTGAGTTAGTTTGAGAAATAGATGAAAAAATGTATTAGTATGAATATTTATTTGAAAAAATTGGTTATTTGAATAAAATTTTTGTTCGGATTTAAAAAAGCAAACATACAAATATGAGAGTTCATATTATAATAAAGTTAACTACAAAAATAATAAAAATAAAAATAAAAATATCTAATTATATTTTAGAGTGCATACTTATTAAAAAAATGGACAAATCGAAACAGAAGTGTACATTTAAATTTAAATGTTAATTTTAACATAATAAAATTATGAATATACCCGAAGTGTTGATGTGATAAGTAATAAATAATAGAATTTAATAGATATGCATTGACAATGTAAAATAATTTTACACTGTCAACTAATCATTCTCATATATCCCGCAATATCAGATTGTAAAATTTAAGTTATTGATATGACATGACAGTTTGTTAAATTCCTATTGGATGATAGTATAAAATTATTTTATACTGTCAGTGCATACTAAACTCTATTTAATATATATTTTTTATAAATAGACTAATATATTAATGTGTCAATAAAATAAAATCCTATCTTAACTCTAACATGATTTTTTTTAATTTAACTAATTTTATATAATATTCTATCTTAAAAAATTATGATTTAACATAGAATACAAAATAATAATAATAATATTAATAATAATAATAATAATAATAATAATAATAATAAAATACTATATATATAACAAGTCAGATTTTTGTTTAAGAAATTTGTCATCTCCCACTTAAATTTTTAAAAAAATTACAAATTAGTCCCTAATAATTTTTAAATTTTACAAATTGATCCCTTCAAATTTTCAAAAATTACAAATTAGTCTCTTTTTTCATATATGGGGCCATTTTCATAATAGGGACCAAATTTAAAATATGAAAAGAGTGTGTTTGAAACTTTCCCTCAAAAAATTACATTTTACAAATTATGCAAAAACCAACACTTTATATTGAATTAATAATGATTTATTCAACTCTTTTAATACTCCTATAATGTATATCCATATTAAACAATATACTTAATCATCAAATTAAATTAAAAATTTTAATTATTTATATATTGAATCAATAATTATTCATTCAACTCTTTTAATATAATGTATATCCACATTAAATAATCTTTTTTAATAAAATATTATTTCAAACTCAAAATAAGCCGATCAAACACACTTTTAATGTGATTCTTAAATCTTTGATAAATTTTTTTTTTTCAAAATTGATAACAAAATAAAAGTACTTACATTACTTATAATATTTATAATATGACATATATATGTTACAAGTTGAAATAAAAAAATATGGTAACTTAATTTAATGCTCCTAGTAGTATTTAAAGGTAGCCAACATTTCTATTTCCACTCAAAAACGCACCGCACTCACTTCCTCACTCTCCTAAAATCATCCTCATCCCTTTCTTCTTCAGAGATCTCTCTTTTATGTTCTTCTCTTTTTCAACAATTCTCTATTTTCATCACTACCGTTAATCATTTATTTCTCAATGGCCTCCCACAATCACCACCGTTCAATCCCTGACATCAACGGCTCTCACCCCACTCCCAAAAAACCTAAACTCTCTTCACCTTCTTCCTCCGCCATAACCGTTTCCGAGATTGAATCTGAATTCTCTCACCACGACGCCGCCGTTGCTCGCATCAACAACGGCAGTTTCGGCTCTTGTCCGTCCTCCGTCATCGCCGCTCAACAGAAATGGCAACTCAAATACCTCCGTCAGCCTGATCACTTCTACTTCAACCACCTCAAACCGGCAATCGACAATTCACGTTCGATTATCAAAGACCTAGTCAACGCGGAACACCTCGATGAAATCTCTATTGTTGATAACGCTACCACTGCGGCGGCTATCGTTCTTCAACACACTGCTTGGTGTTTCCGTGAGGGGAAGTTCGACAAAGGTGACATTGTTGTTATGCTTCATTACGCTTACGGTTCTGTTAAGAAATCTATGGAGGCTTATGTTACTCGTGCTGGTGGAAAGGTGATTGAAGTTCCTCTTCCTTTTCCGGTGAGTTCTAATGAAGAGATTATTAGTGAGTTTAGAAAGGCTTTGGAGATAGGAAAAACGGATGGTAAAAAGGTTAGGTTAGCTGTGATTGATCATGTGACTTCTATGCCTTGTGTTGTGATTCCTGTTAAGGAGTTGATTCAAATTTGTAGAGAGGAAGGTGTTGAAAAGGTTTTTGTTGATGCTGCTCATTCTATTGGGTGTACTGATGTTGACATGCAGGAGATTGGTGCTGATTATTACACTAGTAATTTGCATAAGTGGTTTTTTTGTCCACCTTCGATTGCATTTTTGTACTCGAGAAAGAATCCTAAAACTGGTGGTGGTGCTTTGCATCATCCCGTGGTGTCTCATGAGTACGGAAATGGGTTGGCTGTGGAAAGTGCTTGGATTGGGACAAGGGATTATAGTTCTCAATTGGTGGTTCCTGATGTTTTGGAATTTGTGAATAGGTTTGAAGGTGGTATTGAAGGGATTAAGAAGAGGAATCATGAGGCTGTTGTTGAGATGGGAAAGATGCTGGCTAAGGCTTGGGGAACTCATCTTGGGAGTCCTTCACATATGTGTGCTAGTATGATTATGGTTGGTCTGCCTACTTGTTTGGGGATTCATAGTGATTCCGATGCTCTGAAGTTAAGGACACATCTTAGGGATGTTTTTGGAGTTGAAGTTCCTATATACTATAGACCACCTAGAGATGGAGAAGTGGAGCCTGTAACGGGGTATGCTCGGATCTCTCACCATGTTTACAATAAAGTTGAGGATTATTACAAGTTTAGAGATGCTGTTAACCAACTTGTGGGAAATGGGTTTGCCTGTACTCTTCTTTCCAACTGAATAGGTTTGCTCACATTCCCTTTTAACTAAAGTTTAAGTTTGTAATAATAAGTGTGTGATGATAGGGATTTAGTTATGCATTAAGAAACGACAATGGTTAGGTTGGTCATTGAAATAAAGAACCTCTCTATGTAGTATGTATCTTTATATTATATGAGTAAGTTTGTTACTATTTAGTTATGCATTAAGAAACGACAACGGTTAGGTTGGTCATAGAAATAAAGAACCTCTCTATGTAGTATGTATCTTTATATTATATAAATAAGTTTGTTACTATAGTTTTGCCGTCTATAGAGGATATAAAGACATATTTTCAACATTGGTGATATTAATTAGGTCTTTATACAACAATATCTTAATAATATTAAGATGTAAGTTTCGTTTAAGAAATTGATAGAATCTTTGCGGTGGTGATTGTGTCTTAATTTGGCACCCCCCTTAAAATGTTCTTACGCATGCAAGGGTTATAGTTTGGCTGATGATCACTTAGTGCCATTTTCCTAGCAAACTTATAACTTATTGTTCTGTCATATGCATAGCGGTTTCTTATTACACGCATAGCGGTTTCTTGTGTAAAATACTTGTCAGGAACATTAAATGACTTAAATTTGAGTTTTATAACTTATATTAATTACTTGCTTTGGTGTTGTTAAATTTTGATTACGATGTTTGTTGTGACCCTCTCATCGTGGCGTTTTGTGTCGTTTTCAATGCAAACGACAACTTATTGTTGTTCTATACATGTCTATTAAAACCAGAAACCAATACATGTCAGAAATATTAAATGATTTAAATTTGAATCTTATAACTTGTATTAATTACTTGCCTTTGGTGTTGTTAAATTTTGATTACGATGTTTGTCGTGACCCTCTGATCACGTCGTTCTGTTGTTCTCCTGGCTGGTGATCATTTAGCATCGTTTTCTATGCAAACCAACAACTTATTGTCGTTCTATGCATGTCTATTAAAACCAGAAACCAGTACATGTCAGAAATATTAAATGATTTAAATTTGAATCTTATAAGTTGTATTAATTACTTGCCTTTGATGTTTCTAAATTTTGATTACGATGTTTCTCGTGACCCTCTAATCGTGTCGTTTTGTTGTTCTCCATTGGTGATCATTTAGCGTCATTTTCTATGCAAACCGACAACTTATTGTTCTTCTATGCAAGTCTATTAAAACCAGAAACCAGGACATGTCAGAAATATTAAATGATTTAAATTTGAATCATATAAGTTGTATTAATTGCTTGCCTTAGGTGTTGTTAAATTTTGATTACGATGTTTGTCGTGATCCTCAGATCGTGTCATTTTGTTGTTCTCCTGGCTGGTGATCATTTAGCGTCGTTTTCTATGCAAACCGACAACTTATTGTTGGTCTATACATGTCTATTAAAACCAGAAACCAATACGTGTCAGAAATATTAAATGATTTAAATTTGAATCTTATAAGTTGTATTATATACTTGCCTTCGGTGTTAAATTTTGATTACGATGTTTGTCGAGACCCTCAGATCGTGTCATTTTGTTGTTCTCCTGGCTGGTGATCATTGAGCGTCATTTTCTATGCAAACCGACAACTTGTTGTTGTTCTATACATGTCTATTAAAACCAGAAACCAATACATGTCAGAAATATTAAATGATTTAAATTTGAATCTTATAAATTGTATTAATTACTTGCCTTGGGTGTTGTTAAATTTTGATTACGATGTGTGTCGCGAACCCGTCATCATGTCATTTTGTTGTTCTTCTGCCCAGTGATCACTTAAGGTTGTTTTATTTTCAAACTGATAGCTTATTGTTGTTCTATGCATTTTTATTGAAACAGATACATGCGCAAATTACTTGTCAAGAATATTTAATGATTCAAATTTGAATTTGTAAGTGCTATTAATCAGTGTCATCAAATAGCGGCATCATGGCCACTATGGCAGATATACATGGCGGTTTTTGGGCTCCCGCAATGATAAATATTTGTCAATATTGCTGGCTTTTCCGCCATAATCCGATATAATGGCGCCGCAAAGCGGACACTATGGCGTGATTTTGGCTCTCCGCCATCCGCCATCAACAACACTGCTATTAGTTACATTCCTTTACTGTTTGTTGAATCTTGATTATGATGTTTGTTGTGAATCTGCGATCATGTCATTTTATTGCTCTTACCAGCACTGTTTTCTTTTCAATCTGTTCTATGCATTTCCGTTGAAATAAATACTTGTCAGGAGGAATATTTATTATGATTATGATGTTTGTCGTGAACCAGTCTGTGATCATATGTTGTTTTGTTTTTCTGCTGGCTGTTAATCTCTTGGGTCGCTTTCTTTGCAAACTTATCATTGAAAGTAGTTAATATGTTCTCATATTTCGAACCATGGGATAGATCAAATCAATGTTACTTTACTAGTAAATTTTGGTTCGATTTTGTTTACTCTTCTAGTTATGTTATATTTGTTTACACTGTTAACTGAACAATATTATTTTTATTTGCAGTTGAGAAGTGTCTTCGTCGTCTTTCTGATGAATAAAAGCAATGGTTGTTGTAATTGCTGCTAGCTTGCTTGCAATCTTTGCTAGTTGCGATGGTTTTGGTACCATGAACCACATGTTTTGCAGGTAAACTTCAGCAATTACCCATGTTACCTTTGCTGAGTAGAATCCCTTGGGGAGTGAGCAACTTCAATAGTAACTTCAATAGTGAGATCTATGGATTTATCCTTGTAAATATAATTGTGATCCTCTCATGATGTAATGATATTCACTGTCATTATGCCAAGTTGCCAACTGCTTCTTCAGGTTTATAACAAAGTTCTACCATAAATTTGAAGTTTGCCATTTCTATGCTTTATTGTTTGATAATCATAATCAATCTAATTATTAAAACAATTTTAATGATTATTTTTAATAAAGTAAAAGGAAATCTGTATTTTTGGCAATCTCCTAATGTAACCAAAAACAGCCAACTAACTGTTTTTATTGAATTTGCTTATGAATGGTTGTATTTTTTTAGTCAGTTTAATGGTTGAAATTATGATCATATCTGCTTGTATCAATTAAGAGCTGTGTGGTTCCGACATAGATTTGTGACCCCACATAAAATGTGTCTGTTTGCTCATCGTGAAGATAGATAAAAATTAATAATGTGAAAACAACATTTGTTGTTAACAAAATTGTAATATTAATTTTCTTTTTTCACTATTGCTATTAATTGTTTCTTATTTATTTTATCTATTTTTCACTCTGATGAATAATTAAGGAAAACTTTTAAAATGATAGATAATTAGAAACATAAAATTTTAGTAACTCTTAAAAGTGTAGTCAAAAAGTAAATGAATATAAGTATATTCTTTAAGATAGGGTAAATTTGATGATAAACTGAATTTCGTAATTTGTTTTAATTACATTTCTTTAAGATAAGATAAATTTGATTTACTATTATGATCATTTATAACACATGTATTCAAATCTATCATCATAGTTAAATTGTAATTATGATTGTCACAATTAAACTATGATTAAATAGATTCATAGTTAAATTATGATCAAATAGAATTTTATAATAAGGTTGTTAAATTTTGAATAAATTGAGTCTTTGTAATGGTAAAGCTTTAATCAAAATAAAGGTGGGTGGTACAACATTGATATTTATATATTAATAATTTTTCCAAAAAAAATCAATGTTTGATAAAAATAAGTAATTAAGATTGAAGGATTTAATTTTAACTAAATTGCTTTAATCATTTTCACTTAATATTTTAATCATTTTAGCTTATTTTCTTGATTATTCAAAATTTATCTTAGTATATTTTTATAATCTCAGTAGTGTACTCAAAATTTATCTTAGTAGTAGTATATTTTATAAGTAAATTGTTGAATTCAAAATGAAGAGAGTACTAAAAATTGTAGACAAATGAATTTTTTATTGAATAATAAAGTGAAGGGAATTTAAATTTAATTTTTTTAAACTATAAAATCAAACTCTTTCATAAAATCACAAAATAAGGAACTAGACATTATTTTACTCATGCAAGATATTTGGTATTTGATAGATAAGAAATATATAGAGGAGAGAATTTTGTAGAGAATATGAGCAGTTTGTTTTACCTTTAAAAATAGATTTTTTTAAAAATAAATTTTATAAATTATTTTGAAAATATGAAAAGTATTTTTAAATTTGTTTTCTATAAATTTAAAGATTATTTTTGAAATTCTATAACATGACATATATTTATTGATAATCGAAGCATATTTAAAATCGTAATTAAAAAAAAAAATTCTATCTCAAAAGTAATTTTTTTCAGCATTACATTAATATATAATTAATGTATCTGGTCTGCAATGCAGTTCTTTACTAAATATATATATCATTACATTAAATAATTAATGTAACCGCCTTCGCTTCTTCTCCTTTTAGAGCATTCATCGAAACGATTGCAGTTCTTTACTAAAAAAATCTCTACTTCCTTAATTCATTTTCACTTCATCAATCTCACACCTCAGGTACCTCCATGAACTTAAGCTTTTTCTTCAGCATTTTCTATTTTCTATTTAGGATGAGTAATAGTGATGTTAACCTAGTGAATGATTCTAAGATCGATACTTATTTTGTTTCGAGAATGGGTATATCCCTTGATTCTCATCTCCCTCCTATTGATCATGATCATCTGGAACCATAATTCATACCCTTATTTGATGATTCTGATTTGGAAAGGGTATATGGGGATTCCCTGTTGCATACCCCAAATTTGTCCTACCTTGTTTATTTTCCTAAACCTAACCTTGTGTTGCTTCTTGATCTTCCTTTAGATGATCATTTGGCCTTTGGCCATGATCCCCTAAGGTTTAGGTCGTGAGGTATTGTGTGTGTTTGTGGTGTTGACAAGCTCTTGTTAGGATACTTTGGTTTCAAGAGGAGATAAAGGAGAAACGTGCCCCAATTTTTATGGATTAAGATCTCATCAGATGGAATGTGGTTGCTTTTGTTAGAACAAGATTTGATTCTGCAAGATATCTCTTTGTTTTGATAATAACAAAGTTGTATTTGTGTGAGAACAATTTTGGTACTCTAACTTTTGCTTTCTTAAGTATTGACAAACAGGTTCTGACTCTGATAAGGATAATTCTGACTCTGATAAAGATAGCTCTGACTCTGATAGAGATCATGTGAAACGTCACTCTCAAATTATCAAAAGTCGCTTCTGGGTCAAAGAAGCAAGAATGCTTCTGATCTACCGTGCTTCAAAAAGGCTTTAAGAAGACAATATATTGTTGTTGCAATGTTCTCTTGGATTCTGGCTCTGAATATAACTCTGATACTTATCTTCTGAAGTCTAAATGCTAACGACTCTGAAGACAAGGTTCTGATGAACAATATTCTAAAGACTCCGAAGACTTAAGTTTATGAAGACCAAGTTCTGAAGACTCTGAAGACAAGGTTCTGCTGAACAAGTTCTGAAGACTCTGAAGACTTATGTTTCTGATAACCAAGGGTTCTGAAGAAGGAGTGCTGAAGACTCTGAAGACAAGGTTATGCTGAACAAGTTCTGAAGACTCTGAAGACTCAAGACTCTGAAGACCCAGTGATTCATTCTTCTGATCATGCTTTAATCATATCAATTCAGAAGCCTCTGATGGATAGAAGAAGACGAAACGTTTGTAAGAGAAAATAATACATAGTACAGATCAAACACGTTCTTTTCCACTACCATTCCACTACCCTGATTTGGTGGTACAAAGGACAATTTAAGTGTACGATTTTCATCACAGCATAACAACATTATTTCAAGTCGCTAGTAATTTTACTGATATTCCTGATTTGCCATTCAACGGATCTTTTTCTGGCTATATAAAGACTTGATCATTCAAAGAATCATATGAGACACCAAGTGTGAAAAAGATACATACAAAAACACTGATTCATACGAGAAAGAACTCAGAAATAGAGAAATCCATGAGTGAACAGTAAAGCATTACAATACAAAGAAGAAGATTGTTCTTACTGTATAGATTCTCTCTAAGTTAGTTTGAGCTAGAAATTGTGTTTATATCAGCTTATGTAAGAAGCATTTCATTATAAACATTTTATTTGATCAAAGAGTTGTTTGAACTCCTTAAGGGACCAGTTGGGTCAGAATCCTTAAGAAGAGACAGTTAGTCTGGGTATGTTAGTCACCAGCAGTTGCTAGTGCAGTTGTAATCAGTTCGGTTATAGCGGATTAAGTCCTTGTGTATAAGGCGAAATCACCTTGGCAGGTGGACTAGATTAACTTGATAGTTTTCAAGTGAACCAGGATATATCGTGTGTCTTTCTCTATTGTTAGTCTATTTGTGATCTTTGTTTGAGTTTCACAAAAAGATTTCATTTTGAAAAACCCAATTCAAACCCCTATTTCTTGTGTTTTTCTCACACGTTCAACTTTTTGTTTAAATTGAAGATCAGGATTCATAAGACAAGCATGGCATGAAAAGCTAATGAATTCATTGATTCAAGAATGTTCAAATGACATCGAGTTCTTAAGCATTTATTTTGTTCAAGAATTTGATTTAAGTCATAATATGAGGATGTTTTGTGTGGATTTCTTGGGATTCAAGTAACACATGTGTTATTTAAGTTCATCATTATCTTAGGGTTCTCATCTTTGGTGTGAGCTTGTGGATATCCATCAATAAAAGATTGTGGTTGGGTTTTCATATTAAGGTCACCTTCTTCTATGTTTCAAGCCTTATCCTCATTTCCAAGTGATTCAAAAAACATGATTCAAGAATTTATTTTACTCAAGTTATGGAAGGTGCATGCTTGTGGTTTATTTGGAATTTCGAGAACCAATTTCAAAATTCAAGTACATCATCATGCCACTAATACCATTTCAAGATTTCAAGTTCATCACTCAAATTCCCAATTTCACCATTTCAAGTTCATTATTCAAAATTCCAAACTTCAAGTTCATCATTCACCAATTCAAGTTCATTTCAAATAACCAAGGTTCAAATTGTAAGTGTAAATGCGCCTAAGAGGGGGGGGGGGGGGGGTGAATTAGGTGCTTAAAAATTTCTTTGATCTTTTTACCGGTTCTTGATTATTTTTCCTTTTTATGATAAGTGCTTGAAAGTAAAGTGCGGAAAGGAAAAATGACACAAGAGAATTATAGTGGTTCCCCTCACAGCCCGAGAGTACTCCACTCCTCCTTCAACACGAAAGAGAATTCACTATAGTTTAGAATTATTGTACAGCCTAATCACACCAATGGTGATGCTTACTATCTAACCTATAGGTAACTAAGTGTATGAAGAACAATCCTCTTCAAAACACTCACTTGTTTCCAACAGTCCTGGACAACAAGGTAATACAAAAAGTAATCTTGATAAGAAGTAGATGTCTTGAGAATATGATATTATCAATCTTGATGATCGATCTTCTCCTTGAAATAAATATCACTCAAATGAAATATACAAGTGTTCTTGAATAAAATGAGATGAAACAATGATAATGTGTGAAATTTATGCAAAGGTTTCTCTCAAAAATATGTTTGAATGAACACTTGAAGAATAACTGAAAGATGAAAAGAATGAGTGGATTTTTTATTATGAAATTTCTAGGAGGTAAGTTTTAATCTGAAAATGACATGTATTTATATTGATGAAAGCAACCATTCAAAAGTCATGACAATGGTTAGAAAAATTCTGAATTTAATAAGATAAATGATGTAAGAGATGCCATGAAAAGATATAATGAAAAGGTGCATTCAAACAAAATATTTTTTAATTTTAAATAAAAAACACTGTTTCAGTACATTGTAAATTGTGGCGGTTGTTTGGTCTGTTACGTCGTTTCAAAACGCCACACTTTACCAAATAATTTTGAAATTTAAAATTTAAAATACTGGTTCAGAACGGTGTGAATTATGGCGGTTTCTGGTGCTGTTACGATAGTTAAAAACGCCATAATTTACCAAAAACTGAATGTTTAAATAAATTAAATAATTAAAAAAATTTGTCTAAGTATTTGAACCAATTTTATACAACATCTATTGATTTACCCAAGTCAATAGATTATATTTGAAAGTGATTTAATATGGTTCAAAAATGAAAAATAATTTTTCCAATTAAAGAAATATTTTGAGAACTATTTTATCAATATATATTGTATGCTTGAGACACTTTTGAACACTTGTATAAGCATTTTAAATGACATTGATATACTTTTGTTCAACCTTTGATCTTCATGATACTTGAACACCTGAAGCTAATTGATTTAACTTGATAGTACTTAGGATATCTTCTTGAACTTGAACTTCTTGTACTTCATGTAGCTTGATTCTCTTTCTTTTTGCATATTATCTTTGTAGAGAGCTTGTTGTGTTGTCTTCATCAAAACTCAATGTGAGTGAAAGCTTGCTTCTACACAAATTAAGTTCAAATGGTCAAGGTTATGCTTATGGTTTACTTAGAATACTAGTTACAAGTGACGAGTTCGAGATCATTCAAATCATTCAAGTATCCAAGTTCATACATCATAGGCTATCACAAGAAGAATATTAATTCAATTGTAACTAAGGAGATTTTGCATACTATTGTTTTCGTGTGATTAAAATCAAATTGTTTGCAAGGATGAATTCAAACCTTACTTTAAAATTCCATTACACCATAAACCATTACAACATTCAATTGTATTCCTACATCAAAAATTGCAAGAAAATTCAAGCCTAAATACGATGCCTAAAGAACTAAAATTGTGGAAGCTTTTCTTCATTCATGCCAACACTGAACCGCACGCCCTTCATCGACCATTTCCTTATCAAATGTTTTAAATTTTGACCATTTTTTAATACACCACCCAAGTTTCTTATACACCACGTGAAATTTCGTTTTTGCCCCCTGATTCCGGATGTACACATCCTAACGCACCGTTTTTTTAAAACCCTGATGTGTTCCGGATGTGCATATCCGAAAACATAATATAGCTTTATTTTTTTTTAAATTCCAGAACTGCAGATCCGGAAAATAGCATAACTTTATTTTTTTTTTAAAATCGATTTTGTCGGTTGGTCGCATACGTTAATATATCATCGCATGTTAATATACATTCGAATGAGGGAATCGAGAAGGGATTAGGTTTCCCGCCCATAGAAAACTTTGTTCTTCGTATCTCTTTAATAGAAAACTTTATTCTTCGTATCTCTCAAATAGAAAACTTTGTTCTTCTTATCTCTCCTATAGAAAACTTTGTTCTTCGTATCTCTTCAATAGAAAACTTTGTTGATCCTTTCTCTCCAGTGTAACCACTGCTTCTGTTATCTTTCTTTGTTGATCGTCCAACATTACAGATGGACTCAATATATTTTGGAGATAAACCCTTTTCGTTATTGAAAATAAGTAATGTGGCTGGTGCACCAGTAGCAGTAATGTCATCAGAAGTTATAACAAACTCTAGGGTTGGAGTCTCTCCGTCAATATAATGGTTGTCTTCGGCATTCTAATAAAGTTAGGACTCAATATATTCCGGAGATAAACCCTTTTCGTTATTAAAAATAAGTAATGTCGCTGGTGCACCAATAGCAGTAATGTCATCAGAAGTTACACATAACTTGTCATTCCGGATTTGCACATCCGAAATACGCGTAACTTGTCATTCCAGATTTGCACATCCGGAACAAGGCAACGTTTTAAAAAAAACGGTGCGTTCGGATGTGCACATCCGGAACTGGGGGCCAAAAAAATAATTTCACGTGGTGTATAAGAAACTTGAGTGGTGTATTAAGAAATGGTCTAAATTTTTAACATTGCCTATTCCATCCATCACCAACTTCTTTCAAACACCCTCTGTGACCAATAACTATAACCAATCAGGGAATTTGGACGCTGTTGTCCATGGCGACAACACTGGAATCCGGATAAGGACTTGACAAGGACTAAATGAACAACCAAACATGAATCCAATGATGCAAGCACAAGGTAGTTCCCCAATAAGAATACGATTGAGAGGGTTTGTGACACATTCCCTTGGTTCTAAGGAGACGACAAAAGATGAGAGTTGTGCACCCGAAAACCATAACTCAAAAATCATCATTGCCAGCGAATCATCTATTTCGCAGGAGAGGGAAGCATTAGAAAACCTTGCTATTGTTGCGAGTATTTCTGACACTAACTAGGGTTGTTCATGGTATAGTTTGCTAAGAGAACCAAACTATACCAAATCGAACCATAACAAAAGATGATAAGAACCGAACTGAACCGTTATAATTTCTTTAGAACTGAACTGAACCAAACAATTGGTTCGGTATACCGGTTCTTAATTATGAACCATACTAAAACTGTTGGTAACCATATTTTAAGAGAATTGTTATAGTGAATAGAACCATTATATTTTAAAATCAACCATTAATCATAATCATTTTCATCCTCTTGTTATATACTATTTGTTAACATAAACTCAGATTTCCATTTATATACTATTTGTTAACAATTGTAATGTCTCAAATAAAACCGTTATATTTTATAATCATATTTCTTCCTATATCATTTCACTATTATAAAATAGAACAAAATTGTTGTCTGTTTCACTAAATAAAAGAAAATCGTTTTCAAAGTTATAAAATATAATAATTAGTTTTCATTTTAATGACACTTTTCAAATTAATAAACTTCATTATTACATTTCATTTAAACAATATTCTTGTATGTTTGATTAAAGAAAAAAAATCATGAGTAAAAAAAGTATACAGTTTTATTTGTCCAAAACAATATTATTGATTATTAAAATTGATTTTATTTTATCAACAACACAATATCAATTCTTAAAATATTCACGTGAAAACTGAACGTGTTTTACATAATTGATAGAACATTACGTTCATTTTTAATTACACTTATCACACGCATGAAAAGTTAAATATTATTACCATTTAAAAAAAAATCATATTTAAAATAAATTTCAATTCAAAATAATCAATTTGGAGAAAATACCAATAAACTAAAGTTCCAATATAACCAAGCAATACCATACCGTAAGTATGGTTAGTTAATTACGTTTCTGTTCAATAAATTTTGGTTCGGTTAACTATGGTTAATTGTGGTTCACTGTGGTTATCGAACTGTTTTGATAACATATGGTTCGGTTCATAAACTAAAAAGAACGGTTCGGTTATTTAGAAACGGTTTCAGTTCTATAATTCAGTTCAGTTTTATGAATTTTTTGAACAGCCCTAACACTAACGATGTAGATGAACCAGAAAAGACATCTCCGACAGCTGACACATCAAAGGCCAAACATCAAGAATCATTCAGTTCCAAACATGATCAATTCGAAAGTAGAAACAACTCATCATCATCAAGTACCAGAAATCAAATATTCATGGTAAATCAAGATAAACATGGAAGGTTAAAATCACGTGTACAGGGCAAAAATCACAGCAATATTTCTTATTTCCAAAACAGCATTTGAGAGAAATCCTAAGCATTCAATTCAAAATTAAGAATTTAATCCTCTTGAGCTTATAAAAGGGAGTTATCTCATTCACATCAAGGACACGAACGACAAAGGCACAAACGGAATTGAAACAGACAGCTTGAAGACCACATACACGTGAAAGCAACAACACACAAACACACAACACATAACAGCAATACACAAACGGAATTGTGCATTGCGGTTTGGTTGAAGCGAGAGAAAGAGAGACTGAGCTGAGGCAAGTGAAACGAGAGAGCGAACAAGATGAAAATTTGGTTATGTTGGGTTGTTGGTGTGAGTTACTCTTTTGGTTTAATTCATATGGGCTCCTAAGACTTTGACCTATAGTGTTTTTTTCTTGTAACACTCCCAATCCGTTTTTGGCAGCCCTGGACATTTGAGAAAGTCTTTGGGCTTATATATAAAAGGCCCACGTTTTTTTCCACCATTTTTTCCTTTGTTGCACTTATGTTTTTTTGATATGAGCTTTGATTGATTTTGATTTTAGTACTACATTTTATTTTAATTTCGATTTTTACCCTGATTAAAATTTTGGTGTTAGTCTCTGATAGGGGTCATTATTTTGATTTCAGATTAGAGTGTTGACTAAATTTGAAAACTAATCTTGATTTTAGCCTTGATTAATTGTGTTTGATTAGGTTTTAATTGAAGTAATTAAAATTTTAGTGGAATCTTGATGTATCCTTGATGTTGATTTTTGCCATGACATTGATGTGCTTGATTGTTGTTATAATTCTCCCATGCTCCCTTAAGATTTTTTGATTTAATTTTATCTTTGATAAATTGAATCAAGATAGACATTAGGCTTTGATCTAAGCATGACAACTTCTAGGGTAGAAATTTCCCCTTGACCTTTACCTTAGGCCCATCTGACGTGACAACAATATGATAGAATTTCCCTTTTATGTTTTTCTCTCATATAAAAAAAAAGTCTTTTCTTAATCAAAAATACAAAAATACTTAACGAATACGATACGTATTATGCATCATGAGTCTTAAGTATATGAGAAAAGATGAGCGGGAGTTTTCCTTACGTCTTCTTAGGGTATTTTGTATGTGAGACGCTTGGATCATTTGTACGAAATACTTGCTCTCATTTTCATAGACTTTAGTATGGTACGTATCTCTAACCTTTGCAAATCTTAATAAAACACCTCACCAGATTCAAACCATTTTGCCTTCGGGCTTTTCTCTTTAAAACCTTTTCAAAAAGGGCATGCTATTTCCGTTCTACTGCAAACATACAATGTCTCTAACTGCTAGAATGCGAACTTAGCATCGTGCATAAAAAACACACAGCAAACCAAACTTTTTCAACAAGAACTAGGGAGTTCTGATTCCCTCTGGGATACGTAGGCACTGGGTTGCAAAACTCAGACGAACTCAATAATAAAAACCTTTTGTTTCCCCCAAATAAAACATCCATTTTCTTCTTAGCAAGCTTAGAGACATCAAATACCCTTTCATGCTTAGACAACTTAGATGGTTCCCATCGAGTACGATGGATGTATGGGGTGCTAGTACCTCCCCCTTACATAACTGACTTCCGAACCCAATATGGTTGCAATGATCATGCCATATCCTTTCACCCGTGGGTTTTCTCAATGTTTTCCCTTTCCCCTCATGGGAATAAATAAAGTTCGATGGCGACTCTCCTAAGTCCATCCGTGATCGTGAAAGCCCATTTTGTGCATTGTGAAGAATTATATTTTTTGAGTTATGACACCCTGGAAGAAGAGACTTCTTCATCTGATTCATTATAAGCTTTTATCAACGGTTGGCGGACAAGTTATTAGCGCGAAGTCCCTATGCCCCTTCCGGTCTTGATAGAGGAGGAAATACAAGTCAATCTGCAAAGGAGATAATGTTCTAAAAGCTATATTCAACTTTGTTTGGGGAGCAATAACTGTGAACCCAACGATGCTGACGTGAGGGCCTACTTGGATCTTCAAGACCAATAAGATGCAGCGGAGCATTGCTGGATGTATACAATAATAGCAAGAATTTCATCTGTCTGAGCAGTGAGGCTGCCATAAATGTTGTTGGAATCATGGTCGGCGATTCCCTAGAGTGGTCGGCTCTTCCAGTAGGGTCGAAAAAAAGGATAAGCAGTTCCTTTGACGATTGTGAAACCCCACTCTACGAGTGTCTATTCATAAGAATTGGACTGTGATTGCCCTTTTTTGACTTCGAGGTAATTGTCTTGAAGCATTTAAAAGTTTCCCCTTCCTAGCTCCATCCGGAATCTTGGGTTTACATGAGGGCATTTCAGATGTGCATTAAATATAAGTCTTAGAAGCCTTCCCTTAGGATACTTTTTAATTTGTTCCATTTGATGTGTTCATCCCAGAATAACTTCTGGGACTAAAGGCTCATCATCCTTCTACCGAAAAATCCTTGGTTTGACCACTACACCATGGATGAGGCAATTTTCTGGGGCACTTCTTGCTGGTAAAGCCCCTCATGTTGGCGACCCATTTCACTTTTTGCTAAATTCCTTTCAATTTTCCTGGCTTTTATCGAGGTTCCTTCCAAAAGTATTTGAATTTTTTTCATTTTAACCAACATGTCCATTCCAACCGCACTAGGTTGGGTCCTCTTTCCTCTGATGAGGCGGTGATGAAGAAAGACTTGCATTCTTGATTTTAGGCGCTTAACTATGAGGATGGGTTCGGCCCAGGCAAGGTGCCCCCTACCGAGGAAATGAAAAGGGGAATTGATGCTTACGTCATTGTGAGTGTTGTCAATAAAGGGGAGAGGAAAAAAATATTTGGTGAGTATGGAGTCCTCATGGTTTTTTTAACATGTATGATTGTATTTTTGCATATAGTATGAACAAGTTGCAAATGCTCAATGACTTTGCAAGTGATTAAGGTATTCAAGTTGTTGTTCCACCTCCGGCGACCGCTGCTCTTGGTCGGACCCTTTGTTAGACGATAGGCTTCGATCTAGAGGGGTGGGGGGTGTCATGCCCCAAATTTTGACCACTAAGATTCCCCATCATATGCAAACCATCATCACAATATGGATGAACCATCATGCCTCATTAGTCTCCCCAAAGATGGGTGAGCCTTCACTACAATCAAACTTAGGGTTTCAAGCCCTCTTAGAGTTCTTAGACAAAGGATAAATCAAGGAATGATATGATCTTCAACTTATCTAGCCTCTCAAACATCCCCAATGGATCTAGAGGACTCCCACAGCAAGAATCAAGCACAAGGCTGCAACATTCTGAGTGGATCAAGCCTCAAAATCAACAGTGTCACCAAATTAGGGTTTTGGTCGACCAGGGCCTCCAGATGGAAATTTTCCTCTGGGCATGAGCCAATTCTTCAAAGCATAACCTATGATGCTCCAAGGGACATCATGAACCCAATCATCAAGTCAATTTTGCCTCAGAGGATGCATTAAAAAAAATCAGGAATTAGGGTTTCTTGACCTAATTCACCCCTAAGTTGACTTTTGGGACAAAACATGAGCCAAGACCTCAAAGGAGGATTTGAGGGTCTTTAATACACCACATTGATCCATTTGCAACAATGGATTGATCCAAGAAGCTTGAGCAACAAGTTTCAAATTCATTAGAACCACAATTAGGGTTTCGCGAGAAAAGTCAATTGTGCCTTTGACTTTTGACCAGGACATGCTCCCAAACCTTGGGACATGATTTAATACACCCAATAACACCCATGGAACATGTCCATCAAGTTTTATTTAGGTCAAAGACTTGATTTCATAGAGGATCGCACAGTTTGGAATTCATCTGACAAAAAGTCAATTGTGCACAAAAGTCAAACTTTGACTTTCTGAGATTTTTCACAAATATGGTTCTTTGACCCCAAAATGATGTTAATGTGTGGTTGGAATCATCATTCATCAAGAAAAATAAAAAAAATGGGATAACTTGTAAAAGGGGTAACCATAAAAACTTAGAAATTTTTCTAAGTTATGGAACAAAGTGGCTAGGGTACCAACTTTGGAGGATCATATCTCCTAAACCACAAGGCCATTTTCCCCCATCCAAAGCTGGATTTGTAGCTCTCATGGCCCTCTACAAAAGCTTCAAACACAACTCATTCCAATTCCTCATGGATTTTAAGTTATGGAATGATCAAAATCACAAAAAGTGAAAATGTCACTTTTTTCCAACACTTAGTGAAATTTTCACTAAGTCAGAATCTGCCTTCCCTTTTTTCCAAATGTAGGGGAATTTTTCACTTGGATCCAAAAGGTATCAAAGCCAATTATGATCAAACAGTTGTTGTATCATATGAGGGCTTTCCAAAATGGCCAAGAACTCCATCAAAGTCCACTTAAGCCATGAGATATGACAGTGGCAACATGCCTTGCTGAAAACTGTCAAAGCAAGGCAGATTTGTGCATTTTGCTCGATTTGCCAAATTTGTGCAAATGACAAACACACTTATCCATCTGAACACCTCAGGGGGAGACCAAGGAGGGACAAACACTGATCCATAAGCCTCCCAAGTCTTTGGAACCAAAAGTAGCATGCCAAACCTAGAAATGCCTAAAAGAGGGACAAGACTCCAATTTTGGTTTGGAGCATTTAATGGATGCACCAAGGTGGCATGGAATGAGCCATTTCCAACTGAATTCAGTCAAGACATATCCAAGACCAAGGGAACCAACAACCTGTGCCCTAACCTCTAGTCAATGGCTAGAGGAGACTTGGATTCTCATTGATCAACATTGGCCAAACCTTTGCTGCAATTGCCATTCACTATTGCTCCCAAAACAAACTTGCTCTACTATAAATAGAGCTCATTTGTGATCAGTTTGAGTACACCAAAGCCATCAAACAGATGCTTTCCTTAAAATCACCTTCTCACTTCCAAATTTGCCTTCTAAAGCAAGTCACTATCGGGTTTTGAGTTTGAGAGCAATTCCAATTGAACCAATCACACACACACCTCACAAATATCATATAGAGGTGATCCAAACACTCACAAGTGACCTGTAACACCAAAATTACAAAGTCACCTCTCAAAATCTCAAAATTGGACTTTTGTGCATTTTTCAAGCCATGTCTTGATTCAGTCACTTTCCAAACCAGATAAAACCTCAAACACACTCCATATATCATCCTTGAACTGTCCCAAATGGTTCCCCCATCTGGAACACCATTTGAGAGAGTTGCTATTTTGGCCACTTTTGCCCCTTTTGCAAGAAAGAGCTCAAACTTGTTCCTGAGGTTTTCAGCTGATTCCAACCATCCTAAAAGCTTCTAAGAGAGCATTTGAAGGAGTCTAAAGCATCAAATCATTTCTGGAACAAAGCACTTGGCAGATTGCACAAAAGCTCCAAAAAGAGGTAAGCATCTCAACTTGAACTCTTTGAAATATGCATTGCTTTGAGGTCCACTGATCATGCACATCTTGTACATGTTATATGTGTTGTGTTTGAACCAATTCATCATGTAATTCATGTCTGTACCAAACCAATAGGATTACACCACCACCACAGAAAATGCAAATCATGGCCTATTTCAAAACCACTATCGGATTTTTCAATAGGAGCATGATCTGAAAAAAACACCACCACCATTGGATTCCTTGTGAAATTCTAGGCCAGATAGACCTAAATTTTGTCCCAATCCACGGAGAAATGAGAAAGTTATGGCCTTCACGTTTCTAACAAAAATCTTGCCTTGCCTTGCCTTGGGCCAGGCCAAAAACAAGGCAAGCCTTGTATATTTGTGGTTGTGTTTCAATCAACGGATGTATCACCACCCCATTGGTAAGGCGCGCGCCCTATACACAAGAGGTTTGGGGTTCGAATCCCCCTCGCCCAGACCCTCTTTTTGCTATTTTTTCCACTTTTCTACTATTTTTCATATTATTTTTAATAGTTTGGAAAACTAATAACTCTCTCAATTTTTATTATTTTTGATTGGTTCTTTTTGCAAAAAATCACAAAAATGTTGAAATATTTTATTCCACAAAAAATCAAGTTTATATTATTTATTTAATATAATTAGTATTTTTTTTAATAAATTCCTTTTTAATTGTTTGTAAACATTTTAAAAGTGAATATTTACCTTGAAAATCAAAACCAAATGAGTTTTAATTCATCTTGTGATTAAAACCTCATTTTTCAAACCTTAAACAAAAATCACAAGTGGTTTATTCAAACTCATTTGGTATTTTTTATCATTTTTATTGATTTTCTTTAAATATTTACTTTTAAAGGGAAAGAAAATTAGGGTTTCTTTGATTTCAAACCTCATCAATCATTTTCAAAACTCTTTGGGCCTCTTGGTAGAGTGTAAGACCCAATCCTTTGTAAATACAAACCTTTTTGGGCCTCAGTGTATTGTATAAGTCCCGACACCATCAAAAGGTTCGGCGTGATCGTCGCCTTTTTAACAAAAACCTTTGGGCCTTTCCTTGAGCTGTAAGCCCCGCCACTTGTACAAAAATAAACCTTTGGGCCTATAATAGAGTGTAAGACCCATCTCTTGTAGATAAAACCTTTTTGGGCCTCAATCTATTGTATAAGACTCAGTACGTTAAAGAAATCTCGACGCGATCGTCATTTTTCAAACAAAATCCTTTGGGCCTACCCTCGTGTTATAAGCCTCATTCCTTTTCTTTAAACACCTTTGGGCCTCTTGAGAGAGTGTAAGACCCTTCCCTTTGTACAGAAAACCTTTTTGGGCCTCAGTCACTTGTATAAGTCCCTGTACAAACAGTGCAATCACTGATAAAACCTTGGGCCTCTCCTTGAGCTGTAAGCCCCAACAATCTTTTCAAAGAACTTTCTCCTTTGATTTATAATATAATATTGTTATCAAAGCTTTCTTTGTTGAACAACTAACCAAACAACATGGAAGCTCTACAACCGAGTAAGTGTTTACTCGCTTTCTTTATCCGCTTTCATATATATATAACTGTATTGTGGGGCTGCTCACTGTAAGTCTTCTTTCACATCCTTTTATATACTTGTCAAATATCAACTGTGTAATACTAGTATAGTTATTTAGAGTTTTCCCCAGCAACTACGTCTAGCACTAGGTAAAGCCCTGTTGGTTACTCTTAAATACAAACAAAACTAGATCCCCATAGGATTACCAGACACGGTCTTCCCTCCTCTTGGGGTTAAATAATATGGAGACGTGAAATGCAGCATTCTCAGTGAACCCTTTCTCAGACTGTCACCCTTAGACATTGTCAAAGAAACTCTAACTCCCCAGAGATGATCTTTTCTCCGTGAATGGCATCTCTTGAGTTTCTTCTAAATTCTCGGACTTTCCTGGCTTGATCTATTCTCAGTGAATGGCATGTCTTGAACTTCTTGGGGTTTGGGAACCCACAGGCTTCCTAAAAGCATCCCCGCCTCCTCTTGGGCGTTATACAAGGACCCTTCAACTTCTTAAAAGATCTCATGCCTTCTCTTGGGCTTAGTACAAGGACCCAGAGACCTCTACTGGTATAGGAACAAAACCTAGTCATCAATTTACTAGATATGTCTTTCTGAGTCAAGTGTCAGACCAGTTAATAGGTTGACCTTCATCCCTTAACATACCAGCCTTCTCTTGGGCGTCATACAACGATTATTCACTATCTGAGAATCGATTTCTCAGAACACCAGTAGACTTGGACAGTCTCAATACCCTTTGGATTTCCCATTTCCTTAAAGAACAGGAAATAACCCTGATCCTCTGATCAGTGCCAAGGCACACCATACCTTTAATCTTTCCTTTTATAAGAACTGATTTTCTCTTTTATCCGACATACCAGACCTGTCACTAAACTGAAACAGTCACCAGCATAAGTAGCCTCCTTTTGGGCTTTATACAAATGATTCTCCCCAGCGGAGCTAACCTTTTAACACTCTCTTATTGAGTATAAAAGACTCTCTTGTTGAGTCAACCACTTTTAGCCTCCATATCGGGCTTCGTACGAGATAGAAATAACTCACTTGTTGAGTATAAAAGACTCTCTTGTTGAGTCAATCTCATTTCAGCCTCTATCTCGAGCTTCGTACGAGACAGCAAAACACTCTCTTGTTGAGTATAAAAGACTCTCTTGTTGAGTCAATCACCTGTCAAACAGACTCTCTTGTTGAGTCACTTCCCTTTTAGCCTCCGTCTTGGGCTTCGTACAAGACACATAAAAGTACCCTATTTTTTAGTCAGTCACTTGTTAGCACCCTCTTGTTGGGTCACTAGCCTCCTCTTAGGCTTTGTATAAGGAAAACCCCGGTTGAGTCAATCAACATTTTAGCATCCAAATCTGTGCCTTGCTCACAACATACAAACATCAATAACTCCTTCCCCCCCATCTAATTGCTGTAAGCGGCAAGCCTCTGGATTATTTACATCCACGCCACTGTCTCTCTTTTA
Source organism: Lathyrus tuberosus (assembly GCA_022829125.1). Taxonomy (NCBI): domain Eukaryota; kingdom Viridiplantae; phylum Streptophyta; class Magnoliopsida; order Fabales; family Fabaceae; genus Lathyrus; species Lathyrus tuberosus. The sequence goes on from JALAZF010000018.1 coordinate 18,043,413, forward strand.
GTATGAGAAATTCCTAAGGAAAGATGGCATTGCTCTAAACTGAGTTAAAGTCTTCTCCTTCAGGTTAAAAAATCCCCTATAAAGGAAATTATGGCATTGCTGGATTCACATATCCCAGTTAAAGTAATTCTCCTTTATAATCAGTCACCCGACAGTTGTGATAAACAGACCAAATATCCCCCTTTAGAGACGACAAATTCTCTCTCATCCATAAACCCTTTAGCTTCACATCTTGCACTTTGAACAAGATACAAATCTCCTTTAGCTTCATGTCTTGGGCTTTGAACAAGACACCAAAACAACCTATTTTCCTCCCATAGAATAGGAGAAACTACGATCGCTCTGATTTCCCTGTTTCATCAAACGGGAATACGTAGGCATAAGATTGAAAAAAATCTTAGCGAGCATACTAATAAAAAACCCAAAAGTAGAAAATCTAAACACATTACCAAAAACCTCACAAATAATCAAGACACTGTGTTCTTAACAAAATAACCGAAGATTGGGCCCCACATCCATATAACATCTGTAACCTAACAGACCACTGTTCAAACTCAATATGTAAGCAGGGTTAATTGGAGACATCTATTTCCCTTCCTTAATCAGCTCAATAGGATAAAAAATGAATCTAACTGTAGTACCCAAGCGATCGTGACTCAGGACCACAAAAATCGCGCTACCGAAAAAATGGTGCCCACCGTGGGGCCCGTCTTCTCTTTCTTTCAATCTTCGGTGAAAATCTTGAGTTCACCAAAATATCACAGAAATGACGACTCTGCTGGGGAGTCATTGTCTGTATAGGATCATAATACTAGAGGTCTAGGATGATTAAGACAAATATATATACTGCTTTTCCTAATTGATATCTGTGTTTATTTTTCTGCTAATGGGAATGCGTGTGATGTCGCATGTGGAAAGATTGAGTATACACCTAAGATAGGCGATGGCAATGCGGGTAATCTTGCGGGGAGTGAATCCCAGTTAAAAGTCCCCGATCTACCATCAAACTCAGTGGAGACTCCCTTTGCAGATACATTGCCTATACGACTCCGGTTGTTGAAAGTAGTGTGGTCGACTGGGTTATCTGAGAAGCTGGGGTTTTTAGTAGACTTAAGCCATTTTGTAGTGCGGAAGCTATCAGAAATAGTTTTCACATGATACTTCCCTCATCTGAGATCACTCTAGGATGCATCAGCTCGCGGGCGATCCGCTTGCTGTTGTTATCCCAAGAGGGATCAATGATTTTGCGGACAGGTACAAAAAATCACCAGTATAAACCTTTGGGGGGGGGGGGGGGTAGAGCCTTGACTTCATGACACCGACCCTTTGACCCCATGTTTTTTCTATGTTTTTATCTGCTGCATTCATACATTTATTTAAAAAACATTCAAAAAAATCTTCTCTTCTAGTCTCTATTTTTCAAATTAAACTAAGACAATGATTGCAAATGTCAGAGAAAGGAGATTGCACTAATGGATTTTGGTAGAAGGAAAACTCATAAGTACACCTTCAAGATTCCAAAACTAGAGGATTTGAGAGGTCTGGCGAGAAAGATCACCAACCACGAGGCTTTCAGAGCTAAGTATGGAGGATTGCTGTCCTTGTTAAGGGTTCATGTAATCGAAGGAATCCTGGCCACACTAATCCCGTTCTACGATCCAGTCTATCACTGTTTCACATTCCCGGATTATCAGCTAGCACCAACGCTGGAGGAGTACTTTCACCTGACTGGTTTGCATATTACTGATCAAGCTCCCTTTTTTGGACTGGAAGAAATTCCAAAGGATCAAACCATTGCAAGAGCAATTTATCTGGACGAGTCAGAAGTCAGGACTCACATGACAACTAAGGGTGACATCCAAGGTTTGCCAGCCCAATTCTTGATAAAGAAAGCTCTATACTTTGCTAGTATAGGGAACGTGGCCGCTTTCGAGAGCATCTTTGTTTTGCTCACCTACGGGTTATTTTTATTTCCCAATGTTGATAACTTCGTAGATGTCAACGCCATTAAGATTTTTTTGATTGGAAACCCTGTACCGACTTTGCTCGCAGATGCTTATCATTTGGTACACTTAAGGAATTTGTATAGCGGAGGAATGATCACGTGTTGTGTACCCTTGCTGTACAAATGGTTCACTTCTCACTTGCCCAAGTCTGCTACATTTTGGGATCAAAAGAATACTTTATGTTGGTCGCAGAGAATCATGTCTCTTACCAACTCTGACATCGATTGGTATAATCGAATCTGTGATGGGATCAGAATCATTGACCGTTGTGGAAATTTCCCAAATGTACCCCTTATAGGAACTAAGGGAGGAATCAATTATTATCCAATTCTCGTTCGTCGTCAATTTGGATACCCGATGAGGCATGTCCCGCGTAATGCTCATCTGGAAGGTCTTTTCTTCAAGGAAGGAGAAAATGACAGGGCACTAAAGACGGAAATAGTGCATGCCTGGAAACTTATTCACAGGAAAGGAAGAGAGTCTCTAGGAAAACCAGACTGTGTCTCGGTGGAGCCTTATCTCCACTGGGTACAAACTAGAGCTCTCAAGCTGAGGATGCCTTACCCTCGCCAGGAAGTGCTCCCATTAAGGGACTCTGTCCTTTATTTTAAGTCTGAGACGGAAAAACTTCAGGTTACTCTCAGCAAAGTTCAGCAGGAGAAGAGGTCTTGGAGGAACAAGTACCGTATTCTCAATGTGGAGTGTAAGAAAATACAGTAACTGTTAAAAGAAAAGGATGCTCTGATTGAGATTTTAGAGCAACACGCTGTAGAGAATCAAGAAGACCAAAGGAATTTGCCCACTCCTTTCACTTGGCAAAGGGATGACAACCCGACAACGGCCTAAGAGCCCCGGTCAAAGAAAAGGAAAATACCAGAACCAACACCTGAGCTCTCCTCAGAGAGGACTCAGGATCCATTAGCTTAGATTTCCTTTCGCAGCACTATGTAAATTACTGTATTTCCATTTCTGCAATCCTTTGAATTCAATAAAACGGGATCTTCCCCACTGTTTGATATTTACAATCTAATTGTCGAAGTTTACTTTGAATAAACAAAAATATATACAATTAATATAATCATTGCATATCATTCATCATTCTCACTTCACGCATTCTTCTTACCTACGAATCTCACGTTTGTGTCTCGATTCTAGAGTGAAACTGTCTCATTCGTACAATACTCGGGCCAATCGTTAGAAAAAGATGGATAATCTCGAGGAAGAGAACATAGAGTTGAGAGAAGAGATCGACACTCTGAAAGAGGATCTGAGGAAGCTTCATAACAACATGCAAGCTCTAGCAGAAGCTCAAATGCAACAACAAAGGACTGTGATCTCGGAGATCACATCTATGCCTATAGTGGAGAAGTATGATCCATGGTACAAAATTCCGAAAGATCGTCCCTGGGGCATGCCTATCAACTATATCCCGGAAGGATATGTTCCGCCAATCAATGAGGATCAAGGAACCGCAGCAGGAGCCGCTGGGCCTGAAGGTTACAAACTTCGGGAAAGCGAAGATGCCATGGGCATGATAGCAACTCCTGAAGGTTACAAACTTCGGGAGGCACCGAGAGTCTCGACCATGATGACTATACCACCACCCTTTGTACACACTATCCCTGAAGGACAGATTCCACAGATACCTTCTGGTGGAAACGGCAGCATGTTCGACAGAATGAATGAGTTCCAGGAACAATTCCTGGAGATGCAGAAAGAAATGTAAGCTCTTAGCGGTCAGGATCTATTTGGAAAGGACGCCGCAGACCTTTGTTTGGTCCCCAATGTGAATGTTCCGTACAAGTTCCAGGTACCCGACTTTGAAAAGTACAAGGGTAATTCTTGCCCTCAAAGCCATTTGGTGATGTACGCTCGGCGAATGTCAACTCAGACAAAGAACCAGGAGCTACTAATTCATTACTTTCAGGATAGTTTAACCAGTGTCGCATTAAAATGGTACATGGGTTTAAACCGCGCTACGATCGACACATTTAGAGATCTTGGCACTGCTTTTGTTCAACAATATAAATACAATTTGGACATGGCACTAGACAGAGATCATCTCAGATCAATGTCACAGAAAGACAAGGAAACCTTTAAGGAGTACGCACAGAGATGGCGTGAAATTGCCGCCCAGATTTGTCCACCTCTGGAGGAAAAAGAGATGACAAAGATCTTCTTGAAAACCTTAAGCTCATTTTACTACGACATAATGGTTGCCAGTGCGCCCAGTGACTTCACCGAGATGGTGGGCATGGGAGTTCGTCTTGAGGAAGCAGTCCGAGAAGGACGTTTAGTTAAAGACGCTGGATCATCAAGTAGTACAAAATGATATGGTAGTGCTCTCCCTAAGAAAAAAGATCAAGATATTAGGAATATCTCTCTCGGAAAGCAAAGGTGACGATATCAACCAGTAGCAGCTGTATCTCCTACTATCAATCCCGCGCCTATTCCTACGTATCAACCTCAGGTTGCGCAGAGCCAACCAATTCAACATCAATATCAGCAAAGGACACAACAACCTCTTCAGCAGGCTCGTCCTCAGTACAACAACAATCGTACAACGTGACCGCCGGGGTTTGACCCTATACCCATGTTGTACGCAGAACTGTTTCCATTATTAATGGTCAAGGGGCATGTCCAAACTAAGTCTCCTCCTCTTACAGTACCAAAAAATCCGCCTTTTTGGTTCAAAACGGATCAGACTTGTCCTTACCATCAAGGAGGACCAGGGCATAACATAGAAAACTGTCTCAGTTTCAAATCCGATATGCAAAAGCTTGTTAGGAGCGGGGTCTTATCTTTCAAAGATACGAATCCTAATGTTCTCACAAACTCGCTGCCTCAATATGAGAAAGCTACAGTCAATTTGATAGAGGGAGAGTCTAACAACATCTATCAAATTCATGATGTACTCTTATTAAGGGCCAATTTGGTCAAGATGCATTATAGACAGAGCGGATATGTCCATATGCCACCTCATAACTATCACCAGTGTGATATCTGCTCTAAAAACAATCAGGGATGTTCTGTGGTGCAATCAGCTCTACAGGAACAGTTGGATCTCGGGTGGATCCAAGAGCATCGAGTTCGTGGAGTCAACATGACCTATATGAATTCCAACGTCATTCAGAACCACGACATCTGTGCAATGAATGCCAACTTGGTGGTGATGCACTCAAGGCAAAGCCAGTATCATAATCTGCCGCGACACGATTATAATTCTTGTCTGACTTGCTCGGTAAACAAACAGGGATGCTCTTTTATACAAGAGGCCCTCCAGCGTCATATGGATCTTGGGTGGATCCAGGACTACCATGATAGAAATCCCTATTAGATCAACATGATTCAAATCTTTGATATTCGTTTGATGAATACCAGCTTGGTGGAGTTACACGCCAGGCAAGTCCAACTCGGTTTTCTCACTTTTCACGAGTATCTAAGCTGTAAAGGATGTTGTGAGAGTAACCAAGGGTGCGCTCTCGTTCAAAGAACTTTGCAACACTTGTTAAACCACCGGTGGCTTCCAATCTATATGGATGAAGACACGTAACAAATCAGTGTGGTTGACGGGAACCCTACTTGGCATCAAAGTCAGGATGTTCGATCTATGGAAACTGACCTGGTAAGGTTACACTGCATTTAAAGCGGACGTGGCCAAATGCCACCACACAATTACGAACGCTGTAGAGTCTGCTCGGAAAATAATCAAGGATGTTACCTCGTGCGAGCAGCCCTTCAAGGTCAGTTGGACCGAAAATAGATTCACCCATGTCTGAGTTCCGAACCAATCGACTGGACGCCAGACTATTTCGCTAATCAAATTAAGGACGTTGTCGTAATCTATGATCACGAAGGGACCAAGGATGTTTGTGCCATCATCCCTCTACTGGACGAATCAAAAGTTCCTAGCCAGGAGCTGATTGAAGTTACTTATGACAGTCAGAAAAATCAGAAGGCTCCTGTAGTTATTTATTTGCCAGGACCATTACCGTATGAATCAGCTAAGGCGATCCCTTACAAATACGGTGCAACAGTAATTGAGAATGGAAAGGAACTTCCATTACCCTCCGTCGTGAATATTGCAGACATTAGTCGAGTAACACAGAGCGGTCGAATCTTTAACCGAGGGGTTGGAGAATCTAACAAAGAAAAGGAACTTCAGACAGAAGCTCCTGATCCACCTGTCGGTCAATCCAGTAATCCCGACCTTTCAAAGAACAATGATGAGATGCTGAAGCTCATCCAAAGGAGTGAATACAACATTGTTGATCAACTATTACAAACTCCTTCAAAGATCTCAGTGCTATCACTTTTACTCAGTTCCGAAGCCCACAAAGAGGCTCTACAGAAAGTCTTAGAGCAGGCCTTTGTGGAACAGGATGTGTCAATACGACAGTTCGATAGCATCATCTCTAACATCACTTCCTGCAACAACTTAGGATTCAGTGATGAGGATTTGCCAGAGGGGGGCAAAAGTCACAACATGGCGCTCAATATCACAGTCAACTGCCAAGACGATGCTTTAGCCAGCATACTGGTAGACACAGGATCGACCATCAACGTTATGCCGAAGTCCACTTTAATGCGGCTATCATTCAAAGGATCCCCGATGAGGGGCAGTGAGGTTATCATCAAAGCCTTTGATGGATCTCGGAAAGCAGTTATCGGCGAAGTCGACCTTCCCATAACTATTGGTCCTCACACTTTCCTAATCACTTTCCAGGTTATGGACGTCCGAGCAGCGTACAACTGTTTATTAGGAAGACCTTGGATACACCAGGATGGGGCAGTCACTTCGACGCTGCACCAGAAACTGAAGTTCGTCAAGAACGATCAACTCTTCATGATCTGTGGAGAACAAGCCTTGATCATGAGTAACCTGTCATTATCTACTTGAATAGAATCCGAGGAGGTTATTGGGACTCAGTTCCAAGCACTTTCGGTGAGCAATAAGAATCAATCAGAGAAAGGAACCTCGATTTCCTTATACAGAGATGCTCTCAAAGTGATAAAAAATAACAATACAAAAGGATGGGGACAGCTTGTCATTCCTACCGATAACAAAACAAAGAAGGGTCTTGGTTTTTCTGCGACCTGTACCCAGACAGCTGCTAACGATGAAAGTCTTAATCCCATTTAGGACTTCTTCCACAATGGAGGTTTCCTTCACCCAGTGCCTCAAGCAGTCCAAACCATCAACGAGGAAGATCCATCTGATACAGATGAGGAGTTGAAGTCCTATCTTAACGAGGACGATTATATGTCTCAAGAAGAGGTGCCTATGCCATTTTGCTATCCCGCACAGAGTTCGAGATTTATACCCAGGTCAGATGTCAAAACAATATACGGAGATTGTGATCCTGAAGGATGTCGTGCTCCACCAAACTCATTAGAGGAGGACACTCTGATGAAAGATAACTTTGACCACGACTATTATGGCCCAATGGATTGTCTGCCTATCTGGAAGCCTTACCCAGGAGACTTGGGGCAAGAAAATCAGCTGAACAATGAAAATCAACTGAGCATCGTTGAAAGGAATACCTACGTCCCCGCTGTCTCTCCCAGGATTTTCATCCAGGTACAAACGCGAGAGTGGCGCGGAAAAACAGAGTCGCCAGCCGTGTAAATTTATCCCAAGAGAGGGAAAGGGAACACCGCATAAACCTGAGGAAGAGGGAAAGGAATGGTCATCGTAACCATAATCTGGGTTCGGGAGTCGGTTACGCGAGGGGAAGGTGCTAGCACCCCACGCATCCATCGTACTCGATGGGATCCACGCTTATTGTCTATTCTAAGGGTGAGTTATACTATCATCTAGGGCTGTGCTAAAACGGAGAGGGGAAGACAAAGACCGACTCGGTAGGACGTCGACGTCCTAGGCCTACGTACCCCCTTTGTGCAATGTGGAATTCAGAGTCAACGTAGTTCGGACCAAGTTCTTTTTGTGTTTTTTATGAGCGACGTTAAGCTCGCGTCCGACATTTAGGGTCGATACCTGTTTGCGTCTCAGACGGAGGGTAACGTACCCTTTTTGAAAATAGTCTTTAAGTTGAAGGTCCCGAAGGACAAAAAAGTTTGAGGTTGGTTTGTGTTTTTTAGACAGAAGTGGCTTAAGTTAGTTCCTAAGCTGCATTGCACCAAAGTCTAGGGCACAGGGGCGAATACTTAACGCATCGTCCCAAGACAGGACGCTCGCTAAGTACTCTAGAAAGATGAGAGGAAACCCCTCATTTCTCATTCCCCATACTTAAGGCTCGTGCGCAATACACCTTATTATCATTAAGTGTTTTAAAGAAATTTGAGATGAGAAGAGAGAAGACACAAGGGTAACTCTAAAGGGAAACTAATGGTCCTAATGTTATCATGCATGGGTGACCTAAGGTTAGTGAGGCTTGAAGATGCCCTAAACCCTAAATAATAAAGATGGGAGAGAAGAAAGGTAAGGGTAATCATGGATACTTATCCATACCCTTAAGGAATTTACCTTAGTCCTACATAAAGGGTTAGTGAAACAGACATGAATAAGAGCAATGAGGTGGATGAAAATTAAACAACGGTAAACAATGATAATAATAATCCAAACATGAATCAAAGAAACAAAGATACAGCCCCCAAAGCGATTGGCACAAATGCCTTTCAAACAAGGTAATTAGATAGGATCAAAAATGTGCACACAAGAGAACCCCAAAAGAAAGCGAATCAAATAATTAGCAGAGTGATTCCTAAAATTCCCAAATTAATCATTAAAGTTCCTCAACCAGAGGCAAACAACATATAAAAGGTCCCTGCAAAAATCCAAAATGTTAGCCATTCAAATAATCATACAAATTCAAGTAAGGGATAGGGTTCAATGTGCCAAAGAGAAGGACCTAAATGCCACATGGAAAATATTTAAAAATGCAAAAAAAAAAAATTTAATGCAATTTAGAATGTTAATGAATGAATGCAAAAAGAACGGATGAAAAACATTTTATAGGTGAAGAGAAATAAAATGAAGAAGTTTATGTATGCATGAGATGTGTAATGCAAAAAGAGTTGAATTAAACAATTAAATTAAATGATAAAAATAAAATTAAAATAAAAAAATAAAATTTGTAAAAATTTTATAAGTGAATAAATATGATGCATGAATTTTTTAGGATTTTTTTAATGCAATTTGGTATTTTTAAAATTAAAATATGAAATATAATGAATTAAATAAAAATAAAGATAGAAAATAGTATGGGGGGGTGCGTTAGTAATGAAAATGGAGAGAAAATTGGATTGGGCTACCAAGCGGGGGGTGTTAAAAGCAGGCCCAACGCCTGAATCCATCAGAAAATAAAAAATAAAAAGAAAAACGCATGGGGGGTGTGTTTAGCATGTTAAAACGGTGGTTGGGCCAGAGTGGGAGGTGTTAAAAGCAGGCCGTCCCAATAATTAGTAAAATAAAAAAACAAAAGAAAAAAAAAGCTTACCATGGGCGTGCCATGTGCGGCGCACGCCCCTTCATTAATGTGCTGGCAAACATCCAGCCGTATGATCAAAATGAAATAAAAAGGAGTGGCCATGATTTGGAGATGCACGGTAGTTAGCATGGTAAGGCACACACGAAATTAATAAAATAAAAACATAAAACAAAAGCCATGTGGCACGATCATGGACGTTGGATTAAGGAGATCAACGGCTAAAACATCATCTTCTTCCCTTGAACCCTTGGCCGGCCGGCCACCACACCTCGCCGGAGCTCCACCGCCGGCCGCCACCTGCAACCACCCAACCTGCCCAGAAAATGCGTATGGGTACACTATCCGACCCAGAATTTCGCGAGGAATCCAAATATGGCCTTAAAAATCACAAATTATTAGTGTATAATAAAAAACGCATGGAATTATGTTAGGGCATCAAACTTTAAATCATCATAGCAAGCCATACAGACACCCATAATTAAAAATAATTATATCAGAACGATCAGTGATGAAAACACAACAATATTCACGTAAAAAATTGGAGTTTTAGGATCCTTCAAAATCCTTCAAACCGGAGATGGCATACCTTCAAACTCTGCTTTTGGCTGCGAATGGAGGTTGATTTTCACTCTAGGGACTACCAAGAGAAGCTTTGTGGAAGAATTCTGGAGAAACTCCTTGTGGATCGTGAGTTGTGGTGAGAAATCCTTTTTTAGGGTTTTCTTGAGAACTCCTCCAATTTCACGTGCATGAACCCTAACCAATGCATGAACAGGTTTTAAATACTTAGGGTTATTCTTCTGATGATGAGTTGGGCCTGAATAATCCATTGTTTAATTATTTTTGAATTATTTCATTTAATATTGAATTTTAACTAATTAAATCCAATAAAAATAAAATAAAATGAGGAAAAATCAAATATATGCTCTTTGGGTCGTGCATGGCTTTATGTTTGAGTTTGGTTTAAGAAACTTATGGCCCATTTGTCAAAATTTGGATTTTAGGCATAATTTGCTTTGTGCACCTCCTCAAAATTGCCCAATTTTGACTAAGCATAACTCCTTCAATTTTTAGCTCCTTAATGCAAACTAATACTTTTTAGAAACCTCAAGATGTCCTCTAACCAACCCTTTTGGTCCCATGTCAATTTGATCTTCCATGTTCAAGTTATGAGCTTTTGAAAAAGGTTGACTTTTGTTGACTTTCAAAATGACCTATAATGTCTTGGCTCACATCTCCCAAATGAAGCATATCTGGACTTGGCTTGTGAGACACAAAGTTGTAGGGAATTAAATTTCCTTAAAGATGGGATTAGGTTGAGGAATTTTTGATGAAGTATGTGGAAGTTAGGCCTGGTCAAAGTATAGCTGACTTTTCCCACAAAAACCCTAGTTTAGTAACTCCCGATTCTTGATGATTCTGAGGTTTCCCTGATGAATCATGATCAACCCTTGATCAAATGATGAATTTCACCCCATGATCTTGATGTTGACCCAAAATCTTGAGGTTTGACTTTGTGTTGACCACAGTTGACATTTTGACCAAGTTAACTGATTTTCAATCCATTGGCCAATTGAACTTCTCCTGAATCAAACTGATGGACAATCTTCCACTCCTAGATACTCAGGGACCCAAGGAATACCATGGAATCAAGTCTTGCCCAAAAAACCAGAAATTAACTGACTTTATAGCAAACCCTAGTTTTGGTACCCTCAGTCTAGGAGGAAATAGCACAGTCTCCAAATCCAAATTCCTCTGACTATGATGTGTATCCTCTCCAAAAAAGATAAGATATGCCATTTGCTGATGATAAAAACCCAAGGAGCTTGCCCATTGAAGCAATAAACCCCAGAATTTCAAGACCCTAATTCATGCACTGGTTAGGAGAGAGTGATCCACTTGAGATCCCTTGCCACTTGTGAACCCTTGATGATGTGATAGACCAGATAGGACCTTCTTGAGCTTCCTCAAGCACCTTGACCCCATGCTAATGATATGATAATGCAAAAAATGAAATGAAACATAAGCCAGTTAGTAAAAAGTAAGGAGGGTAAATTTTGGGGTGCAACAGCTGCCCCTATTCAATCAACTTGGTCCTGAGTGTATGATAGCGACAGCTTTCAGATAATCAGGATACACGGAGATTGAATACCAAAGAACCCGGAAATTTGCAATCCTTCACTGGAGAATTAGCTATAAATGCTGCTATGCTGGGTATAAAGTGAAACAAATCTCCCGAGTTATGTCATCTCCACTGATAAAGAGAACTGACAAAGAAAATCTTCAAAAGACTGCTGTCCCCTGCTGATAAAGAGAATCTAGCAAAATAAATGCCATCCCTGCTGACAAAGGGAAACTGACGAAAGAACATCTTCAAAACATTGCCGTCCTCTGCTGATAAAGATAATCTAGCAACATAAATGCCATCCCTGCTGACAAAGGGGAACTGACGAAAGAAAATATTCAAAACATTGCCGTCCTCTGCTGATAAAGAGAATCTGGCGAAAGAAAATCTTCAAAAAAAATTGCTGTTCCCTGCTGATAAAGAGAATCTAGCGAAAGAAAACCTTCAAAACATTGTCGTCCTCTGCTGATAAAGAGAATCTAGCAACATAGATGCCATCCCTGCTGACAAAGGGAAACTGACGAAAGAAAATCTCCAAAATATTGCTGTTCCCTGCTGATAAAGAGAATCTAGCGAAAGAAAATCTTCAAAACATTGCCGTCCTCTGCTGATAAAGAGAATCTAGCGAAAGAAAATCTTCAAAACATTGCCGCCCTCTGCTGATAAAGAGAATCTGGCGAAAGAAAATCTTCAAAACATTGCCGTCCTCTGCTAATAAAGAGAATCGAGCAACATAAATGCCATCCCTGCTGACAAAGGGAAACTGACGAAAGAAAATCTCCAAAATATTGCTGTTCCCTGCTGATAAAGAGAATCTAGCGAAAGAAAATCTTCAAAACATTGCCGTCCTCTGCTGATAAAGAGAATCTGGCGAAAGAAAATCTTCAAAACATTGTCGTCCTCTGCTGATAAAGAGAATCTAGCAACATAAATGCCATCCCTGCTGACAAAGGGAAACTGACGAAAGAAAATCTCCAAAATATTGCTGTTCCCTGCTGATAAAGAGAATCTAGCGAAAGAAAATCTTCAAAACATTGCCGTCCTCTGCTGATAAAGAGAATCTGGCGAAAGAAAATCTTCAAAACATTGCCGTCCTCTGCTGATAAAGAGAATCTAGCAACATAAATGCCATCCCTACTGACAAAGGGAAACTGACGAAAGAAAATCTCTAAAATATTGTTGTTCCCTGCTGATAAAGAGAATCTAGCAACATAAATGCCATCCCTGCTGACAAAGGGAAACTGACGAAAGAAAATCTCCAAAATATTGCTGTCCTCTGCTGATAAAGATAATCTAGCAAAATAGATGCCATCCCTGCTGACAAAGGGAAACTGACGAAAGAAAATCTCCAAAAGATTGTTGTTCCCTGCTGATAAAGAGAATCTAGAAAAATAAATGGCAACTTCGCTGGGGATAACGTGAAACGAAACTTCTGGTTTTAAACCACCTCGTTTCAAAATCTACTGGTAAGATGACTCCGTTGGGGAAGGAGAAGTCTAAATAAAAGACTCTGCCGGGGAGCGCATCTCTCCAAAAAAAATCTCCTGAGTTATGCTATCTCTGCTGAGAAAGAGAATTGGCAAAGAAAGTTTCAAACCTGGCTTATGTTCCGAATGCAAATGAAAATGCTATGTGTCTGATGCAATGCAAATGCTTATGATATGCAAAAAGGGTCCCTCCAGCAAAATAAATGCCGGAGAGAAAGACCAATAGCCGGGGATGACAAAAATAAATTGTCCTCTGAACAGGAACTCCGTTGGGAAGGATCATAGTGACCGACTCTTTGGATTAACAACTTCTGCTGGGGATGAAATCTCGAAAGAACATCTGCTCCACTAGGGGTTATACATAACCTTTTGAAATGGGAGGCCATGGCCTGAATCAGAGGAGGGCCAAATACCACTTGGATTTAAAACCTGCTAGGGATGTCAACCCCCGTTGGACAAACTGTTGCGAGGATTACCACTAAACTCTGCTTGGGGGAACGGTAAATGCTGACATCCACCCTGCTAGCGAATAACATCAAGCTTACTTATCTGTCGAGGACCAGATCGCACCGTTGCTGCTAAGAAAAACATCTCTAACTGTCTGAGGAAAATAAGTGTTCAGACTTGGTGGGGAAATAATGTCTTGATCCAGAAAATACTTCCCAAGTCTCCTGCTGGGGAAGGTCTACTCTGCTGAGGAGAGTGCAATCTCGATGCTGGGGAGAGCAAGCTGCTGGGGGAGTACAATGTTGTTGCCATCCAATCCTGACTTGTCTTTGTGGTCATAAACGGCTCTCTGAACTTTTCACTTGCCCCAGACCACCAGGTCTATTGGAAGAAATTGTCTCAAGAGGATTTTACAGAAGACCGGGCGTTCGCACTGCCCCAGGGTCTTCAAACTCTTGGAGAGATTTATCATATCTCGACATAACTGCCCCAGTCTTCATAATCCATGAAGTACCCTACTTCGAAAGGGATTTGCAATGACCTGAAATATTCTGCCTTGAAGAGGTACTTTCAATTAACCATTTTCAGGAGTGGATAATCTCCCACACTCTGGAGGTGGCCTGCCCCAATATGAGCTTTGAAGTGACTTTGCCCCTGATCTTAGAATGAATGCCCCAGAATAACTGAGTTTCAAAGGGACTTCTCAACGTGACTTCCCCAGATTGGCTCCATCTTAACACGACTTACTGGGAGATCCCACTCTACACTGAGTCTCTTGGCAGCATGCGTCTTGATATGATTGTCCTTCGGAATTTTCAAGCAACCCAACTTGGCAGGATCAATCTTCTTGACTGACTTTCACCGTGTAAGCTACATTGATGCTTAGGCACATGTATGCAAACAGAACAAGTTATCTATGAGAATTCTAATGCAACATTCATGTTAACCTTGAAGTTTTTATTGAAAATGCGTCGCCCAACCTCGTGAACGAAACGCTAGCTGGGACGCGACCTTGATTTTTGAATGGCAAAACAATGCGCACATGCAATACCAATAAATCTTATTAACACAACTTATAGGAGTCAGGAACGCTGTCCTGTTGAAGTACGCCTTCGGAATAAACCCTGTTTCAATTAGGACTTTAGAGGGTTGTAACGTGGTCTGGTTCACGGTTTCAGAAAAAGGATTTATGGCTCAAAGTTTATCGGTGCCCACCCACTCTTCGTGATGTTCTCCAGTCCTATGTTCAGTTAATCTGACCCAAACGCTCATTTCTCGAAAGATTTATGATCTTCAAGGAACCTATGCCACTAATGGTTTGACCCCTAAGGAGGTTTTGGAGTGACAGTCATCCCTTTTATCTTTTGTCTGTAACCACAAGAATTTGTTCTTATCGGGGATTTTCTTATCGCCTTTCGCTTTTTCTTTCTCTTTTTTTTTATCCCTAATTTGTGCCTGGACTGACTCTTTTGAGTTTTTTCGATTTTGAAGTCCAGCGGGACGCCCTAACTTTTCCCTAAGTCGCTTGTTCTCAAGCTTCGACTTAGCGGGCTTTCTCTTTTTATTCCCCTTTTGAACAAAACGTGTGACACTGGTTGTCTTACTTGCTTGAAAGGGTTGTGACTGCCTCACTCCTTAGTTGTTGATGGATAACCATCGGGGTTTCATATCTCTTGCACACTCTCCTTGGAATTTGAGCGCTCGGTCAAACTGACTGACGCCTACCCTGCCCCTGGGTTAAATATGAGGGTTTTTTCGTACGAAAGAAACTCCTACTCCGAGGCTCAAAGGGGTTAACGAGGGTTTATCTCCTTATCTCTCCAGTGTTTATGGTTTTGAAACAATGCCTGTACATCCTCAACAGGGTTCTATCCAAAAGCGTACCATTAGAGACCTACGTTCTTATTTCGTCATCCTCCCTCAAGAGTTCTTAACAAGAAAAATTGATATTGCAGTGCATATAAACATTTAAAAGTGAATACGAATGGATTTCTTCAAGGAAAACATACTCATTGCATTAATATCATCATTAAAAAACAAACGAGTCTTACATGCATACGATGCTTTAACAAGAAATAAGAAACTACAAATGAAAACGCAGTAAAGAAGCTGAAGATTTCCATTGCTGAGGAAGCTTAATTCTGCCTGGACGTACTTGCAGACTGAGTGTTCATTTGAGAAAGGAGGCTTCCATTGATGTACATATCATCTTCGGTGAATACAATGATCTCTGAGTCCACCAGGTCTTGCACCTTATGCCTGAATACATTACACTCATCAATCGTGTGCCCGAACGTTCCCGAGTGGAACTCGCACCTAGTAGTCATGTCATAATCGGGAGGAATAGGGTACGATACTGGTGCGGTACCCCTTGTTTGAATCAGAGACTTCTTAAGCAGGCGCGTAAACAGCTGACTATAAGGGATAGGAACAAGATCAATTATCCTTTTGGGCCTTCTTGGTCTCGACTGCCCCTGTTGCTGATAATTTTGCTGTCGGTGCTGATTTGAGCGCCCAGTCTGGCCCTGCACTTTCCTTTTTGTACTCGGCTGAGGCACAAACAAGGGTTGTGGAAGAGATCCCTGACGCGAGGTGGATCCTTTGGCAAAAGAGGGAGTCATCAGCCCCTTTGCAACACTGGGAGTAACATCACTTTGTTTACCAGTGCCAACAGATGTAAACTTGATTGCCCCTGAGTCAATGAGCTCTTGGACTTTACACTTGAGCATCTTACAATCTTCAACATTATGACCAGGCGCCCCTGAATGGAATTCACACCTATCATGGACATTGGAACCCATATGAAACTTGGTGTGTGGAGGTCCCGCAGCAATCAATTCAATCAGCTGAAACTTGAGCAGGTGCTGAAGCAACTGAGCGTATGGCACCGGAATCTGGTCAAACTCCTTTTCAAACTTTTCCTCAAAAAACGGTTGTTGATGAAAAAGTTCAGACGGTGGAGAGGATCCACGAGGCAATCCATGGTCTAGAGGAGACCCCAAAGAGATAGGAAGAGTAAGGACCTCTGTTGTGGAAGCGGGCACAAGACTGTCTTCCCTATTTAAAATTTCCATGATTAAACCTATCTGAGTCTTCATCTGATTGATCTCTTCCCTTAGCATTCTCTGCTCCTGGAGCATGTCTTCCCCAAATTGCCCCATCTGGCTTCACATTTCCCTCAACTCAGCTTGAACTTGTTCCATGATCAATTCTCGAACGGCCTGAGATGTCGGAACAAGATAAGAATACCGGAGATAAACACCTGTTATGCAAAATGATTATGCAAAATGATTATGAATATGCAAATGCAAATGGGCGTGTTTGAAAATTCACAGGGCGATCCATCCCTTGATTCCAGTTTAATAACAAGATAGAACGGAACTTCTGCTCATATATTAAGAAAACCAGAGAAAAGCCGAATGTCAACAACCACAAATCTGAGATAACAAGTCTGAATACAAAAACCATAGGTCCCAACCAACAAGCCTGGTGGTGATCCACATACAATAAAAGAAGGAAGAAAACTAAGGCATGTCATCAAGGTTTACAAGAGTCAATCCTCCCCATCCACTATGCTTTCTGCACCAGTTTTGAACTTCCTCGAACAGCTTTCTGGTGTCGGGATGCTTCGGCCTCTGAATCAGTCCTTGGATGAGAAGGTCTCTCCTGTGTATGATCCCATCCAAGTATCGGCAATGTAACTCCCAAGCGTCTTCTTTAGTAGCACCATCTATGCTAGGACCCTCATGTCTAGGTTTTTTCACTTCAGCTTGGACTTTCAATTCCTCTATGGAGGCTATAGCTTTGTTGAGTTGATCTTGGACAGCTTGTCTCTTGAATATCCCTGATAGAATCTCGGCGTCTTTCTTCTTGAGCGTAGACTTCAACTGATCAATCTTAGCTAGGTAAGCGTCTTCCTTTCTTTTATTCTCAGCCATGACAGTTTCTTGGTGATCATTGAACCTGTGAATCTTTAACAAAGCCTTGCCTAATTCCTCCTCCTTGAACCTGAGAACGCTACTGATACCATCCAAAGCTTGTTTCATTCTTTCCCTGGATGCAACCATGTCAGCAAGCTCTTTTTCTGCTTTAGCAAGGAGCTCTATCTTTAACTTGGCGGTATGAACAGCTTCACCCCGCTCATGCTTCCACTGATAAATCTCTCTCTTTAGCTCACTATTCTCTTCCCGCAACCTTTCTTTTTTAGCCCATAATGTGTTATACTTCTCCAACTCAACGGTGGTAGGAGGCTCGATCACCGAAGGATACAGAGGTGGTTCCACCGGGAATGGAAGAAGCTCCTCTTCTGCCCTCTTCTTAATCCACTCTTTATATGGATGGAAAGCCCGATTGTTACTTTTCCCGAATGGAATCTTACCCTTCTTAGTCACCTGTTTCCAAGCGTTCACAACTTTCCTTATCAACCCTTGATCCTCAATACCATTGAAGAATAAGGATTCTCGGACATCTCGCTCTTCGGGTGGATTCTTCAAAGGATAGCCAAACTGTCTGATAGCTAGGGAGGGATTATAGTTAATTCCACCTTTCCTCCCTATCAAGGGAACATTAGGGAATTCTCCGCATTTGCAAATGATCTCCATTCCTAGCAAGTCACGATTAATCCAAACGATGTTATCAGCAGTCAAGCCCATAACCCTCTTAGACCACTTCAGAGAATCTTTCGTATCAACGAAAGCACCAGATTCAGGGAGACGAGTCAAAAACCAAGTAGCTAAGAGCGGCGCACAACAACTCACAGTTTTCCCACGCATATTCTCATTCTTATAGTGAACTGAATGGTACACATCACCTAGCAAGGTAGGTATAGGATTCTTCGACATAAAGATCCTGACGGCGTGCATATCCACCAGATCAGGAATATTCGGAAACAAAACAATCCCATAGATACACACAGCCAGAATAGCTTGGAAAGCAGTCCAGTTCTTCTCTTTGACATGTATGCAAGCCTGATCGAACAAGAACTTCAATAGGAAACCCTTAACTCCTTGTTTTTCTGCAATATTACTGTTAAGAACAGGCTCACTAATGTGAAGAGCAACAACCATATCTTTTATACCGGGGTGTTCTTCAGAAAAGAAAACTATATCATGACTAATAGGAATTCCCAAAATAAATGAGAACTCCTCCAACGTCGGAGCCAAGATGTAGTCCGGGAAAGTGAAGCAACGCAGAGGCGGGTCGTAAAACTGAAGAAGTGTGTGAATGGCATCCTTCTCATACTGGGAGATATTATAGACAAATTTCAGAAGTCTTCCATACCTTCCACTGAACTCTGTACGAACTCCGGAACCAGCCATATTAATCAATTTATGAATCAGTGTCAAAGTCGACTCTGGGAACGAATAGGCAACAGTCTTCTTTCTCCGAACATCCATGCTGAAGTAACCTCAGGAAACTGGAATCAAGAGTAAGATGCAAGCCCTACAGAATGTCAAACATGTCAGAATACAAAAAAATGATATGCTCATGCAAACATGGGGTCAAGGCACACTGCTGGATGTGCTGTGCTGTTAGCTGAACGAGAAACCAGAAAACCAGAACTCTGAACCACTGAGGAACCCACATAATCAGACATTGATGAGAAATCCAGAATAAGGGTATGTTGAAGGTCTCAGTTACCTGCAAACCTGCAAACACCCATCCCCTCTCACGTGTAGGTACTAGGATGTTCAGTATCCCGGGCTCTCAGGTCGAGAAATGATGATACATTCACCATTCCTGGTTTGGCATCATCATCAATCGAGGAGGCCTCAACTGATTCTCCAAGGCGGAAGGTCCTCAGCTTTGGCACTGAGGTCGAGAAACAATAGTACGGTGGAGAAATGACTTTTTACTTTTGTTTTTCGCAAAACATGTTGCGGTTAGCAAGAGTCGCCACCGACTTTTCTTTTATCCAAGTTATTTAGGAAAGGTGAAAAGAACAGGAAAGACCGTTTTGAAAAGATTTTTGAGTTCGGGGGGTAAGTTATGAAAAGGGAAAGTGTTAGCACCCCTTTTCATCCGTAGTTATCTACGGGCTCTTAATTGCTAGCTCACTTTAACTTGCCTTTTTTGAAATGTGGTGTGTGTTTAGAAAATATTTCGTAAAAGTTGACTTTGTAATAATTCGTGTAAGAACGTATACAAAGTGTTTGTTTTTGAAAATATTTTTGAAAGTGTGAGGTGTGAAAAGTATTTGTTTTTTCGGGTTGTGAGCGAGCATTTAAAAGTTACCTACCCTTAATTTATGAGGTCTTTCTTGTACTTATCATTTTCCTTGAGAGATAGCACTATCCATACCATTAGTGGGTAGGTAGTCCTATCTATTGGATGTGGAGGGACAGCGAAGGGTCATCAAATGGTCATAGGAGGCAACATGTAAGGATACCTTAGCAATTCGTAGGGACTACCATCACTTTTCCGTAGGGTCATCGAGGGACAAGATCATTTTTTGTAGGCAACTCGAAGGGTCATCGAGGGACTATGATCTTTATATCGAAGGGACTGTGATGATATTATTCGTAAGCGTCTTTTGCTAAAGTATCCTTACGTTCGAGGGGCATTCATTCCTTGGGGTACCGTACTAAAGTCAATCGAGGAGTGCCTCCTCTGATTCTCTTCAAAATGTAGGGGCCGTCCTATGCGAGTTCCAAGCGGGCCCTCGGGTGCGAATGGGTTTGCCACAGGATGTGGTCTGCCACTGTCACCACTAAAGAGGGATGTTTCCACTAAGGTCCTCAATGATCGGTCACCAGAGTCGACAGCTCTCTAGATCAACACCCCAACATGCGCAAGACACACACGTTAGAATGCGTCCCAAGATAGCCTCGTCTGGTTGTGAATTTTGTGAACACACAAACGTACCAAGCGGGCACGTAGGTCCCACTACTTTCCACTCTAGTCCTAGGGTATTCTCAAGCCTTGGTATTGGGCTTAGCTCTCAAACCCACCCAACCTGCAAAACAAAGATAGCCAGTACAGCACAGCAGTATGACAGTAATAGAAAATGAAATGCAGAAAATGCGGTAAAAAATATAAAAATAAAAATACAACACTTAAAGCAAATCAAAACCAAACACCCAAAAAGAACAAAGACAAGCAAGCGTTAGGACTGACTCGCTTAGGGATGGACCAGCATAGGTCAACTGGAGTCCCCAGCAGAGTCGCCAGCTATCGCTCCCAGGATTTTCATCCAGGTACAAACGCGAGAGTGGCGCGGAAAAACAGAGTCGCCAGCCGTGTAAATTTATCCCAAGAGAGGGAAATGGAACACCGCATAAACCTGAGAAAGAGGGAAAGGAATGGTCATCGCAACCATAATCTGGGTTCGGGAGTCGGTTACACGAGGGGAAGGTGCTAGCACCCCACGCGTCCATCGTACTCGATGGGATCCACGCTTGTTGTCTATTCTAAGGGTGAGTTATACTATCATCTAGGGTTGTGCTAAAACGGAGAGGGGAAGACAAAGACCGACTCGGTAGGACGTCGACGTCCTAGGCCTACGTACCCCCTTTGTGCAATGGGGAATTCAGAGTCAACGTAGTTCGGACCAAGTTCTTTTTGTGTTTTTTATGAGCGACGTTAAGCTTGCGTCCGGCAGTTAGGGTCGATGCCTGTTTGCGTCTCAGACGGAGGGTAACGTACCCTTTTTGAAAATAGTCTTTAAGTTGAAGGTCCCGAAGGACAAAAAAGTTTGAGGTTGGTTTGTGTTTTTTAGGACAGAAGTGGCTTAAGTTAGTTCCTAAGCTGCATTGCACCAAAGTCTAGGGCACATGGGCGAATACTTAACGCATCGTCCTAAGACAGGACGCTCGCTAAGTACTCTAGAAAGATGAGAGGAAGCCCCTCATTTCTCATTCCCCATACTTAAGGCTCGTGCGCAATACACCTTATTATCATTAAGTGTTTTAAAGAAATTTGAGATGAGAAGAGAGAAGACACAAGGGTAACTCTAAAGGGAAACTAATGGTCCTAATGTTATCATGCATGGGTGACCTAAGGTTAGTGAGGCTTGAAGATGCCCTAAACCCTAAAGAATAAAGATGGGAGAAAAGAAAGGTAAGGGTAATCATGGATACTTATCCATACCCTTAAGGAATTTACCTTAGTCCTACATAAAGGGTTAGTGAAACAGACATGAATAAGAGCAATGAGGTGGATGAAAATCAAACAACGGTAAACAATGATAATAATAATCCAAACATGAATCAAAGAAACAAAGATACAACCCCCAAAGCGATTGGCACAAATGCCTTTCAAACAAGGTAATTAGATAGGATAAAAAATGTACACACAAGAGAACCCCAAAAGAAAGCGAATCAAATAATTAGCAGAGTGATTCCTAAAATTCCCAAATTAATCATTAAAGTTCCTCAACCAGAGGCAAACAACATATAAAAGGTCCCTGCAAAAATCCAAAATGTTAGCCATTCAAATAATCATACAAATTCAAGTAAGGGATAGGGTTCAATGTGCCAAAGAGAAGGACCTAAATGCCACATGGAAAATATTTAAAAATGCAAAAAAAAAAAATTTAATGCAATTTAGAATGTTAATGAATGAATGCAAAAAGAACGGATGAAAAACATTTTATAGGTGAAGAGAAATAAAATGAAGAAGTTTATGTATGCATGAGATGTGTAATGCAAAAAGAGTTGAATTAAACAATTAAATTAAATGATAAAAATAAAATTAAAATAAAAAAATAAAATTTGTAAAAATTTTATAAGTGAATAAATATGATGCATGAATTTTTTAGGATTTTTTTAATGCAATTTGGTATTTTTAAAATTAAAATATGAAATATAATGAATTAAATAAAAATAAAGATAGAAAATAGTATGGGGGGGTGCGTTAGTAATGAAAATGGAGAGAAAATTGGATTGGGCTACCAAGCGGGGGGTGTTAAAAGCAGGCTCAACGCCTGAATCCATCAGAAAATAAAAAATAAAAAGAAAAATGCATGGGGGGTGTGTTTAGCATGTTAAAACGGTGGTTGGGCCAGAGTGGGAGGTGTTAAAAGCAGGCCGTCCCAATAATTAGTAAAATAAAAAAAAAAAGAAAAAAAAAGCTTACGATGGGCGTGCCATGTGCGGCGCACGCCCCTTCATTAATGTGCTGGCAAACATCCAGCCGTATGATCAAAATGAAATAAAAAGGAGTGGCCATGATTTGGAGATGCACGGTAGTTAGCATGGTAAGGCACACACGAAATTAATAAAATAAAAACATAAAACAAAAGCCATGTGGCACGATCATGGACGTTGGATTAAGGAGATCAACGGCTAAAACATCATCTTCTTCCCTTGAACCCTTGGCCGGCCGGCCACCACACCTCGCCGGAGCTCCACCGCCGGCCGCCACCTGCAACCACCCAACCTGCCCAGAAAATGCGTATGGGTACACTATCCGACCCAGAATTTCGCGAGGAATCCAAATATGGCCTTAAAAATCACAAATTATTAGTGTATAATAAAAAACGCATGGAATTATGTTAGGGCATCAAACTTTAAATCATCATAGCAAGCCAT
Organism: Lathyrus tuberosus; assembly: GCA_022829125.1. Taxonomy (NCBI): domain Eukaryota; kingdom Viridiplantae; phylum Streptophyta; class Magnoliopsida; order Fabales; family Fabaceae; genus Lathyrus; species Lathyrus tuberosus. The sequence goes on from JALAZF010000018.1 coordinate 18,066,459, forward strand.
ACAGACACCCATAATTAAAAATAATTATATCAGAACGATCAGTGATGAAAACACAACAATATTCACGTAAAAATTGGAGTTTTAGGATCCTTCAAAATCCTTCAAACCGGAGATGGCATACCTTCAAACTCTGCTTTTGGCTGCGAATGGAGGTTGATTTTCACTCTAGGGACTACCAAGAGAAGCTTTGTGGAAGAATTCTGGAGAAACTCCTTGTGGATCGTGAGTTGTGGTGAGAAATCCTTTTTTAGGGTTTTCTTGAGAACTCCTCCAATTTCACGTGCATGAACCCTAACCAATGCATGAACAGGTTTTAAATACTTAGGGTTATTCTTCTGATGATGAGTTGGGCCTGAATAATCCATTGTTTAATTATTTTTGAATTATTTCATTTAATATTGAATTTTAACTAATTAAATCCAATAAAAATAAAATAAAATGAGGAAAAATCAAATATATGCTCTTTGGGTCGTGCATGGCTTTATGTTTGAGTTTGGTTTAAGAAACTTATGGCCCATTTGTCAAAATTTGGATTTTAGGCATAATTTGCTTTGTGCACCTCCTCAAAATTTCCCAACTTTGACTAAGCATAACTCCTTCAATTTTTAGCTCCTTAATGCAAACTAATACTTTTTAGAAACCTCAAGATGTCCTCTAACCAACCCTTTTGGTCCCATGTCAATTTGATCTTCCATGTTCAAGTTATGAGCTTTTGAAAAAGGTTGACTTTTGTTGACTTTCAAAATGACCTATAATGTCTTGGCTCATATCTCCCAAATGAAGCATTTCTGGACTTGGCTTGTGAGACACAAAGTTGTAGGGAATTAAATTTCCTTCAAGATGGGCTTTGGTTGAGAAATTTTTGATGAAGTATGTGGAAGTTAGGCCTGGTCAAAGTACAGTTGACTTTTCCCACAAAAACCCTAGTTTAGTAACTCCTGATTCTTGATGATTCTGAGGTTTCCCTGATGAATCATGATCAACCCTTGATCAAATGATGAATTTCACCCCATGATCTTGATGTTGACCAAAAATCTTGAGGTTTGACTTTGTGTTGACCACAGTTGACTTTTTGACCAAGTTAACTGATTTTCAATCCATTGGCCAATTGAACTTCTCCTGAATCAAACTGATGGACAATCTTCCACTCCTAGATACTCAGGGACCCAAGGAATGCCATGGAATCAAGTCTTGCCCAAAAAACCAGAAATAAACTGACTTTATAGCAAACCTTAGTTTTGGTACCCTCAGTCTAGGAGGAAATAGCACAGTCTCAAAATCTAAATTCCTCTGAATATGATGTGTATCCTCTCCAACAAAGATAAGATATGCCATTTGCTGATGATAAAAACCCAAGGAGCTTGCCCATTGAAGCAATAAACCCCAGAATTTCAAGACCCTAATTCATGCACTGGTTAGGAGAGAGTGATCCACTTGAGATCCCTTGCCACTTGTGAACCCTTGATGATGTGATATACCAGATATGACCTTCTTGAGCTTCCTCAAGCACCTTGACCCCATGCTAATGATATGATAATGCAAAAAATGAAATGAAACATAAGCCAGTTAGTAAAAAGTAAGGAGGGTAAATTTTGGGGTGCAACACCCACCATGTCATGGGATTAACACTCAGGTCATTCAGAAAATATCCAATGCGACGATGAATTCGCAAAGTTTACAGGACGAGAATTCATCAACTATGCTTTTCCAGAGGTCAACGTCATCGAAAGGGATGACTCCTCCAGTTCCAAAGAAGTGTGTGACACCTTGGGACAACCAAGTGGAAAATACGACTATATGGTCAAGTACACTTCTCCTGAGAGCTCTCGCATCAGGCTCGAAGACATTCAGCCAACTGGGTGGGGAGATCCACCTGAGAGCACAAATACTCTGCAAAATACAACTGAGGAATCCTCCTACGACAACTCTGTCTGGGAAACAGACTCCAATGATCCTGCTTCGCCAGAAATCAGCGTTATTTCTGAAGACAAATCAAGGAAGGTACCATACTTTGTGATTCACCGAGGAGTTCGCCGCCGATGGGTTGCTGTCGATGTTCCGAAGATCGTTCATAAGTCAAAGTAATTGCCGTCTTTATCTTAACCTTTCACCCTGCCCAGGTGAAACAGATGTTTTGATAGGGCTCACTTTTTGTAATTATCCCTCTTCGCTTCGCCCAAAGAGACAAAGTTTTATTTTATAGGGCTGTAGTTTCAAGAATCGACCGTTCATAAATAAAATAACGTCATTCTATAATTTCCGCATTTATTGCTGTTTTCTCTTTTCACTTTTTCAGAAAATGGTAATCCTAAAAAACAAACTCAATAATAAAAATAAGAATTTATCAGAAAATACATTGCACACACTCTTGCATTCTCTCTATCTCTTCTAAACACAAATCATCACGTCATGCAGATTGCTTGTTTTAAACCCCTTTGAAACGTACGATCCGATGCCTTCTCCCAACTTTGAATTTCCGGTATTTGGGGCTGAAGAAGAAGTTGACGACGAAATTTCAGAAGAGATCTCCCGACTACTCAAATAGGAGGAAAGGTCCATTGAACCTCACGAAGAGCCGTTGGAAACAGTAAACTTGGGTTCGGAAAAAGAGAGAAGAGAAGTCAGGATTGGGGAACTGCTCAGTCCAACTGCCAAAGAGAGTTTGACAAAGCTTCTCAAAGAATTTCCCGATGTATTTGCTTGGTCCTATCAGGACATGCCAGGGTTGGATACCAGCATCGTGGAACATCATTTACCATTCAAATTGGAATGTCCGCCAGTAAAACAGAGGTTGAGACGAACTCATCCGGACATGGCCATCAAAATCAAAGAGGAGGTACAGAAACAAATTGACGCGGGTTTCCTCGCCATATCAGAATATCCTCAATGGTTAGCCAATATCGTACCCGTTCTGAAAAAAGACAGAAAAGTCAGAATGTGTGTCGATTATAGAGATCTAAACAAGGCTAGTCTAAAGGATAACTTCCCTTTACCACACATTGACATGCTGGTAGACGGTACAACAAAGTTCAAAGTCTTCTCCTTCATGGATGGATTCTCGGGCTATAATCAGATCAAAATGGCACCGAAAGACATGGAGAAAACTTTGTTCATTACCCCATGGGGTGCCTTTTGTTACAAGGTAATGTCGTTCGGTTTGAAGAACGCCGGGGCAACCTATCAAAGGGCCATGACTACTCTGTTTCATGACATGATACATAAGGAAATCGAAGTGTATGTCGATGATATGATTACAAAATCTAAAATAGAAGAGGAGTATGTGACCCACCTATCAAAACTATTCGAGCGGCTGAGAAAGTACAAACTCCACTTAAATCTCAATAAGTGCACATTCGGTGTCCGTTCAGGGAAACTCCTAGGGTTCATCGTCAGCCAGAAAGGAATTGAAGTTGATCCTGACAAGGTCAAGGCCATTCATGAAATGCCTTCTCCGAAAACTGAAAAACAAGTCAGAGGATTCTTGGGACGTTTGAACTACATCTCCAGATTCATATTCCTCATGAACGCGACGTGTGCGTTAATCTTCAAATTACTCAAAAATAATCAGGACTGCGTTTGGAAAGAAGACTGTCAAACCGTCTTCAACAGTATTAAGGAATACCTGTTGAACCCACCGATTCTATCACCACCAGTGGAGGGAAGACCACTAATCATCTACCTAACAGTCCTAGAGGACTCAATGGGTTGTGTGCTTGGCCAACAAGATGAAACCAAAAGGAAAGAGTCTGCCATCTACTATCTGAGCAAGAAATTCACCGACTGCGAGACTCGGTACACTGTGCTCGAGAAAACTTGTTGTGCTCTGGCTTGGGCAGTCAAACGTCTTCGTCAGTATATGATTCGTCGCACTACTTGGTTAATCTCCGAAATGGATCCAATCAAGTACGTCTTTGAAAAACCTGCTCTCACGGGAAGGATAGCCCGTTGGCAGATGTTGTTATCAGAATATGACATAGAATACCACGCTCAAAAAGCTGTTAAGGGGAGTATTTTAGCCGATCATTTGGCTCATCAGCCGATTGACGATCAAGAATCAATCGGGTTTAACTTCCCAGACGAAGATGTCATGTACGTGAAAATGAAAGATTGTGATGAACCGCTACCCAGTGAAGGGCCAGAACCAGGTTCCCAATGGGGACTAATCTTTGACGGAGCTGTCAACCATTACGGAAATGAAATTGGAGCAATCATCATAACACCTCAGGGTACCCACATTCCTTTCACCGCCAGACTTACATTCAAGTGTACAAACAACGAGGCCGAATACGAAGCTTGTATCATGGGTCTCGAGGAAGCGATCGACTTAAGGATAAAAAACTTGGATGTATATGGCGACTCAGCCCTGGTTATCAATTAGATCAAAGGAGATTGGAACACATACCAATCAGGACTGATTCCTTACAATGATTATGCAAGAAGGTTGTTACCTTTCTTCAACAAAATCGAGTTTCATCATATCCCTCGTGAGGAGAATCACATGGCTGATACATTAGCCACCCTCTCTTCTATGATTAGTGTAGGTCAATGGAATGACCTACCTAAGATCAACATTGTTAGTTCTTGGATTGGCTGGAATTTTGGTAAAACAAAGTATATTCAATGTTGTTGTCTAGGTACTGATGTTGCAACATTGAAGTTTAACACTGGGCTGTGTTAAGTATTTATTTGCTGAAGTTGGATGTCTGATGTCACATAGGCGATGTTGTGACATTAGATCTGCAGAATTAATAACATCAGGTTGTGATGTTATTAGGGTTGCGTGTTAGCTGGAATTGTGGAGAGCAAGTTGTCTCATTGGATGCGAATATCTTGGGATAGATATTTTCTGCTGCATAGGAGATCTAGTGCAGATTTGTAGGAGATTTAAAAGGTTGAAGATTTAAAAAGATTTTAGGAGAAAATCTGTTTTAAATATTCAGTTTTAAATAACAAATCTGGAGAGATATTGTAGCAAGTCCAAGACCCATTCAAGGAGCTATATAAAGCGCACATGACCAAAGGAAAAAGTACAGAAATACAGAGAGAAGATCAAGAGCATAGGTTGAGTGTCTTGAGTATTTTGTACGAGTTGTATATCCAGAATTCTAGGGTGAATTGCTGAGTCGTTTTCTGTCCTCTCTTAGAAGCTGTGAAGCAATAGAGAGTTCTTACTTGATCAAAGCTGTGAAGCAGAATCAAGGTTTCTCAAAGAGGTTGTTCTTTGAGTGTTTTAGGGATTGAGTAGTGTTCTCATATCTAAGTGGTTTCTTAGGTAGAAAGTCACTAGTAGGAATTAAGTTTAGGAGATTGTCAACTGGGTTGTTGAGTCTGTAAATTAATTCTACAAGTAGTGAATTTCATCCCTGGCTTGGTAGCCCCCAGACGTAGGTAGTTAGACCAAACTGGGTAAACAATTTGGTGTGTTTATTTGCTGTTTAATTTGTCCATTGTGCAGAGTGTGTTGTTGTGACATCACACTTAACATCACACGTCTGATACCAGAATTTCAATTGGTATCAGAGCAGGCATCCTGTCTGTCTCTGGGTGAGATCTAGGGAAGTTACTTTCTGGTGTAAAGATGGACAAAGAAGTTGGAGGATTTGTCAACAGACCCCCTATTTTGGATGGATCCAATTATGACTATTGGAAGCCAAGGATGATCACGTTTTTGAAATCCTTGGACAGCAGGGCATGGAAGGCTATAATTAAAGAATGGAAAACACCTGTTGTGTTTGACAAGGATGATGCTGGGAAAGACAAAGAGGGCACCTCAAAGCCGAAGCCTGAAGAAGAATGGACCAAGGAAGAAGATGAGCTTGCCCTTGGTAATTCCAAAGCTCTGAATGCAATCTTCAATGGAGTAGATAAAAACATATTCAGGCTGATCAATACATGTGAAGTTGCTAAGGAAGCATGGGATATTTTGAAGGCTACACATGAAGGAACATCTAGAGTTAAGATGTCAAGACTTCAGCTTCTAACATCAAAGTTTGAAAGTATGAAGATGAAGGAAGATGAGACTATCCATGACTTCCATATGAGTGTTCTTGAGCTGGCTAATGCATCCAGTGCTCTTGGAGAAAAAATGTCAGAAGAAAAGCTTGTAAGGAAAATCCTTAGGTCCCTTCCTAAGAGATATAAGATGAAGGTAACTGCTATTGAAGAAGCTCAAGACATCAGCAAGATGAGGGTTGATGAGCTCATTGGATCTCTTCAAACTTTTGAGCTTGGGTTGAATGAGGAAGAACCAGAAAAGAAGCCAAAAAGTATAGCCTTGACGTCAAATGATGAAGAAGAAAAAGGAAAGAGTTCTGAATCCCAGGAGGATCTATCTCAGGCCATAGTTATGTTGGGAAGACAGTTCAACAAAGTGTTCAAGAGAATGAATAATAACTCCAGGCCTAATGTCAAGAACATATCTTCTGACACCAGCAAGTCAAAAGAGAAGGATGAAGAGAAAGCTGCCCAAGATAAAGGAGTTTAGTGCTTTGAGTGTGAAGGGTATGAACATGTCAAGAAAGAGTGTCCCACCTTCTTGAAAAAGCAGAAGAAGGGCATGACAGTTTCCTGGTCTGACTCTGATAGTGAAAGTGAAGGTGAGTCAGCAAAGCATGTTAGAGCTTTAACAGGAGCTGTTGGTTCTGATGATGATTCTAGTGATGGAGAAATAACTTATGAGGAGTTAGCATCTACTTATCAAGAGTTGTGTTTAAAAAGTTCTGAGATTTGTCAAGAAAACAAGTGCCACAAGCAACAGATTACTCAGCTTGAGAATGAAAAAGCTGACCTGGAAAATGAAGTTGTACTGGTTAAAGCTCACCTGGATCATTTGACCAAGTCTGTTAGGATGCTGAGCTGTGGTACAGACACATTTGACAAGATCCTTCAGACTGAAAAGGTTGCTGGTGATAAGTCAGGTATAGGATTTATGGCTGAGAAAAAGGTTTTTGCTGAAGCAAGCACTTCAGGAGCAAAGGAGGAGGTGTCCCAACCAATGTCTTAAACAAAGAGACAGGATCCTACACCTAAGAAGGATGCTCATTCACAGCCTCAGAATGTTGAGAAAAAGAATGGTCCTCATCAGAGGAAGATGCAGCCTCAAGGAGCTAGTCAGTATATGCCTCCCCAATATCATAAGAGCATGCAAGCTGCAAGGTTGAAACAGAATATGTCTCATCAGGTGTCTCAACATCAAGAAAATTGGTATGGTTATGGATATGGATACAACAATGCTGTGCCTCATCACTACGGAAGAAGGAAGCCATATCACCATAGGAGACAACCTAGAAGACAACATCAGTACAGAAGAAGGAGACAACATTATGGGTGGAAGCCACAACATTATCATCAAAGTGGAAAAAGATTTAACCACTTTAGATATGACAGAGTTAGATGCTTCTACTGTGGCAGATTTGGACATATGCAGTTCTCTTGCTTCAAGCTTCATGGTTATCCAAATTCTGCTCCTCAACCCAGACAGAAGGAGGTCAGGCCCAAAGTAGTAGGTCACATGTCTATTGGCTCACACATCAGATGGACATTTTGCTATGGATGCATGGTACTTTGACAGTGGATGTTCAAAGCACATGACTGGATCCAAGAAGCATTTGGTAGAGTTCAATCCTTGCTATGCAAATGATGTTATTTTTGGCAATGGTGAAAAAGGAGTAGTAGAAGGAGTTGGAAGAGTGAAGAATCATGATGGTCTTACTCTTGATAATGTACTCCTTGTTCAAGGGTTAAGTGCTAATTTAATTAGCATAAGTCAACTTTGTGATGAAGGTTACAAGGTAAGCTACACCAAAGATGAATGTGTGGTAGCTGATGAGCAGAATGAGGTAGTGATGAAGGGAGTAAGATCCAAAGATAATTGCTATCAGTGGATACCTCAAGTGGACAGCTTACCTAGTGATGCTAAGGTTGATGTTGTAACATCAGATGGTGACATCAAGTGTGAAAGTATGGTGAAAAGTCAATCTGGGTTAATGACTTATGGTGCTGTTACTCCTAAGTTGGATGATGTGTTAAAAGCCAACTTGATTAGTCAGTTATGTGAGCAAGATGAAGGAGTCAACAATGCTGATGGAAGGATCAAAAGCTGTGACCTTAAGAAGTGTTGGGAGCTGAATACTTGCAATGCCAAGAAAGATGACAACCTGACTAATGACTCCTATAGTTCAGAAGAAAAATTTCACAAGTTGACAATCCTTAGGTTGGAAGATGCAGATGCTAGAGCTGATGTTAAAACATCTCAAGTCAAGAAAGGTACTTCTAGCCTTAAAATAAAGAAGAGTGATGAGGAACTAATTGCAAAAGTGGTTCCTGGGGTTGCTAAATGACTGAAATCAAGGAAGAGGAAAGCTATTGAGTCACCTCCAAAGATGAGAACTGATAAGCAGAAGATCTATGTGGATGGTACTACAAAATCCAGGAGTAAAGTGTTCATCTCTTCCAGAAATAGGAAGATCAGAGATAAGTCTGATGATAATGTCCAGGATATCTCTCAAATGAAGGAAGCCGTTGTTGTTAGAACTTCTGAGAAAATTCAAAAGGCCATACTAGATAACATTCCTGTGCTTTTCATAAAATGGTGGAAGTATGTTCTGGAAAAAGAATTTGGTATAGATACTCTGGATATGGTTGAGTTTGCTAGGATATGGTTCAGAGAGGGTAAGGGAACTTATGGTATTCAGGTGTGTATGAATAAGTTGCTCTGACTGTATTTTATTGGGAGCTTCTTGAAAGGACTTCTTTGTGCAATGAGTCCTTTGAATGGTGATGAGAAGCTGATGTCTCAAAAGATGTTATAGCATCGTGTTTGCTGGTGGTTATATCTGGAAGATGGTTAAGATCGGACATGTGGAGTTGGATGCTCTAGCATTTTTGGTCAGAAGAGGTGGAGATTATGGTCATGTGTTTAGTAGCTTGTTTTGGCAAAGCATGACTACTGTCTTTGAAGACTTCACCAGTTTCAACAACTACTGGTGGATGTAAGGATGAAGGAATTGTGATCTCTTGAAGAGACTGGATCTCAGTAAAGCTTATAAGTAAATTGAGAATTTGTGGAGTTTGTGACACAGTGTTGAGTTTGGATTATTTTGCTGATAGTAAATCCAGTAGTGGAGCATATGTAATACCCTGGTGTCAAGAGTGTCAAGAGTATCCTTGGTGAAGGATGTCTTTGTTCTGGATCTGAAGCTTAGTGCTTACATTATATCTAAGGAACATCTACATAGTCATACGGGAGAATGATGAAGTAGAAGGTTTGCCTTGGATGGTGAAGATGAATTGTATGATAGCCTTTGGAGAAAGGGACAGTGGTACCAAAATGCATGTACTCAGAAAATGTGCTCAAATGTTCATCTCCATCTAGAGCATTTGTTAATCATGACAGGGAGAGTACTTATCTATGGATTTTGCAGCAAAGGTGCATTTATCAAGCTTGTGGAGATTGGTTGCCTCTTATGAGGATATATTGTCAGATAGCATGTTATGACATTAGGCTGTTGATTGGTGTTTTGGTGTGGCCTTGAATGGTTCTAGTCATATGAAGCAAATTGTTTGAATCTTGTGCACACATGCTTCTGAGGAGATGTCTGAAGACAAGATTGAATCATGGCCTTGAATAGATTGTACACTTGTCTTGGTGTGAGGAGTTGTCTTAGAGTTCAGTGGAAGGCATTGTGTGTGTGCTTCAGATCTTGTGGATGATTGTGTGAAGCCTTTATAACTGGATGGATGAAGAATATGTCTGGTTTTTTAAAATGTGGATATTGCTGACAGAAGAAGTATGGTTTTGTACAGGGTGTCATAGGAGATTTAACTTGTTGAGGTTTGTCCAATTGTGGCTAAAAAGGGGGAGAAATAGCCAAGTGAGCCAAGAGTGTCAAAGAGTATAATGAGTCAAGAGTATGAAAGAATGCCAAATGCTACTTATGTGATACAGATATTGAGGGGGAGTAATTGACAGCTGCCATGCTGGTTCATGATTGAGGGGGAGCAACATTGTTGAAAATTGTTGCTGTTGAAGATGGTGCTGCAGCAGAGTTGTTGTGAAGGCTGCTGCTAGATGCTGAAGTAAATTGAAGATGCAGTTGTAGTTGAAGATAATATGTGCAATTGTTTGAAGATTGTAGCTAATGATATATATTGTTCGAAGATTGTAGCTGTTTTGAAGCATAATGATATATGCCTGAAGTTGTTATGTGAGCAGCAGAGTGTTGTGAAGAAAAGATGTTACTGCTGATGCTGCTGCTTGGAGTTTCAAGTTTATAAGATTATTGATTGAAGTTTTTCCGCTGCTAAAGTCTCTGAAGGTGCAGAGTGCAGAGATTGTTTTAGCCAAAATTAGCCCAAGGGGGAGATTGTTAGTTCTTGGATTGGCTGGAATTTTGGTAAAACAAAGTATATTCAATGTTGTTGTCTAGGTACTGATGTTGCAACATTGAAGTTTAACACTAGGCTGTGTTAAGTATTTATTTGCTGAAGTTGGATGTCTGATGTCACATAGGCGATGTTGTGACATTAGATCTGCAGAATTAATAACATCAGGTTGTGATGTTATTAGGGTTGCGTGTTAGCTGGAATTGTGGAGAGCAAGCTGTCTCATTGGATGCGAATATCTTGGGATAGATATTTTCTGCTGCATAGGAGATCTGGTGCAGATTTGTAGGAGATTTAAAAGGTTGAAGATTTAAAAAGATTTTAGGAGAAAATCTGTTTTAAATATTCAGTTTTAAATAAAAAATCTGCCGAGATATTGTAGCAAGTCCAAGACCAATTCAAGGAGCTATATAAAGCGCACAAGACCAAAGGAAAAAGTACAGAAATACTGAGGAAGATCAAGAGCATAGGCTGAGTGTCTTGAGTATTTTGTACGAGTTGTATATCCAGAATTCTAGGGTGAATTGCTGAGTTGTTTTCTGTCCTCTCTTAGAAGCTGTGAAGCAATAGAGAGTTATTACTTGATCAAAGCTGTGAAGCAGAATCAAGGTTTCTCAAAGAGGTTGTTCTTTGAGTGTTTTAGGGATTGAGTAGTGTTCTCATATCTAAGTGGTTTCTTAGGTAGAAAGTCACTAGTAGGAATTAAGTTTAGGAGATTGTCAACTGGGTTGTTGAGTCTGTAAATTAATTCTACAAGTAGTGAATTTTATCCCTGGCTTGGTAGCCCCCAGACGTAGGTAGTTAGACCGAATTGGGTGAACAATTTGGTGTGTTTATTTGCTGTTTAATTTGTCCATTGTGCAGAGTGTGTTGTTGTGACATCACACTTAACATCACACGTCTGATACCAGAATTTCAAACATAATGTGTCTTGAATGGCCCGCTTACATCTTCACGGTTGAAGCATTCATAGATGACAAACCTTGGTATCACGATATCAAATGCTTCCTTCAGAAACAAGAGTACCCACCTGGGGCACTAAGAAAGGACAGAAAGACCCTCAGAAGGCTGGCTGGTAGTTTCTTCTTGAGCGGTGATACCCTCTATAAGAGAAATTTCGATATGGTTTTGCTCCGATGCGTAAACGGACCAGAAGCAGACATGCTAATAAAAGAAATTCATGTAGGATCCTTTGGCACTCATGTCAACGGACACACAATGGCGAGAAAAATTTTAAGAGCAGGGTACTATTGATTGACAATGGAATCTGACTGCTACAAGTACATGAGGAGGTGTCACAAGTGTCAGATATACTCCGACAAAATCCATGTACCGCTAACGTATCTCAAAGTTCTTTCTTCCCCATGGCCCTTTTCCATATGGGGAATCGACATGATTGGCATGATTGAGCCCAAGGCTTCGAACGTACATCGGTTCATCCTAGTAGCCATTGACTACTTCACCAAGTGGGTCGAAGCAGTGTCATACGCCAATGTAACCCGACAAGTGGTGGTCCGCTTTATCAAAAACAATATCATATGCCGTTATGGTGTTCCAAACCAGATCATTACTGATAATGGATCTAACTTGAACAATAAGATGATGAAAGAGTTGTGCGCTGAGTTCAAGATCGAACACCATAACTCATATCCCTACCGGCCTAAGATGAACGAAGCGGTAGAAGCGGTTAACAAGAACATCAAGAAGATCGTTCAAAAGATGGTTGTAACCTACAGAGACTGGCACAAGATGCTACCCTTTGCTCTTCACGGTTATCACACATCTGTTCGTACTTTAACAGGGGCAACCCCTTTCTCTCTAGTGTATGGCATAGAAGCAGTGCTCCCCATCGAAGTAGAGATCCCATCAATCTGGGTATTGATGGAAGCTAAGCTTACAGAAGCTGAATGGTGTCAAAGTCGACACGACGAACTAAGTCTGATCGAAGAAAAGCGAATTACGGCTTTATGCCACGGTCAGTTGTATCAACAGAGAATGAAAAAGGCGTTTGACAAAAAGGTTCGACCTCGCGTCTTCAGGAAAGGAGACCTCGTGCTCAAAAAGATACAATCATTTCTCACTGATTCCCGGGGCAAATGGACTCTAAATTATGACGGCCCCTATGTGCTCAAGAAAGCCTTCTCAGGCGGCGCCTTGAGACTCGCAACCATGGACGGAGAGGAATTTTCCTATCCCACGAATGTTGACGTAATCAAGAAATACTTCGCCTAAATAAAAAAAAATAAAAAAAATTAATCCTCTCAGTGGATTGAAAACCCGAAAGGGCGGTCCAGGAAAAAATTAGAGACATAATAAAAAATCATCCCGGTGGATTGGAAATCTCAAGGCACAATCCAGGAAAAAGTTAGGGATTAATGGCAAGTAACTACGTTTGATCAGTTCAGCTCCGCAGCAGTTACACCATCTGAGAAAAACTCCAGTCCAGGTCATCTTCGACAGAAGCTCAGGATGCCCAGAATTCAAAGTTTGTAGAAGGATAGCGGTCGCCATGTTTCAATGTAACCCTTTTCCCTTAAATTACCATTTTCTAAACTTTGTAAATACTCTATGGAATCACGCGTTTGGCTGACTTCCATCCTATCAATAAAATTTGAGCCCTTGTGCTTTTGTTTGCAATTCTTATTTGTTTTAGCTTTACAGAATGATGTTTTTTGACATGATCAATGATTCTTGAAATAAAACAAAAATGAATTTACTTGATAAAATTTTTCTGCTTTTAAATAAAGATGGCAATTTCTTTTGACTGTTGAACATTGAAAGAATATCGATCACTTCTCCAGAAGTAATTGAACTTCAAAGTGCAGAATCAAAGTACTCCTTCTAAACCAGTGCACCTGAATGAAGGATCAGCTGTGTCAGATGCGAATATTCCGTCCGTCACCCCCGACAGAGTTTTTATCTCCTAAGCCCGACAACCGGTGTTCCCCACAGGGACTATCTCTCCTAAGCAAGGTAGAATTGCTACTTTTGGACCAGTGATACTTTTCGTCTCCCGCAGTGGCCGAGTATCCAGTCGTGTTCATCCATTAGTCTGTATGTCACGTCAGTTTTGTCAGCATAAACATACATACATCATGCATTATTGATTTACATTCATATTCATATTGCATCACTATCACTTTAGTCGGTCTTATCCCCTAGTGATAAAAGTCCTCTCAATCGAGTTGTCAGTTCTTTCCTCGTCAAGAAATGTCGCGTCTGAGCAACCTCTCCTCCAGTTTATTTCTGGGATGAAGTTGGTCCTCGACCACTTTGATAACTTGAACCTCTGAAAAACCAGAGAACTTTCGACAAACATCACTCTTCGCCATTGAAGAAGATATCCTCGCTTTCCCGAATTAAGGAAAATCCCCAGAGAAAGCCCTCTTAATCAAAGATTTGGTAATACAGCAGTTTTTCTCTTAAAGATCCGCTGACGAAAAGGTCATCAACACCTCAAAACTGGGGTACATCATATGGTATTTCCCCGAGAAGACCTCGAGGAAAAGTATGATGTAATGTCCCCAAACGAAAGCAGTCTCTCAAGAGACCTGTTTTCCCCAGTAGAGTCAATAAATGGCATCTCCAACAGAGAAGTTTGACCACCTCTACAGCTCAGACGAATGGGTTTCCCCAGCAAGTCTGACATCAAAACTTTTTCCGTCAAATGGCATCTCCCCAGGAAAATTCGGCGAGAAGTTTGAGGAAAACCGCTACGAGTAGCGTCCCTTGTCAAGAAAGTTTATTGACAAAAGAAACTGAGACCAGTTCCTTGGTAGGAAACCAGGATCGAGGGGAAGTTTATTTCAGAAACTGAGACCAGTTCCTTGGTAGGAAACCAGGATCGAGGGGAAGTTTATTTCAGAAACTGAGACCAGTTCCTTGGTAGGAAACCAGGATTGAGGGGAAGTTTATATAAGAAACTATGACCAGTTCCTTGGTAGGAAACTAGGATCGAAGGGAAGTTCATTTCAGAAACTAAGACCAGTTCCTTGGTAGGAAACCAGGATCGAGGGGAAGTTTACCTTTTCTAAGCATCATTGCTTAGCAAAAGAAGAAGGATGCGTGAACGGCCATTCTTAACCACCCTCAAAATTTTGGGTATTCAGATATTTAATCCTCTTGCACCCCGAATGCCCGAATACCTTTGCCATTCACACCTTCGGGTCCAAGAAGATTAAATAGGGGCATCTGCCATACCCCAAATTTTGACCACTAAGATTCCCCATCATTGTGCAAACCATCATCACAATATGGATGAACCATCATGCCTCATTGTCTCCCCAAAGATGGGTGAGCCTTCACTACAATCAAACTTAGGGTTTCAAGCCCTCTTAGAGTTCTTAGACAAAGGATCAATCAAGGAATGACATGATCTTCAACTTGTCTAGCCTCTTAAACATCCCCAATGGAATAAGAGGACTCCTACAGCAAGAATCAAGCACAAGGCTGCAACATTCTGAGTGGATCAAGCCTCAAAATCAACAGTGTCACCAAATTAGGGTTTTGGTCGACCAGGGCCTCCAGATGGAAATTTTCCTCTGGGAATGAGCCAATGCTTCAAAGCATAACCTATGATGCTCCAAGGGACATCATGAACCCAATCATCAAGTCAATTTTTCCCCAGGGGATGCATTCATAAAAAAATCAGGAATTAGGGTTTCTTGACCTAATTCACCCCTAAGTTGACTTTTGGGACAAAACATGAGCCAAGACCTCAAAGGAGGATTTGAGGGTCTCTAAAACACCACATTGATCCATTTGCAACAATGGATTGATCCAAGAAGCTTGAGCAACAAGTTTCAAATTCATCAGAACCACAATTAGGGTTTCGCGAGAAAAGTCAACTGTGCCTTTGACTTTTGACCAGGACATGCTCCCAAACCTTGGGTCATGATTCAATACACCCTATAACACCCATGGAACATGTCCATCAAGTTTGATTTAGGTCAAGGACTTGATTTCATAGAGGATCGCACAGTTTGGAATTCATCTGACAAAAAGTCAACTGTGTACAAAAGTCAAACTTTGACTTTCTGAGATTTTTCACAAATATGGTTTTTTGACCCCAAAATGATGTTAATGTGTGGTTGGAATCATCATTCATCAAGAAAAATCAAGAAAAGTGGGATAACTTGTAAAAGGGGTAACCATAAAAACTTAGAAATTTTTCTAAGTTATGGAACAAAGTGGCTAGGGTACCAACTTTGGAGGATCATATCTCCTAAACCACAAGGCCATTTTTCCTCATCCAAAGCTGGATTTGTAGCTCTCATAGCCCTCTACAAAAGCTTCAAACACAACTCATTCCAATTTCTCATGGATTTTAAGTTATGGAATGATCAAAATCACAAAAAGTGAAAATGTCGCTTTTTTCCAACACTTAGTGAAATTTTCATTAAGTCAGAATCTGCCTTCACTTTTTTCCAAATGTAGGGGCATTTTTCACTTGGATCCAAAAGGTATTAAAACCAATTATGATCAAACAGTTGTTGTATCATATGAGGGCTTTCCAAAATGGCCGAGAACTCCATTAAAGTCCACTTGAGCCATGAGATATGACAATGGCAACATGCCTTGCTGAAAACTGTCAAAGCAAGGCAGATTTGTGCATTTTGCTCGATTTGCCAAATTTGTGCAAATGACAAACACACTTATCCATCTAAACACCTCAGGGGGAGACCAAGGAGGGACAAACACTGATCCATAAGCCTCCCAAGTCTTTGGAACCAAAAGTAGCATGCCAAACCTAGAAATGCCTAAAAGAGGGACAAGACTCCAATTTTGGTTTGGAGCATTTAATGGATGCACCAAGGTGGCATGGACTGAGCCATTTTCAACTGAATTCAGTCAAGACATATCCAAGACCAAGGGAACCAGCAGCCTGTGCCCTAACCTCTAGTCAATGGCTAGAGGAGATTTGGATTCTCATTGATCAACATTGGCCAAACCTCTGCTGCAGTTGCCAATCACTATTGCTCCCAAAAAAACTTGCTCTACTATAAATAGAGCTCATTTGTGATCAGTTTGAGTACACCAAAGCCATCAAACAGATGCTTTCCTCAAAATCACCTTCTCACTTCCAAATTTGCCTTCCAAAGTAAGTCACTATCGGGTTTTGAGTTTAAGAGCAATTCCAACCAAAGCAATCACACACATACCTCATAAATATCATATAGAGGTGATCCAAACACTCACAAGTGACCTGTAACACCATAATCACAAAGTCACCTTTCAAAACCTCAAAATTGGACTTTTGTGCATTTTTCAAGCCATGTCTTGATTCAGTCACTTTCC
This sequence comes from Lathyrus tuberosus, assembly GCA_022829125.1. Lineage (NCBI taxonomy): Eukaryota > Viridiplantae > Streptophyta > Magnoliopsida > Fabales > Fabaceae > Lathyrus > Lathyrus tuberosus. The sequence continues at coordinate 18,083,139 of JALAZF010000018.1, forward strand.
AAACCAGATAAAACCTCAAACACACTCCATATATCATCCTTGAACTGTCCCAAATGGTTCCCCCCATCTGGAACACCATTTGAGAGAGTTGCTATTTTGGCCACTTTTGCCCCTTTTGCAAGAAAGAGCTCAAACTTGTTCCTGAGGTTTCCAGCTGATTCCAACCATCCTAAAAGCTTCTAAGAGATCATTTGAGGGTGTCTAAAGCATCAAATCATTTCTGGAATAAAGCACTTGGCAGATTGCACAAAAGCTCCAAAAAGAGGTAAGCATCTCAACTTGAACTCTTTGAAATATGCATTGCTTTGAGGTCCACTGATCATGCACATCTTGTACGTGTTATATGTGTTGTGTTTGAACCAATTCATCATGTAATTCATGTCTGTACCAAGAGATAGCACAGAAAATGCAAATCATGGCCTATTTCAAAACCACTATCGGGTTTTTCAATAGGAGCATGATCTGAAAAAAACACCACCACCATTGGATTCCTTGTGAAACTCTAGGCAGGATAGACCTAAATTTTGTCCCAATCCATGGAGAAATGAGAAAGTTATGGCCTTCACGTTTCTAACCAAAATCTTGCCTTGCCTTGCCTTGCCTTGGGCCAGGCCAAAAACAAGGCAAGCCTTGTATATTTGTGGTTGTGTTTCAATCAACGGATGTATCACCACCCCAGTGGTAAGGCACGCGCCCTATACACAAGAGGTCTGGGGTTCGAATCCCCCTCGCCCCAGACCCTCTTTTTGCTATTTTTTCCACTTTTCTACTATTTTTCATATTATTTTTAATAGTTTGAAAAATTAATAACTCTCTCAATTTTAATTATTTTTTATTGGTTCTTTTTGCAAAAAATCACAAAAATGTTGAAATATTTTATTCCACAAAAAAATCAAGTTTATATTATTTATTTAATATAATTAGTATTTTTGTGAATAAACTCCTTTTTAATTGTTTTTAAACATTTTAAAAGTGAATATTTACCTTGAAAATCAAAACCAAATGAGTTTTAATTCATCTTGTGATTAAAACCTCATTTTTCAAACCTTAAACAAAACTCACAAGTGGTTTATTCAAACTCATTTGGTATTTTTATCATTTTTATTGATTTTCTTTAAATATTTACTTTTAAAGGAAAAGAAAATTAGGGTTTCTTTGATTTCAAACCTCATGAATCATTTTCAAAACTCTTTGGGCTTCTTGGTAGAGTGTAAGACCAAATCCTTTGTAAATACAAACCTTTTTGGGCCTCAGTGTATTGTATAAGTCCCGACACCATCAAAAGGTACGGCGTGATCGTCACCTTTTTAACAAAAACCTTCGGGCCTCTCCTTGAGCTGTAAGCCCGACCACTTGTACAAAAATAAACCTTTGGGCCTCTAATAGAGTGTAAGACCCATCCCTTGTAGATAAAACCTTTTTGGGCCTCAATGTATTGTATAAGACCCAGTACGTTAAAGAAATCTCGGCGCGATCGTCATTTTTCAAACAAAACCCTTTGGGCCTACCCTCGTGTTTTAAGACCTATTCCTTTTCTTTAAACACCTTTGGGCCTCTTGAGAGGGTGTAAGACCCATCCCTTTGTACAGAAAACCTTTCTGGGCCTCAGTCACTTGTATAAGTCCCTGTACAAACAGTGCAATCACTGATAAAACCTTGGGCCTCTCCTTGAGCTGTAAGCCCCAACAATCTTTTCAAAGCACTTTCTCATTTGATTTAGAATATAATATTGTTATCAAAGATTTCTTTGTTGAACAACTAGCCAAACAGTATGGAAGCTCTACAACCGAGTAAGTGTTTACCCTATTTCTTTATCTGCTTTCATATATATATATATATATATATATATATATATATATATATATATATATATATATATATATATATATATATATATATATATATATATATATATATATATATATAACTGTATTGTGGGGCTGCACACTGTAAGTCTTCTTTCACATCCTTTTATATACTTGTCAAATATCAACTATGTAATACTAGTATAGTTATTTAGAGTTTTCCCCGGCAACTACGTCTAGCACTAGGTAAAGCCCTGTTGGTCACTCTTAAATACAAACAAAACTAGATCTCCATAGGATTACCAGACACAGTCTTCCCTCCTCTTGGGGTTAAACAATATGGAGACGTGAAAGGCAACATTCTCAGTGAACCATTTCTTAGACTGTCACCCTTAGACATTGTCAAAGAAACTCTAACTCCCCAGAGATGATCTTTTCTCCGTGAATGGCATCTCTTGAGTTTCTTCCAAATTCTCGGACTTTCCTGCCTTGATCTATTCTCGGTGAATGGCATGTCTTGAACTTCTCAGGGTTTGGGGACCCAGAGGCTTCCTAAAAGCATCCCCGCCTCCTCTTGGGCATTGTACAAGGACCCTTAGGCTTCTTAAAAGCTCTCATGCCTTCTCTTGGGCTTAGTACAAGGACCCAGAGACCTCTACAGGTATAGGAATAAAACCTAGTCATCAATTTGCTAGAGCTGTCTTTCTGAGTCAATTGTCAGACCAGTTAATGGATTAACTTCATCCCTTAACATACCAGCCTTCTCTTGGGCATCATACAAAGATCATTCACTATCTGAGAATCGATTTCTCAGAACACCAGTAGACTTGGACAGTCTCAATACTCTTTGGATTTCCCATTTCCTTAAAGAACAGGAAATAACCCTGATCCTCTGATCAGTGCCAAGGCACAACCATACCTTTAATCTTTCCTTTTATAAGAACTAATTTTCTCTTTTATCCGACATACCGGACCTGTCACTAAACTGAAATAATCACCAGCATAAGTAGCCTCCTCTTGGGCTTTGTACAAATGATTCTCCCCAGCGGAGCTAACATTTTAACACTCTCTTGTTGAGTCAACCACTTTTAGCCTCCATCTCGGGCTTCGTACGAGATAGAAATCACTCTCTTGTTGAGTATAAAAGACTATCTTGTTGATTCAATCTCCTTTCAGCCTCTATCTCGGGCTTCGTACGAGACAGCAAAACACTCTCTTGTTGAGTATAAAAGACTCTCTTGTTGAGTCAATCACCTGTCAAACATACTCTCTTGTTGAGTCACTTTCCTTTTAGCCTCCGTCTTGGGCTTCATATAAGACACATAAAAGCACCCTCTTTTTGAGTCAGTCACTTGTTAGCACCCTCTTGTTGGGTCACTAGCCTCCTCTTAGGCTTTGTATAAGGAAAACCCCGGTTGATTCAATCAACCTTTTAGCATCCAAATTTGTGCCTTGCTCACAGCATACAAACATCAACAACTCCTTCCCCCCATCTAATTGCTGTAAGCGGCAAGCCTCTGGATTATTTACATCCACGCCACTGTCCCTCTTTTAGCATGAGAAATTCCTAAGGAAAGATGACATTGCTCTAAACTGAGTTAAAGTCTTCTCCTTCAGGTTAAAAAATCCCCTATAAAGGAAATTATGGCATTGCTGGATTCACATATCCCAGTTAAAGTAATTCTCCTTTATAATCAGTCACCCGACAGTTGTGATAAATAGACCAAATATCCCCCTTTAGAGACGACAAATTCTCTCTCATCCATAAACCCTTTAGCTTCACATCTTGGGCTTTGAACAAGATACAAATCACCTTTAGCTTCATGTCTTGGACTTTGAACAAGACACCAAAACAACCTCTTTTCCACCCATAGAATAGGAGGAACTACGATCGCTCTGATTTCCCTGTTTCATCAAACGGGAATACGTAGGCATAAGATTGAAAAAAATCTTAGCGAGCATACTAATCAAAAACCCAAAACCCAATATCTCCACCAAATCAACCCAAAAGCAGCAAATCTAAACACATTACCAAAAACCTCACAAATAATCCAGACACTGTGTTCTTAACAAAATAACCGAAGATTGGGCCCCACATTCACATAGCATCTGTAACCTAACAGACCGCTGTTCAAACTCAGTATGCAAGCAGGGTTAATTGGAGACATCTATTTCCCTTCCTTAATCAGCTCAATAGGATAAAAAATGAATCGAACTGTAGTACCCAAGCAATCGTGACTCAGGACCACAAAAATCGCGTTACAGGGGGGGTAATAGATCACAAATTTAAAAATAATTTTTTTTTGGCAAAAATAGTTTTCAAAAGTTTTATGGCACAACGGAAACAACCCAAATCGAATCGTATAACCGAACCTACTATTGAAAAGCTCGAATATGCGTAACTTAAACCATTTGGATGATAATGAACACAAATTGTTCAACAACGACTAATTCACAAATCAATTAAATGATAAGCTATGCGTAGAGCTTATGTCATGCCCACATATATAATACATGCATCAAATCATATATTATACATGATAAGTACGTTTGGTACTGAAATATACAATAAGTTCCTAGTTAACACATTATATACATAAATGCCTCTACAACAAAACACTAAAGACTAAGGCATTACATATACAAGATGTTCCAAAATGATAAAAACTAAGAACTAGATCAAAACAATGATCTCAAAACATAAACGCCATAGCGGAAGTCATGCCATCTCAAAAGCTACTACCCATAAGGAAAGTCAAATAACCTTATCCTTACCCTTCGCGGAACCTGCAGAACCTGTGATGTAAACAACAACAGTGGGGTGAGATACATCAAATCTCAGTGAGTTCCCTATCTTAAAGTCCTCTCGGCTTTACAAGGTTCTAACAAAATCCTAACTCATGTCCAAGGGGAAAGGGAAAGGACCATGAGTACACACACACAAGTAACCATCACGGTGAGCCTGTAAACTCACACTAGTACCGAAGTACCTCTTGAGCCTGTAAACTCAAGGATTCACAATCAATAACCAATACCAAGGTATCCCCTTTTCCCGTCCGCTTCTACGTCTAGAAGACGACCCGAGTCATGGATCCTTGTCGCTACTTGGCATACGAATTGAATTCGGGATCACCGGTCCATACACCGTGATCCCTCACTTCTCACGGCCCGTACACCGTCACAAGTCTCTTTACCCATAGGCTCCAATCGTACTTAACTCAGGACTCAAACCTGCCAAGTAGTTGTGCATAACGTTTCAGAGGAGGTGCTCGAGTCTCATGAAACTACACCGCAAGAAACAGTGGTTATGATTGAACTGCACAATCCTCGGCCTTTCATGCACGAGCGTTGCCACACATGGAACAATTCACACTTCCGACACAGTTTTGGTAATAATCCTCACTCTGCCTATTTCATATTTTAGCATGCATACATTGTTAACAACAATTACACACATTTAACAGATAAAAGTCGATAAAATGACACTATTTCATAATTCCCGATATAATTAAATCGACCGACAATCTTAAAACCATTGTAATAAGAAAGTACATTTTATTATCTTTCCAACGATACCAAAATTGTTCAAATCCGAGTTACGTACAAAAAGTTACGACATTGTAAACAATCGATCGGGAATAAATCACAACAGCAGAATTTCTGCAACTCTCCTGGCCATACGCGTATTGGCACACCCCATACACGTATTGCCCAAGATTCTCGCCCATCCATACGCGTATTGCCCCAAGCGATACGCGTATTGCTCAAAATGCTCGGCCATCCATACGCGTATTGCCCAAGGCCGTACGCGTATGGGCAGAGACGTTTTTCCTTGAAAATTCCTTTTAAAATTGCCATACGCGTATTGCCCTTGCCGTACGCGTATTGATAAGCCCCATACGCATACTGACATGCCCCATACGCGTATGGGCAGAGAAAAATGCAGAAAAACCTGCAGAATTTCCTGTTTACGGGTTGATCCAAAATCACCCCAAAATTCCATGTTTGATCAATCACAAAGCATCAAAACATGTTTAAACACAACAAGCAGTATAACATACAATCAAACATTGAATTTCAACAGTTAGATTCATGATTTTATACCAAAATACCCATTTTTCCCAATTTCCAATCTAACTCTAAACTCAAAATAACTCTACTCTAAAGAGTCTAACTAGAACCCACCTGGATAACAAGACGAGGAGATTGATACTGAGATGAATAGATGAAGAACAGATGATTGTTGATGATCTTGAGCTTTTGGGAATTTTTTCCTCTCCTTTTCCTCCTCCTTCCTTTCCTTCTCTTTTTCCTTTCTTTTCTTTCTCTTTCTTTTCCCTTCTCTTTACTAACTTTTGTTTGTTTTACAAGTGAGATGGAAAGGAAAAATAGAATAGTATAGAAAATTACCATTTATTAGTAATACTACTAAATGTCCAAATTAGCTCAAATACATCAAATTATAAAAACTCAACGTTAAATACTATTAATTTAATCGACTCTGAGTTCGTCAGTTTACTCTAATTATTTTATCAAATAATTACTCAGAGTACTCCGGAACCCAGTTGATCATAATAATATTCGCCAGAGCGTTTATAAATTTACGGGGTATTACATCCTCCCCCCCTTAAATAGAAATTCGTCCTCGAATTTAGAATGTTACCTGAACAGATGTGGATAAGAATCTCGCATTTCCGATTCTTGTTCCCAAGTAGCATCGTCCGGATGCGTCATATCCCATTGCACCTTAACAAGTGGAATATCTTTGTTCCTTAACACTTTTGTTTCCCTTCCCACAATACAACTCGGTTGTGGTTCAAAAGTCAAATCCGCTTCAATTTCCACTGATTCGGGTAGAATTGGCTGAAGAGGATCAGGAATAAACTTACGGAGCTGAGATACATGAAAAACATCATGCATTTCAGATAGAGAGGGTGGTAAGGCTAATCTGTAAGCAACTTCACCAATCCTTTCTAAAATTTGATATGGTCCCACGTATCTCGGACTTAATTTACGCGACTTAAACGGTCCTTTCAATCTCAATCTCGGAGTAACTTTTAGAAATACATGGTCACCTTCCTCAAATTCCAAAGGTCTCCTACGGTTATCCGCATAACTCTTTTGACGATCTTGTGCTTGTTTAAATTTCTCACGGATCATTCGAATCTTTTCCGTAGTCTCTTGAATAATCTCGGGTCCCAAAATTCTATCTTCGCCAATTTCAGCCCAACACAAAGGTGTTCTATACTTCCTCCCATACAATGCTTCATAAAGAGCCATACCGATGCTCTCATGGTAACTATTGTTATAGGAAAACTCAATTAACGGTAAAAGTTCCTTCCAATTCCCTCTACTCTCTAGCACACAAGCTCTTAACATATCCTCCATCGTCTGTATTGTTCTCTCAGTCTGACCATCCGTTTGAGGATGATTCGTCGTGCTCAAACGCAAATTCGTACCCATCGCTTGTTGGAACACCTTCCAAAACCTTGAAGTAAACTTCGGATCTCTATCAGACACAATACTAGAAGGAATACCATGCAATCTCACAATCTCAGCAATAAACAACCTTGCAAGATGACTTGCCTTATAAGTAGTCTTTACGGCTAAGAAGTGTGCAGATTTCATTAGTCGATCTACAATTACCCAAATAGAATCATAACCTCCTTGTGTACGAGGTAAACCCGCCGCAAAATCCATAGAAATACTATCCCACTTCCAAACTGGAATATCCAAAGGTTGCAACAGACCGCCAGGTCTTTGGTATTCAATCTTCACCTGCTGACACACCGCACATTCTGACACATATTCCGCTATATCCTTTTTCATCCCAGACCACCAATAATCCTTCTTTAAATCCTGATACATCTTCGAAGAACCAGGGTGTATCGTAAAAGTACCTTTATGAGCTTCATCTAAAATCTTCCTTTTCAATGCCCCATCCTTCGGAACACAAATCTGTTGATTAAACAAAACAATCCCATCAGTTGCTCGTGTAAAACCCGGTTGAAGTAACAATTCTTGTAACTCTTCCTCTAACAATTGTTCTTGTTGAATCTCAACTCTTAAAGTAGAATTGACATTCAAATTTCCCATAATTACACCATTCGGAGTCCACACAAATTGGAGATTAAGATCTCTAAACTTCTCCAACAATGAATACTCCAAAATCATCAATTCCGCACTATGAACCATTTTCCGACTTAAAGCATCTGCTACTTTATTTGCCTTTCCTGGATGATACTTCAATTCTAAGTCATAATCCTTTAAGTACTCCATCCACCTTCTTTGTCGCATATTCAACTCTTTTTGGTCAAACAAATACTTCAAACTTTTGTGGTCACTGAACATTTCAAAACGTACACCATATAAATAATGACGCCACACCTTCAGTGCAAACACCACTGCAGCTAGTTCCAAATCATGAGTTGGATAATTCTTCTCATGAACTTTCAACTGTCGAGAAGCATAAGCTACTACTTGACCGCCTTGCATCAGAACACCCCCTAATCCCCTCTTAGAAGCATCACAGAATACTTCATAAGAGTTGTTAGGATCAGGAATAATTAATACTGGAGCACTCGTCAAACTTTCCTTCAATTTCATAAAACTTTGCTCACAACCCGAATCCCACTCAAAAGCAAAATCCTTCCGAGTAAGTTTCGTCATTGGTAAGGCCAATTGAGAAAAACCTTTAATGAACCTTCTATAGTAGCCTGCTAAACCCAAGAAACTTCTAACCTCTGCAATGTTTCTCGGTCTCTCCCAATTAATCACTGCTTCTACCTTCGATGGATCCACTGCCACACCACCTTGAGATATAACATGTCCAAGGAAATTTACTTCCGACATCCAAAACTCACACTTACTCAACTTAGCAAACAATTGCTTCTCTTGCAATACCGATAAGACGATTCTCAGATGTTCTCCGTGCTCTTGTGGAGTACGAGAATAAATAAGAATGTCGTCAATAAAGATTACCACAAATTGGTCCAAGTAAGCCTGAAATATACGATTCATGTAATCCATAAAAATAGCTGGAGCATTAGTCACACCGAAAGGCATCACTAAGAATTCATAATGACCGTAACGGGTTCTAAATGCAGTCTTGGGCACATCGGAACTCTTCACTCGAATCTGATGATAACCCGACCGTAAATCAATCTTTGAGAACACACAGGCTCCCTTCAATTGATCTAACAAGTCGTCTATCCTTGGTAAGGGGTACTTGTTCTTAATGGTAACTTTATTCAACTTACGATAATCCATGCACAAACGTATTCCCCCAACTTTCTTCTTTACCAACAACACTGGAGCTCCCCACGGTGAAACACTAGGTCTAACAAAATGCTTAGACATCAAGTCCTCCAATTGGTCCTTTAATTCTCTTAATTCAAGCGGTGCCATCCGATACGGAGAAACGGATATAGGAGCCATTCCCGATACCAGGTCAACAGAGAACTTAACTTCTCTCTCCGGAGGAAGAGAAGAAACATCCTCTGGAAACACTTCAGGAAACTCACACACTATTGGAATACTCAGGACTTGCTGTTCACTACTTCCTTCCTTAGTAAGAACCAATAAAACAAATTTCTCTTTCTCAAACAAGAAGTTTACCATTCCCACCGTACCTTCTAAAATCGTTGATAGTACATCCTTCGGAGTAGCCTCAGCAGATGGAATAATAATTAGCTTCTCCTCACAACCGATAAAAATCGAATTAGCTGAAAGCCAGTCCATTCCCAGAACAACATCCACTTTCTTAAGCGGAAAACAAATAATATCAATCTGGAAGACTCTTTCGTTCACCGACAACACACAATTTTCACACATCAAAGGCGTTTCAACCATTTCATCAATGGCAGTAGTAACCACCATAGGAGGAAACAAAGGAATAGTTTGCAACCCAAGTCGCTTCACACAACGCGTGGACACAAAAGAATGCGTTGCCCCACAATCAAATAAAACAAAACAAGGATGTCCATTTACGAAACACGTACCCGCAATCAAGGAGTTGTCACCCTTTTCTTTCCTTGCATCCATGGCATACACTCGGCCAGTAGTCTTCCCTTGTGCCTGATTTCTACCCTGAGGACAGTCTCTCGCTACATGACCCATCTTGTTACACTGATAACACCGTAATCCATCCGAATAGCACCTACCAAAATGATTCCTTCCACAAGTACGACATACCGGAGGCACACTAGTTCTAGAACTCTGTACTTGCTTCCCTTTGGAAGACTGTTGCCTTTGCCTAAACTGTTGATTCGACCTTCCACGGTCACTTTGAGTTGCCCTGTTCAAATCCACCTCCATTTGTACCTTTTTCAAACTATTTTCCGCCACATAACATTGTCTTAACATTTCCGCATAAGTAGCAAATTCCCGTTGAGACACGCTATGTGAAATTTTAGCCCTCAAACCAAACAAAAACTGGTCAATCTTCCACCTCTCATCAGGAGCATACATGGCCTGCCTAGAATAGTCAGCCATGATCTCAAATTTTTCCGCATAAGAAGCCACTGATAAATTGCCCTGTCTCAACTGTTGGAACTCAAACTCCTTCTGCGACCTTAAAGAACTCGGAAAATATTTCTCCATAAAAGTTACCTTAAACTATTCCCACACCTTTGGTACCTCTTGGATTGTCATTAAGGCTGAAGCACTTTCCCACCACCTCATGGCAGGACCCTTTAACAAGTGAGAAGCAAAGACCACTTTATTTTCCTCACTGCAATGCACTATCAAGAAAATCCGTTCCATACCTGATATCCATTCATGCGCCTTCCGGAGGATTCATACGGATGAATTCTCTATAGGTTCCCCCTGCAACTTCAGGAACAACCACTGGAGGATGCAGACCATCAGCCATTTGCTGTACCATTCCTTGTATGAACTGATTCTGCTGCTGTTGCATCTGTTGCATGAATTGATACAAAGGGGCGTTCCCTTCAGCACCCTGTGGAACCGTCCCAGCTGGAGTAGTCCTCGGAGTCCTTGGTCTTCCACGGTTGTTTCTACGTCTGTCGGCCATGTTCCTGAATGTCATACAAATAGGATTAAGTTGATCAGGCTCAATACCATAAATATAACACGTAAGACCAACGGCGACACCACGTATCTGAAACGGAAAGAATTACTTATTCTATTTCATGGCTAGGTCGAGGATACGACCTACTCTGATACCAACTGTCATGCCCACATATATAATACATGCATCAAATCATATATTATACATGATAAGTACATTTGGTACTGAAATATACAATAAGTTCCTAGTTAACACATTATATACATAAATGCCTCTACAACAAAACACTAAAGACTAAGGCATTACATATACAAGATGTTCCAAAATGATAAAAACTAAGAACTAGATCAAAACAATGATCTCAAAACATAAACGCCATAGCGGAAGCCATGCCATCTCAAAAGCTACTACCCGTAAGGAAAGTCAAATAACCTTATCCTTACCCTTTGCGGAACCTGCAGAACCTGTGATGTAAACAACAACAGTGGGGTGAGATACATCAAATCTCAGTGAGTTCCCTATCTTAAAGTCCTCTCAGCTTTACAAGGTTCTAACAAATTCCTAACTCATATCCAAGGGGAAAGGGGAAGGACCATGAGTACACACACACAAGTAACCATCACGGTGAGCCTGTAAACTCACACTAGTACCGAAGTACCTCTTGAGCCTGTAAACCCAAGGATTCACAATCAATAACCAATACCAAGGTATCCCTTTTTCCTGTCCGCTTCTACGTCTAGAAGACGACCCGAGTCATGGATCCTTGTCGCTACTTGGCATACGAATTGGATTCGGGATCACCGGTCCGTACACCGTGATTCGTCACTTCTCACGGCCCATACACCGTCACAAGTCTCTTTACCCGTAGGCTCCAATCGTACTTAACTCGGGACTCAAACCTGCCAAGTAGTTGTGCATAACGTTTCAGAGGAGGTGCTCGAGTCTCATGAAACTACACCGCAAGAAATAGTGGTTATGATTGAACTGCACACGCCTCGGCCTTTCATGCACGAGGGTTGCCACACATGGAACAATTCACACTTCCGACACAGTTTTGGTAATAATCCTCACTCTGCCTATTTCATATTTTAGCATGCATACATTGTTAACAACAATTACACACATTTAACAGATAAAAGTCGACAAAATGACACTATTTCATAATTCCCGATATAATTAAATCGGCCGACAATCTTAAAACCATTGTAATAAGAAAGTACATTTTATTATCTTTCCAACGATACCAAAATTGTTCAAATCTGAGTTACGTACAAAAAGTTACGGCATTGTAAACAATCGATCGGGAATAAATCACAACAGCAGAATTTCTGCAACTCTCCTGGCCATACGCGTATTGGCACACCCCATACGCGTATTGCCCAAGATTCTCGCCCAGCCATACACGTATTGCCCCAAGCGATACGCGTATTGCTCAAAATGCTCGGCCATCCATACGCGTATTGCCCAAGGCCGTACGCGTATGGACAGAGACGTTTTTCCTTGAAAATTCCTTTTAAAATTGCCATACGCGTATTGCCCTTGCCGTACGCGTATTGACAAGCCCCATACGCGTATTGACATGCCCCATACGCGTATGGGCAGAGAAAAATGCAGAAAAACCTGCAGAATTTCCTGTTTACGGGTTGATCCAAAATCACCCCAAAATTCCATTTCTGATCAATCACAAAGCATCAAAACATGTTTAAACACAACAAGCAGTATAACATACAATCAAACATTGAATTTCAACAGTTAGATTCATGATTTTATACCAAAATACCCATTTTTCCCAATTTCCAATCTAACTCTAAACTCAAAATAACTCTACTCTAAAGAGTCTAACTAGAACCCACCTGGATAACAAGACGAGGAGATTGATACTGAGATGAATAGATGAAGAACAGATGATTGTTGATGATCTTGAGCTTTTGGGAATTTTTTCCTCTCCTTTTCCTCCTCCTTCCTTTCCTTCTCTTTTTCCTTTCTTTTCTTTCTCTTTCTTTTCCCTTCTCTTTACTAACTTTTGTTTGTTTTACAAGTGAGATGGAAAGGAAAAATAGAATAATATAGAAAATTACCATTTATTAGTAATACTACTAAATGTCCAAACTAGCTCAAATACATCAAATTATAAAAACTCAACGTTAAATACTATTAATTTAATCGACTCTGAGTTCGTCAGTTTACTCTAATTATTTTATCAAATAATTACTCAGAGTACTCCGGAACCCAGTTGATCATAATAATATTCGCCAGAGCGTTTATAAATTTACGGGGTATTACAGCTTATTTCCAATAAACAAAAATCAATTAAAATACTCAAAGGCAATTTATCAAACACTTTGTGTTCGATTGATAATGTTTGGAAATTCAATTTGTTTTGTTGATGTTAAAAGCCAATCACAATCAAAGTGATTATGATTATATCAACAACAACAATTTAAAAAATAGTTGAAAAACAATTTCCAATCGAATTGATCAAAACAACAATGGATTCGATAATTTACAAGAACAACAAGTAAAGAGATATAGAGAGAAATAGAAAAAGAGAGAGAGAGAGAGAGAGAGAGAGAGAGAGAGAGAGATTTTTAGGCAGTTCCCCAATTAGCCTCGCTATGGGTACGTCTGCCCTTAATTTGAAATCGAATTGAGATACTTGTAATTAACCTTATCTTTGCAAAACAAAAATTATACAAGAGATGAAGAACTCTAACCCCACAAACCCTATGGTTTGTTGTTGATTCTACCACCTTTAAACCCTTGATCAGAGCTTGATCAAGTCACTAACAATGCTGCTACAATCCACCAGTTCTTGACTACTTGCTTGCAAGACCTTTTCGTCTTCAAGATTTTTGCTCAGTCGGATAAATCCCTAGCACGCACTTGTTGAACCCAAAATTCACGAACACGATTCACTGTCTCATGCTACTCACTTGCAAGGATCCACCTTGTCCCAAGGCCTTCACTCGGTCAAATCCGTATTTGCATGATCTTGTTTAAAACCTTCAAATCAGAATGATCTTGAAGGAAAACCCCACCTTGGTTTTCATATTTGAAACACACAAAGACCCCAACTCAATATTCTTGGTTACACCAACCTAATTGGACGTTATCAACCCTAATCTAGATGGTCACCCAATCAAAGCATTGTTATGTGTAATTTGATTGTGTGTATGCAAAGAAGAGAGGTTGAAGATGATGGGAAGGCTTTGTAATTCTGGTTTCGTTTAGGTAATTCACTAGTACCTTGCTAGAATATGATGCATGTATGAGTATATATAGGTATGAGAGAAAATGAGCAAAAGGAATGCAATTGGATGGAGTAAAAATGAAATTTTTAAAAATGGGCATCGTATGTGTCGGCCTATGAAAGCAATAGTTCGGCCTATGAAGGTACTCAGATCAGCCTACGAAGGTTTCAGGTCGGCCTGTGAAGGTCTTGTGCCGACCATGTGTCAACCTAAGTGAGGCGACTTGAAGGCAATGGCTATAGGCATTAATGTTGATTCGTGGGAGGCGACCTGAAATGACCATGTGTCGACCTATACTGAAGTTGAAACTTCTATAGGTCAACCAGTTTACGCATGTGTCGACCTGAAATGTGTTGACAACCCAAAAAATTATTTTTCAATGCATTTTTCGCAAAAACTAAGTTTTTAATGCATGTAGAATGTAAACTCCTTTTCCAAATCATTTGAATGCTTCATAATACTAAGATGATCATCTATAATGGGAAGATACCATCCAATATATGTAACACTACACTATCCTAGTTTTGACATCATTCAAAATCCAAAAGTACACTCACACATACTCTCCCATTTTGATAATGGTAAAACTAAAGATGATGTGTTTCATGACGTTGTTGTCTTCATGAAGAATCCCCCTGAATATGTGTATAAAACTTCATCTTGTACATTGTAGCGGTGAAAATTTTGAGATTAAGCTATTAGTTAACTTAACTCACATAGCAAGAGTCGCCACTGCACTTTATTTTTTCCAAAGGAATGGGAAAAATAGCGAATAAAATCCACAGAAGTTTTAAAACAAAACTAATAAAACAGAGAGACAAATGGTAAGGGTTTGGTTATGCAATGGGAATGTGTTAGCACCCAAAACATCTACAGTACTTTATAGGAACCTCTTGAAAATCTATGTTTGGTTTAAAACCGAGTTATTTGCAAAAGATTGGGGAGATGAGAAGAGAAATGATTTTTTAGGTTTTTGGTGTTTGACAAGACTTCCTGAGCCTCGTGCCTACTTACCCACAAAGTGCAATGGAGGATCAAAACCTCGTATTTCGTGGTAAAAATAACAAAAGAGTTTGTTCTGATTGATTTTAAATGAAAATATAATTTGTCATTTTAAGGAGAAAACTCAACTAATCACCCACAAATATGTGAAAATGGACCTTTGCATCACTATTAAGAAGGGCTCCAACTTGGATAGAAATCAACAAGTATGCCACTAACTCTCTCAAGTGGAAAAAGAATCAACATCATTGCTGGAGCGGTAAAGCGGCAAGCAACAAAAGTTTTTGGAAGTATTTATCCAGGAAATGATCGTGTCCACAGAGATAAGCGTTATTGAACTGTCGTTCGACAATTTAAATGTTACTGAGTTTGGGTTTAAATGGTTTGGAATAAAAGTGCAAAAGGAAAAACATAAAACAAGAAAATAAATACATTCTTAAGACATGAGAAAACTCTCCAGGAGTTGTATTTCGTTCTACCCATCATGTACTAAAAATACATGGATCAAATGCACTCAACCTAAATCACTCGTCAAAACCCCCACGTATCGTTCACAATAGAGGTTATGTCTAACACAAAGTCAAGAGATCAACCGCATCGTCTCATCGGTGATGTCTCACGCAAATCAACAACACGAAGCATTAAGAACTGATACCCACGCGAATATTAGACCTAAATCTATGTCGAGTTTAGAATCTAACAAATGTTCATCTTAGATCGAGTTCGTACCGTATATGTCTATAGCAATCCAAACCCATGAAGTAAAAAATCAAAGATAACCATCGATAAAGAGTTGTAAAAGAGATTTTATACAAAGATCCATAAATATACATACAATCAAGATAAACTTACATACAAAACCCCAACAAATAAAGGGTACAAAGAGAAGAGAGAAGAAGAACACAAATCTCACAGTTTGTCAACTTCGATTAAAGTGGATTCGACTCCAGATCATCAAGATGCACACTCCATGTGTTGTTTCTAAGCTAAATCTACTAAAAAATGAAGGCTCGATGAATTGGGAACAAATACCCCAAAACATTACCTAAAAAAATGTGTTTTTACCCCTTTTAATGTGTTTCTGCCCAGACAAATTCACCCGACGAAGCAACAGTTATCCCAGCGAATTAAAGCGACTTTCTCTTCAGCTTCTGGAATTTCTGACTCGCTTCAGGCTCGCCCGACGAGCTCGGGGCGAGAGCTGACAGCAGAAAAATTCAGCATAGTGATTTCTTCATAACTTTCGAACCGTAACTCGGTTTGAGGCCCGATCGGAAGCGTCAGAAAGCTTATTCAATGCTCTATATAACAATGACTAAATATCAATGCTTGAATACCTACAAAAATAAGATAAAAACAATTAAAATCAATGACATTTACACGAAAATACTAGTATATACTAAATATACACTTTTACAAACAAAGTGGGGTTTTATTCAAAGACTTCAATACAAATGAATCGATAAGTGCCGCAAAACTACTACTAAAAACACGATATTTAGGCACTTATCAAATTCTCCCCAACTTAAAACATTGTTTGTCCTCAAACAAAGTCAAACAACTTAAAGAAACACAAGACGATAATCCAAGAATCACGAATCAACAGATTTTTTAAAACGAAAAACAAATGTATGGTTCAAATAAAAAACATACAAGCAAAGTAAGCACCTACCACCATCCTATAACAACAACATGAAAACGAAACAAATCCTAAGTACAAAAATCATGCCAAATAATCTAAAACAACACAAGTTAAATCATGAATCACACCTAGTAAAAATTCATTGAGGGATGAAAAACACACAAAGGTGAGGACTTGACACTCATCCAACAATCTTGCAAACAAAAGAATAAATTATGCATTCATTCAAAATTTCACATTGAACATACAAAAACAAGAATCACAAGGGCTTTTCAAGGTTGTAATGTGGTTTGGTTAACAAACAAGGGGTAATTCCTAAAGCAAGTAGAAACAAAAACTTGCCTAAACCTAAGGGAATGATCAACTCACAAAAGTTCAAACACAAAATTTCAATCAAACATCTTCTTTCAACCCAAGTGTTAAACCAAACACACCTTACGTATTAGCACAATTATTTGATACTCTTTTTGTTTTTCTTTTTCAAAACTTTTCACTTTTTTTTTTTTTTAATTTTTCTTTTCTTTCTTTTTCTTTTTTTTCTTTTTTTTTTCTTTTCTTTTTCACAACCGCATAGCA
The DNA here is from genome assembly GCA_022829125.1 of Lathyrus tuberosus. Lineage (NCBI taxonomy): Eukaryota > Viridiplantae > Streptophyta > Magnoliopsida > Fabales > Fabaceae > Lathyrus > Lathyrus tuberosus. The sequence continues at coordinate 18,100,446 of JALAZF010000018.1, forward strand.
ACCAACAACATAAGTGAGCAAACATTGCTCTCCCCAACTTGAATTTAACAAACATTAATGTGTGAATACTCCCTACTTTCTAAGGCAAGGTAAAAATTCAAACAACAACACATGGTTGAGGGTTCAAGAAAACAAATAATCAACATCCATTCAAAAAGGTGAACTAATACTCATAGGCAAGCATCAAGTTCAAAAATAACATGGACATTGACAAAAAGGCTCAAAAGGGGTTAACAAGAGTTCACACACTCACAAGGTGAATTGACTAGTTGACTAGGTGGTTGTGCTCAATACTCCAACAAAATGCCTTGGCCATTTTCATGCTTTCATACAATCAACACAAACAAAAGATTAAACATAATGAAATCCAATTATAACAAGAATATTGGCCTCCAGCATATATGAACAATGGAAAGCTTTCTCACATTTGGGGTTAAAAAGGGAACTAAAGTGATTCAACAACAAAAAAAAAGTAATGTAAAAGAATGAATGACATGGAATTTTTACGAATGAAAAGTTTCCTAAACATCTTATGCTATAGAAAGCGATAAACGAGTACCTGGCGTGTACCAACTTCAAAACAATATCATTACCATACATCCGCAAGTTGAAATGGTCAACTTGGAAAATCACCTCAAACTTCCTCAAGATACTCAAAACAAGTTATTTGACAAACAGAGAAATAAAAAATTAAAACAAACTACTATAAACACACTAAAAGATCTGATGAAATTGAATTAAATAAGTTGAAAAGTGAAGATTTGAGAATTTTAAGAACTGGTCCAATTTCAACTTGTTTAACCAATTAACCACACTACCTATACTAATACAATAAAAACAATAAAAAAACTAAAAACAATACAACATGCTTGTTTTACGTCGTAAGCTCGACGCCTATTATTTACAAACCAGTACGTTGCTTCAGAAGAGTCAAATGCTTTCACTCCCGCCTTTGCTCACATCACTTCGAGCTTTAACCGGAACTACACATCTAACCACACTTTTAGCAAACGTGAAGAGAAACAAATATATACACTATATTCACAAGTATGCAAAACATTTAAAATTCACAAATTTGGTAAACAAATACAAGTATCAATATAAACAAGTGAAAATAGACAATATATACGATATTTACAAAACTCAAAAACAAAGAAACTATCGCAATGCGATCAAATAAAAATACCAATTCCCGGCAACGGCGCCATTTTGTTGGTAGGGTAAAGCGGCAAGCAAAAAAGTTTTTGAAAGTATTTATCTGGGAAATTATCATGTCCACAGAGATTAGTGTTATTGAACTGCCGTTCGACAATTTAAATGTTATTGAGTTTGGGTTTAAATGGTTTGGAATAAAAGTGCAAAAGGAAAAACATAAAACAAGAAAATAAATACATTCTTAAGACATGAGAAAACTCGTCAGGAGTTGTATTTCGTTCTACCCATCATGTACTAAAAAATATATGGATTAAATGCACTCAACCTAAATCACTTGTCAAAACCCCCATGTATGGCTCACAATAGAGGTTATGTCTAACGCAAAGTTGAGAGATCAACCGTATCGTCACATCGGTGATGTCTCACACAACTCAACAACACGGAGCATTAAAAACTGATACCCACGCGAATATTAGACCTAAACCTATGTCTAGAGTTTAGAATCTAATAAATGTTCATCTTAGATCGAGTTCGAACCGTATAACAATCCAAACCCATGAAGTAAAAAATCAAAGATAATTATCGATTAAGAGTTGTAAAAGAGATTTTATACAAAGATCCATAAATATACATATAATCAAGATAAACTTACATACAAAATCCCAACAAATAAAGGGTACAAAGAGAAGAGAGAAGAAGAACACAAATCTCACGGTTTGTCAACTCCGATTAAAGTGGATTCGACTCCAGATCGTCAAGATGCACACTCCATGTGTTGTTTCTAAGCTAAATCTACTCAAAAATGAAGGTTCGATGAATTGGGAACAAATACCCCAAAACATTACCTAAGAAAAATGTGTTTTTACCCATTTTAATTTGTTTCTGCCTAGACAAATTTTCCCGGCGGAGCAACGGTTCGCCTGACGAATTAAGGTGGCTTTTTCTTCAGCTTCTGGAATTTTTGGCTCGCTTCTGGCTTGCCCGGCGAGCTCGGGGCGAGACCCGACAGCAAAAAAATTCAAGATATTGTTTTCTTCATAACTTTTGAACCGTAAATCCATTTGAGACCCGGTTAGAAGCGTCAGAATTCTTATTCAATGCTCTATCTAAGAATGACTAAATATCAATGCATGAATACCTATAAAAATGAGATAAAAACAATTATACTCAATGATATTTACACAAAAATACTAGTATACACTAAATATACACTTTTACAAACAAAGTGGGGGTTTTATTCAAAGAATTCAATACAAATGAATCGATAAGTGTCGCAAAACTACTACTAAATACAAGACATTTGGGCAATTATCAATCTCTCCCCAACTTAAAACATTGTTTGTCCTCAAACAAAGTCAAACAACTTAAAGAAACAAAAGACGATAATCCAAGAATCACGAATCAACAGGTTTTTTAAAACGAAAAACAAATGTAGGGTTCAAATAAAAAACGTACAAGCAAAGTAAACACCTACCACCATCCTACAATGACAACATGAAAATGAAACAAATCCTAAGTACAAAAATCATGCCAAATAATCTAAAACAACACAAGCTAAATCATGAATCACACCTTGCAAAAATTCATCGAGGGATGAAAAACAGACAAAGTTGAGGATTTGACACTCATCCAACAATCTTACAAACAAAAGACTAAATTATGCATCCATCCAAAAATTCACATTGAACAGACAAAGACAAGAATCACAAGGGCTTTTCAAAGTTGTAATATGGTTTGGTTAACAAACAATGGGTAATTCCTAAAGCTAATCGAAATAAAAACTTGCCTAAACCTAAGGGAGTGATCAACTCACAAAAGTTCAAACACAAAATTTCAATCAAACTTCTACTTTCATCCCAAGTGTTACACCAAACACACCTTACTTATTAGCACAATTATTTGATACTCTTTTTGTTTTTCTTTTTCAAAACTTTTCTCTTTTTTTTTTCTTTTTCTTTTCTTTATTTTTCTTTGTTTTTTCTTTCATTTTCTTTTCTTTTTCACAACCGCATAGCAACCAACAACATAAGTGAGCAAACACCGCTCTCCCCAACTTGAATTTAACCAACATCAATGTGTGAATACTCCCTACTTTCTAAGGCAAGGTAAAAATTCAAACAACAACACATGGTTGAGGATTCAAGAAAACAAATAATTAACATCCATTCAAAAAGGTGAACTAATACTCATATACAAACATCAAGTTCAAAAACAACACAGACATTGACAAAAAGGCTCAAAAGGGGTTAACAAAAGTTCACACACTCACAAGGTGAATTGACTGTTTGATTAGGTAGTTGTGCTCAATAATCAAACAAAATGCCTTGATCATTTTCATGCTTTTATACAATCAACACAAACAAAAGATTAAACATAATGAAATCCAGTTATAACAAGAATTGTGGCCTCCAACATATATGAACAATGGAAAGATTCCTCACATTTGGGGTTAAAAAGGGAACTAAAGTGATTCAATAAAAAAACAAGTAATGTAAAAGAATGAATAACATGGAATTTTTACGAATGAAAAGTTTCCTAAACATCTTATGCTATAGAAAGCAATAAACGAGTACCTGGCGTGTACCAACTTCAAAACAATATCATTACCATACATCCGCAAGTTGAAATGGTCAACTTGGAAAATCACCTCAAACTTCCTAAAGATACTCAAAACAAGCTCTTGGACAAACACAAAAATAACAAATTAAAAAAAACTACTATAAACATACTAAAAGATCGGTTGAAATTGAATTAAACTAGTTGAAAAGTGAAGATTTGAGAATTTTAAGAACTGGTCCGATTTCAACTTATTTAACCAATTCACCACACTACCTATACTAATACAATAAAAACAATAAAGAAACTAAAAACAATACAACATGCTTGTTTTACGTCAGAAGCTCGACGCCTATTATTTACAAACCATCACGTTGCTTCGGAAGAGCCAAATGCTTTCACTCCCACCTTTGCTCTCATCTCTTCGAGCTCTAACCGGAAATACACATCTAACCAAACTTTTGGTAAACATGAAGAGAAACAAATATATACACTAAATTCCCAAGTATACAAAACATGTAAAATTCACAAATATGGTAAACATATACAAGTATCAATATAAACAAGTGAAAATAGACAATATATACGATATCTACAAAACTCAAAAACAAAGAAACTATCGCAATGCGATCCAATAAAAACACCAATCCCCAGCAAAGGCGCCATTTTGTTGGTGCGGTAAAGCGGCAAGCAACAAAAGTTTTTGGAAGTATTTATCCGGGAAATTATCGTGTCCACAAATATTAGTGTTATTGAACTGCAGTTCGACAATTTAAATGTTATTGAGTTTGGGTTTAAATGGTTTGGAATAAAAGTGAAAAAGGAAAAACATAAAATAAGAAAATAAATACATTCTTAAGACATGAGAAAACTCGTCAGGAGTTGTATTTCGTTCTACCCATCATGTACTAAAAAATATATGGATCAAATGCACTCAACCTAAATCACTCGTCAAAACCCCCATGTATCGCTCACAATTGAGGTTATGTCTAACGCAAAGTTGAGAGATCAACCGTATTGTCTCATCGGTGATGTCTCACGCAACCCAACAACACGGAGCATTAAGAACTGATACCCATGCGAATATTAGACCTAAATCTATGTCAAGAGTTTAAAATCTAACAAATGTCCATCTTAGATCGAGTTCGAACCGTATATGTCTATAGCAATCCAAACCCATTAATTAAAAAATCAAAGATAACCATCGATAAAGAGTTGTAAAAGAGATTTTATACAAAGATCCATAAATATACATGTAATCATGATAAACTTACATACAAAACCCCAACAAATAGAGGGTACAAAGAGAAGAGAGAAGAAGAACACAAATATCTCGGTTGTCAACTCCGATTGAAGTGGATTCGACTCTGGATCATCAAGATGCATACTCCATGTGTTGTTTCTAAGCTAAATCTACTCAAAAATGAAGGTTCGATGAATTGGGAACCAATACCCCAAAACATTACCTAAAAAAATGTGTTTTTACCCCTTTTAATGTGTTTCTGCCAGACAAATTCGCCCGGCGAAGCAACGGTTTTCCCGGCGAATTAAGGCGGCTTTTTCTTCAGCTTCTAGAATTTTTGGCTCGCTTCAGGCTCGCTCAGCGGGCTCGGGACGAGAGCTGTCAGCAGAAAAATTCAGCATACTGTTTTCTTCATAACTTTCGAACCATAATTCCGTTTGAGGCCCGGTCGGAAGTGTCAGAAAGCTTATTCGATGCTCTATCTAACAATGACTAAATATAAATGCTTGAATATCTACAAAAATGAGATAAAAACAATTAAAATCAATGATATTTACACAAAAATACTAGTGTACACTAAACATACACTTTTACAAACAAAGTGGGGTTTAATTCAAAGAATTCAATACAAATGAATCGATAAGTGCCGCAAAACTACTACTAAAAACACGACATTTGGGCACTTATCAAACTGTCCCCAACTTAAAACATTATTTATCCTCAAACAAAGTCAAACAACTTAAAGAAACAAAAGACGATAATCCAAGAATCACGAATCAACAGGTTTTTTAAAACGAAAAACAAATGTATGGTTCAAATAAAAAACGTACAAGCAAAGTAAACACCTACCACCATCCTACAATGACAACATGAAAACGAAACAAATCCTAAGTACAAAAATCATGCCAAACAATCTAAAACAACACAAGCTAAATCATGAATCACACCTAGCAAAAATTCATCGAGGGATGAAAAACACACAAAAGTGAGGATTTGACACTCATCCAACAATCTTGCAAACAAAAGACTAAATTATGCATCCATCCAAAAATTCACATTGAACATACAAAGACAAGAATCACAAGGGCTTTTCAAGGTTGTAATATGACCCGGTTAACAAACCAAGGGTAATTCCTAAAACTAATCGAAATAAAAACTTGCCTAAACCTAAGAGAGTGATCAACTCACAAAAGTTCAAACACAAAATTTCAATCAAACTTCTTCTTTCATCCTAAGTGTTACACCAAACACACCTTACTTATTAGCACAATTATTTGATACTCTTTTTGTTTTTCTTTTTCAAAACTTTTCTCTTTTTTTTTTCTTTTTCTTTTCTTTCAATTTCTTTTTCTTTCTTTCTTTTTCTTTTCTTTTTCACAACCGCATAGCAACCAACAACATAAGTGAGCAAACATTGCTCTCCCCAACTTGAATTTAACCAACATCAATGTGTGAATACTCCGTACTTCCTAAGGCAAGGTAAAAATTCAAACAACAACACTTGGTTGAGGGTTCAAGAAAACAAATAATCAACATTCATTCAAAACGGTGAACTAATACTCTTAGATAAGCATCAAGTTCAAATACAACATGGACATTGACAAAAAGGCTCAAAAGGGGTTAACAAAAGTTCACACACTCACAAGGTGAATTGACTATTTGATTAGGCAGTTGTGCTCAATAATCAAACAAAATGCCTTGATCATTTTCATGCTTTCATACAATCAACACAAACAAAAGATTAAACATAATAAAATCCATTTATAACAAGAATTGTGGCCTCTAGCATATATGAACAATGGAAAGCTTCCTCACATTTGGGGTTAAAAAGGGAACTAAAGTGATTCAATCAAAAAAACAAGTAATGTAAAAGAATGAATGGTATGGAATTTTTACGAATGAAAAGTTTCCTAAACATCTTATGCTATAGAAAGAGATAAACGAGTACTTGGCGTGTACCAACTTCAAAACAATATCATAACCATACATCCGTAACTTGAAATTGTGAACTTGGAAAATCACCTCAAACTTCCTCAAGATACTCAAAACAAGCTTTTGGACAAACACAAAAATAACAAATTAATACAAACTACTATAAACATACTAAAAGATCGGTTGAAATTGAATTAAATAAGTTGAAAAGTGAAGATTTGTGAATTTAAGAACTGGTCCAATTTCAACTTGTTTAACCAATTCACCAAACTACCTATACTAAAACAATAAAAACAATAAAGAAACTAAAAACAATACAACATGCTTGTTTTACGTCGTAAGCCTGACGCCTATTATTTACAAACCAGCACTTTGCTTCGGGAGAGCCAAATGCTTTCACTCCCGCCTTTGCTCTCATCACTTCGAGCTCTGACCAGAACTACACATCTAACCACACTTTTGGCAAACGTGAAGAGAAACAAATATATACACTATATTCACAAGTATGCAAAACATGTAAAATTCACAAATTTGGTAAACATATACAAGTATCAATATAAACAAGTGAAAATAGACAATATATATGATATCTACAAAACTAAAAAACAAAGAAACTATCGCAATGCGATCAAATAAAAACACCAATCCCCGGCAACAGCGCCATTTTGTTGGTGCGGTAAAGCGGCAAGCAAAAACGTTTTTGGAAGTATTTATCCGGGAAATTATCGTGTCCACAGAGATTAGTGTTATTGAACTGCCGTTCGACAATTTAAATGTTATTGAGTTTGGGTTTAAATGGTTTGGAATAAAAGTACAAAAGGAAAAACATAAAACAAGAAAATAAATACATTCTTAAGACATGAGAAAACTCGTCAGGAGTTGTATTTCGTTCTACCCATCATGTACTAAAAAAATATATGGATTAAATGCACTCAACCTAAATCACTCGTCAAAACCCCCACGTATGGCTCACAACAGAGGTTATGTCTAACGCAAAGTTGAGAGATCAATCGTATCATCTCATCGGTGATGTCTCACGCAACTCAACAACACGGAGCATTAAAAACTGATACCCACTCGAATATTAGACCTAAACCTATGTCTAGAGTTTAGAATCTAACAAATGTTCATCTTAGATCGAGTTCGAACCGTATAATAATCCAAACCAATGAAGTAAAAAATCAAAGATAATTATCGATTAAGAGTTGTAAAAGAGATTTTATACAAAGATCCATAAATATACATATAATCAAGATAAACTTACATACAAAATCCCAACAAATAAAGGGTACAAAGAGAAGAGAGAAGAAGAACACAGATCTCACGGTTTGTCAACTCCGATTAAACTGGATTCGACTCCGATCGTCAAGATGCACACTCCATGTGTTGTTTCTAAGCTAAATCTACTCAAAAATGAAGGTTCGATGAATTGGGAACAAATACCCCAAAACATTACCTAAGAAAAATGTGTTTTTACCCCTTTTAATTTGGTTCTGCCCAGACAAATTCGCCCGGCGAAGCAACGGTTCGCCTGACGAATTAAGGTGGCTTTTTCTTCAGCTTTTGGAATTTTTGGCTCACTTCAGGCTTGCCCGGCGAGCTCGGGTCGAGACCTAATAGCAAAAAAAATCAACATATTGTTTTCTTCATAACTTTTAAACCGTAAATCCGTCTGAGACCCGGTCGGAAGCGCCGGAATGCTTATTCAATGCTCTATTTAAGAATGACTAAATATCAATGCATGAATACCTACAAAAATGAGATAAAAACAATTAAACTCAATGATATTTACACAAAAATACTAGTATACACTAAATATACACTTTTACAAACAAAGTGGGATTTTATTCAAAGAATTCAATACAAATGAATCGATAAGTGTCGCAAAACTACTACTAAAAACACGACATTCGGGCACTTATCAAACTCTCCCCAACTTAAAACATTGTTTGTCCTCAAACAAAGTCAAACAACTTAAAGAAACAAAAGACGATAATCCAAGAATCACGAATCAACATGTTTTTTAAAACGAAAAACAAATGTATGGTTCAAATAAAAAACGTACAAGCAAAGTAAACACCTACCACCATCCTACAATGACAACATGGAAACGAAACAAATCCTAAGTACAAAAATCATGCCAAATAATCTAAAACAACACAAGCTAAATCATGAATCACACCTAGCAAAAATTTATCGAGGGATGAAAAACAGATAAAGTTGAGGATTTAACAATCATCCAACAATCTTGCAAACAAAAGACTAAATTATGCATCCATCCAAAAATTCACATTGAACATACAAAGACAAGAATCACAAGGGCTTTTCAAATTGTAATATGGTCTGGTTAACAAACAATGGGTAATTCCTAAAGCTAATCGAAATAAAAACTTGCCTAAACCTAAGGGAGTGATCAACTCACAAAAGTTCAAACACAAAATTTCAATCATACTTCTACTTTCATCCTAAGTGTTACACCAAACACACCTTACTTATTAGCACAATTATTTGATACTCTTTTAGTTTTTCTTTTTCAAAACTTTTCTCTTTTTTTTTTTCTTTTTCTTTTCTTTATTTTTCTTTATTTTTCTTTCATTTTCTTTTCTTTTTCACAACCGCATAGCAACCAACAACATAAGTGAGCAAAGATTGCTCTCCCCAACTGGAATTTAACCAACATCAATATGTGAATACTCCCTACTTTCTAAGGCAAGGTAAAAATTCAAACAACAACACATGGTTAAGGATTCAAGAAAACAAATAATCAACATCCATTCAAAAAGGTGAACGAATACTCATAGACAAGCATCAAGTTCAAAAACAACACAGACATTGACAAAAAGGCTCAAAAGGGGTTAACAAAAGTTCACACACTCACAAGGTGAATTGACTGTTTGATTAGGTAGTTGTGCTCAATAATCAAACAAAATGCCTTGATCATTTTCATGCTTTTATACAATCAACACAAACAAAATATTAAACATAATGAAATCCAGTTATAACAAGAATTGTGGCTTCCAACATATATGAACAATGGAAAGCTTCCTCACATTTGGGGTTAAAAAGGGAACTAAAGTGATTCAATAAAAAAAACAAGTAATGTAAAAGAATGAATGGCATGGAATTTTTACGAATGAAAAGTTTCCTAAACATCTTATGCTATAGAAAGCAATAAACGAGTACCTGGCGTGTACCAACTTCAAAACAATATCATTACCATACATCCGCAAGTTGAAATGGTCAACTTGGAAAATCACCTCAAACTTCCTAAAGATACTTAAAACAAGCTCTTGGACAAACACAAAAATAAAAAATTAAAGAAAACTACTATAAACATACTAAAAGATCGGTTGAAATTGAATTAAACTAGTTGAAAAGTGAAGATTTGAGAATTTTAAGAACTGGTCCGATTTCAACTTATTTAACCAATTCACCACACTACCTATACTAATACAATAAAAACAATAAAGAAACTAAAAACAATACAACATGCTTGTTTTACGTCAGAAGCTCGACGCCTATTATTTACAAACCATCACGTTGCTTCGGAAGAGCCAAATGCTTTCACTTCCACCTTTGCTCTCATCTCTTCGAGCTCTAACCGGAAATACACATCTAACCAAACTTTTGGTAAACATGAAGAGAAACAAATATATACACTAAATTCCCAAGTATACAAAACATGTAAAATTCACAAATATGGTAAACATATACAAGTATCAGTATAAACAAGTGAAAATAGACAATATATACGATATCTACAAAACTCAAAAACAAAGAAACTATCGCAATGCGATCCAATAAAAACACCAATCCCCGGCAAAGGCGCCATTTTGTTGGTGTGGTAAAGCGGCAAGCAACAAAAGTTTTTGGAAGTATTTATCCGGGAAATTATCGTGTCCACAAATATTAGTGTTATTGAACTGCAGTTCGACAATTTAAATGTTATTGAGTTTGGGTTTAAATGGTTTGGAATAAAAGTGAAAAAGGAAAAACATAAAACAAGAAAATAAATACATTCTTAAGACATGAGAAAACTCGTCAGGAGTTGTATTTCGTTCTACCCATCATGTACTAAAAAATATATGGATCAAATGCACTCAACCTAAATCACTCGTCAAAACCCCCATGTATCGCTCACAACAGAGGTTATGTCTAACGCAAAGTTGAGAGATTAACCGTATTGTCTCATCGGTGATGTCTCACGCAACCCAACAACACGGAGCATTAAGAACTGATACCCATGCGAATATTAGACCTAAATCTGTGTCAAGAGTTTAAAATCTAACAAATGTTAATCTTAGATCGAGTTCGAACCGTATCTGTCTATAGCAATCCAAACCCATTAATTAAAAAATCAAAGATAACCATCGATAAAGAGTTGTAAAAGAGATTTTATACAAAGATCCATAAATATACATGTAATCAAGATAAACTTACATACAAAACCCCAACAAATAGAGGGTACAAAGAGAAGAGAGAAGAAGAACACAAATCTCTCGGTTGTCAACTCCGATTGAAGTGGATTCGACTCCGGATCATCAAGATGCATACTCCATGTGTTGTTTCTAAGCTAAATCTACTCAAAAATGAAGGTTCGATGAATTGGGAACAAATACCCCAAAACATTACCTAAGAAAAATGTGTTTTTACCCCTTTTAATTTGGTTCTGCCCAGACAAATTCGCCCGGCGAAGCAACGGTTCGCCTGACGAATTAAGGTGGCTTTTTCTTCAGCTTTTGGAATTTTTGGCTCACTTCAGGCTTGCCCGGCGAGCTCGGGTCGAGACCTAATAGCAAAAAAAATCAACATATTGTTTTCTTCATAACTTTTAAACCGTAAATCCGTCTGAGACCCGGTCGGAAGCGCCGGAATGCTTATTCAATGCTCTATTTAAGAATGACTAAATATCAATGCATGAATACCTACAAAAATGAGATAAAAACAATTAAACTCAATGATATTTACACAAAAATACTAGTATACACTAAATATACACTTTTACAAACAAAGTGGGATTTTATTCAAAGAATTCAATACAAATGAATCGATAAGTGTCGCAAAACTACTACTAAAAACACGACATTCGGGCACTTATCAAACTCTCCCCAACTTAAAACATTGTTTGTCCTCAAACAAAGTCAAACAACTTAAAGAAACAAAAGACGATAATCCAAGAATCACGAATCAACATGTTTTTTAAAACGAAAAACAAATGTATGGTTCAAATAAAAAACGTACAAGCAAAGTAAACACCTACCACCATCCTACAATGACAACATGGAAACGAAACAAATCCTAAGTACAAAAATCATGCCAAATAATCTAAAACAACACAAGCTAAATCATGAATCACACCTAGCAAAAATTTATCGAGGGATGAAAAACAGATAAAGTTGAGGATTTAACAATCATCCAACAATCTTGCAAACAAAAGACTAAATTATGCATCCATCCAAAAATTCACATTGAACATACAAAGACAAGAATCACAAGGGCTTTTCAAATTGTAATATGGTCTGGTTAACAAACAATGGGTAATTCCTAAAGCTAATCGAAATAAAAACTTGCCTAAACCTAAGGGAGTGATCAACTCACAAAAGTTCAAACACAAAATTTCAATCATACTTCTACTTTCATCCTAAGTGTTACACCAAACACACCTTACTTATTAGCACAATTATTTGATACTCTTTTAGTTTTTCTTTTTCAAAACTTTTCTCTTTTTTTTTTTCTTTTTCTTTTCTTTATTTTTCTTTATTTTTCTTTCATTTTCTTTTCTTTTTCACAACCGCATAGCAACCAACAACATAAGTGAGCAAAGATTGCTCTCCCCAACTGGAATTTAACCAACATCAATATGTGAATACTCCCTACTTTCTAAGGCAAGGTAAAAATTCAAACAACAACACATGGTTAAGGATTCAAGAAAACAAATAATCAACATCCATTCAAAAAGGTGAACGAATACTCATAGACAAGCATCAAGTTCAAAAACAACACAGACATTGACAAAAAGGCTCAAAAGGGGTTAACAAAAGTTCACACACTCACAAGGTGAATTGACTGTTTGATTAGGTAGTTGTGCTCAATAATCAAACAAAATGCCTTGATCATTTTCATGCTTTTATACAATCAACACAAACAAAATATTAAACATAATGAAATCCAGTTATAACAAGAATTGTGGCTTCCAACATATATGAACAATGGAAAGCTTCCTCACATTTGGGGTTAAAAAGGGAACTAAAGTGATTCAATAAAAAAAACAAGTAATGTAAAAGAATGAATGGCATGGAATTTTTACGAATGAAAAGTTTCCTAAACATCTTATGCTATAGAAAGCAATAAACGAGTACCTGGCGTGTACCAACTTCAAAACAATATCATTACCATACATCCGCAAGTTGAAATGGTCAACTTGGAAAATCACCTCAAACTTCCTAAAGATACTTAAAACAAGCTCTTGGACAAACACAAAAATAAAAAATTAAAGAAAACTACTATAAACATACTAAAATATCGGTTGAAATTGAATTAAACTAGTTGAAAAGTGAAGATTTGAGAATTTTAAGAACTGGTCCGATTTCAACTTATTTAACCAATTCACCACACTACCTATACTAATACAATAAAAACAATAAAGAAACTAAAAACAATACAACATGCTTGTTTTACGTCAGAAGCTCGACGCCTATTATTTACAAACCATCACGTTGCTTCGGAAGAGCCAAATGCTTTCACTTCCACCTTTGCTCTCATCTCTTCGAGCTCTAACCGGAAATACACATCTAACCAAACTTTTGGTAAACATGAAGAGAAACAAATATATACACTAAATTCCCAAGTATACAAAACATGTAAAATTCACAAATATGGTAAACATATACAAGTATCAGTATAAACAAGTGAAAATAGACAATATATACGATATCTACAAAACTCAAAAACAAAGAAACTATCGCAATGCGATCCAATAAAAACACCAATCCCCGGCAAAGGCGCCATTTTGTTGGTGTGGTAAAGCGGCAAGCAACAAAAGTTTTTGGAAGTATTTATCCGGGAAATTATCGTGTCCACAAATATTAGTGTTATTGAACTGCAGTTCGACAATTTAAATGTTATTGAGTTTGGGTTTAAATGGTTTGGAATAAAAGTGAAAAAGGAAAAACATAAAACAAGAAAATAAATACATTCTTAAGACATGAGAAAACTCGTCAGGAGTTGTATTTCGTTCTACCCATCATGTACTAAAAAATATATGGATCAAATGCACTCAACCTAAATCACTCGTCAAAACCCCCATGTATCGCTCACAACAGAGGTTATGTCTAACGCAAAGTTGAGAGATTAACCGTATTGTCTCATCGGTGATGTCTCACGCAACCCAACAACACGGAGCATTAAGAACTGATACCCATGCGAATATTAGACCTAAATCTGTGTCAAGAGTTTAAAATCTAACAAATGTTAATCTTAGATCGAGTTCGAACCGTATCTGTCTATAGCAATCCAAACCCATTAATTAAAAAATCAAAGATAACCATCGATAAAGAGTTGTAAAAGAGATTTTATACAAAGATCCATAAATATACATGTAATCAAGATAAACTTACATACAAAACCCCAACAAATAGAGGGTACAAAGAGAAGAGAGAAGAAGAACACAAATCTCTCGGTTGTCAACTCCGATTGAAGTGGATTCGACTCCGGATCATCAAGATGCATACTCCATGTGTTGTTTCTAAGCTAAATCTACTCAAAAATGAAGGTTCGATGAATTGGGAACAAATACCCCAAAACATTACCTAAGAAAAATGTGTTTTTACCCCTTTTAATTTGGTTCTGCCCAGACAAATTCGCCCGGCGAAGCAACGGTTCGCCTGACGAATTAAGGTGGCTTTTTCTTCAGCTTTTGGAATTTTTGGCTCACTTCAGGCTTGCCCGGCGAGCTCGGGTCGAGACCTAATAGCAAAAAAAATCAACATATTGTTTTCTTCATAACTTTTAAACCGTAAATCCGTCTGAGACCCGGTCGGAAGCGCCGGAATGCTTATTCAATGCTCTATTTAAGAATGACTAAATATCAATGCATGAATACCTACAAAAATGAGATAAAAACAATTAAACTCAATGATATTTACACAAAAATACTAGTATACACTAAATATACACTTTTACAAACAAAGTGGGATTTTATTCAAAGAATTCAATACAAATGAATCGATAAGTGTCGCAAAACTACTACTAAAAACACGACATTCGGGCACTTATCAAACTCTCCCCAACTTAAAACATTGTTTGTCCTCAAACAAAGTCAAACAACTTAAAGAAACAAAAGACGATAATCCAAGAATCACGAATCAACATGTTTTTTAAAACGAAAAACAAATGTATGGTTCAAATAAAAAACGTACAAGCAAAGTAAACACCTACCACCATCCTACAATGACAACATGGAAACGAAACAAATCCTAAGTACAAAAATCATGCCAAATAATCTAAAACAACACAAGCTAAATCATGAATCACACCTAGCAAAAATTTATCGAGGGATGAAAAACAGATAAAGTTGAGGATTTAACAATCATCCAACAATCTTGCAAACAAAAGACTAAATTATGCATCCATCCAAAAATTCACATTGAACATACAAAGACAAGAATCACAAGGGCTTTTCAAATTGTAATATGGTCTGGTTAACAAACAATGGGTAATTCCTAAAGCTAATCGAAATAAAAACTTGCCTAAACCTAAGGGAGTGATCAACTCACAAAAGTTCAAACACAAAATTTCAATCATACTTCTACTTTCATCCTAAGTGTTACACCAAACACACCTTACTTATTAGCACAATTATTTGATACTCTTTTAGTTTTTCTTTTTCAAAACTTTTCTCTTTTTTTTTTTCTTTTTCTTTTCTTTATTTTTCTTTATTTTTCTTTCATTTTCTTTTCTTTTTCACAACCGCATAGCAACCAACAACATAAGTGAGCAAAGATTGCTCTCCCCAACTGGAATTTAACCAACATCAATATGTGAATACTCCCTACTTTCTAAGGCAAGGTAAAAATTCAAACAACAACACATGGTTAAGGATTCAAGAAAACAAATAATCAACATCCATTCAAAAAGGTGAACGAATACTCATAGACAAGCATCAAGTTCAAAAACAACACAGACATTGACAAAAAGGCTCAAAAGGGGTTAACAAAAGTTCACACACTCACAAGGTGAATTGACTGTTTGATTAGGTAGTTGTGCTCAATAATCAAACAAAATGCCTTGATCATTTTCATGCTTTTATACAATCAACACAAACAAAATATTAAACATAATGAAATCCAGTTATAACAAGAATTGTGGCTTCCAACATATATGAACAATGGAAAGCTTCCTCACATTTGGGGTTAAAAAGGGAACTAAAGTGATTCAATAAAAAAAACAAGTAATGTAAAAGAATGAATGGCATGGAATTTTTACGAATGAAAAGTTTCCTAAACATCTTATGCTATAGAAAGCAATAAACGAGTACCTGGCGTGTACCAACTTCAAAACAATATCATTACCATACATCCGCAAGTTGAAATGGTCAACTTGGAAAATCACCTCAAACTTCCTAAAGATACTTAAAACAAGCTCTTGGACAAACACAAAAATAAAAAATTAAAGAAAACTACTATAAACATACTAAAAGATCGGTTGAAATTGAATTAAACTAGTTGAAAAGTGAAGATTTGAGAATTTTAAGAACTGGTCCGATTTCAACTTATTTAACCAATTCACCACACTACCTATACTAATACAATAAAAACAATAAAGAAACTAAAAACAATACAACATGCTTGTTTTACGTCAGAAGCTCGACGCCTATTATTTACAAACCATCACGTTGCTTCGGAAGAGCCAAATGCTTTCACTTCCACCTTTGCTCTCATCTCTTCGAGCTCTAACCGGAAATACACATCTAACCAAACTTTTGGTAAACATGAAGAGAAACAAATATATACACTAAATTCCCAAGTATACAAAACATGTAAAATTCACAAATATGGTAAACATATACAAGTATCAGTATAAACAAGTGAAAATAGACAATATATACGATATCTACAAAACTCAAAAACAAAGAAACTATCGCAATGCGATCCAATAAAAACACCAATCCCCGGCAAAGGCGCCATTTTGTTGGTGTGGTAAAGCGGCAAGCAACAAAAGTTTTTGGAAGTATTTATCCGGGAAATTATCGTGTCCACAAATATTAGTGTTATTGAACTGCAGTTCGACAATTTAAATGTTATTGAGTTTGGGTTTAAATGGTTTGGAATAAAAGTGAAAAAGGAAAAACATAAAACAAGAAAATAAATACATTCTTAAGACATGAGAAAACTCGTCAGGAGTTGTATTTCGTTCTACCCATCATGTACTAAAAAATATATGGATCAAATGCACTCAACCTAAATCACTCGTCAAAACCCCCATGTATCGCTCACAACAGAGGTTATGTCTAACGCAAAGTTGAGAGATTAACCGTATTGTCTCATCGGTGATGTCTCACGCAACCCAACAACACGGAGCATTAAGAACTGATACCCATGCGAATATTAGACCTAAATCTGTGTCAAGAGTTTAAAATCTAACAAATGTTAATCTTAGATCGAGTTCGAACCGTATCTGTCTATAGCAATCCAAACCCATTAATTAAAAAATCAAAGATAACCATCGATAAAGAGTTGTAAAAGAGATTTTATACAAAGATCCATAAATATACATGTAATCAAGATAAACTTACATACAAAACCCCAACAAATAGAGGGTACAAAGAGAAGAGAGAAGAAGAACACAAATCTCTCGGTTGTCAACTCCGATTGAAGTGGATTCGACTCCGGATCATCAAGATGCATACTCCATGTGTTGTTTCTAAGCTAAATCTACTCAAAAATGAAGGTTCGATGAATTGGGAACAAATACCCCAAAACATTACCTAAGAAAAATGTGTTTTTACCCCTTTTAATTTGGTTCTGCCCAGACAAATTCGCCCGGCGAAGCAACGGTTCGCCTGACGAATTAAGGTGGCTTTTTCTTCAGCTTTTGGAATTTTTGGCTCACTTCAGGCTTGCCCGGCGAGCTCGGGTCGAGACCTAATAGCAAAAAAAATCAACATATTGTTTTCTTCATAACTTTTAAACCGTAAATCCGTCTGAGACCCGGTCGGAAGCGCCGGAATGCTTATTCAATGCTCTATTTAAGAATGACTAAATATCAATGCATGAATACCTACAAAAATGAGATAAAAACAATTAAACTCAATGATATTTACACAAAAATACTAGTATACACTAAATATACACTTTTACAAACAAAGTGGGATTTTATTCAAAGAATTCAATACAAATGAATCGATAAGTGTCGCAAAACTACTACTAAAAACACGACATTCGGGCACTTATCAAACTCTCCCCAACTTAAAACATTGTTTGTCCTCAAACAAAGTCAAACAACTTAAAGAAACAAAAGACGATAATCCAAGAATCACGAATCAACATGTTTTTTAAAACGAAAAACAAATGTATGGTTCAAATAAAAAACGTACAAGCAAAGTAAACACCTACCACCATCCTACAATGACAACATGGAAACGAAACAAATCCTAAGTACAAAAATCATGCCAAATAATCTAAAACAACACAAGCTAAATCATGAATCACACCTAGCAAAAATTTATCGAGGGATGAAAAACAGATAAAGTTGAGGATTTAACAATCATCCAACAATCTTGCAAACAAAAGACTAAATTATGCATCCATCCAAAAATTCACATTGAACATACAAAGACAAGAATCACAAGGGCTTTTCAAATTGTAATATGGTCTGGTTAACAAACAATGGGTAATTCCTAAAGCTAATCGAAATAAAAACTTGCCTAAACCTAAGGGAGTGATCAACTCACAAAAGTTCAAACACAAAATTTCAATCATACTTCTACTTTCATCCTAAGTGTTACACCAAACACACCTTACTTATTAGCACAATTATTTGATACTCTTTTAGTTTTTCTTTTTCAAAACTTTTCTCTTTTTTTTTTTCTTTTTCTTTTCTTTATTTTTCTTTATTTTTCTTTCATTTTCTTTTCTTTTTCACAACCGCATAGCAACCAACAACATAAGTGAGCAAAGATTGCTCTCCCCAACTGGAATTTAACCAACATCAATATGTGAATACTCCCTACTTTCTAAGGCAAGGTAAAAATTCAAACAACAACACATGGTTAAGGATTCAAGAAAACAAATAATCAACATCCATTCAAAAAGGTGAACGAATACTCATAGACAAGCATCAAGTTCAAAAACAACACAGACATTGACAAAAAGGCTCAAAAGGGGTTAACAAAAGTTCACACACTCACAAGGTGAATTGACTGTTTGATTAGGTAGTTGTGCTCAATAATCAAACAAAATGCCTTGATCATTTTCATGCTTTTATACAATCAACACAAACAAAATATTAAACATAATGAAATCCAGTTATAACAAGAATTGTGGCTTCCAACATATATGAACAATGGAAAGCTTCCTCACATTTGGGGTTAAAAAGGGAACTAAAGTGATTCAATAAAAAAAACAAGTAATGTAAAAGAATGAATGGCATGGAATTTTTACGAATGAAAAGTTTCCTAAACATCTTATGCTATAGAAAGCAATAAACGAGTACCTGGCGTGTACCAACTTCAAAACAATATCATTACCATACATCCGCAAGTTGAAATGGTCAACTTGGAAAATCACCTCAAACTTCCTAAAGATACTTAAAACAAGCTCTTGGACAAACACAAAAATAAAAAATTAAAGAAAACTACTATAAACATACTAAAAGATCGGTTGAAATTGAATTAAACTAGTTGAAAAGTGAAGATTTGAGAATTTTAAGAACTGGTCCGATTTCAACTTATTTAACCAATTCACCACACTACCTATACTAATACAATAAAAACAATAAAGAAACTAAAAACAATACAACATGCTTGTTTTACGTCAGAAGCTCGACGCCTATTATTTACAAACCATCACGTTGCTTTGGAAGAGCCAAATGCTTTCACTTCCACCTTTGCTCTCATCTCTTCGAGCTCTAACCGGAAATACACATCTAACCAAACTTTTGGTAAACATGAAGAGAAACAAATATATACACTAAATTCCCAAGTATACAAAACATGTAAAATTCACAAATATGGTAAACATATACAAGTATCAGTATAAACAAGTGAAAATAGACAATATATACGATATATACAAAACTCAAAAACAAAGAAACTATCGCAATGCGATCCAATAAAAACACCAATCCCCGGCAAAGGCGCCATTTTGTTGGTGTGGTAAAGCGGCAAGCAACAAAAGTTTTTGGAAGTATTTATCCGGGAAATTATCGTGTCCACAAATATTAGTGTTATTGAACTGCAGTTCGACAATTTAAATGTTATTGAGTTTGGGTTTAAATGGTTTGGAATAAAAGTGAAAAAGGAAAAACATAAAACAAGAAAATAAATACATTCTTAAGACATGAGAAAACTCGTCAGGAGTTGTATTTCGTTCTACCCATCATGTACTAAAAAATATATGGATCAAATGCACTCAACCTAAATCACTCGTCAAAACCCCCATGTATCGCTCACAACAGAGGTTATGTCTAACGCAAAGTTGAGAGATTAACCGTATTGTCTCATCGGTGATGTCTCACGCAACCCAACAACACGGAGCATTAAGAACTGATACCCATGCGAATATTAGACCTAAATCTGTGTCAAGAGTTTAAAATCTAACAAATGTTAATCTTAGATCGAGTTCGAACCGTATCTGTCTATAGCAATCCAAACCCATTAATTAAAAAATCAAAGATAACCATCGATAAAGAGTTGTAAAAGAGATTTTATACAAAGATCCATAAATATACATGTAATCAAGATAAACTTACATACAAAACCCCAACAAATAGAGGGTACAAAGAGAAGAGAGAAGAAGAACACAAATCTCTCGGTTGTCAACTCCGATTGAAGTGGATTCGACTCCGGATCATCAAGATGCATACTCCATGTGTTGTTTCTAAGCTAAATCTACTCAAAAATGAAGGTTCGATGAATTGGGAACCAATACCCCAAAACATTACCTAAAAAAATGTGTTTTTACCCCTTTTAATGTGTTTCTGCCAGAGAAATTCGCTCGGCGAAGCAACGGTTTGCCCGGCGAATTAAGGCAGCTTTTTCTTCAGATTCTAGAATTTTTGGCTCGCTTCAGGCTCGCTCAGCGGGCTCGGGACGACAGCTGACAGAAGAAAAATTCAGCATACTATTTTCTTCATAACTTTCGAACCGTTATTATGTTTGAGGCCCGGTCGGAAGTGTCAGAAAGCTTATTCAATGCTCTATATAACAATGAGTAAATATAAATGCTTGAATATCTACAAAAATCAGATAAAAACAATTAAAATCAATGATATTTACACAAAAATACTAGTGTACACTAAACATACACTTTTACAAACAAAGTGGGGTTTTATTCAAAGAATTCAATACAAATGAATCGATAAGTGCCGCAAAACTACTACTAAAAACACGACATTTGGGCACTTATCAAACTCTCCCCAACTTAAAGCATTATTTATCCTCAAACAAAGTCAAACAACTTAAAGAAACAAAAGACGATAATCCAAGAATCACGAATCAACAGGTTTTTTAAAACGAAAAACAAATGTATGGTTCAAATAAAAAACGTACAAGCAAAGTAAACACCTATCACCATCCTACAATGACAACATGAAAACGAAACAAATCCTAAGTACAAAAATCATGCCAAACAATCTAAAACAACACAAGCTAAATCATGAATCACACCTAGCAAAAATTCATCGAGGGATGAAAAACACACAAAAGTGAGGATTTGACACTCATCCAACAATCTTGCAAACAAAAGACTAAATTATGCATCCATCCAAAAATTCACATTGAACATACAAAGACAAGAATCACAAGGGCTTTTCAAGGTTGTAATATGACCTGGTTAACAAACAAAGGGTAATTCCTAAAGCTAATCGAAATAAAAACTTGCCTAAACCTAAGAGAGTGATCAACTCACAAAAGTTCAAACACAAAATTTCAATCAAACTTCTTCTTTCATCCTAAGTGTTACACCAAACACACCTTACTTATTAGCACAATTATTTGATACTCTTTTTGTTTTTCTTTTTCAAAACTTTTCTCTTTTTTTTTTTTCTTTTTCTTTTCTTTCAATTTCTTTTTCTTTCTTTCTTTTTCTTTTCTTTTTCACAACCGCATAGCAACCAACAACATAAGTGAGCAAACATTGCTCTCCCCAACTTGAATTTAACCAACATCAATGTGTGAATACTCCGTACTTCCTAAGGCAAGGTAAAAATTCAAACAACAACACATGGTTGAGGGTTCAAGAAAACAAATAATCAACATTCATTCAAAAAGGTGAACTAATACTCTTAGACAAGCATCAAGTTCAAATACAACATGGACATTGACAAAAAGGCTCAAAAGGGGTTAACAAAAGTTCACACACTCACAAGGTGAATTGACTATTTGATTAGGCAGTTATGCTCAATAATCAAACAAAATGCCTTGATCATTTTCATGCTTTCATACAATCAACACAAACAAAATATTAAACATAATAAAATCCATTTATAACAAGAATTGTGGCCTCTAGCATATATGAACAATGGAAAGCTTCCTCACATTTGGGGTTAAAAAGGGAACTAAAGTGATTCAATCAAAAAAACAAGTAATGTAAAAGAATGAATGGTATGGAATTTTTACGAATGAAAAGTTTCCTAAACATCTTATGCTATAGAAAGAGATAAACGAGTACTTGGCGTGTACCAACTTCAAAACAATATCATAACCATACATCCGTAACTTGAAATTGTGAACTTGGAAAATCACCTCAAACTTCCTCAAGATACTCAAAACAAGCTTTTGGACAAACACAAAAATAACAAATTAATACAAACTACTATAAACATACTAAAAGATCGGTTGAAATTGAATTAAATAAGTTGAAAAGTGAAGATTTGTGAATTTAAGAACTGGTCCAATTTCAACTTGTTTAACCAACTCACCAAACTACCTATACTAAAACAATAAAAACAATAAAGAAACTAAAAACAATACAACATGCTTGTTTTACGTCGTAAGCCTGACGCCTATTATTTACAAACCAGCACTTTGCTTCGGAAGAGCCAAATGCTTTCACTCCCGCCTTTGCTCACATCACTTCGAGCTCTAACCAGAACTACACATCTAACCACACTTTTGGCAAACGTGAAGAGAAACAAATATATACACTATATTCACAAGTATGCAAAACATGTAAAATTCACAAATTTGGTAAACATATACAAGTGAAAATAGACAATATATATGATATCTACAAAACTAAAAAACAAAGAAACTATCGCAATGCGATCAAATAAAAACACCAATCCCCGACAACGGCGCCATTTTGTTGGTGCGGTAAAGCGGCAAGCAAAAACGTTTTTGGAAGTATTTATCCGGGAAATTATCGTGTCCACAGAGATTAGTGTTATTGAACTGCCGTTCGACAATTTAAATGTTATTGAGTTTGGGTTTAATTGGTTTGGAATAAAAGTGCAAAAGGAAAAACATAAAACAAGAAAATAAATACATTCTTAAGACATGAGAAAACTCGTCAGGAGTTGTATTTCGTTCTACCCATCATGTACTAAAAAAATATATGGATTAAATGCACTCAACCTAAATCACTCGTCAAAACCCCCACGTATGGCTCACAACAGAGGTTATGTCTAACGCAAAGTTGAGAGATCAACCGTATCATCTCATCGGTGATGTCTCACGCAACTCAACAACACGGAGCATTAAAAACTGATACCCACTCGAATATTAGACCTAAACCTATGTCTAGAGTTTAGAATCTAACAAATTTTTATCTTAGATAGAGTTCGAACCGTATATTTCTATAGCAATCCAAACCCATTAAGTAAAAAATCAAAGATAACCATCGATAAATAGTTGTAAAAGAGATTTTATACAAAGATCAATAAATATGCATACAATCAAGATAAACTTACATACAAAACCCCAACAAATAGAGGGTACAAAGAGAAGAGAGAAGAAGAACACAAATCTCACGGTTTGTCAACTCCGATTGAAGTGGATTCAACTCCGGATCGTCAAGATGCACACTCCATGTGTTATTTCTAAGTTAAATCTACTAAAAAATGATGGTTTAATGAATTGGGAACAAATACCCCAAAATATTACATAAAAAATATGTATTTACCCCTTTTTATGTGTTTCTGCCCAGACAAATTCGCCCGGCGAAGCAACGGTTCGCACGGCGAATTAAGGTGGCATTTTCTCCAGCTTCTGGAATTTCTGGCTCACTTCAGGCTCGCCCGGCGAGCTCGGGGCTAGAGCTGACAGCAGAAAAATTCAGCATACTATTTTCTTTATAACTTTCGAACCGTAACTCCGTTTTAGGCCCGGTCGGATGCGTCGAAAAGCTTATTCAATGATCTAGCTAACAATGACTAAATATCAATGCTTGAATACCTAAAAAATTGAGATAAAAACAATTAAACTCAATGATATTTACTCGAAAATACTAGTATACACTAAATATACACTTTTCCAAACAAGGTGGGGTTTTATTCTAAGAATTCAATACAAATGAATTGATAAGTGCCGCAAAACTACTACTAAAAACACGACATTTGGGCACTTATCAGTTAACTGGAAATCTTCTGCTGAGACTTGCCAGGAAATGAAAGAAAATACCTTCTGCCGAGGTCTACTAGAAATCTTCTGTCGAGACTTGCCAGGAAATTAAAAGGAAACACCTGCTGCCGATGTTTGTTGAATGAAAGTAACTACTGATCACAGGGCAACTAACCAAAAGGAAAAGGTGTATTACCTACTACCAAACATATGGTAGCCTAAGCAAAAGGTAATAAACTTGAAAGGAAAGACGACCTATTACCAAACATATGATAGCCTAAGCAAAGGTGTCTGGCCCAAAAGAAAGGTGTATTACCTACTATCATACATATGATAGCCTAAGAAAAGGTAATAAACTTGAAAGGAAAGAGTACCTACTGCCAAACATGTGGCAGCCTAAGCAAATGTGTCTAACTCAGATGGAAAGATTACCTACTACCAAGTATATGGTAGCCTAAGCAAAGGTATCTGACCAAAAATAAGCTTCCATAATCAAAATATGATTCAACTTCTTCTTTAACTAAATGATCCATTTAGAAAAGGTACATAAACTTCCCCAACGCTTCAAGGTTGTATGCCATGAGCAGGTTGAAGGTGCGAGAAAGACACAAGAAATGGGGGTTTGAATTGTGAATTTACTCTTCCAAATACTTTTCGTATCTTGTTAAAGAGATGCTCAAGAACCTTCAATGTTCGTTGAGAGATTATGATCTCTTAACTATGGAGCATGAGGACCATATAGGTTCTGATCATAAGATACGATACTCAGAACTTGCAGTGCGGAAGCTGATCAGAGATAGGCTGCAAGATTCTGACTTTGCTTAATATGAGGTTCTGTTATTCAATGCAGAAACATAAATAGAGATATACTAAGCAAGAGAGTAAATGACACACGATATATCCTGGTTCACCACGCGGGCTAATCCAGTCCACCCTTCTCAGGTAATTTCGCCTTGAACACAAGGACTTAATCCACTATAACCAAATCATTGATTATACTTGCACGGGCCGCGCCGGTGACTAACAACTTGCACAGCCGCACTATGACTACCAACCCAATGAACCTTTCAGGGATCCAACAGGATATAACGTTCATTGACCAAGCAGACCCACTGTTGGGATTTCACAGCTAGCCGTTCAGGGATTCATCACAATGAATATAACGCTACTGACCATATTTCAGGATTTTCCACAATGACCCTCAGCCATTGTCATCTCAAGTATCTGATCACCACATGATCTACTCAAGGGCCTCAACTCACAGCTGAACCGTTCAGGGATCCATTCTGGATATAACATTCACTTGAGGAGTCTCAATTCATTTAGTTGAATTGGCAAACTGGAGATTACAAATTGTGCTTCTTAATAAGCAAGTTTCTCCTAAGTTTAAGTACAAAGAACACACACATGTGTTCAAGCAAGATTTGAGCAACAACTCCTTTCTTTCCTAAGAAACTACAAAGATGTATTTAGATATTACAATTGTTGACATCTTGTAGATCTTCTTCTTCTTCGTCTTCTTGGTTGAGCAAGCTTTGAGCATCAACTCCTTGCTTCAGATCTTCAATGTAGTCCTGACGAGAAGGTAGGTTGATGACTTGACAGATCTTCAATGTTGTCTTCTTCATCAACAACTTCTATTTTTTATTGTTGTTGTTGTGTTGATTTGTCTTCTTGAGTTTCAATCACAATTGCCATTAGTGAAATAATGATAGCACTGAATATGTTAAGTGTTACAACGAGAACTCATCGTTGTTGCTATCTTCACAATGACTTGGCCGATATTGTAGATGAACATTCAGTTCATGATTCTACAAGTGATCGACACTTCAGAAGCAAAAACTCTTTCCATTAAATAGCCAGTAGAAATATAGCTGTTTGAGAATATTGTTGGCTGTTTGAAAAAGACACGTTGTGATACAATGAGTTGTACTAACACATCTCCTTTTTACAGAAGGAGAAGTGACCGAACATATTTTCTTGGGCAGTGTGTACATTTAACTCACAACAGTAATATCTAGACTTTAAAACTTCAGTGGCTTTTGATGTTAATTTGATGAAGCATGAGTAGAGTCTTCTTAGCAGAATATCTGGTGCTTCAAGACTTCAGTCAATTGAAGAAGTCCATTAGGAATCAGTCTTCAGAACTTCAGCACTTGGTCTTTAATAACATTATTCTTTTCTGCTTCAAGTCTTCCGAATCTTCAGAACCTGTCTTCAGAGTCTTCAGCACTTGATATTTGACACCTTGATCTTCAGAGCTCATAAGTCTTCAGATTCTTTCTGCACTTGGTCTTCAGCGCCTTCAGCCATCAGAACTTCAAGTCATAGGAGTTCTCCGCACTTTGGTTCTTTCAGAGTGTACTTCTTCAGAAGCTTCTCTATCTTCAGAATCTCAATCACTTTCAGAGAGCATCCACAAGAGCATTGCAACAACAATCTTGGCATCCTTGGATCTGGCTGATCATGACTAGATAAAGAAGCGTTCTTGCTTCTCGTGACTTTAGTCACACATAGTAACTTCACATATGTATATATTCAATCATAGTACATCTAGCTGGTGCATGTTGGTTCTGATGTCTTTAGTTCTTATGATCTGCACACAACACACGTTAGACCATAAAATGGTTCTTTCATAAATACTTATTGTTATCATCAAAACATAGATTGACTTGTAGAGACAATTCTTGCTCTCACAATCTCCCCCTTTTTGATGATGACAAAACCAAGTATTTTGATTGAACATTTTATACAAGGTAATCACCAAAGCAAACAACTTCAGAATTTGGAACAACAGCTCCCCCTGAATGAGTTATCCTCAAAGCTTTATCTGAGATCATCTAGGATTTTATATAATCCAAATATATACAGAGTAACAACTTGAGTTGTCAGAGCGGGAATAGAAAAGAGTTACTTCTCTATCTTGTCTTCAGGAAAACGAAGAGTCTTTAGCATCTGGACTAGTTCATCAGAACTTCCATCTTCAGATCTTCAGAACTCAGTTTTCTTTGTTGTCGTATAAGAGCATATTATCTTCAAAGACATCTGAAGCATTTCTACTTTTCAGCAGATTCCATTAAGCATAAGATCAGAATAGTTCTTGACTAATAGTCATAGCCTTGCTATCTATCAGAGACAGACACTGTCTTTGAAGGAAACTCCCCCTGAGTTTCAGACTATATGAAGATTTTTTAATTTATAATTTCATCTTTTGGGTAGTCTCCCCCTAATTACCCTAAGTCATATATTGGGATCTTCAAAATCGAGATTCAGAGTTGTAAGATTTTAATCACCAATGTGGAGCATGACTTTTCAGAGTTTGACATTTGACCATAGGTTCTTATCTTGTTAATGTCATAGCTCAGTGGTTTTATCAAAGCTTGATTTCTGATCAGATACCAATTTTAGGTTAATTTATGTGATCGATCAACGCTTGATTTTGAATCTAGTACACCTTTTTTTTTGATGATATAAAGTGATGTGCTGACTGAAGAAGTTCTTTTGACTTGAAGAATAGTTCCTTAATGTGCAGGGAATGGATACCAATGAAGGTATTTGATAATAATTCACAGCTTTATTCTGATTGATGAGTCTGATACTAGTCTTTGCGTACTGAGTTAGATTATTGATTTAGTCTGATACCAAATCGTTTTCATTTCAAATGGTTCCTGGTAAACATTTGAACGACTTCTTTCTTGGATCTTCAATCCAGATCTTCAGACAGCTCTTGGCTTCTGATTTACACAGTTCCTCTGAGTAAGCATCTTGAGAATGTGTACTTTGTTTTGACTACTTTAAGAGTTTTCTTACTGATTCTGATTCTTAGACAGCTTCTATTATATGATCGGAGTTCTTCTTCTTAGCATGTTCCTGTCTTTAGAATGCCTAGTGAACTTGTTTAGAGTTCCTCGGATAACATCAAACAACAAACGTTAGTAGTAACGCATTTTTATTTTGTTTGAGTTCTGCATTCTTTCAGATTTCCTTCTCTCAATCAAAATCATTATATTTCTCCCCCTTTTTGACATCATCAAAAAGTGTCAGGGCATATGAGCAATTAAGCATATGAATGATACCAATTGAGGTCATGAAATTAGTGTTCAGCTATTAGGTTTATTTTACTAATTTTTCGTTTAGGCATAATTAAATTGAAGGACAATTATAAATAACCAACGAGGAGCTTATTAAAAAGATTAAATGCATTTAAACATAGATAACATACAATCATAAAAATTTAAGTACCCAATACAGAAGACAACGTTACCAGTTAAGGTAATCTAAACTAACTTAGTCCTAAAGTATTGCCTATCTAATCATCAAGGTCTTCAATTATGTCCACCCTATCACATCTGTTTACTGCAGGCGATGGTCCTGGTCCGAGTTTGCTAATTAATCCCTAGGCTTTTTCTTTAAACAATATTTCAGATATTATCCTTCCGTAAGGAATGTAAGCCTGTATCTGATTTCTTGAAGTTTTGATAGCATGTCTCATATGGTTAAAAATGGTTTTGGGAAGGTTAATTCTAACGTGGTGAGTTAGAAGAAAAGTGAGGATCCTGTCATCACGTGTCATAGTGTGTCTTGCAGACGCACGAGGGATGAGATTGGTCAATGAAAATTTGAACCACATTTTTGGAGTAAAGAGAAGTTTCTCAGGATCATTTGTATCATATGTATCCGAGTCATCGAATATGATTCTGCATCTTTTCACCATACTTAGATCTGATTGAAAGTCTTCAATCGTGACCCCGTCAGAGACGCATCCAATGATATTCTCTATTGAGGCAATAGAAACGACAATGGGGTGACAGTATACTTCAGACCAGATAGTGTTGTCGTCACTGCTTATTTTTGTATAGTACCAGAATTCCTTAACTAGGTCTGGATAGATGGGACCGTTTAGTAATGCATAATAGCACTGCCAGGATTGGACTTGCATGCTTCTAATGATTTCTAGACCATCATCTTTAAGACGACTACTGTTGGGTCTTTTCTCAGAGATAAGGTGAATGTTTTCTTTGTTTCCAAAGAAGGTTGGGCCGTTTCTTTGGAAGTTCATTGTTTTGGTGAAGGGAGAATTTAAGTGGATTTTAGTGTCATGTGAAGAAACGGACAATCCTAGTATTTATAGATTAATTGGGATGATGGATCTTAGTGTAACAGATCTAGTTAACTATTTTCTAGAAAGGTTATAATTACTTGGGTATACTAAAGGTTGTAATCGTGTTTGATAAGAGAGCGGAGTAGTTACTGATTTATTGGGAAGTGCTTTGCATTTATTGATTATATTAATGAAGATTTCTTGGGCCGTAAAAACTTATTTTAATAATAGTGACATGACATTTTATGCAATATTTTAATGGTTTATTATATTAAGATTTTTATTAGTGCATACAAGACAATATAAATAACGCAAGATAGAAGATAACATAGATTTATATATCCTATGTCTAAGAACATAGATGGTACAAGAATGCACTTAAATATCTAGTATCCTAATCTATTTCAGACTGTCAACTAATTTGTTTTCTGAGAACCAGTTACTGTAAAAAATTTCACAAGAATTTTCCACAAAGGCATTATCAGGACCGCATCTAATTCTGCGAATTGTTTGCAAAACTCCTGTTTTAAAAAACACTTCAGTTAAGACTCTTCTGTAAGGAATCGTAGTTTTTGGTGTGGTTCTTGACACGAGAATGGTGTCCTTAAGATGGTCAAATATAATTTGGGGTAGATTTATACTAGCTCGCTTAAGAAGACACATGATTAGAAGCTTGTCATCAAGATACATAAAGTTTTTGTATGTTCTTCGAGGTTTGATGTTTGTCAGAATGAATTTAAACCAGCCTCTGGCAGTGGGCAGGAGTTTCTCAGGATTAGTTGGTTCGAAGGCAGAACCTTTATCAAATAAGTAGTGTAATTTTGCATCAGGAGTGCACCTAATGGATGCATGATTGGGAGTGATACCTTCCAGTGGACATTCAATGGCTTCAGCGATTTTTGAAGCGTTGAAGGAGAGAGGGATACCATAAATGTCTGAAGAAATGGTCAGACCATCATGGCTGACAACAACGTTGATCCAAAAGGTTTTTACGATGTTTGGATAATTGGGACCTCTAAGCATATGAATGTACCCATTCCAATTTTGTGAATGAATGCCCAGATGAAAATTATGATCAACATCCATTAGCTTAGGTTGTTTTTCATTAATGATTTCAAGAGAGTTGTCGTCGCCAAAGAAGGTTCTTGGAGTCAGGGATTGGTTTGCCATGAAAATGGTGAGGAAGTCTTTTGAGGAGATTAAGCCAGGAGTTAGAGAAGTGTGAGTTTTAATAAGTTGGAAACTGAGGATAATATATATATATATATATATATATATATATATATATATATATATATATATATATATATATATATATAATAAGACTTATATTTTTGATGAGTAGGGGTAGCTAAGATAAACAGATACCTTTTTTTTTTGTTACAGAGAGGGTAAAAAGGGATACGGTTGCAGTTTGGATTTTATCCTAGACCATTTTTTTTTTAAAATTTGAATAAGCACAGATTGTAGTGCAAGGATTTTGCTGTTATATAATTCAAAAATTAATGATCAAGTCTTAGTGAATTGTCTTAGTTGAGAGATCATGCTTCCTTGATGCTTATCAATCAAGCGGCCGACATCTAACATGCGTATTTCACGGCTAGGAAATTTATAGTGAGAATTAAGGGAAAAGCCTTTTGTACGCAACTACCTTTTAATTCAGTCATTTTGATTTTTAATATTTGTTGGATTATCTAAAAGACTCTATAAGAGAGAGAGAGAGGAGAGATTAGGTTCTAGTAGAGGTGTTGGCTGAAGCATACCTATGGGTTATAGGATATGACTAGACGCCGATGGAAGGAATCTTTTACTCAGGATAGATTTCACTAGAGGACATATGCACATATAAGATCTTAGGCTTTATTACTTTGTCAGAGATATGTTAAGTTTTCAAAAGATTCGTATTTATTATGGTGTTCCTTTGCGTGTAGACTTTGTTAAAAGATTTTCTTTTATCTAGCAATTTCTTACAGCTAAGTTTTAACAGATATTCTTTTAGTGGAATAATTTTCCTAAAGAGGTATGTAATGAGTCCTAAACATTTAACTAGTCATGACAATTTATAAAAGTATTTTATGGGTTTACAGAGAAAGAGAAAGTGTACCTTAGGGATGCTTAACTTTTGAAGAGAATCTTTTAGCTAACCTTTTCGTGAAAGCATTCCTTTCTGACTTCTGAATCTTTAAGCATCTTTCTGATTCTGCCTATTTCCGAGTAAGCTGCAGGTATTTCTTGGGTTCTTCAAGATATGCTTGTGTTCTGACTTCTGAGGAAAATGAATATTTTCTTGGAACGTGATCCTGGTTGAATTATTGCTTTCTCTCTTTTCTTGTTCAACCTTGTCCATCAACTCTCTAGGTTATAATAACCGAGATTAAGACTTAACATGATCAGAGTGACCACTTCATCCGAACTTAGCCAATTACATGTAATCCTTTTGGTAAGGCGATGTAATGAATGTTCTGAAGGAAAATTGACACTCATATGCTTGGGAGCAGTACAGAGTGAACAATAAATTCTATTTGATGACCATATTCATAAGCAACATATTACATCTGTTTTTGATTGCTTCTCACTTCTCATTTCCTTGATCCATAGAACCTGTTTGGTTCTGATACAGTTCTTAAGTTATGGATCTGAATCTTAAACGACAAACTATGAGAATTGGTTGAGTTCTCCTTTCATAGTCTGAATTCAGTTTGCGTTTGTGAGAATTTCTTTTCTTCGAAAGATGGTTGAATACACAAGATTAGTGAGAACCTTTGAGAGGTTATACAAATAAGAATTAACTTATCAGCTTCTGACTCTGTTCCTCAAGGTTGTTTCAGAACTTGTTCAGAACCAAAACTTCACTATTTGCAACACATGTGTACATCACTAGACATGGTTTGCATGAAACTTCTTGTTCTCACAATGCTGATCAACATATTTGGGGTTGGTCACGCATATCAGTTAGAGAGCCTAGATGTCTGGATTGATAACTTCTAATTTCATAACTCAAGTGGTTTTGAGAACATTTGAACTGACGAAAATCAGATTATCAACATTTGATTTCACTAGTATAATCTCAAGTTATTAGAGATTGATTTCTGAATCAATTAAGGCTTAAGAGTTCGTTCAGAAACTTTTTTAATAATTTGAATTTTTCAGATTCTGGCTTTAACATATTTCTTTCTGAATTTCAAGGTCTTAGAACAACAATCTTTCTTCTTTACATGAAGAGATTCAGAATGAGTTTCTAACGAGAAAGTCAAGGGTGGACCTAATCCGTTTCTTGAAAACATCTCAAAAAACTCATAAAGAATTAATCTTCAGCAAACAAGATTTCTTGTTTTCTGATGATTCATCTTTTAAGCATATACGTGGTTTTATCCACACATATTTTCCAGGATGAGCATTCAATAGATACAGTTTCTTATCTGATGAATTTATCTTATCAGCTGATTCTTCAATTTTTTTTAATGAGACTTCATCTAAAATCAGTGAGTTGCTCAAGAAGTAATCAGATTGATTACAATTTTGTACACAGTCAACTGCTGAACTGTTACAGAAATTATAAGTGAATTTTAATCTCATCCAGAGTACTTCTACGCACCACATCTAGATCCTTTTCTGACACTGTTAAGTGTTTGATGTAAATCAATAACAGAACCGGAGCTCTGATACCAATTGAAGGTGCGAGAAAGACACAAGAAAGGTGGGTTTGAATTGTGAATTTACTCTTCTAAATACTTTTCGTATCTTGTTAAAGAGACGCTCAAAAACCTTCAATGTTCATTGAGAGATTCTGATCTCTTAACTATGGAGCATGAGAACCATATAGGTTCTGATCATAAGATATGATACTCAGAACTTGCAGTGCGGAAGCTGATCAGAGATAGGCTGCAAGATTCTGACTTTCCTTAATATGAGGTTCTGTTATTCAACGCAGAAACATAAATAGAGATACTAAGCAAGAGAGTAAAGGACACATGATATATCCTGGTTCACCACGCGGGCTAATCCAGTCCACCCTCCTCAGGTGATTTCGCCTTGAACACAAGGACTTAATCCACTATAACCAAATCATTGATTACACTTGCACGGGCCGCGCCAGTGACTAACAACTTGGACAACTGCACTGTGACTAACAACCCAATGAACCGTTCAGGGATCCAATAGGATATAACGTTCATTGACCGAGCAGACCCACTGCTGGGATTTCACAACTAGCCGTTTAGGGATTCATCACAATGAATATAACACTACTGACCATATTTCAGGATTTTCCACAATGACCCTCAGCCATTGTCATCTCAAGCATCTGATCACCACATGATCTACTCAAGGGCCTCAACTCACAGCTGAACCGTTCAGGGATCCATTCTGGATATAACGTTCACTGGAGGAGTCTCAATTCATTTAGTTGAATTGGCAAACTAGAGATTACAAATTGTGCTTCTTAATAAGCAAGTTTCTCCTAAGTTTAAGTACAAAGAACACACACATGTGTTCAAGCAAGATTTGAGCAACAACTCCTTGCTTTCCTAAGAAACTACAAAGATGTATTTAGATATTACAATTGTTGACATCTTGTAGATTTTCTTCTTCTTCGTCTTCTTGGTTGAGCAAGCTTTGAGCAGTAACTCCTTGCTTCAGATCTTCAATGTAGTCCTGACGAGAAGGTAGGTTGATGACTTGACAGATCTTCAATGTTGTCTTCTTCATCAACAACTTCTGTTTTTGATTGTTGTTGTTGTGTTGATTTGTCTTCTTGAGTTTCAACAACAATTGCCATTAGTGGAATAATGATAGCTCTGAATATGTTAAGTGTTAAAACGAGAACTCATCGTTGTTGCTATCTTCACAATGACTTGGCCGATATTGTAGATGAACATTCAGTTCATGATTCTACAAGTGATCGACACTTCAGAAGCAAAAACTCTTTCCATTAAATAGCCAGTAGAAATATAGCCATTTGAGAATATTGTTGGCTGTTTGGAAAAGAGACGTTGTAATACAATGAGTTGTACTAACACATCTCCTTTTTACAGAGGGAGAAGTGACCGAACATCTTTTCTTGGGCAGTGTGTACATTTAACTCACAACGGTAATATCTAGACTTCAAAACTTCAGTGGCTTCTGATGTTAATTTGATGAAGCATGAGTAGAGTCTTCTTAGCAGAAAATATGGTGCTTCAAGTCTTCAGTCAATTAAAAAAGTCCATTAGGAATCAGTCTTCAGAACTTTAGTACTTGGTCTTTAAGAACGTTATTCTTTTCTTCTTCAAGTCTTCCGAATCTTTAGAACCTGTCTTCAGAGTCTTCAGAACTTGATATTTGACACCTTGATCTTCAGAGATCATAAGTCTTCAGATTTTTTCTGCACTTGGTCTTCAGCGCCTTCAGCCATCAGAACTTCAAGTCATAGGAGTCTTCCGCACTTTGGTTCTTTCAGAGTGTACTTCTTCAGAAGCTTCGCTATCTTCAGAATCTCAATCACTTTCAGAGAGCATCCACAGGAGCATTGCAACAGCAATCTTGGCATCCTTGGATCTGGCTGATCATGACTAGATAAAGAAGCGTTCTTGTTTCTCGCGACTTCAGTCACACATAGTAACTTCGCATATGTATATATTCAATCATAGTACATCTAGCTGGTGCATGTTGGTTCTGATGTCTTTAATTCTTATGATCTGTACACAACACACGTTAGACCATAAAATGCTTCTTTCACAAATACTTATTGTTATCATCAAAACATAGATTGACTTGTAGAGACAATTCTTGCTCTCACACAGGTCTCAGTTTCTTCTTTTACTTGAAAAGGGTAAAATAAACCTCCCCATGCCCCGGGTCGTCGGCCACAAATGGGTCTCAGTTTCTTCTTGTCAAGTCTTTCACTTGAAAAGGTTAAGAATAAACCTCCGCTTGCCTTGGGTCATCAGACACGAACGGGTCTCAGTTTCTCCTTTTGCTTGAAAAGGGTAAAATAAACCTCCCTACGCCTCGGGTCATAAGCCACGAACGGGTCTCAGTTTCTTCCTGTAATAGGGTAATGATGGATTTTCCAATGCTTTGAGGTTGTGTTTCACGAGGAGGTTTGAATATAAATGTTGCGAGGTTGTCTGCCCCAAGCAAAGTCTTGAAATAAAAGCTGCGAGGTTGTCTACCTCGAGCCAATCTCAGGTTCTTCCTTTGTGGGAAAGTATTTTCATAGGGGATTGGAACTTCACTGGAGATTCATGAATTCAGTGGGGATCCATAACTTACTGGAGATTAGGAAACTTCATCGGGGATCTATAACTTACTGAAGATTAGGAAACTTCATTGGGGATCTTCAAAAGAGATGCAAGCCGGTTGACTTGTAAAACATGTCTTCTCAAATAAAGAGAAATATCAATTGTAAGAATCTTCACCAAACTTCTCGAAGAGATGCCATTTGATGGAAGCAAATTGAATAGTGGACTCACTGGGAAGAACATCACCAACTGTAATTTGAAATCCTTGTAAAGGGATATCTCAAATAAAGAGAAACCACTTGCAAGGTCTTCAACAAACTTCTCTGACGGATTTCCAGAGAGATGCCATTTAATAGAAGAAAAGTTGATAACCTCATTGGGGATAGACAAACTGTCTTGAAACGAGACGTCCAAAACAAGTTGCTCAAATAAAGAGGCTGCCACTTGTTGTCTGGGTATAAATTCCAAGAAGATGTGATTACAACACTGCTGGTGAATTGGATTCTGTCTTCAATGGTGATCTTCAAACAGATTCTTCCTGGGGAGACAAAGTACAAAATAAATGCACACTAAATCCAGGTTTACCAGCCTAGAGATATTTAAAACCATGATTGTCAGGGACCAAAGTTCAATCCAGGAAGTAACTAAAGAGAAACGGTCAAGCAAGACTCTACCCAGTGAGGAGTGAACTCAACTAAGGATTTATCTTATCCAAAAGATGGAAAAGAGAGCTAAAGCAAAATCTTCCACGAGGATCAAACTCAGTGGGGAATTATAAGGGATGTGTACTTTCTGCTTAAGGCTGACGACTTTACTAGGGAGAGAAGACAAACCAAGTCACTTGGGGATAAACGCAACCAAAGTGAATGAACATCAAAATAAACATCAGAGATTGCAAAATGCACATATGCCATGTATATGTATGAATGGATGTATGTCATGTTATGCTTATGCTGACAAAACAAACAAGAAAAAGTAAACTGGAGATGAAATCAACATCTCGACATGGATACTCGACCAATCTTATCAAGATAGAAACATCACTAGGGATGAATAGGAAGCACATATGGAATCTCAATCCTGCTTCAAGGCCTCAAATCTCTGGGGAAGAGAGGGTACTCCACTTGGGGATAAACATCACGACTTCACTTAGGGGGTCGTCAAAATGAATCTGGCAACTCTGTTGGGGATGAGAAAGATCCACTGGGAAAGGATCAAACTCATGATTGGAGAGACTTCATGGGGGATAAAATAAATATCCACTTCATTGGGGAATCTTGGAACAAAGTCATAGTTGTAGACGTCAGAGTTAAGACTCCATGGGGATGAAATAAACATCCACTCAGCTGGGGAAGCTTGGAGTTGTAAGAGATTCACTGAGGAATGAAACAAACATCCATTTCACTTGGGAAGGATGAAGCTAAGGAGATTCATTGGGGAATTATTAGGTCACCAACTGGGGAAACCTTGTATCAAAACTGCCATAACTGCTTAAAGTAGACTCACCGGGGAATTGTCATAACCACCTAAAGTAGAAAATTTCTGGGGACATGGGTGAAGAATGCTGTAAGAATAATATAGTTCTGTACTGATGAACTGCGTAATGGTCATCACAAATGAACAACAATTCTTGCGAATGGATCAAAATAAAGTTCGATTCTCAAATGCCCCATATCACATGGTTTATGAGAAGAAATCATCTTAAGAGGATTTTATAGAAAACCTGGAATCCAAAATGCCCTAATATCTTCAAAATCTTGGAGAGATTTATCGAATCTCTACGTAACTGCCCCAGATTGACTGTATTTTGTACAATTGACTCTTCAAACTCGTCCTTTTGGGATGGTCAGGCTGTGAAAGCAATGACTGGGAAACAACTTGCCCTTGTTTCAGCAAAGTTTTCAGGCAACATGCCCCTGGATACTGTAGCGTGCGATTTTTGTCGGTGACGCGACCACCTTATCGCAGAGAATTGGGTTTTCTCCTCAATGAAGAGGATGGGGTGCGACTTTCTGATTTCTTATTTATCCCATGAAGCTGGAAGGGAAAGGGAAGCTATCTAAAACTAACCTTGCACGAGAATGTTTAACTGAACAAACGCTTAAAGAGATTCGGGGAGTTCGGGGTCTGGTTATACAATGGGGAATTGTCAATTACCTATCCTATATGTGGTTATCCACAGGTTGTTAGCTTTAGGTTCTGCTTTGTACTTGATGGTGTTTATCCGTTAATGGGTTGGGAAAGTTTCTTGGGAAATATGAGAGAGAGAGAGAGTTTTTATTGATGTTTGGGTTTTCCTATGTTTTTTGGTAAGGTACTGGACCTAAGTTTTGATTGGTATGAAGGTACTAGACCTAGAGTTTTGTTTAGTATGCTCGCTAAGATTCTGCAATCTTATGCCTACGATTCCCGTTTAAACGAAACAGGGAAATCAGAGCAATCATAGTTCCTCCTATTCTAAGGGAGGAAAAAGATGTTTTGGTGTCTTGTTCAAAGCCCAAGATTGAAGTTAAAAGGTTGAGTATTTGTGTCTTGTTCGAAGCCCAAGATTGAAGCTAAAGGTTTGACTTAGAGAGAATTTGTCACCTCTAAAGGGGAGACATTTAATCTGTTTATCACAACAGTTGGGTGACTGTTTATAAAGGAGGATTACTTTAACTGGGATATATGAATCTAGCAATGCCATAATTTCCTTTATAGGGGTGTTATCCTGAAGGGGGAAACTTTAACTCAGTGTAGAGCAATGCCATTTTTCCTTAGGAATTTCTCATACTAATAGAGGGACAGTGGCGTGGATTTGAATAATCCAGAGGCTTTGCGCTTACAGCAATTAG
The DNA here is from genome assembly GCA_022829125.1 of Lathyrus tuberosus. Lineage (NCBI taxonomy): Eukaryota > Viridiplantae > Streptophyta > Magnoliopsida > Fabales > Fabaceae > Lathyrus > Lathyrus tuberosus. The sequence continues at coordinate 18,139,264 of JALAZF010000018.1, forward strand.
ATGAAAGAAATGGAGTTTTACCAGGATAAGAGATGGACGGCAGTTTGGATATTTGAATCAACAAGTGTGCCACTTACAGCAGTTATCTGGGATTAAGGTTTGTTTTGATTTTTCTGTTTTGACATGTGATAATACAGAGAAATGACTTCCTACAGAGGGATTTTGATTTCCTCGGAGGGGATGTTGATTTTTGTGTGCCTTGATCAAAGCCCAAGGTTGAAGCTAATAGGTTGATTGACTCCACTGAGGAAGTCCTTATACAAAGCCTAAGAGGAGGCTAGAAAAGGCTGACTCAATAAGAGAGTTTTTTATCTGTCTTGTACAAAGCCCAAGATTGAGGCTAAAAGAGACTGACTCTTTTGGGGATATCATTATACAAAGCCTAAGAGGAGGCTAAAAGTTTGACTTTTCTGGGGAAATGTTCTGTCTGTCTTGTACAAAGCCCAAGATTAAGGCTAAAAAGTATTTTGACTATGCCGGGGAGGGTTTGTATGTGTCTTGTACAAAGCCCAAGATAAAGGCTGAAAAGAAGACTGACTCTGTGGGAAAGAAATGTTTATCTGTCTTGTACAAAGCCCAAGATTTGAGGCTAAACCGAGACTTTACTGACTCAGATGAGGATATTTTAGGTGTCTTGTACAAAGCCCAAGTTTGAGGCTGAGGATATTTTAGGTGTCTTTATACCAAGCCTAAGAGGAGGCTATAAAAGATTATCTCAACAAGAGAATGGTTTTATCTATCTTGTACAAAGCCCAAGATTGAGGCTAAAAGGGTTGACTCAACAAGAGAGTGTTAAAAGGTGATTGACTCAATAAGAGAGTCCGAAAAGGTTAGCTCTGCTGAGGAGAATCATTGTACAAAGCCCAAGAGGAGGCTAACTATGCTGAGGAAAGGAAGGATCATTATACAAAGCCTAAGAGGAGGCTAGCTTCTGCTGGGGATTATTGAGATCCCGAGGCAGGTCCAAATGGGAAATCAACTCTTGCTGAGGGTTTACAGAAGAGTTGAGATATCAGATGCCTTGAGGTTCTGATTTGGGATAATGTTATACTGATGATAAACTGACCCTAGCTGGGGAATTTTAGGAGAGAGACTGGGTTTTAGATTCCATGGGTTTTATCTCTACTGGAGATTGATCCAGAATGACCGGGGTTTCTCCTCTGTTTGTAAGGTGCTTGAGAATGTCTTTGAGATCCGAGAGGGGATTAGACTGTCAAAGTCTACCGGTGTGGAAGAGTTTATCTTTGTATGATGCCCAAGAGGAGGCAGGTGTTTTAAGGGATGAGAATCAACCCTAAATTGGTCTGAGATTTGACACTGGAAAGACTGCTCTAGCAAATGATGACTAAGTTCTGTCTTATACCTTTAGGAGGTCTTCAGGGTCCTTGTATTAAGCCCAAGAGAAGACATGAGAACTTCTAAGAAGCAGGAGGGTCCTTGTACAAAGCCCAAGAGGAGGCTGGGATGCTTTTAGGAAGCCCGTGGGTCCCAAACCTAAGAAAAGTTCAAGAAAGGTTTCACCGAGAATTAATCCTTTAGTGAACAGTTCTAGGGTTTGAAGAAATTCAAGAGAAGTTTCACCAAGAATAATTCATATCTGGGGAATAGAATTTCTTTGACAATTCCTAATAGTGACAGCCTGAGAAAAGGTTCACCGGAAATACTACCTTTCTCTTTGTTCCATATTGTTTAAGCCCAAGAGAAGGCAAGACTGTATCTGGAAATCTTATGGGGATCTAGTTTTGAATGTATTAAAGAGTGACCAACTGGCTTTACCTAGTTCTAGACCTAGTTGCCGGGGAAAACTCTAAACAAATATACTAGTATATATACAGTTAATATATGACAAGTATTTAAAAGGATATGAAAGAATGACTTACAGGGGAGCAGCTTCCCACAATACAGTTATATATATATATATATATATATGTATATACATATATATGTATATATATATATATGTATATATATATACATATATATATATATATATGAAAGCAAGTAAATGAAAGCTGATAAAAACTTACAGATGAGCAAGCTTCCATGTTGTTCAAACAAATATATATACATGTATATGGGCAAGTAAGTAAAAGAAAACGGATAAAAACTTACAGGAGAGCAAGCTTCCATAGCTGGATTGTTAGTTTTAAAGAAATTAAAGAAAGTTTTGATAACAACTGTACATTTGAACCTAAACCAAAGGGAAGTTGTTTTTGAAAAGATTGTTGGGGCTTATTGTCGCATCTGCGAAAATCAACCAGCGGAAAAGAACAGAAGAGTCGCCATCGAACGTTATTTATCCCGGCGCAGGGAAAGGAAATGATCGAAGAAAACCTCAACAAATGTAAAGGAATGGTCATCGCAACCATAGCCTGGGTTCGGGAGTCGGTTACACGAGAGGAAGGTATTAGCACCCCCTAGCGTCCATCGTACTCAATGGGATCCACGCTTGTTGTTATCGATCAAAGGGTGTAGGGTATCTGAAACTAAACTGCTAACTGGAAAAGGAAAGGAGTGAGGAACGGGAAGAAGAAAAGAAAAGTGACTCGATAGGACATCGTCGTCCTAGGCCTACGTATTCCCTCGGGTGCGGGAAAGTCAGAGTCAACGTAGTTCAGACTACGGCTTTGTGGGGGGAAGGTTGCTCGCCAAGACATCGCGTCTCGTGCCTACGTATCCTCAATCTAACCAGAAGGAGAAAGACAGAGCAGCCGTAGTTTGACCTAACAAGGTCGGTTTCATTTTGGTTGGTGAAAAGGTCTCAATCGCACGCGGGCGAGAGAAAGGGGGTTGATAAATAAGGTTGTGCTCGCAGAGATCTCGTACGATCTCCTGCCTACGTATCTCCATTAACCAATGAAGAATCAGAGCGACGTAGTTCCCCTCACTAGGGATGACTTTGTTTTGTTTGTGTTTTTTAGTGGAATACGCCAACGTTCGCGTTCTAGCAGTTTAGGTGTCGTCGCTCGTTGTACGAGTCTTACACATTTACCTGTTTGTGGTAGAACGGAAAAGACGCATCCTTTATAAGGGAATGGAAGAGATGAGAGGAGAATTGTTTATTTTATTTTTGGTTTTTAGAAGAAAATGTTTTGATTATTTGTATTTGTAACTCATATCGAGTCAATGACATAGGATCGAATGCATCGCAAATCGACCCAAGACGGGACGTATGCTAAATGATAACGCAAAATTATATCGTATATTCGACTTGAATTGCATGGATTTTAGTTGCGATTTCTATTAATTTCTTTCATTTATGTTTTATTATGCCAGTATTTCATTTTATTTTTCAGGTGCTTAAAAGATTTGAAAAGAATTGGAAAAGGAAGAAAAGGAAATAGAAGAAGGAAAGAAATGAAAAGAAAAGGAAAATAGGAAATTGCACACAGAGAACCATGACGACCGTCACACTTCTGTGGCGACCGTAACGGCCAAGCAGTGTGACCCTCGTCACATATTGTGTGGCGACTGACACAACTTGATTTACAGGTTTAATATCTTGACAGCGTGGACCACTTAAACCACTCAGTAACCTCAGCAACTGATCCTACATTTTCTCCTTCCGCCCAGTCTTCCTGATTCTTCTCCACGAAGCCTCTTTCCTTATTTCTCTCCACGCCTGGTCTTGTAACCACCCACTACAGCACTACTGGGAAGGTTTTCTCCCACTTTCTCCATGACTCACACATGATCTTCGGGAGTTACCAGACACATTGTTACTCTATATATAGTAGTTTTCTGTACATTTTTGGGGATCCAAGTTTTGTGCGCGAAAGCGCTGTTCGTAGTTTTAGGCAGAAAATTACAATTGTAAAAGGAGTATTTTCTCACATCGAGGAATTACTCCCACATTAGTTTTTAGGCCTGTAATCTGTGTAACTGCTTGGATCAACAATCTTGCCGTCATTATAGAAGTTAAAGTTAATTCAAGTTTCTTTATTTCTCACATTTTACTTCAAGTCTTTACAGGTTCTTTATTTTCTCGCTTTATTATTATTATTATTATTATTATTATTATTATTATTATTATTATTATTATTATTATTGCATTTCATAATTGTTTAAGCATGCTGTCATTGATTATATTTATAATTTTTAATTTGTTTACGTTTAATTCCATATCTTGCTAAATTGTCCTGAGTCCGGCGTATGAGGACCGTCGTTACCGACGAGACTCGGTAGAAAATAATAGGTGCGAACTTATGATTAAAATTCTGTTTTGGTTTTAATTTCCAAGTCTAATTTAAATAGCTTTGTCACGAGAGTGAGAGGTTATTTAACACGATTTTGTCACGAGAGTGAGAAATTAATTAAGGTTAAAGCCGGCACTGCGAGAGCGTGGGGGTCGAATCGGATAGTGGAAATTAGGTAACATATCTAAATACAGTGAGAGCGCTTTAGATATGTTTAGGATATTATTGACTTTCAAAATATATTTCCTAATTACCGGGCGAGCGAGAGAAAAATCTTGGGATTAGGGAACAAGACTTTAGTTAATACCGCGAGAGCGTGAGGCGGAGTTTTTAAGTCGGTATATTCTACGGAACTAAGTTATAGTTGTAATTAGTACCCGAATTCTACAAAGTCCTTTAGGAACGCGGAATCCATATTCCGGCCTCTCTTTATTATTATATTTTCTTAGTTTTATTTTAGTTCTAGTCTTAGTTTTCCTTTAATCAAATATCATTAGCCTTAGCTTTACAAAGCGACGATAGATTACAGTAGGTTGACATTGGTCTCTGTGGGTTCGACAATCTTTTATATTACTTCAATATTTCCGTGCACTTGCGGACGCATCAAGTTTTTGGCGCTGTTGTCGGGGACCAACAGTCAATATTGTTATTCCGTTATTGCACCGTATAGACTAAGGCACTCTCATAAAAAAAATAATAAAAAAATAAAAAAATAAAAAAAACTATGTATCACCCAAATTTTCTCTATGATAACCACTCACAATATCTTGCACCCAAATTTTCTCTACAATTACCAACCGCAATACTCCCAATATTTTGAGGAACCATAAGAATCTGTTAATTCTAACCTCGAAACATTAATGGAGGATTTCATTGAAACAACAATTAATTCTAGGCTAGAATCTATGATGGAGCGGTTTGTGGAGACACAAACTCTCCAGAATGAAGAGCTTAGAAGACAACATCTCGATACTTATGAAACCCTTAGGCAGATAAACACTATGGTCGAGTCCCTCGTGACTCACACTGAGGCATTGGAGACTCAAATCTCCCTACTTGCACAGATACCTATAGGACCCTCCCCTGAGGAGAATGTGTATGTTGTAACAACCAGTAGTGATAAACAAATCAAAAATCCTGAGGAGAGTAATAATGAGGTTGAGGGGAGTGATAATGAGGTTGGGGAGAGTTCTGGTGAGAAGAGAGTCGAGATTGAGAAAGATCCACCGACACCACCCGAAAGGGGGATCGTCAAAGAGGTAGAGAAAGAAGCACCTAATGTCGTTCTTCATCCCTATACCCCACCAATTCTTTTCCCGCAAAGGCTTGTAGAGGTTAGGGTAGACTCCCAATCCAAAATGTATGTGGAGACATTGGAAAATATCTACACCGATGCACCTTTGTCTGAGGTCCTGCACAAAAAGAGAAAATCAGAGGACCATGAAACTAGGGAAATCATTAGTGCTAAGAGGGTAAGGTTAAACTTTAAGGTGATGGATGAAATAACTCAGCCCAAACTTGAAAAGCTAATACTTAGGATAGATCCAAAACCACCACCACAAGTTTAAAAGAATGAACCACCCCACAGAAGGAAGAAAAGAAAAGGTGAGGGATATGTGAGATGGCTTGATAAGTGGCCATGGAAACCGAAAATTATTAGCCGTCGAGCTATCGACGTTAAACAAAGCCCCGCGTGGGAGGCAACCCACGAACTTTTAATTTAATTTTTTCCTTTTATTGTTTGTGCTTACAGAAAATAAAGAATTGTATCGCTTGTCACGTCTCAGCCATATTTAGGCGAAAAATCTCTAGGTGACAATTCCTTAAGATGAGTTAGTGCCCACGCATACGAATGTCGCTGCTGGTGGTGACACCAATGATGAGTATGATGGGAGAAAGCATGTCTCTCCCGTTCGTAACTTACATCCTCCTTGTTCTTTACATGGTCAGGTTCCACCTGCACACACCGCACCGTATTTTTCTAACAATTTTTACAGGTACTTCCTTTGGAAATAGGCAATATAATGAGCGGCTTCAAGAAAATAAAGTTTCAGCAAATTCAAATAACTCGTAGTACAAGACACCGAAGTAGAAGTGGCCAGCGAAGACAGGGACAACAAGGAAAGAATCGGCGTGAATTTGGCTGTGATAGCACACAATGGCATTCATACAGGTTCTATCTTTCCTTTACCACCTTTTATCAAAACATTGAGGACAATGTTTGGTTTAACTGTGGGGGAGGAACTTTATCGCTTTCATTTTACCGCTTTCTAGTTAGATTTACTACTTTCTAGCATGATTTTAATTTTTTTTTTGTTTTAATGGTTCGTGCGTCTGTGCATGTGCTGTCGAGTCTCTATGCGTGATTTTATGTTGTTGGTCGATTTCCCCATTCCCTTGAGCCACATCAAATATTTTGAAAATTTTTTGAGTTAAAAACAGGGTTTCTTTTGAAAATCTTAGGTTACAAACAAAATTGAGGTTAGATTGTGAGACTTGGGAAAATTCCGCAAGATCGGTATCATTTTAACACCGTGGGCCTCTAAATTATGGTAATCAATTGGAGTACTTATTATGCCATAGCCTTAAGTTCTCACCCCTTTATTAGTCCCTAAGTAGTTTATTTAGCAGTCAGCACCATCCTAAGCACGCACTAAGTAGGAAGCCGATGCAAATAAGTGTATGATCTCAGGCTTAAAAGGTAAATTAAGAAAAGAAAAAAAACGAATGAATGAAAGGAAATGCTCCTTCTAAGTTAGGTGATCCTCACTCAATCATTTAGCCCAACGGTGCAAACTTCTTTATTTTATTGATACTTAAGACAATGTGCAAAAAAAGAAAAAAAATGATGATAATGAGATCATAGTCACTAACAGGTTATCCTACCATGAGTGTGAAAGGATAACGGGCTTAAAGTGATTATGCCAGAATGAAAAGGGATAAAAGAAGGATGACTGAATTAGGCTTAGGTATAATGACATGATTCGGATTGGTTTGTATAGGAGGGAGGTTGATGACCGTAAAAGCAAAATTGTGTTGTTACGATATCCTTAGTGTGTGAGCGAGTACCTATCGACACAAACTTAACCGAAGTAGAGTTGGTGGCCTAGGAAGAGTATCCGTATACACTATTTTTCTCGCGAGTCATAGTTTGCTTGAGGAAAAGAAAAGGTTTAAGTGTGGGGGAGTTTGATAACACGAAATTATATTGTATATTCGACTTGACTTGCATGGATTTTAGTCGCGATTTCTATTAATTTATTTCATTTATGTTTTATTATGCTGGTATTTCATTTTATTTTTCAGGTGCTTAAAAGATTTAAAAAGAATTGGAAAAGGAATAAAAGGAAATAAAAGAAGGAAAGAAATGAAAAGAAAAGGAAAATAGGAAATTGCACACAGAGAAGCGTGACAACCATCACACTTCTGTGGCGACCGTAATGGCCAAGCAGTGTGACCCTCGTCACATATTGCACGGCGACCGACACAGCTTGATTACAGGTTTAAAATTTTGACAACGTGGACCATTCAAACCACTCAGTAACCTCAGCAATTGATCCTACATTTTCTCCTTCCGCCCATTCTTCTTGATTCTTCTCCACGAAGCCACTTTCCTTATTTCTCTCCACGCCTGGTCTTGAAACCACCCACTACAGCACTACTGGGAAGGTTTTCTCTAACTTTCTCCATGACTCACACATGATCTTCGGGAGTTACCAGACACATTGTTACTCTATATATAGTAGTTTTCTTTACATTTTTGGGGATCCAAGTTTTGTGCGCGAAAGCGTTGTTCGTAGTTTTAGGCAGAAAATTACAATTGTAAAAGGAGTATTTTCTCACATCGAGGAATTACTCCCACATTAGTTTTTAGGCCTGTAATCTGTGTAACTGCTTGGATCAACAATCTTGCCATCATTATTGAAGTTAAAGTTAATTCAAGTTTCTTTATTTCTCACATTTTACTTCAAGTCTTTACATGTTCTTTATTTTATCGCTTTATTATTATTATTATTATTATTATTATTATTATTATTATTATTATTATTATTATTATTATTATTATTATTATTATTATTATTATTATTATTATTATTTAAGCATGCTGTCATTGATTATATTTATAATGTTTAATTTGTTTACATTTAATTCCATGTCTTGCTAAATTGTCCTGAGTCCGGCGTATGAGGACCGTCGTTACCGACGGGACTCGGTAGAAAATAATAGGTGCGAACTTATGATTAAAATTCTGTTTTGGTTTTAATTTCCAAGTCTAATTTAAATAGCTTTGTCACGAGAGTGAGAGGTTATTTAACACGATTTTGTCACGAGAGTGAGAAATTAATTAAGGTTAAAGTCGGCACTGCGAGAGCGTGGGGGTCAAATCGGATAGTGGAAATTAGGCAACATATCTAAATACAGTGAGAGCCCTTTAGATATGTTTAGGATATTATTGGCTTTCAAAATATATTTACTAGTTACCGGGCGAGCGAGAGCAAAATCTTGGGATTAGGGAACATGAATTTAGTTAATACCGCGAGAGCGTGAGGCGGAGTTTTTAAGTCGGTATATTCTACGGAACTAAGTTATAGTTGTAATTAGTACCCGAATTCTACAAAGTCCTTTAGGAACGCGGAATCCATATTCCGGCCTCTCTTTATTATTATATTTTCTTAGTTTTATTTTAGTTATAGTCTTAGTTTTCCTTTAATCAAATATCATTAGCCTTAGCTTTACAAAGCGACGATAGATTACAGTAGGTTGACATTGGTCTCTGTGGGTTCGAAAATCATTTATATTACTTCGATATTTCCGTGCACTTGCGGACGCATCACTAAACACTCTAGGAAAGTGAAGGAAAATCCCTCACTCTCCACTTCCCATGTACTTAAGGCTCATGGCATACAATACTTGTTGTCTTTATTACATGTTTTTTATTTTTATTTTGAGATGAGAAAAGAGAGACTCAATGTTGAAAAGAAAATCTAAGGGGACACTAATTATGTTCCTAATGTTATCATGCATTGATGGCTTTATGGTTGAGTTAAAAGGAGGACTCTACCTAACGAACAAGTAGGGATTGCACTATCTAATGCTTATCTTACCTTACCTTAATAAAAAATTAAGGTTAAACTAAGATCCCAAAGGGGTATGAAAGAGTTATTCAAACAAGCATTATATCACACAATCCACAAGTAAAGGAAGAGAAAGTAAAAGAGAAAGAGATGAAAGAGGAGTGAGTACTTATGTACTCAAGTGCCTTACCTTGCAAGCAACCTAAACAACAATGATTAAAGAATGTAAAGCATAAGCATTAGTTACTAATTGATTATAAAAGTTAAGCATACAACTCCTAAACTACGACTAGTTAGTTTGCATTGGTGTTTAAGGTAACATACATGAGTAAACAAAGTAAAGTGAATCTTAAGGATTAAGGATCTCATACAAGTCAGTAGCTATGTCTAAGTGGCTTTTATTTATGTTAACATGTTAAACGAAGTCAAACTATGTCAAACTATGTGCTAAAACATCATACAAATGCAAGTTGTGCACAAACTAGAAGACACGAGTACTTAAGAGTTATGTAAGTGAATTATGACATGAATTTACATCTAGGTCAGAAGTGTGTAACACGGAAGAATGGATGCAAATGTCATTTGATTAGTATAGGAACCATGTATTAAGGTATTCTCAATGATTAAGCAAGTTAAGTGCAAAAGTAATCAACTAGTATGCAACATATGATTCAAGTTTAGGTAAAAAGACATGCAAGGGTGGATGTATGCTATGGCAAAGTTCAAAGTCAGAAATGATATCATGTTAAAGATGTCTTAAACAACTAACAATTAGCATTGGGAGTTCATAACATTTCAAGTTTAGAAGCTAAAGTGAAACAAACACCAAACAATGTCATTTAAGTTCTTAGAAATGAGCATACTTGTAACACAAGCAAAAGAGAAATATGAAAGGAGTATACACATGTTGGATGGGTCAAGGTCAGTACCTAATTACCTCTAATAGGTCCTATATAAATCCTAAAAGAGTTAGAAGAAGATGAAGCATACAAAGGTTAGGCAACTAGCAAACAATGTTCAACTAGAAAGTGCAAAAACAAGTTTATGTTCCATAAGATATGAAATGAAATTAGAGGTTATTATGCTTCATGAAAGTAAGTGTGGACATTATAGGTCATGTATGATGTGGTGAAATTCAAGTTAGAAGTATCATGTTAAGGTATACTACACAAACAAACAAGTTGACACAAGTTTATGCATTATTGCCTCATTTACAAGTCATGCAACTTTAAAAAGAATAAGATGAGATTAGAAGGCAAGTGAGAATGGTCAATGGTGTTCAAGGTCAGCAAGCATGTCATACTTCATTTAGTTTTCATGTCTCAAAAGAATTGGTGAAGAGATGTCATTAAAAGAACCACAAAGGAAATGCAAACCAAGAGAACAAGTTTAGGTTCAAATCAAACAATGCACAAGTCAAACAAATATGCATCAATTAATGGCTTACCATTGAGTTATAAAGACTAATAATCTCTATCATACATGTACACAAGTGTCTCAACAATTTAGCAATGAATGGCATAGAGATAAACACAAAACCCTAATGCATAGCCTTGAACCATATCCATGAACAAAAGTGCATTTAAACAATCTAAAAGAACATGATCAAGTGCTTTAAAAAAATAGATAGAGACAAGAAAATTGATGTGAGATCAGTGGCCAAATATCACTTAAGAGATAAGATCACAACCCATTTTTGTCTAGCTCAAACAATGCTCAAATAATCCACCATAGTCAATGAACTAACAAGCATGAAAAAGGCCTTAAAACTCATTCAAAAAGTAAACTAAAAAATCCCAAACAATTACCTAAAGTCCCTTAACATGTGTAAAGTTTAATTCTCAGGTTATATGCAAAAATTCACTTTGAAACTATTCAAGGAAAATCTTTTATGAGGTGTGTATCAAAAGATATGAACAAGTGAACATGTGTTAAAATAAAAATATAGAAAAAATATCAAAATGTGTTAAAATTGAAAATAAAAAATATAGAAAATTAATTGACACATCCATAGGGTCTCATGAATTAATTGGGAATTTTTATGTATTTTCTACTATTTTTAACAAAAATGATTTTGAACAATGCATTAAAAGAAATTGAAAACAAGGCAAAAATGATATGGGGCGCATCAGTAGTAAAAACATCACAATGGGCTCGTATGGGGGGTGCCGATATCAACAGAATGAGGCCCAAGGGGACGCCCCAAAACCTAGTGTGTACGGTGGAGACTCAATCAACCTATTGACTAGGGGGTTGAATCAAGGCCGCTGATCTTGCTGATGATTGATGATGATTAAACTAAACGGTGATGATTCAAAGGATGCATGATAAGGGGATGAGGAGGCGCATACAGGATCAAGGAAAGGCCCACCGGACGGTGACAAGTGTCACCGCCGGTGTGGCTAATCCCCAAAATCTTATCTTCTTTGTTTTTATACAAAACGGTGATGGAAAGGGATACTCCTTAATTCAATTCCCCTCTCACTTTATGCCTCTCTCTCTCTCTCTCTCTACAAAAATCCTAGCCGGAATAATAAACACTTGTCGGAGAAGGCGGTGGCGCACGGTGGCCGCCGCCGTCCCTCTCCGGCCGACCACCCCCAACCTCAAAACTCTATATACAAACCCTAACTAAAATTTCGTCTACTATCCGAATCTAACACTAAAATCTCCAGAAACTCACTCACGAGATGAGATCAAACGAGTCAAAAATCAAGAACAATAAGGATCAAATCAAGCTCAAACATCAGATTAAATCCACAATGGACTTCTAAGTCCAAGGCCACAGCTAAGAGGTTCGTTCAAGTTTCACGTACATGCGATCGAAGCGATGAACAGAAATCCGAAGGTTTGTTACTCTTCTCCTTCTTCTTTCTTTGTTCTCTGAATGCACGTTCTTCTTCTGGTGTGCGTGATCTTCCTCTTCTACGTCTGCGATTTGTCGCGATTTACATCTTCTCGCGCGATTTAAATCTAATTCCGAATTGGTTGTTGAATCATCTTGTTGCTGCGAATTCTTGTTGAATCACGATCTGAGTCTGTTTCTGGAGCTGTTGATTAATCTGAGACGTTCTTGAGTATTGTGAATCATTTTTTACATTGTGTGCTTGTTGTAACAGGTTTTGAAACCGAAGATGATAAATTGGCTATGGAGATATGAGAAGAGTGAAGATTGATATGGTTTGAAGATGGTGGATGAAGAGTGTAGTTTGTTCAATGGCGGGTGGTAAATTGAAGCCGATAATTGAAGGTGAAGATCATTGCCAGGAATTAAAGGTTGATTGAAGCATGATGAATAATCTAAGAGAGAAGGACATTGAAGTCAGAAGAAGTTTTTTTGTCATAGTTTCTGAGATATATTGGAGGTTAGGAATCGGTTAGAAGTAAGTTAGTTTTGTTATGGAACTGTTAGAAGTTGGATTGGTTAGTGATTTTTTTTATTATGAGGTTGTGTTAGAGGGATTGGTTAGGGAAAATGGTGGTTTGTTGGAATTTTTCTGCTGCCTTTAAGCTGCTATGATTTGCAACTGATTTTGTATTATCCAATTGAAACTCTCCATTTATCTCTTTTATTCTCAATTTTCTGCTGCAACTCGATCAGTGATTTTCCCCTCTGCTATGTGTTCTGATGCATAATTGTGCACTGTGTATGTTATGACTCATAATGTAGCAGCCTTTTCATGTTGTGACTTCCTTGTGTAATTTGGTTTTTGTGTGCATGGATGCACCCTGCGCTTTGCTCATGCTCCTGTGGGGTCGGTTTGTGCAGTATTTTCCATTTTTATGATAGCCTTTTTTGTCTTTCAAAGAGCATCCCAAGAGTCCATATCGATTGAAGGCCAATTCAAATACTCATGGCTACACCAAATAGGGAAGTACAACATTACACCCTAATAGTTCAGTAGCATTCCAGTGAGCATCAACATTAGACCATGGACTTTGGTTTGGAGGTGGACTTAGAAAATGTGATTTATTTGGAAGAAATTGGCTATGGTTTTGTAGCTTAAACAGACTTAATGAGGAGTTTTGGATTATAAAATTTAAACATGGTTATTGGAAAATAATGGATAGTGAAATGGATATTTAAATTTGAATGTGAATATGGACATGGTTTGAAAACGGAAAATGGGTATATATGGAAAATGGATATGATTTAGATAGTGGGTTTAGAAATTTAGCTTTTGGATATGGCCGTGGAATTTGGATCTGAATTGGATATGAAATGGATAAATTGGTCTAAAATAGATTTGAATTTGGTTCAATTGGATATTTGGCTTCAAAATGGATTTTGATTTAATTTGGGTAGATGGTTAATTGAATGGAGTGTATACGGGTAATGAAATGGATATGGATGTGGAATTTGGATCTGAATTCTAAGTAATCCACATGAATCTCGTTTTCAAACTTCACATGCTTAAACCTTGATCAATCAAAATTCACATCCAGATTAAAACTCAAATACTCAATGAATTCCCAACTCCAATCAACTTCAATATCAACCCTCATTAACTTGTATTACAAGCAACGAACCATAAGTAACTGAGAGAATAATTTTGTCCTGACCACAATATAAATCCACAACTGGATCTCATGTCAAGATGCCTTTGCAATGAACCCTAACCACCATCTTCAATTGATGAATATCAGCCAAGTCGCACAGAAGATAAGAAACCATGATCCCACGCCTCAGGAGCCCAATGTAAATGAATGAATGAGTCATGACCTAACGGATATGCAGAATGAATGCGAAGCAAAAGCCAGAAAAAGATGAAAAAAGTAGGGAAAATTTTGGGGTGCTACGGCTGCCCCTATTCAATCATCTTGGACCTGAAAGGATGATAACAACAGCTTTCAGACGTTCAAGGTAGAAGGTGATTGAATACAAAATGAACCGCGAAATTTGTTAACCGCAAGGAGAGAAAATATAATTAGAACCCAGTCACACCTCGTCAAAGGAATTTGACGGAAATACAGCATACCCAGCGAACCACATCGTCAAAGGGATTTGATGGAAAGAAGATGGAAACCCGACCGAAGGGAACACATCGTGAAAGGGGTTTGACGGAAAGAAGACCTGACCGAAGGCAACACATCGTCAAAGGGGTTTGATGGAAAGAAGACATGACCGAAGAAAACACATCGTCAAAGGGGTTTGACGGAAAAAAAACCTGATCGAAGGAACATGTCGTCAAAGGGGTTTGACAGAAAGAAAACCTGGCTGAAGGAAGCACATCGTCAAAGGGGTTTGATAGAAAGAAAACCTGACCGAAGGAAGCACATCGTCAAAAGGGTTTGATGGGAAGAAAACCTGACCAAAGGAAGCACATCGTCAAAGGGGTTTGACGGGAATAAAACCTGACCAAAGGAAGCACATCATAAAAGGGGTATGACGGGAAGAAGACCTGACCAAAGGATGCACATCGTCAAAGGGGTTTGACAGAAAGAAAACCTGACCGAAGGAAGCACATCTTCAAAGGGGTTTGACAGGAAGAAAACCTGACCAAAGGAAGCACATCGTCAAAGGGGTTTGACGGGAATAAAACCTGACCAAAGAAAGCACATCGTCAAAGGGGTTTGACGGGAAGAAGACCTGACCACAGGAAGCACATCGTCAAAGGGGTTTGATGCGAAGAAGACCTGACCAAAGGAGCACATCGTCAAAGGGGTTTGATGGAAAGAAGACCTGAACGAGGAAACACATCGTCAAAGGGGTTTGACGGAAAGAAAACCTGACTGAAGGAGCACATCGTCAAAGGGGTTTGGCGGAAAGAAAACCATACGAAGAAACACATCATCAAAGAGGTTTGATGGAAAGGAAACCTGACCGAAATTTCATCATCAAGGGGTTGACGGACAATGACTGGTTGAGGGTAATATCGAAGTATGATCTACGACCCAAAAGAAAGGTAAGCAGAGGGGTTGATTGTAATGTCTGCTAGGGATATGTCACCGTCTTGATTAGGAGTTGATTCAGGCTTTCACGCAAGGTACCAAATCTGGCTTATGCTTCGCACGTATATGTTTGAATTTCTTTCTATGGTGTAATGCTCCATATTAAATGGAAATGCTACGCGTTTTGAGGATGCAATGATTACTATATGCTAAAAGTTGATGTATGCTCGGGCTACCGGGAAAAGAAGGATGTGCCAAGTATGATTGAACTTTGCTGGCAAGGACAGGTGAAACCTGATGGTGATTGTTTTTTCAAAGGCAAAATCTTTCTGGGTACCAATAGGGATTGGATTTTAAATGAAGTGCCAATAGGGATTGGACTTTTCTTTAAAGGGGACGCCAATAGGGATAGGGCTTTAGGTTTTTGAAAGATGCCAGCAAAGTGGGCTGTGGACGAGGGTGCCGAGCAAGGTTGGGCTTTAGATTTTCCGTTCGATTTTACAAGGCTTCATGCAATGCTATGCGAATGATATGCGTGGTAATGATTATGCTAGGATGTTTATGATATGCAACAGGACCACTCCAGCAAAATAAATGCTGAAGAGACGAGACCAACTCCGCTGGGGATAACAAACTGAACCGCCTTAAAGGTCATAACTGCTCGAGATCCCGACTAAGCCTCCATTCTGCAGGAAAGTATGAATAACAAACTTCTGCTGGAGAAACATCTCAGGAATCTGCTGAAGAAAAATGCCAATGACAATCGGCCTTTGACCTGCTGGGGAACACCCACCACCACCAATAGATCTGCTCGGGGAACAATGGTTGACGACATCAACTCTGCTAAGGGACAAGATCAGACTTACTCCTTTGTTGGAGACCTACCTTTTACTCTTACTCTGTTGGGGAGACGAAAATAACTTTACCGCAAACTGAGGAAGCACAAACCCAACACTCTTATCCAGTACAGGAATATGAACTCCTGCTGAAGAGCAACAAACTTCACCAACTTGGCTAAGGGAGAGTGAACTCATGAGCTCTTGCTGGGGAGAATAATCACCATCTTCATAATGCTCTTTTGAGAGTGACAAAAATTCAGCTATCTCTGCCGAGGAAAGAAAATCTACTGGGGACATCACACATTAACTATCACCATGAACCTGCAAATGTGATATGACAAAAAGAGGCGCTCTGATGCAGCATAACCTGTAAATGAACATGTCTTTAAGACCAGACATATTTTGCCCCGTGACTTTTGATTAACCGTCCTCCAGAGGGAATAACCTTTAGTACTTTTAGGGTGACCTGCCTAAGTACGAGCCTTGCAGTGACTTTGGTGCTGCTTGACTAATCTCCGAGAGATTTTCTAAATCTCGACTTGATTGCCTCAGATTCTCGACATAATTGCCCCAGATTAGATGAATCTTGGAATGGATTACCCATTTAATATGACTTGCCCCAGCTCAACGGAGTACTCAGGCACTTTACATCTTAGATTGATCAATCTTTTCATTGCAAAAACTTTCCTGATCAAGCACTTACTCATAAGTAAAACAATTCGTTTTCAAAATGATAATTTTAATGCAATGCATATGACAGTTTTGAAATCCAAGTCTGTTCGCTGGAAAATGTTGTGACATAGAGTGAATGAATCAACGTTCAGACTGTCACATCGATACCATTATGCATGGTAAGTGTCGCTCCCAGGATTTTCATCCAAGTACAAACGCGAAAGTGGCATCGAAACAGAGTCGCCAGCAATGTGTATTTATCCCAAGAGAGGAAAAGGAAACACTGCGTAAACTTGAGGGAAGGAAAGAGCATGGTCTTGCGACCAAGAGAACTGGGTTCGAGAGTCGGTTACGCGAGGGGAAGGTATTAGCACCCCCACGCGTCCATCGTACTCGATGGGATCTAAACTTGCTGTCTCGATCAAAGGGTGTCGTCGTCTGGAGCTCCACTGCTACTAGACCGGAGAAGGAAAGAGAATGGAAAATAACGGAGAAACGAGGAAAAAAAGAAAAAGAAGTGACTCGATAGGACGTCCTTGGAGTCCTAGGCCTACGTATTCCCTCGGGAACAGGAAAATCAGAGTCAACGTAGTTCGGACACGAACTAGGAGGGAGGTAGCTCGCCAAGACATCGCCGTCTCGTGCCTACGTATCCTCAATCTAACCAGAAGGAGAAAATCAGAGCAGTCATAGTTTGACTCAACAAGGGTTGCTTTTTTTGTGTTTTTTAATGGAAACGTCAGAGTGTGCGTCCCAGCAGTTAGGTGTTGCAGCTCGCTGTATGGAGACTTAGGCGTTACCTGTTTGTGGTAGAACAGACATGACGATTCCTTAAGGAATAGAATGAAGGAAATTAGAAGAGAATTATTGTTTGTTTTTGTTTTTTAAGAAGAAGTATTTTGATTATCTTTGTGTTAATAACACGTATTGCATTCAAGTCTATGATATAGGATCGAATGCGTCGCATGGTTGTCCTAATAGGACGTATGCTAAACATTCTAGGAAGGTGGAGAGAAACCCTCCTCCTTCCATTTCCCATGCTCTAGGCTCACATGCAATATGCGTTAACCTTTATTAAGTGTTTTTCTGCTTTTTTGTTTTGAGATGAGAAAAGAAAAACTCAAATGGTGGAGAAAGGTAAAACCTAATGAAGGAGACTAAGAGTCAAACCCTAAAGTTATCATACATGGATGTTCATATGGTTAATGTGGTTTAAAAAACCTAATCCTAAGAAAAAGGAGAAGTAGAAGATGAGTTATAACTCAAAAGGGAGAAGAAAGAAATTATTCAAGGAAAGCATATAAATGCTTCTCATGACCACAAATTGAATGATTAAAAGAGATAAGAGAAAATGAAAGAAATAAGTGTATGTGGAAGCATATCCACACACTTACTTACCCTTAGCACCTACATGAAAAGGTTAGTTCAAAAACTATTTACAAGTAGTGAAATAAGGAAAGAACAACAAGTAATGTTCAAACAAATTAAGAATCAATGGATGAAGATCCTAAGAGATGAAAATCATTCAAGGTCAGAACCTAAACCAAATGATGCTCTCTAATGTTAAGATATTAAACATGAACTAACTATGCACAATCCAATGTCCTAAACATCAAAGAAGTGCACTATGGAAGTAAAAGATGAAGAATGAGTGAATATGCAATGTGATCATGCATTGATGCTTCATAAAAGATCAAGATCAGAATCATATATCATTTACAAATGTCTTATAATGCATATGAATCATCATGTAAGTCATGGATGCAATGATACAAGTAGAAGAAATAAGATGAAGTTGAAGTAAGGAGAGGAAGCAAGTTCAATTAGATATACAAAATGACATACTAATGATGTGCATCAAGTGAAAGGATTAATGAATGCATATGGGCAGTGGCATACTATTAATGAGATGCAAATGGAATGTATGAAATGGCATACCAAATGCATACATGAAAAAAATAGAGCATAAGAAGAGATAGGATGCAAGGGAAGGAACCATGTCAAACTTTCAAGTTACCATGCATAAACTCATATCAAATGCAAACACAAATCAAAGTGACCTATAATGAAACAAGGATGACCTATAATATCATACAAATGACCTATAAAAGATGCACAAACAATCATAAAATGGTGGCATAAATGCCTCATCAAAACATGTTAGCATGAAGTAGAAGAATGTGCACAAAAGTAACTCCAATCACAAGGCATCAAACCACTATCAAAGTAAATGAGAAAACTATGGAAAGAGGTCACAACTAACCTAAGTCAGAGGTAAAACATGTGTTAAAATCCCATGACCAAATTCAAAAGAAAACATGACCAAAGAGTCTCACCAAGCGACATTTAAACACATCAAAAGAAAACTCAAATATGCACATCAAAACATATGATAAAATTAATTTAAAAATGTAACCAAAATATTTTTAGATGTTTCATTATATATTTTAACCAATTCAAAAAGAATGGATAGAAAATATTGTGTGAGATGAGAGAAATAAAATATGCAAGCTCAAGTGTTCATGAAGGAATTCACTCAAAAAGAAATTAAAGGGAAAGTATGGAATTAGCTCTAAAATTCATGAAATCAGAATTAAAAATAATATAAAATTATCTAAATGTGTCAAGAACACACATGAATTAATTTGGAATTTTTAGAGTTTATTTGGTATTTTTAAAAATAGAAAATGTAACAGTATGGAAAAATAAAATTAAAAATGCAAAAGAAAGAGTGTAGGGGGTGCAGCGTGAGTAATTTACATGTTGAAAATATGTTTGGGCTCAAGCAAAGGGGGTGTGAAAATCAATTAGAAACCCAGTCTAATAAACGCGTGTTTGTGTGTGTTCAGGTGTATGTGCAGTCAAATACGTGGATGCAATCATGGCCATAGAATGACATTAATCACAATCAGTCATCAATCCAACGTTTCACAATTCAAGCACATGGTAACTATCACGCATGCACCCATACGTAAACATTCAGAGTAAAAAACATGGAACGTAAGAGACCACCCCTTCATTTATGCGGTGGCAACACAATAGCCTTTGGATCAAAAACTAATCAACGACCACGTTATAAAGTTGGACTAAACCCCTGCCTGAACCCTCACCGGCCGGAGAAGGACCTCCGGTCATCTTCTCTGGCCACTCTCCGTCACCTGCAATTCTCACATTTCCCAAAAACATACAAACCACACATCAAAATGAAGAGGAAGTTGAGGAGATCATGAATCCACATTTATTTTCCACAGATCATGCATATACACAACAAACCGAACAAAAACATCTTCCCCTAGAAAATGATTCTTATCACCTAGAGTGCTTATCACTAGCCAGAACTCACACTGCTTCTAGTAAGCTCAAACACCACATCAACAAGCTAAAACAAGATAGAATCGTGCAAGCACAGTTTGATAAATTTGCACCTGAAACTGTGAAGAACTTTGAAGCAAAAGAAAACCAGGGATGATCTTGTTCTCGAGCTTCAATAGAGCAAAATAAATGCTCCTATTCCTTAAACCTTGAAGAGAACAGAGATGAAATGCTGATTACAGTGAAGTTGTACTTGAAGAGGTGAGGTTGTTCTTTCTTGCTCGTGCACAATAATGAACAAATGTTGAAGATGATGATGAAATGTAGAAGAAACTCGTGCCAAAGAAGCAAGAACTCCGAGAGAATGTTCAGAGAAAAGATGAGAATGAGTGATGAAATTTGTGAAAAATGAATTGTCTCCTTGAAAATCTGTGAGAGTTTGAATTATATAATTGGGGTTAAGATTTAACTATGGTGGTTAAGTGAGTTGATTAAGTGAGTTTGAGCTGGGTTAAATGAGTTCACTCTAACTAACTGAGTTAAGTTAGTTAGAGGCGAGTTGGTGAAGTTTGGATATGGTGAGGAGAGTTCATGGCACTTATGCTGAGGTTTTAAATGATCACTGGTGGTGATGCTGTCGTGTTGCTGTAGACAGCTTGTAGAGCAAGTTTCTGTTTTCCTTTTTGATGTATGGTGACTGGTGTGTCATGTATGTGTATGGGAATATGTTTAGCTTAAAGAAGTAAAGAGTGGAGAAGTGTAGCATGCGTGTGACTGTGTGAATCAACAACAACAATGTTACAACATTGGCATCTTGGCATTAAAACAAACAGTAGAAACTATGGATGTTTAGGGATGAATTTCTCTATGTACAAGACATGAAATCCTGAGCTTTTGATGGCTATGGAAAGAGTAGACATAGGAGAATAAGTTTGATGTTGAAATGAAAATGAATTGAAGCCTTTAAGATGGCGGAAAATGACTTAGAACATAAGGTACCAAAACTGGTTTAAAGGCGTGTGACCTGCATGGCATGCATGACTATGGGCTTGTGGAAATTCAGCATGAACCCCTCAACTTTGGACCACTATAAATCCATCCTAACTTGCTCAAATGGAAAAATGTCCAACATCAAAGTTGAAGAGGACATTGAGATGAACAACTTTGATGTTCAACATTTTTTCATTTGAAGCTTCCTTCAAAGATAAAAATGGCTTGACATTTGGCACACCAAGTGTTTGACAAAATTATGGCCTGGAGGCCTGAACTTGCGTTGCCATGACTTGGTTTTTGCCTTGATTTTACCAAACTTTAATTGATCATAACTCCCTCAATTTTGATCCAATGGAAGAGTTCTTTATATGGATATGAAGGTTAGAGTGTGAACTTTAATTGGCTCAACTTGGGCCTGAAGTTTGGAGCTTTTATCTTGAAGAAAGGAAGCCTCAAAGTGTAGTGCAAAATGGTCCAAACTTGCCATTTTTGGAAACCCTAAGTTTCTAAAAATGGAAACTTTGTACATTTCTTGATTTTTCATGATTCCTCCATCATTTATTGATCAAATCTTGTCCAATGAACATATGTGACTTGAATTTCATGAATTTGACCTTGAAAAGTCAGGAGTTGACTTTTTCACTGCACAGTTGATTTTTTTTCCCAATTTCTTGATTCTCAAGCAACTGGCCAATTGAACCTCTTATGAAAGGAACCAATGAGCAATATTCCACCCTTAGACACTTAATATCATGTAGAAAACATTGAGATCAAGTTTGGCCCAAAATTTCATCAGGAGAGCACTTGAATCTAAAACCCTAATTTGGACTATTTGATAGGAGATGATGCACTGTCCAATCTTCTTGATGAATTCCCATCTTCCAATGACTTGTGGGATCAATTGAGATCATGTGAGATGTAAGAGACCCTTGAGACTTGTTGGGAGACCCTTGGCTCTTGTTCCATGGCTTGGGATAGTCCATGCTCTACAATCCACTGATCACATGCCCTTATGCACATGCATGCTATATGAGATGAAATGAGGTCTAAAATGTAATGCAATGAAACATAAGCTAGGAAACAACAAGGGGGCAAATTTTGAGGTGTTACAGCTGCCCCTATTCAAACTTCTCGGATCTGAGGGTATGATAGTGACGGCTTTCAAACAATCGGGATACATGGGGTTTGAATACCAAAATAACCTGGAAATTTGCAACCTGTGGGGAGATACAAAATAAAGTGCTCGCCAACCGAAGGTGGACTCAAAAGCATTTGATACCAACCAAAAGTTGGGATAACAAAGTGTACCAACCAATAGTTGGGATAACAAGCGGAGACCAATCAAAAGTTGGGATAACAAACAAAGGGTACCAACCAAAAGTTGGAATAACGAGGACGCCGACCAAAGGCGAACTCACAATGAAGAATACCAACCAAGAGTTGGAATACAACAAAGGGGACCAACTAATAGTTGGGATAAAGGAAGGATACCAACCAAAAGTTGGAATAAAGCAAAGGATACCAACCAACAGTTAGGATACCGAGGACGCCAACCAAAGGCGCACTCACAATAAGCAAGACCAACCAAAAGTTGGGAAAACAAGGACGCCGACCAAAGGCGAACTCACAACAAGCCAGACCAACCAAAAGTTGGGATGAACGAAGAGGATGCCAACCAAAAGTTGGAATAAGAGATACTAACCAATAGTTAGGATAGATAAGAACGCCGACCAAAGGCGAACTCAACAAAAGAGACCAACCAAAAGTTGGGATAAAGAAGGGGAATACCAACCAAAAGTTGGAATAACGAAGGGAATACCAACCAATAGCTGGAATACAACAAAGGGGATACCAACTAATTGTTGGAATATCGAGGACGCCGACCAAGGGCGTACTCCCAACAAGCAAGACCAACCAAAAGTTAGGATGAATGAAGGATACCAACCAAAAGTTGGAATGAAGCAAAGGATACCAACCAAAAGTTGGGATACCGAGGACGCCGACCAAAGGCGCACTCACAATAAGCAAGACCAACCAAAAGTTGGGATAAACGAAGAGAATACCAACCAAAAGTTGGAATGAGGGAAGCTAACCAATATTGAGTGAGAGCAGAGAATACCAACCAAAAGTTGGGAAAACAAATGGAAATCCAACCAAAAGTTGGGATAACAGCCGTAAATGCGCAGGAAGTAGAATCAACAGACTTACGACCTGAAAAGAAGATGACTCTGTTGGGGAAGAGAAGTCCACACAGACAACTCTGTAGGGGAGTACCAGAAGGAACAACAGTAAGAAAAAAACCCACTGGTTGCGGTGTAATGTCAAACAACATCTCTTGAATTACATCTCTTTCTGCTGGGGAAAGATACTGGTAATAGATATCAAACCTGGCTTATGCTTCAAATGCATATGTTTGAATTTTTCTATGGCGTAATGCTCCATACGAAATGGAAATGCTACGCGTTTGGGAGGATGTCATGTAAAGATGCTTATGCAATGCAAAAAAGGCGTCTTAGCAAAATAAATGATGAAGACCAAGGCAGCTCCACTGGGGATGACAAACTAAATTGTCTCCGAGAATAAAACCCTGCTGAGGAAGACTTCCATGAACGACTTCCTGATCACAAGCTCTGTTGGAGATGGAAATCCCAAGAGAACATCCACTATACTAGGGATTATATATAACTCTCTGAAAAGGAAACCAGGACCTGAATCAGAAGAGTGCCAAGTATCACTTGGAATTAAAACCTACTGGGGGTATCAACCCTCGTTGAACAAACCGCTGCGAGGATTACCACCACCTCGCTTGAGGAGACAAATCACCAATACTAGACCCGCTGGGGACACCATTGGACTTAACCCGCTGCTGGGGAAATGACATCGCCCTTATCCTACTGGGGAATATCAGCCAACACCAGCAAATCTGCTCGGGGAATGCTGATTGATAACATCGGCTCTGCTAGGGGAAAATACCTACCTGCTGTTGGAGGAAAGAATTTACCCTACCGGGGATCGGAGCATGCCGTTACAGACGAAACTACCCTTCCTGACCTCCTGAGGAGAGTGATTATCAGGCTCTGTGGGGAAAATAAAGTCTTTTCAAAAGACATCCAACACATCTCCTGCTGGAGCTACAACAACATCCACCTTTGAGCAATCCACTTCAAACTATTTGCTGGGGAGTAATAAACCAACCATGACTTCGGCTGGGGAGCACAATCCTCTGCACTCTTGCTGAGAAGAATAAGTTCTGCTGAGGATAATGAACTTTCGGCGCCGAGGAGAGTAACTCTACTAGGGAGAAATCCTGCACCCTACAAACAAAATCAACAGACAACGCAAAACGGCTATCTAGACTAGCATTCTAATGACTATTTCATGAGCAATTTCCACTGTTTTCCGATATGCTTCGCAAAGCTTAACATCTTGCATGCAATGTCTTATCAAAATATCGGACTTTTCACCCAAAAAAACAGTAAAAGTAAAACAAAAATGGAAAGCTCTTTGACTGAAGTGAAAAGTTTATTGAATGAATTGGCCTGTAAATAGGCATTTACATTCGGAGGCAATTCCTGAAAAGAGGTAATTGCGCAAAAAGTGAAAGAAAATACACATGTCGGCAATGTGGGGAACAGATATCCACCATGATTCGATTCAAATATGACCCGTATGTCTCGCTTATCCGCTTATGTTTTGACCTTCGAAGAGGCTGATTGGGCTGATTCTTTTCCTTCAGAATTCCCATGTATCAAAAGTGTTCACAGATCGAACGCATATCGTAACCTCTTGCTTTCAAATCCCTAATTTTTTCCTGGATCGCCCTTTACGGGTTTTTAATCCACCGGGATACCCATTTTTGCCAAAGCTGCCTTGTCAGGTTTTCAAGTTTACGGGTTTATTATTATTTTTCTTTTTATCCCTAACTTTTGCCCGAACCTTTTCTTTTTATGGTTCGCCGGGATGCCCCTTTTTTGCCTGGATCTTCTTTTTATGTCCAGCGGGTCTCTTTTATGCAAAGTATTTTTTGACTACGTCTGCGTTCACAGGGGATGTAAAATCTTCTCCATCCATAGTTGAGAGTAATAAGGCTCCGCCCAAGAAAACCTGTCTTACTACATATGGACCTTCGTAATTTGGAGTCCATTTGCCCCTGTGATCTGTTTGAGGAGGAATGATCCTTTTCAAAACCAATTCACCAGCCTGAAAGCACCGAGGACGCACCTTTTGATCAAATGCTTTCTTCATTCTGCTCTGGTACAACCGACCATGTGCAGTGGCTGCCAATATCTTTTCCTCGATAAGGTTCAGCTGATTCAATCTGGCCCGCACCCATTCAGCTTCGTCAAGCTTCACATCTGCCAGAATCCTTAACGAAGGAATCTCAACCTCTACTGGTAGAACTGCTTCCGTACCATATATAAGCGAGAAAGGTATTGCCCCAGTTGATGCACGCACCGAAGTGCGATAACCATGTAAAGCATAAGGCAGCATCTCATGCCAGTCTTTATACATTACCACCATCTTCTGCACAATATTCTTGATATTCTTATTTGCTGCTTCAACAGCCCCATTCATCTTCGGACCATAGGGAGAAGAATTATGATGTTCGATCTTAAAGCTCTGACATAGCTTCTTCATCATCTTGTTATTCAAATTCGAACCATTATCAGTAATGATTCTCTCTGGGACTCCATACCGGCAGATGATGTCCTTCTTGATAAACCTGGCTACCACCTGTTTGGTAACGTTGGCATATGAGGCAGCTTCCACCCACTTCGTGAAGTAATCAATAGCAACCAAAATGAAACGATGCCCATTGGAAGCAGTCGGCTCGATCTTTCCGATCATATCAATGCCCCACATAGCAAAGGGCCAAAATATTGGGTGGCTTATGTTAGTCCTTGGATTGGCTGGAATTTTGGTAAAACAAAGTATATTCAATGTTGATGTCAAGGTACTGATGTTGCAACATTGAGTTTTAACACTGGGTTGTGTTAAGTATGTAATTGCTGAAGTTGGATGTCTGATGTCACATGGCGATGTTGTAACATCAGATCTGCAGAATTAATAACATCAGGTTGTGATGTTATTAGGGTTGCGTGTTAGCTGGAATTGTGGAGAGCAAGCTGTCTCATTGGATGCGAATATCTTGGGATAGATATTTTCTGCTGCATAGGAGATCTGGTGCAGATTTGTAGGAGATTTAAAAGGTTGAAGATTTAAAAAGATTTTAGGAGAAAATCTGTTTTAAAATATTCAGTTTTAAATAACAAATCTGGTCAGATATTGTAGTAGGTCTAAGACTAATTCAAGGGGCTATATAAAGCGCACCAGCACTAGAGAAAAGTGACGAAGAAAGTGAGCCAAAGACTGAGAGTCGTTTTGTGTCTTCGTGCATGTTTTGTAAGCCATTCGAGAGTGAATTGGCATTGTGATTTTGAGTTGTTCTTGATCAAAGCTGTGAAGCAGAATCAAGTAGTGGTATTCAAAGTGTGTGATCTTTGAAGTGTTTTAGGGATTGAGTAGTGTTCTCATATCTAAGTGGTTTCTTAGGTAGAAAGTCACTAGTAGGAATTAAGTTTAGGATATTGTCAACTGGTTTGTTGAGTCTGTAAATTAATTCTACAAGTAGTGAATTTCATCCCTGGCTTGGTAACCCCCAGACGTAGGTAGTTTGACCGAACTGGGTGAACAATTCTTTGTGTTGCTTTGTTACTGTTATTGTTGTACATTGTGCAGAGTGTGTTGTTGTGACATCGCACCTTAACATCACACGTCTGATACCAGAATTTCAATTGGTATCAGAGCAGGCATCCTGTCTGTCTCTGGGTGAGATCTAGGGAAGTTACTTTCTGGTGTTAAGATGGACAAAGAAGTTGGAGGATTCGTCAACAGACCCCCTATTTTGGATGGATCCAATTATGACTATTGGAAGCCAAGGATGACCACTTTCTTAAAATCCTTGGACAACAGGGCTTGGAAGGCTGTTATTAAAGAGTGGAAAGCACCTGTCATGTGTGATAAGGATGATGTTGTCAAAGATAAAGAAGGCACCTCAAAGCCAAAACCTGAAGAAGAGTGGACCAAGGAAGAAGATGATCTTGCCCTTGGAAATTCCAAAGCTCTAAATGCAATCTTCAATGGAGTGGATAAGAATATCTTCAGGTTAATCAATACCTGTGAAGTTGCTAAGGAAGCGTGGGATATTTTGCAGGCTACACATGAAGGAACATCTAGAGTCAAGATGTCAAGACTTCAGCTTTTAACATCTAAATTTGAAGGCCTGAAGATGAAGGAAGATGAGACTATTCATGACTTCCACATGAATGTTCTTGAGCTGGCCAATACATCTAGTGCTCTTGGAGAGAAAATGTCTGAAGAAAAGCTTGTAAGGAAGATTCTTAGGTCCCTTCCTAAGAGGTACAAGATGAAGGTGACTGCTATTGAAGAAGCTCAAGACATCAGCAAGATGAGAGTAGATGAGCTCATTGGATCTCTTCAAACTTTTGAGCTTGGTTTGAATGAAGAAGAACCAGAAAAGAAGCCCAAGGGTATTGCTTTGGTCTCCACTCCTGCAGAAGCTAAGGAAGTCAAAGATTCTCAGGAAGATTTGTCTCAAGCCATTGCAATGTTGGGAAGGCAGTTCAACAAAGTGTTAAAAAGATGGAACAATAACTACAAGCCTAGTGTCAAGAACAGCTCTTCTGACATCAGCAAGCCAAAAGAGAAAGATGAAGAGAAGACTGCCCAGGATAGAGGTGTTCAGTGCTTTGAATGTGAAGGGTATGGACATGTCAAGAAAGAATGTCCCACATTCTTGAAGAAGCAGAAGAAGGGCATGTCAGTTTCCTGGTCTGAATCTGATAGTGAAAGTGAAGGTGAGTCAGCAAGGCATGTTAGAGCCTTAACAGGAACTGTTGTGTCTGATGATGATAGTGATGGAGAAATAACTTATGAGGAGTTAGCTTCTACTTATCGAGAGTTGTGTTTAAAAAGTGCTGAGATTTGTCAAGAAAACAAGTGTCACAAGCAACAGGTTGCTCAGCTTGAAAATGAAAAAGCTGATCGGGAAAACGAAGTTGTACTAGTTAAGTCTCAACTGGATCAGATGACAAAATTCGTTAGGATGATGAACAGTGATACTGCTAATCTTGATAAGATTCTTCAGTCAGAGAAAGCTGATGGAGATAAATCAGGTATAGGATATGTGGCCAGCACTTCAGGAAAAAAAAGGGAGATGTCTCAACCTGTGTCTCAACATCAACCTAAGAGACAGGGTCCTACCCCATAGAAGGTTGTTCAGCCCCAGAATGTTGAGAAGAAGAATGGTCCTCATCAGAGGAAGATGCAGCCCCAAGGAGTCAGTCAGCATATGCCTCCCCAATATCACAAGAGCTTGGAGGCTGTTGGGACCAATCAGAACAGGTTTCATCATCAGGGTAACTGGGATGGAAATGAATTCAACAAGGCTGTGCCTTATTACTATGAAAGAAGGAAGCCTCATCACCATAGAAGACAGCCTAAGAGACAACATCATCAGTACAGGAGAAGACAATTCAACTATGGAATAAGGAGACAACACTATGGGTGGCAGCCACAACATTATCAAAGTGGAAGAAGATTTAACCACTTTAGAAACGACAGAGTCAGATGCTTCTATTGTGGCAGGATTGGACATATGCAGTCCTCGTGCTTCAAGCTTCACGGTTATCCTAATTCTGCTCCTTAACCCAAACAGAAAGAGGTAAGGCTTAAGGTGATGAAGCAATGGATCCCTAAAGTTACCAGCTTGATAGCTCCCACTTCCTTAAGGGTTTCTACCAAAGATGACTGGTATTTTGACAGTGGGTGTTCAAGACACATGACTGGAGTAAAGAATCTGCTTGTTGATGTGAAACCTCAGTCTTCTGGCTATGTTACATTTGGTGATGGGATCAAAGGAGAGATAAAGGGGATTGGTAAACTAAACTGTGCTAGTGCTCCTAGACTGGAGAATGTTCTTCTTGTTAAAGGACTAACAGCAAATTTGATTAGTATTAGTCAACTTTGTGATCAAGGATTCAAAGTAGACTTCACAAAGTCCGAATGTATGGTCAAAGATGACAAAGGAGAAGTCATTATGAAGGGAGCCAGGTCTAAGGACAATTGTTATCTTTGGGTGCCTCAAAACTCAAATTCCTCCACGTGTGTGCTTGCTAAAGAAGATGATGTCAAAATCTGGAATCAGAAGTTGGGACATCTTCACCTAAAGGGAATGAAGAGAATTATCTCCTCAGAAGCAGTCAGAGGGATTCCCAAACTTAGTATTGAGGAAGGAAAGGTGTGTGGAGACTGTCAAAAGGGAAAGCACACAAAGATGTCTCATCCGAAGCTTCAACATGACACCACCTCCAAGGTATTGGAACTCCTTCATATGGATTTGATGGGACCTATGCAGGTTGAAAGTCTGGGTGGAAAGAAATATGCTTATGTAGTTGTGGATGACTATTCAAGATACACCTGGGTGAATTTCATCAAAGACAAATTTGAGGTGTTTGATGTCTTTAAAGAGCTCTGTCAAAGACTCCAAAGAGAAAAGGAGAGTAAGGTCATCAGAATAAGAAGTGATCATGGAAGAGAGTTTGAGAATAGCAAGTTTGAAGAATTTTGCTCGGCTGAAGGTATAAGTCATGAGTTTTCATCGCCTATCACCCCTCAGCAAAATGGAGTTGTTGAGAGGAAGAACAAAACTATACAAGAGTCGGCTAGAGCAATGATTCATGCCAAGAAACTTCCTTATCACTTCTGGGCTGAAGCCATGAACACTGCCTGCTACATTCACAACAGGGTTACCCTAAGAAGAGGCACTTCATCCACTCTATATGAACTATGGAAGGGAAGAAAACCTAATGTTAAGTACTTCCATGTTTTTTGTAGTAGATGTTACATTCTGGCAGATAGAGAGCAGAGAAGGAAATTGGATTCCAAAAGTGATGAAGGAATATTTTTGGGGTACTCCGTCAATAGCAGAGCATATAGAGTCTTCAACTCCAGGACCAAAGTAATGATGGAGTCAATCAATGTTGTGATTGATGATGAAGATAAGCAGGAAGTTGAGGATGTCATAGAAGATGTTGGAACATCAGCTGATGAAGTTTCTGTAGAAGTTGAAGAGAGAAATCCATCTCCTGGTGCTGCTGATACTGAGCCTGAGCAACCTCAGAAAGATCCTTCTATCAGAATTCAGAAGGATCATCCAAAGGAGCTAATTATAGGTGATCCAAATTTTGGAGTAAGGACTAGGTCAAGAGAAATCATAGCTAGCTCATGCTTTGTATCCAAAATTGAGCCAAAGAATGTCAAGGAAGCTCTGACAGATGAGTTTTGGCTAAATGCTATGCAAGAAGAACTGGAGCAGTTCAGAAGAAATGATGTCTGGGATCTTGTGCCAAGACCAGAAGGGGTGAATGTTATTGGAACAAAGTGGATCTACAAAAACAAGTATGACGAGCTTGGAGTGGTTACAAGAAACAAAGCGAGACTTGTTGCACAAGGCTATACTCAAGTTGAGGGAGTTGACTCTGATGGGACGTTTGCTCTAGTGGCTAGATTAGAATCCATCAGACTACTCTTGGGTGTGGCTTGTAACCTAAGATTCAAGCTATTCCAAATGGACGTGAAGAGTGCTTTTCTGAATGGCTATCTGAATGAAGAAGTCTATGTAGATCAACCTAAAGGATTCACTAATCCAAACTTCCCAAATCACGTGTTCAAACTGAGGAAAGTGCTGTATGGCTTGAAACAAGCTCCAAGGGCCTGGTATGAGAGGCTGACAAAATTCTTAGCAGCAAATGGATACAGAAAAGGAGGGATTGACAAAACTTTGTTTGTCAAAGAAGAAGGCGGAAAATTAATGGTAGCCCAAATCTATGTGGATGACATAGTATTTGGGGGAATGTCAGATGCTATGGTGAAACAGTTTGTTCAACAAATGCAATCTGAATTTGAAATGAGTTTGGTTGGAGAACTTAGCTACTTTCTTGGACTACAAGTCAGACAAATGGAGGACTCCATCTTTATTTCTCAAAGCAAATATGCTAAGAGCATAGTAAAGAAATTTGGCCTGGATAATGCCAATCATAAAAGGACACCTGCTCCTACTCATTTGAAGCTATCCAAGGATGAAAATGGAGTGAGTGTGGACCCAAGCTTGTACAGAAGTATGATTGGTAGTCTACTGTATCTCACAGCAAGTAGACCTGACATTTCCTTTGCTGTGGGAGTGTGTGCCAGATATCAATATGATCCTAAGGTGAGTCACTTGAATCAAGTAAAGAGGATTAAGAAATATGTGAATGGCACAAGTGACTACGGGATGCTATATAGTCATGATTCTGGGACTGATTTAAGAGGATATTGTGATGCTGATTGGGCTGGAAGTGCAGATGATAGGAAAAACACTTCATGAGGTTGTTTCTTTCTAGGGAATAATCTGATTTCCTGGTTCAGTAAGAAGCAGAATTGTGTATCTCTCTCAACTGCTGAAGCTGAGTATATAGCAGCAGGAAGTAGTTGCTCTCAGCTAGTCTGGATGAAGCAGATGTTGAGTGAATACAATGTCAAACAAGATGTTATGACACTATACTGTGATAATTTGAGTGCCATTAATATATCTAAAAATCCTATACAGCATAGTAGGACAAAGCACATAGACATAAGGCATCACTTCATAAGGGATCTGGTTGAAGACAAAATTGTTACCTTGGAGCATGTAGCCACAGATAACCAGCTGGTTGACATATTCACTAAAGCCTTAGATGCAAACCAATTTGAAAGGTTAAGAAGCAAATTGGGAATCTGCATTTATGAAGACTAAATGTGCTAGAAAGGGGTTGTGAGCAGTTGGAGTTATCTTTGAAAATGTTTAGTCAACTGCCAGGTGAAGGTTGTCAAATTGTGGCTAAAAAGGGGGAGAAATAGCCAAGAGAGTCAAGAGTATCAAAGAATGCCAAATGCTGCTAATGTGATGCAGATATTAAGGGGGAGTAATTGACAGCTGCTATGCTGGTTGTTGCATTGAGGGGGAGTGTTCATTGCTGCTAATAATGAAATATGCGCAGCTGTAGTTAAAGATAATATGTGCAGCTGTTTTGAAGCATAATGATATATGCTTGAAGTTTTTATGTGAGCAGCAGAGTGTTGTGAAGAAAAGATGTTCTGCTGATGCTGCTGCTCGGAGTTTCAAGATCATTGATTGAAGTTTTTCCGCTGCTAAAGTCTCTGAAGGTGCAGAGATTGTTTTAGCCAAAATTAGCCAATGGGGGAGATTGTTAGTCCTTGGATTGGCTGGAATTTTGGTAAAACAAAGTATATTCAATGTTGATGTCAAGGTACTGATGTTGCAACATTGAGTTTTAACACTGGGCTGTGTTAAGTATGTAATTGCTGAAGTTGGATGTCTGATGTCACATGGCGATGTTGTAACATCAGATCTGCAGAATTAATAACATCAGGTTGTGATGTTATTAGGGTTGCGTGTTAGCTGGAATTGTGGAGAGCAAGCTGTCTCATTGGATGCGAATATCTTGGGATAGATATTTTCTGCTGCATAGGAGATCTGGTGCAGATTTGTAGGAGATTTAAAAGGTTGAAGATTTAAAAAGATTTTAGGAGAAAATCTGTTTTAAAATATTCAGTTTTAAATAACAAATCTGGTCAGATATTGTAGCAGGTCCAAGACCAATTCAAGGGGCTATATAAAGCGCACTAGCACTAGAGAAAAGTGACGAAGAAAGTGAGCCAAAGACTGAGAGTCGTTTTGTGTCTTCGTGCATGTTTTGTAAGCCATTCGAGAGTGAATTGGCATTGTGATTTTGAGTTGTTCTTGATCAAAACTGTGAAGCAGAATCAAGTAGTGGTATTCAAAGTGTGTGATCTTTGAAGTGTTTTAGGGATTGAGTAATGTTCTCATATCTAAGTGGT
This sequence comes from Lathyrus tuberosus, assembly GCA_022829125.1. Classification (NCBI taxonomy): domain Eukaryota; kingdom Viridiplantae; phylum Streptophyta; class Magnoliopsida; order Fabales; family Fabaceae; genus Lathyrus; species Lathyrus tuberosus. Next base: position 18,172,204 of record JALAZF010000018.1, read on the forward strand.
TTCTTAGGTAGAAAGTCACTAGTAGGAATTAAGTTTAGGATATTGTCAACTGGTTTGTTGAGTCTGTAAATTAATTCTACAAGTAGTGAATTTCATCCCTGGCTTGGTAACCCACAGACGTAGGTAGTTAGACCGAACTGGGTGAACAATTCTTTGTGTTGCTTTGTTACTGTTATTGTTGTACATTATGCAGAGTGTGTTGTTGTGACATCGCACCTTAACATCACACGTCTGATACCAGAATTTCAGCTTGTAACCCAGCCCATAAGTATCTTGCTTCTTCTGCACCTCAATAATCTGACCCCATTTTTGTGAGCTTCCAGCTTCAACTACAACCCGTGCATCCTTGAGGGATGACATAGAAATCTCCGGCTGATCAACCACTGTAAGCTGCTTAACCATTTCAGATGGGCTAACCTCCTTAGGAACTTCTTCATGAACTTTTACCGCTTCAAAAGCCTGACATAACGTTTCCTGTATCTCGCCATCTACCTCCACATATTTGAAAGTAGATAGATGGCTTATCATAATGTCCTCCTCTCCGCAAACTGTCACCACATGTCCATCCACCATATACTTCAGCTTTTGATGGAGTGTAGACGTTACAGCCCCAGCACTGTGAATCCACGGCCGACCAAGTAGACAACTATAAGTGGGCTAGATATCCATTATATAGAATGTGGCGTCAAAGACCTCCGGGCCAACCTTAATTGGCAGCACAACCTCTTCAAAAACAGCCCTTTTAGACCCATCAAATGCGCGCACCACTAAATCACTTGGTGTGCATATCAACCATCGAGTATCCAACTTCATCAATGCCTTCTTAGGCAACACATTTAAAGATGACCCTGTATCCACAAGCACATGAGACATTAACGACCCACGACACTCAACAGAAATATGCAAGGCATTGTTATGGTTTCTCCCAGCTGGAGTCAAGTCAGCATCAGTAAACCCCAAACTGCTGCCTGCATTAACATGGGCTATCACCCCCTCAAGCTGATTGACCGAGATCTCTTGGGGCACATAAGCAGCATTCAGTACTTTCAACAATGCGTTTCGGTGAGCTTCCGAACACAACAACAAGGATAAGATAGATATCTTGGACGGCGTCTGATGCAAATGATCCATAATTTTATAGTCCCTTCTTCGAATCAAACTCATGAATTCTTCCATATTCTCGGAGAAAGGACTATCAGCTGGCCTTACTATGGAGTCTGTCACTGTCGGGGTCTGCACAGAATTATTTGCGGCCTGTTTACCCTTGTCCTGTCTGGAATTATCAGACCATTCATCGGAAGGAGTGAAGATTCTACCACTTCGAGTAATAGCTCCTGCTTCCTCAAGACTGGAACTTGCTACCGCCGTTCCCATTAACTCTTGTTTCTGCCCATTAAAAAAAACTTCTGCCCCATAGTTCCAAGGAATGGCCTTGGTACTCTCATAAGGAATGGGTCCAGGACCTGTGATTATAACCGGCGCTGGTCTTGCCGCCACTGAAATTGTGATTGTCTTGAATGAAATAGTGATGGTAGCCACATTGCTGCCAATAACCTCTTTTCGTTGGTCACATCTGTCAAACTGCAACCTACCTTCATCGATCAACTTTTGAATTCCTGACTTCAACAATCCACAACCATTTGTCTGTACCATACATTCTGAACAATTCTTGTCACAACCGGGGTCTACTCCACCCATCAATAGTTTCTCCTTTACCACCATCAAAGGAGTCTTTAACTCGTTCACATCCATAACCATATTCAAAGATTCATTCTCCTCTAACACAACGTTAACCCTCAGCCCGCCATGATCCGACATTGGGTTCTGGATAACATTTGGCACATCATTTGAAAAATTTATAGCTTTAGAATCCACCAAGTCTTGGACTTTATGCTTAAAAGCTTTGCAGTCCTTGATGTGATGTCCGGGTGCCCCAGAATGAAAGTCGCAGTGGGCGTTAGGATTATAACCCAGAGGCGGATTACCGGTAAGAGGGGCCAAAGTCCTCTTCTGGATTAACTGTAATTGTAGTAAATGCTGGAAAAACTGGGAATACGGAATGGGAGGTGTTTCAAAATGCCTATCAGCCGTCCTTTGTCTAGCTGGATAACGGCGAGGTGCCTGATTTTGCTGTTGCTGTGGAAGCGCTGCAGGAATCGTTACTGAAGTTATTTGCTGAATATAGTCCTGGCGTTGCTTCTGTTTACCTCGATGAGACGATATAGAATTAGTTTCCTCCTTCCTTTTGTAATTCGCATATGGTTTCTTCCCCTGACTAGAAGACGACCCATCATTACCAGAAACTTTCCCAGCTTTGATTCCACCCTCTAACATCTCCCCAACCATGATCAAGTCAGCAAACTTGCCCGACATGCAAGGTAACAACTTTTCATAATAATGTCCCGGCAAAGTATCCATAAACAGATTCAACATTTCCTTCTCCAGCATGGGTGGTTGTACCCTTGCCGCCAACTCGCGCCATCTCTGTGCATACTTCTTAAAGCTTTCACCACTCTTTTGAGACATATTTTGTAACTGTGTGCGATTGGGAGCCAAGTCGGTATTATATTGATAGTGTTTCACAAATGCTTCCACCATCTCTCTCCAGTTGCGTACATGGCTCCTCTCAAGCTGCATATACCATTCCAGGGACGCTCCAGACAAGCTGTCCTAGAAGAAGTGCATCAGCAATTTTTCATCACGGGAGTACGCAGCCATCTTTCTTGCATACGCCCAAACATGTGTCCTGGGGCAAGTAGCACCGTTGTACTTCTCAAAAGTGGGGACTTGAAACTTATGAGGAATTCTCACATCAGGAACTAGCCCTAGGTCATTCAGATCCATTCCCACAGAATTTTGGTTTACCACCCCTCTTAGTTGTTCTTCAATCATTCTGATTCTTTGATCATCAACAACCGGGAGACCAGCATCTCCACCAGGTACAGAGAAAACATCATCTTGTTGGTCATCAAAGTGATGGCCATGAACTGCATGAATACTGTTTCCTCCTCCAACCATAGAAGGAATCACCACATTCTCTCCTCCGCCCGGAGGGATAACAATAGTGGGAACTGGAACTCCACCCGGAGGTCCATTCTGAATATCATTTCCATTGACGCCTCCACCCGGAGGAATAACATTGTTCTGGACACCACCATGAAGTACCCCATTCTTATCCACCCTTGCTACTAGGGGCTGAACGAGAGTCCTGAGTTGCTCTTGTCCCTGTACGACTCCTTGCATCATTTCCATGAATTGGGTGATACAGGCTTGCATGGCGGCCATTTCTGCTTGCATTTGCTCCATTACTCTTTTCTGGTTGAGTCGAGTAGAATATTGATGAATCGGTTGGTCAGCTATCCTGCCTGAAACCAAATAAAGGTTAGAAAAAAACCGGAACAAGTACCTGTTATGCAAAAATGCTTATGATTATGAGAATGCAAATGTCATGTTTTTCATTGCCAGGGCATTTTACACCCTGATTCCAATCTTAATCACAAGAATCTCAATAATAGTCACATAATGTTGAGAGAAAAATACTGCGAAGAACTGTGCTATGATAAAATGTTGTGATAATGTGTTGGTGAATAGCGTGATGCCGAAGAAACCCCTTTTAATAAGCCATTCATTCAACAGAAAACTAATAAGTGCCGAAGCATTTTACAATGAGTTCGTACATGGGAAGTACATCAAGGAAATATCTCCATCAACAAGCCTGATGGTAGCCAACAGTACATCAACAAAACTACATTAAGAAGATGGGAAAGTAAGATCAAACATCTAACTCCAAATCTTTCAATTTCTCACTAGAATGTTTGATTTCTTCAAAAAGGATTCTGGTGCACTGATGACCCGGCCTTTCAATCATCTTTTTGATCAAAATGTCTCTCCTCTTCAGAGCTTCGGCTAATGAATCTGCGTGCATCAAGAGAGCTTCATCAGTACTCACTTCCTTAAACCTTTTCACCCCAGCTTGTATCTTGAGTCCTCCCATCTCCACCATGGCATCCTCAAGCTTTTTCTTGGACACTTTCAATTCATCGTTAACATTCTTCAGCTGCTCTTGGCTTTTTCCAAAGTCTTCCCGATGCTTTCTCCGTTGTTCATGCGCTCTAAGAAGCTCGTCGTCCTTGGCCTTTAATTGCTCTCGCAACTCTGCATTCTCTATTCTGACTTCATCCCAGGCTTGCTGAAGCTTGGCTAGCGTGTCTTTAGTCTGGGCTAAGGCCTGTTTGGTCTTCTTATAAGCTTGAGTAGAAGCATTGGCACCCTTACTGATTTTTTGGAAATGTTGAGCTCTTTCGGCAAAATCCCTTTCTCTTGCTGCTAAGGTTTGTTCCGCGTCTTGGGCTTTCTGTTCCAATCTTTTGTTGGTATGTAGCGCTTCTTGAAGACGGTTGCTCAGCTCAGAATTCTCTCCTTGAAGCTTTTTCACCGAGGCTTGCAATTTGTCGATGGCTTCCATAGTGGCAGCATTTCTTTCCTTCTCATCCTTAGGATACAACAGGGGTGCCCTTTCAAAAGGCAAATGGAAATCTACAACTCTCTTCTTCATCCACTCTTCATATGCTGGATAAGCCCGATTGTTGGGTTTGCCTAGAGCGACTTTCCCTTTCTTTAGCACACTAGCCCAACTTTCAGAGGCTCTTCGTGCTGTTTCTAAACCATCTGATGTGTGGAAATATAGGGACTCCTCCACATCCCTCTTAATGGGCGGTCCCGTCAGAGCGTACCCAAATTGTCGGATAGCCAAAGAAGGATTGTAGTTTATTCCTCCTTTTCTTCCTATTAATGGAACATTAGGGAACTCACCACAGCTGTGGATAATATTCTTGCCGATTAGGCCATGATCTACCCATATGATGTCCTTGGCAACTAACCCCATTAAGCGCTGACTCCACTCTAGAGAATCTTTAGAATCCACAAAAGCCCCTGATTGCGGTAAGCGACTTGTAAACCACTTATAGAACAAAGGTGCACAGCAACGAACTACACCTCCTATTTTCTTTTCATTTCTATTATATAGGGCATAGTGAAGATCTCCCCACAATGTTGGTACTGGATTTTTCATCATGAATATCCTAATGGCGTCCGTATCAACAAAGTCAGGCTCGTTGGGGAACAACACAATACCATAGACACAGAGGGCTAGCAATGCATTAAAAGTAACCCAATTCTTGCCTTTAGCTGCCTCCTGAGCCTTCTTTATCAGATACCCCAGCTTGTAACCACGAATCTTTCCTTTGTTGGAGATATTGGCTTCTAGTTCTAACTTGGTCAAATAAAGAGCACCACCCACTTTTCCACAATCCAGATCACCTGTAGACCCAAAGAAAGGAGGCTCCTCCTTGATAGCAATCCCTAACATGTTGGAATACTCCTATAAAGTAGGTACCAGCAAATAATCTGGAAATACAAAACACCTCAGAGGAGGATCGTAGAACTGCATCAAAGTATGGAGACCCCTGTATTCGTAATCACTGACATTGCAAACAAAAGATAAAATCCACCCATATTTCTCTTCGAAAGTGTCATACCCCAAATTTTGACCACTAAGATTTCCCATCATTGTGCAAATCATCAGCACAATATGGATTGACCATCATATCTCATTAGTCTCCCCAAAGGTGGGTGAGCATTCACTACAAACAGGATTTAGGGTTTCAAGCCCTCGCAGAGCTCTTAGACAAAGGATCAATCAAGGAATGACATGATCTTCAACTTGTCTAGCCTCTCAAATATCCACAATGGATCAAGAGGACTCCCACTTCAAGGATTAAGCACAAGGTTGCTCCCTTCTAGGTGGATCAAGCCTCAGGATCGCCAGTGTCACCAAATTAGGGTTTGGTCGACTAGGGCCTCCAGATGGAAATTTTCCTCTAGGCATGAGCCAATGCTTCGAGGCATAACCTAAAATGCTCCATGGAACATCATAAACCCCATCATCAAGTCAATTTAGCCTCGGGGGATGCATACATCAAAAATCAGGAATTAGGGTTTCTTGACCTAATTCACCCCTAAGTTGACTTTTGGGACAAATCATGAGCGAAGACCTCAAGACATGATTTGAGGGTCTCCAACATACCACATTGATCCATTTGCAATAATGGATTGACCCAAGAAGCTTGAGCAACAAGTTTCAATTTCATCTGAACCACAGTTAGGGTTTCGCGAGAAAAGTCAACTGTAGCTTTGACTTTTGACCAGGACATGCTCCCAAGCCGTGGGACACGATTAAATACACCCATGGAACATGTCCATCAATTTTGATTTAGGTCAAGGACATGATTTCCTAAAGGATCGCACAGTTTGGAATTCATTTGATAAAAAGTCAACTGTGCACAAAAGTCAAACTTTGACTTTTTGGGATTTTTCATAAAAATGATTTTTTAACCCTAAAATGATGTTAATGTGTGATTGGAATCATCATTCATCAAGAAAAATCAAAGAAAGTGGGATAACTTGTAAAAGGGGTAACCATAAAAACTTAGAAATTTTTCTAAGTTATGGAATAAAGTGGCAAGGGTACCAACTTTGGAGGATCATAACTTCTAAACCACAAAGCCATTTTTCCCCATCCAAAGCTTGATTTGTAGCCCTCATGGCCCTCTACAAAAGTGTAAACTACACTTCATCCCAATTCATCATGGCTTTTGAGTTATGCTTGGATCAAAATGGCTAAAAACTTAAAATTGACATTTTTCAGCACTTAGCCAAAAATCTGCCTTGTAATTTCAGAACAATGTCCCAACTTCAAGGCTGTTTTTCTCCATGTTCCAAGTTGAACCAGGTCTAGGGCCAAACATCAAAGTTGAAGTACGTCATCTAAGCTTTCCGAAAAGTCCTAGAACGTCCATGTAGCATACTCGAGCAGAGAGTTATAGATCTTACAAAAAGGCTTGCTGCAGCTGAATTTTTCAAGGCAAATTTGCACATTTTTTGTGTCACACGAATTTTCAAGCCTTGTCATCATTTTGGACACATCTAAGGATCAAATCCAAGTGGCATGATCTGATCCATGAACCTCCCAAGTCCAAGGAACCAAAAAAAGCATGCCAAAACCTAGAAATCCCTAAAAGAGGGACAAAACTCCAATTTTGGTTTGGAGCATTTAATGGATGCTTAGAGGTGGCATGTACTGAGCTTCCTCCAACTGAATTCAGTCAAGATTCCTCCAACAACTAGGGAACCAGCAGCCTGTGCTCTAACCTCTAGTCAATGGCTAGAGGAGACTTGGATTTTCATTGGCCAACATTGGCCAAACCTCTGCTGCAGCCACCATTCACTATTTCTTGCAAAACAAACTTGCTCTACTATAAATAGAGCTCATTTGTGCTCAGTTTAAGTACACCAAAGCCATCAAACATATGCTTTCCTCAAATTCTCTCTTTCACTCCAAAATGCCTTCTTTAGTAAGGAAATTTTGAGTTTTTGAGTTAGAGAGCATTTCCATCACAACTCATGATCCTAACACCTCATAAACATCATATGTAGGTGATCCAAACTCTCACAAGTGACCTATAACACCAACATCACAAAGTCACCTCTCAAAACCACAAAATGGCACTTTTTTGCATTTTTCAAGCCATGTCTTGATTCAGTCACTTTCCAAACCAGATAAAACCTCAAACACACTCTAAATATCATCCTTGAACTGTCCCAAATGGTGCCACACATCTGGAACACCATTTGAGAGAGTTGGCATTTTGGCCACTTTTGACCATTTTGCGAGAAAGTGCTCAAACTTGCTCCAGAGGTTTCCAGCCGATTCCAACCATCCTAAAAGCTTCTAAGAGGTCATTTGAGGTTGTCCAAAGCATCAAATCATTTCTGGAACAAAGCACTTGGTAGGTTGCCCAAAATCTCCAAAAAAAGAGGTAAAATTCACAACTTGAATTCTTTGAATCATGCTTTCCTTTGTTGTCCACATACATGCATCATATTGAACAATTCTTGAGGCAAAAATGTAGTCCTTAATGTGTATGTTGTGATCCTCCCACTGTTTGCATTTTAACATGTTTATATGTGGAATTTTGGTTGTTTTAAAATCATGTCCAATTCTTGTTGTTTTGATTCGTGTGTTCTGTACATTAAGTTTTAGTGTGCATGAGTAACACCATTGGATTCCTTGCAAAAAATCGGTCAAGATAGGTTTTTACGGATTTTAATTCCGATGAAAATTGAGAGAGTTACGCGCGTTGGAAATTTGACAAGAAACGACGTCGAATTAACGATAGCGGTTCTATTTTTTTGCTTTGTGTGTTCTATACAGTGAGTTTCCGAGTTCGTGAATAATACCATTGGATTCCTCGTAAAAAATCGGTCAAGATAGGTTTTTACGGAATTCAATTCCGATGAAAATTGAGAGAGTTACGCGCGTTGGAAATTTGACGCGAAACGACGTCGAAAACAACGTGCAGTTTTGTTTTTTTTTTAATTTCTGCATTTTGTATGTTGAGTTTCCGTGTGCATGAGTGATACCATTGGATTCCTTGTGAAAAATTGGTCAAGATAGACTCTTTCGGATCTTGATTCGGTTAAAAATCGAGAGAGTTACGCGTGTTGGAAATTTGACGCGAAACGACATCGAAAACTAACGCGCAGTTCTGGTTTTTTAATTGCTGTGTTTTGTACGTTGAGTTTCAGCATGCATGTGCGATACCATTGGATTCCTTGCAAAAATTGGTCAAGATATACTCTTTCGGATCTTGATTCGGTTAAAAATCGAGAGAGTTACCCGCGTCGGAAGTTTGGCGCGAAACGATGTTTTCAACTAACGCGCAGTTCTGGTTTTTTAATTGTTGCGTTTTGTACGTTGAGTTTCAGTGTGCATGTGCAATACCATTGGATTCTTCGCGAAAAATCGGTCAGGATAGGCTCTTCCAGATCTTAATTCCGTTAAAAATCTAGAGAGTTACGCGTGTCGGAAGTTTGGCGCGAAACGATGTTTTCAATTATGCGCAGTTCTGGTTTTTCGATTTGCGTGTTTAGTACGTCGAGTTTCAGTGTGTACGCGTGGTACCATTGGATTCCTTGCGAAAAATCGGTCAAGATAGGTATTTCCGGATTTTGATTTTGATAAAAATTGAGAGAGTTATGAGTGTTTGAAATTTGATAAAAAACGTGTTGAAAATTAAAGTTTCGGTACTCGTTTTTACCCCATAAGAGATGTCGGAGATATTATTGTGACATTTTTCCTCTTTTTCTTATTTTTATTTTCAAAACTCAACTAATTTTTTTTACATAGCAATTAAAATCACCATAATATTTTGATCCACAAAAAATCACAAAAAAAAATATTATTTTTAATATATTTAAAAATAGTGTTTTAAATTGTTTTAAATGCTTTTAAAATGATTTCTTTTTTCTTGATTTTTAAAACCAAAATGATTTTAAATATTTATGTGGATAAAATATTTTTTTTCATAAACTTTAATCATTATTTAATGATTTTTATTTGATATTTTTTTATCATTTTTTACTTAATTTTTCTTGGAAAAATGCCTTAAAAAATGAAATTGGGGTTTTCTTTGATTTTCACCCTAACAAATCTTTTTCAAACTCTTTGGGCCTCTATTAGAGTGTAAGACCCAATCCCCTTTTAACCAAAACAATTTTGGGCCTCACTTATTGTATAAGTCCCTTTGCGTTAAAAGAAAACTTCGGCGCGATCGCCATTTTCAAACGAAAATCAATTGGGCTTCTCTTTGAGCTGTAAGTCTCATTTCTTTTCATTTTTAAACACTTGGGCCTCTATTAGAGTGTAAGACCCAACCCTTTTTTTTAACGAAACAATTTTGGGCCTCAGCTATTGTATAAGTCCCGATACGTTAAAAATCTCGGCGCGATCGCCATTTTCAAACTGAAAATATTTTGGGCCTCTCCCTGAGTTGTAAGCCCCGTCTTTTGTACAAAAATACACTTTGGGCCTCTAATAGAGTGTAAGACCCAACCCCTCTTTTTTATATTTTCTCATTTTTCATATTATTTTTTAATGATTTGGAAAATTAATAACTCCCTCAATTTTGATTATTTTTTATTGGTTCTTTTTCTGAAAAATCACAAAAATAGTAAAATATTTTATTCTACAAAAAAATCAAATTTATATTATTTATTTAATATAGTTGGTATTTTTGTGAATAAATTCATTTTTAATTGTTTTTAAACATTTTAAAAGTGAATATTCATCTTGAAAATCAAAACTAAATAAGTTTTAAATCATCTTGTGATTAAAACCTCATTTTTCAAACCTTAACCAAAAATCACAAGTGGTTTATTTAAACTTATTTGTTTTTTTTTTGTCATTTTTTATTAATTTTCTTTGAAAAATTACTTTTAAAAAGTGAAAATTGGGGTTTCTTTGATTTTTAATCATACTCAAATGTTTCAAACTCTTTGGGCCTCTAATAGAGTGTAAGACCCAATCCCTTTGTAAATGCCAAAATTTTGGGCCTCAGTCACTTGTATAAGTCCCTCTGTACAAATTCAACAGTGCGCTCACTGATAAAACCCTGGGCCTCTCCTCGAGCTGTAAGCCCCAAATCTTTCTTTTTCAAAGCACTTTCTCCTTTGATTTTGAATATACTGTTGTTTTCAATCTTTCTTTGTTGAACAACTAACCAAACAGCATGGAAGCTCTACAACCGAGTAAGTGTTTACCCGCTTTCATTTACCGCTTTCATATGTATATAACTGTATTGTGGGGCTGTTTCACTGTAAGTCTCCTTTCATAAACTTATATACATATAACTGTATTGTGGGGCTGTTTCGCTGTAAGCCTTCTTTCATAAACTCATATCAACTGTGTAATAATAGTATAGATATTTAGAGTTTCCCCGACAACTACGTCTAGAACTAGGTGACGCCGTTTCGTTTATTCGTAGAAATAGACAACTAGATCCCCAATAGGATCACCAGATACAGTCTTCTCTTCGGCTGTCCTCATTAGGAATTGTCAAGAAACTCTACTCCCAAAGATGAATGTATTCTCCGTGAATGGCATCTTTGAGTTTCTTCCAAATTCTCGAACTTTCCTGACTTGATCTATTCCTTGTGAATAGCTTGCCTTGAATTTCTCGGGGTTTGGGGACCCATCGGCTTCTTAAAAGCATCGGCCTCCTCTTGGGCATCGTACAAGGACCCACAGGCTTCCTAAAAGTAACCCCGCCTCCTCTTGGGCTTCGTACAAGGACCCTACGGCTTCTTAGAAGTATTCACAACCTCCTCTTAGGCTTCGTATAATGATCTCTTCCTCCGGGAATGATAGCCTCCTCTTGGGCTTCGTACAAGGACCGATCGGCTTCTTAAAAGTTTCCAGCCTCCTCTTGGGCTTCGTACAAATTATCCCGACGACCTCCTAGAGGTATAGGAACAGAACCTAGTCATCCTCATAGAACAATCCTTTCATAGAGTCTACTACTGTTTCTCAAAGCATAGTACAAAAGATGAAATTCTAGACTCAGACAGTCTAACTTCCTTGAGTCTCAAAGACATTCTCAAGTGACCACTTCGTTAAATAGGAAGGAAACCCGCAGACTTGGACAGTCTCAATACCCTTTGGATTTCCCGTTTCCTCAAAGAGAAAGAAATATCCCCGATCCTCAAATCAAATCCCTGAGTACAGTGATACTCATATAAGAAATGATTTTCTCTTTTAAAATCAGTATATTGGATCTGTCACTCAACTGAAACAGTTACGATAGCCTCCTCTTGGGCTTTGTTCAATGATTCTTCCCAGCGAAGCAAACGTTTAGCCTCTATCTCGGGCTTCGTACGAGATACAAAGACTCTCTTGTTGAGTCAAACATTTTTAGCCTCCATCTCGGGCTTCGTACGAGATACAAAAAAGGCTCTCTTGTTGAGCCAATCAAACGTTTAGCCTCCATCTCGGGCTTCGTACGAGATATAAAAGACTCTCTTGTTGAGTATAAAATACTCTCTTGTTGAGTCAAACCTTTTAGCCTCTCTCTCGGGCTTTGTACGAGACACATAAGAGACTCCCTCGTTGAGTCAATCACCCCTTTCACCTCCATCTCGGGCTTTGTACGAGATACAAAAAGGTTCTTATTGAGCCAAACAAACAATCGCCTCCATCTCGGGCTTTGTACGAGATACAAAAAACACTCTCTTGTTGAGTATAAAGGATCCTCTTGTAGGATTAACCCCTTTTAGCCTCTCTCTCGGGCTTTATACGAGATACCAAAAGACTCCATCGGCGGGTCAAAACCTTTTCGCCTCTCTCTCGGGCTTTGTACGAGATACAAATAGCCTTCTCTTAGGCTTCGTATAAGAAAACCACTGGTTGATCTGATCAACCTTTTAGCATCAAAGTTGTGCCTCGTTCACCGTACACAAACATCAACAACTCCTTCCCCTTCATCTAATCGCTGTAAGCGGCAAGCCTCTGGATCATCTACATCCATGCCACTGTTCCTCTTTTAGCATGAGAAATTCCTAAGGAAAGATAGCATTGCTCTATACTGAGTTAAAGTCTTCTCCTTCAGGTTGGAACTCCCCTATAAAGGAAGTTATGGCATTGTCGGATTCACATATTCCGGTTAAAGTAATTCTCCTTTATAAACAGTTGTGACAAACATACCCTCTTTAGAGATGACAAAATTCTCTCTAAAGTCAACACCCTTTTAGCTTCACATCTTGGGCTTTGAACAAAATACAATAGACCCTTTAGCTTCACATCTTGGGCTTTGAACAAGATACCAATCACCTTTCGCTTCACGTCTTGGGCTTTGAACAAGACACCAAAAACACCCATTTCCTACCATAGAATAGGAGGAACTACGAACGCTCCGATTTCCCTGTTTCGGTAAACGGGAATACGTAGGTATAAGATTGAAAGAAAAATCTTAGCGAGCACATTAAACAAAAACCCAAAATCCCATACTCTCATATCAAAAAGCATCAGTCCTAACATCCTAATCCTTGTTCCCCGCCAGAAACCTTCTGCCTAGATAAAAAGAAAGAAAACAGTATTGGCGAAAATACAAATAACCAGTACAAAGGCCCCCCCACATTGATAGCATTCGTAACCTAACAGACCGCTGTTTAAACTCAGTATGCAAAGCAGGGTTAATTGGAGACATCTATTTCCCTTCCTTATTCAGCTCACAATAGGATAAAAAATGAATCGACCTGTAGTTTAAGCTCAACCGCAGAGAGCGACCAGCGCTTAAGAACCGCATCCAAAATCGCTCGCTACAGAAAGCTTTCAGCACTTCAGGGCTCGTCATTCCTCTCAGGATAATAATAGGGCCTAGAGTAGGCGTGAGGAATTTGTAACTGATGATATTCTTCTTCTCCTTAGTATTCATCCTTGTGAGAACCTGATGACTAGAATCGGGGGTAAAATATGCACCTGGAAATGAGTAAACATCTATGTTAGGATATGTAAATGCAATGCAAAAGGTATGGGATCAAGGTGCCAAGTGTCTGTGCTGAACTGCGAACAGTGTCAGTTTAGCTCTGAGAACAATATAGAACCATAGATAGGAACCATCTGAATATAATAGGATGAATTCTCCTTTTGCATAATGACAACAGAAAACCGGGTGTGTAGGAGGTTATGGTTACCTGCAAACCTGTAAAATACCCGCCCTTCTCACGTGTGGGTACTAAGATCCTCATTATCCTGGGCTCTCAGGTCGAGAAATGATGATACGTTCACCATTTCTGGTTTGGCATCATCATCAATCGAGAAGGCCTCAACTGATTCACCAAAATGAAAGGTCCTCAGCTTCAGGCACTGAGGTCGAGAAGCAATAGTACATTCATCCCTCGGGGTACAGTACTATCGCCAATCGAGGAGTGTCTCCACTGATTCTCTTTCAAAAGGGATATCCTATAGCAAGTTCCCAGCATTGGGTCCTCGGATCGAGAATGTGCAATGGGTTTGCCACAGAATGTGGTCTGCCACTATCACATCTCGGGAGGAGTGCCGCAACTGAGTCCTCGGGAATGGTCACTAGAGTCTCCGGTTCCTCAAGAGAATAACTATTGGCCTGTATAAACATACAGTAGCAGATAGCTCCTGATAAAACCTCGTCTGGTTGTGGGTCCCGTGAACAATAATATGTGGTCACTACCATGCAAGCGTCACGACTATCCACTCTAACACCTATGTGTATGCTCAAGCCTGGGTAGTGGGCTTATCTCTCAGAACACCCTGCCCACCAAACAGAAAAATCCAGCACAGCACAACATAATAATGATATGTAATGCAGTAAATGCAGTAAAAAAGTAATACAATAATATACAGTAAAGCAGTAATACTATAAACAGCAATACAGTAAAACAGCAAAATACAGCACAACAGTAAACACCCAATGAAAGAAAAACAGACAAGCGCTAGGATTGACTCGCTTAGGAAACCAGAGATTCTGGGTTCTAGTCCCCAGCAGAGTCGCCAGCTGTCGCTCTCGGGATTTTCATCCAAGTACAAACGCGAAAATAGCATCGAAACAGAGTCACCAGCAATGTGTATTTATCCCAAGAGAGGGAAAGGAAACACTGCGTAAACCTGAGGGAAGGAAAGAGCATGGTCTTGCGACCAAGAGAATTGGGTTCGGGAGTCGGTTATGCGAGGGAAAGGTATTAGCACCCCCACGCGTCCATCGTACTCGATGGGATCCACGGTTGCTGTCTCGATCAAAGGGTGTCGTCGTCTGGAGCTCCACTGCTACTGGACCGGAGAAGGAACGAGAACGGAAAAGAACGGAGAAAAGAGGAAAAAAAAGAAAAAGAAGTGACTCAATAGGACGTCCTCGGAGTCCTAGGCCTACGTATTCCCTCAGGAACAGGAAAATCAGAGTTGACGTAGTTCGGACACGAACTAGGAGGGAGGTTGCTCGCTAAGACATCGCCGTCTTGTGCCTACGTATCCTCAATTTAACCAGAAGGAGGAAATCAGAGCAGTCGTAGTTCAACTCAACAATGTTTGCTTTGTTTGTGTTTTTTAGTGGAAACGTCAGAGTGTGCGTCCCAGCAGTTAGGTGTTGCAGCTCGCTGTATGGAGACTTAGGCGTTACCTATTTGCGGTAGAACGGACGTGACGATTCCTTAAGGAATATAATGAAGGAAATGAGAAGAGAATTATTGTTTTTTTTTTTTTTTTTAAGAAGAAGTGTTTTGATTATCTTTGTGTTAATAACACGTATTGCATTCAAGTCTATGATATAGGATCGAATGCGTCGCATGGTCGTCCTAACAGGACGTATGCTAAACATTCTAGGAAGGTGGATAGAAACCCTCCTCCTTCCATTTCCCATGTTCTAGGCTCACATGTAATATGCGTTAACCTTTATTAAGTGTTTTTCTGCTTTTTTATTTTGAGATAAGAAAAGAAAAACTTAAATGGTGGAGAAAGGTAAAACCTAATGAGGGAGACTAAGACTCAAACCCTAAAGTTATCATACATGGATGTTCATATGGTTAATGTGGTTTAAGAAACCTAATCCTAAGAAAAAGGAGAAGAAGAGTGAATTAAACAACTCACTTCTAAAGTAGAAGATGAGTTATAACTCAAAAGGGAGAAGAAAGAAATTATTCAAGGAAAGCATATAAATGCTTCTCATGACCACAAATTGAATGATTAAAAGAGATAAGAGAAAATGAAAGAAAGAAGTGTATGTGGAAGCATATCCACACACATACTTACCCTTAGCACCTACATGAAAAGGTTAGTTCAAAAGCTATTTACAAGTAGTGAAATAAGGAAAGAACAACAAGTAATGTTCAAAAAAATTAAGAATCAATGGATGAAGATCCTAAGAGATGAAAATCATTCAAGGTCAGAACCTAAACCAAATGATGTTCTCTAATGTTAATATATTAAACATGAACTAACTATGCATAATCCAATGTCCTAAACATCAAAGAAGTGCACTATGGAAGTAAAAGATGAAGAATGAGTGAATATGCAATGTGATCATGCATTGATGCTTCATAAAAGATCAAGATCAGAATCATATATCATTTAAAAATGTCTTATAATTCATATGAATCATCATGTAAGTCATGGATGCAATGATACAAGTAGAAGAAATAAGATGAAGTAGAAGTAAGGAGAGGAAGCAAGTTCAATTAGATATACAAAATGACATACTAATGATGTGCATCAAGTGAAAGGATTAATGAATGCATATGGGCAGTGGCATACTGTTAATGAGATACAAATGGAATGTATGAAATGGCATACCAAATGCATACATGAAACAAATAGAGCATAAGAAGAGATAGGATGCAAGGGAAGGAACCACGTCAAACTTTCAAGTTACCATGCATAAACTCATATCAAATGCAAACACAAGTCAAAGTGAGCTATAATGAAACAAGTATGACCTATGATATCATACAAATGACCTATAAAATATGCACAAACAATCATAAAATGGTGGCATAAATGCCTCATCAAAACATGTTAGCATGAAGTAGAAGAAAGTGCACAAAAGTAACTCCAATCACAAGGCATAAAACTACTATCAAAGTACATGATAAAATTATTGAAATAGGTCACAACTAACCTAAGTCATAGGCAAAACATGTGTTAAAATCCCATGACCAAATTCAAAAGAAAACATGACCAAAGAGTCTCACCAAGCCACATTTAAACACATCAAAAGAAAACTCAAATATGCACATCAAAACATATGATAAAATGAATTTAAAAATACAACCAAAATATTTTTAGATGCTTCATTATATATTTTAACCAATGCAAAAAGGATGGATAGAAAATATTGTGTGAGATGAGAGAAATAAAATGTACAAGCTCAAGTGTTCATGAAGGAATTCACTCAAAAAGAAATTAAAGGGAAAGTATGGAATTAGCTCTAAAATTCATGAAATCAAAATTAAAAATAATAGAAAATTATCTAAATGTGTCAAGAACACACATGAATTAATTTGGAATTTTTAGAGTTTATTTGGTATTTTTTAAAATAGAAAATGAAACAGTATGGAAAAAGAAAATTAAAAATGCAAAAGAAAGAGTGTAGGGGGTGCAGCGTGAGTAATTTACATGTTGAAAATATGTTTGGGCTCAAGAAAAGGGGGTGTGAAAATCAATTAGAAACCCAGTCCAATAAACGCGTGTTTGTGTGTATTCAGGTGTATGTGCAGTCAAATACGTGGATGCAATCATGGCCATAGAATGACATTAATCACAATCAGTCATCAATCCAATGTTTCACAATTCAAGAACATGGTAACTATCACGCATGCACCCACATGTAAACATTCAGCGTCAAAAACATGGCACGTGAGAGACCACCCCTTCATTTATGCTCTGACAACACAATAGCCTTTGGATCAAAAACTAATCAACGGCCACGTTATAAAGTTGGACTAAAACCCTGCCTGAACCCTCACCGGCCGGAGAAGGACCTCCGGTCATCTTCTCAGGCCACTCTCCGTCACCTGCAATTATCACATTTCCCAGAAACATACAAACCGCACATCAAAATGAAGAGGAAGTTAAGGAGATCATGAATCCACATTTATTTTCCACAGATCATGCATATACACAGCAAACCGAACAAAAACATCTTGCCCTAAAAAATGATTCTAAGCACCTAGAGTGGCTATCACTAGCCAGAACTCACACTTCTTTTAGTAAGGTCAAACACCATATCAATAAGCTAAAACAAGATAGAATCCTGCAAGCACAGTTTGAGAAATTTGCACCTGAAACTGTGAAGACTTTTGAAGCAAAAGAAAACCAGGGATGATCTTGTTCTCGAGCTTCAATAGAGCAAAATAAATGCTCCTATTCCTTAAACCTTGAAGAGAACAAAGATGAAATGCTGATTGCAGTGAAGTTGTGCTTGAAGAGGTAAGGTTGTTCTTGCTTGCTCGTGCACAATAATGAACAAATGTTGAAGATGATGATGAAATGTAGAAGAAACTCGTGCCAAAGAAGCAAGAACTCCGAGAGAATGTTCAGAGAAAAGATGAGAATGAGTGATGAAATTTGTGAAAAATGAATTGTCTCCTTGAAAATCTGTGAGAGTTTGAATTATATAGTTGGGGTTAAGATTTAACTATGGTGGTTAAGTGAGTTGATTAAGTGAGTTTGAGTTGGGTTAAATGAGTTCACTCTAATTAACTCAGTTAAGTTAGTTAGAGGCGAGTTGGTGAAGTTTGGATATGGTGAGGAGAGTTCATGGCACTTATGGTGAGGTTTTAAATGATCACTGGTGGTGATGCTGTCGTGTTTCTGCAGACAGCTTGTAGAGCAAGTTTCTGTTTTCCTTTTTGATGTATGGTGAATGGTGTGTCATGTATGTGTAGGGGAATGTGTTTAGCTTAAAGAAGTAAAGAGTGGAGAAGTGTAGCATGTGTGTGACTGTGTGAATCAACAACAACAATTTTATAACATTGGCATCTTGGCATTAAAACAAACAGTAGAAACTATGGATGTTTAGGGATGCATTTCTTTATGTACAAGACATGAAATCCTGAGCTTTTGATGGCTATGGAAAGAGTAGACATAGGAGAATAAGTTTGATGTTGAAATGAAAATGAATTAAAGCCTTTAAGATGGTGGAAAATGACTTAGAACATAAGGTACCAAAACTGGTTTAAAGGCGTGTGACCTGCATGGCATGCATGACTATGGGCTTGTGGAAATTCAGCATGAACCCCTCAACTATGGACCACTATAACTCCATCCTAACTTGCTCAAATGGAAAAATTTCCAACATAAAAGTTGAAGAGGACATTGAGATGAACAACTTTGATGTTCAACATTTTTTCATTTGAAGCTTCCTTCAATGAGAAAAATGGCTTGACATTTGGCACACCAAGTGTTTGACAAAATTATGGCCTGGAGGCCTGAACTTGCCTTGCCATGACTTGGTTTTTGCCTTGATTTTACCAAACTTTAATTGATCATAAGTCCCTCAATTTTGATCCAATGGAAGAGTTCTTTATATGGATTTGAAGCTTAGAGTGTGAACTTTAATTGGCTCAACTTGGGCCTGAAGTTTGGAGCTTTTATCTTGAAGAAAGGAAGCCTCAAAGTGTAGTGCAAAATGGTCCAAACTTGCCATTTTTGGAAACCCTAAGTTTCTAAAAATGGAAACTTTGTACATTTCTTGATTTTTCATGATTCCTCCATCATTTCTTGATTAAATCTTGTCCAATGAACATATGTGACTTGAATTTCATGAATTTGACCTTGAAAAGTCAGGAGTTGACTTTTTCACTGCACAATTGACTTTTTTCCCAATTTCTTGATTCTCAAGCAACTGGCCAATTGAACCTCTTCTGAAAGGAACCAATGAGCAATCTTCCACCCTTAGACACTTAATATCATGTAGAAAACACTGAGATCAAGTTTGGCCCAAAATTTCATCAGGAGAGCACTTGAATCTAAAACCCTAATTTGGACTATTTGATAGGAGATGATGCATTGTCCAATCTTCTTGATGAATTCCCATCTTCCAATGACTTGTGGGATCAATTGAGATCATGTGAGATGTAAGAGACCCTTGAGACTTGTTGGGAGACCCTTGGCTCTTGTTCCATGGCTTGGGATAGTCCATGCTCTGCAATCCACTAATCACATGCCCTTATGCACATGCATGCTAATGAGATGAAATAAGGTCTAAAATGTAATGCAATGAAACATAAGCTAGGCAACAATAAGGGGGCAAATTTTGAGGTGTTACAGTAAGAAAGATCCTTTTAGGAGTCAGAACTGACATGAGTTTAACCGAAGTACGCTTTCAAAACAACCCTGCTTCAATTAGGTCTTTTGAAGGTTGTAATGTGGCCTGGTTCACGGTTTTAAGAAAGAAAGGATATAAGGCTCAAAGCTTTGTTTTAACCCACCCATTCTCCTTGATGTTCTCCAGTCCTATGTTCAGCTAATTCGACACAAGCGCTCACCTTTCAAAAAGGTTAATGAATGGTAGGAGGATTGTTAAGGAACCCAGGCGGTTTTCGGAGTGACGGTCACCCCTTTCGTTTTTGGTGTCTGTGGTCGCACGACTTGTTCTTTGCTCGAGGGTTTTTCCTTTTTCAATCCTTTTCGCTTTTCGCTTTTCATTCTTTTGTTTTTGATTTCCCTAATTTTTGTCTGGACTGATTCTTTTTTTGAATTTTTCAATAGTGAAGTCCAGCGGGATGCCCTAACTTTTGCCTAAGTCACTTGTTTTCAAGTTTCGACTTAGTGGGCTTTCTCTTTTTTTTTTATTATTTTTTTTTAACTAATTGTGTGACACAGGTTTGTCTTAACTTGTACAGGGTTGTCACCATCTCACTCTTCGGTTGGTGAGGGATAACCGTAGATGTAATTGATCCTCGAACGGGACACTCCTTTTGAAATTTGAACGCACGGTCAAATTGACTGACACCTACCCTGCCCCAGGTTAAGATTGAGGGTTTTTCATTTTCAGAAAGAAACTCCTACTACTAAGCTCAACGGGGTTTACAAGGGATATCTTCCTTATGTCTCTGGTGTTTACGAATTTGAAACAATGCTTGTACATCATCAACAGGGTTTTTGTTCAAAAGCATACAATCGGAAGTTCTTGCGTCCTCGATTTCGTCATCCTCCCTAGGATCCTAGTTAAACACACATATGATATTGATAAAAAGTATGAGTAAACACGACTGGATTTAATCAAAACATGCAGATTTATTTCATTATCATTATCAATCAAAAATAACAAGTTTTACAAATGAGTTTGTACATTTTAACATAAAAGAAACTACAAATGCAAAGAAATAACATGATCTAATGATTTCCAGCTTCGAGGAATTGGGATTTCCAAACTTGATTTGCTAATGAGCTAGACATCTTCAGTATTTCTCGTCGAAGTCAGTCTGATAATCATTTGCACCACTGCTCTCGACGATTTCTTCCATGACCTGGATTGATGGACCACTTGACTGGATGAAGGAGAATTGTTGATCTGAATACCCTGAGGTGTGAATGAGAACATGTTGAAGTCAAGCAGCATCTGAATCTTGCTCCTGAGCACCTTACAGTCTTCAGTTGAATGCCCCTGTGCCCCAGCATGGTAGTCACAACGGGCGTTGACATCAAAACCTGGTGGGTATGGAAAAGGCACTGGCTTCAATTCCTTCGGCACTATTATTCCACCTTTAATCAAATCTGGCAACATCTGACTGTATGACATTGGCAACTGAGTGAAATGGCTCTCTGGCTTCCTTGGCCTTTGTCTAGCGTGCTGACGTAGCTGATGGCGGTATGACTGTTGGTTCTGATGAAGTCCTTGATTTGGAGTAAGATACTGTCCTTGATACGAAGACTCAGAAGATTGATGACTTTGAACAATTGATATGCTTGAACGCTGAGAATAAGGCGATGAAGGTTCCTGAACGGAACTATTTTCTTCCTCACGTTCTTCCTGAGAACTGACAACTAATGTACTTTCATTAGCTTAGAAGTTTGAGCCGCCTTGGAGCTTTCTACACTTGAGCAAGCTCTCGATACGTTCTCCCACCATTACCATGTCAGAAAATTTTTCTGCACCATTGACAATCATCTTTTCCAAGTACGGACCTTGTAAGGTATCCATGAACATATCAACTAATTCTCTTTCTAAAAGTGGTGGTTGAACACGAGCAGCTAACTCTCTCCATCTCTGAGCATACTCTCGGAATTATTCATTATCTACTTGAGACAAGTCTTGCAAATGCATTCGGCTGGGAGCCATGTCAAGATTATAGTTGTATTGCTTCACGAAGGCATTGGCTAGATATGACCATGATTTGATGCAACCACTCTCTAACTGCATATACCAATACAGTGATGCCCCACTCAGACTGTCTTGGAAACAGTGGATCATAAGTTTGTCGTTGCGGGCATACGAAGTCATTCTTCGGTAAAACATCACCAAATGTTGCTTCGGACAGCT
The DNA here is from genome assembly GCA_022829125.1 of Lathyrus tuberosus. NCBI lineage: Eukaryota > Viridiplantae > Streptophyta > Magnoliopsida > Fabales > Fabaceae > Lathyrus > Lathyrus tuberosus. The sequence continues at coordinate 18,194,106 of JALAZF010000018.1, forward strand.
ATCCCCTTTATATTGCTCAAACTTCGGCATTTTAAACTTTGGAGGCATTACAAGACCAGGTACCAAACACATGCTCGAAGCGTTCAAATCAAGAGTATCACGCCTCTCCAGGGCTTTAAGCTTTTCCTCCAACACATGATACTTTTCATCATCAACAGATCGTGGGCCATTAGGTTTCATCCTTGGAACTACCCCTTGGACATCTGGCACAGAAAATGCAAAACTGTGATAATCAGCGGCATCAAGAGAAGATGGATGTCCACCTCAGACAATGGGATGCTCTTGCATAACAGGATCCTCAACAGGGATTCGCACCGGCTGAGATTGAGCAACATTGTTCACCGGAGGTGGATGACATTCTCATTTCTTTGAATATTGGCATCTCCCTTTGTCATGGCAGCCATAGCTTCCATTAGTTGATCCAACTGAGTTTTCATCAATTCAACATCGGCCCTAGTCACAAACTGATTCTGCTCTTCAGAGTTCATGATTCTTCCAAAGGCTGATTCAAGTCCAATACGAAAGTCGGGAAATCAAACTGCAGTTCAGACAAAGGATGGATGAGCTCACTGTTCTGGCCTGGAGAAAGACATGCAAAATGATGCAAAATGCAAATACAATGCAAAGATGCAATAAGACATGGGATCAAAGCTTCCATATATTCTGAATAAGTGTTGTGTTGTGTTGATAACTGAATAAGGTCGTAGGTCTGTTCTGGAGAGAATACCGGAATACCCGAATATCGGAATAATCAGAATACCAGAATAATCAGAATGCCGGAATACCAGAATAACCAGAATGCCCGAATAATCGGAATACTAGAATATCTGAATGATCATAATACCATAATACCAGGCTAATAAGTCCACACTCATAAGAAAACCAGAATACCGGGTAGGTTGAAGGTCAAGGTTACCTGCAAACCTGTAAACATCCCGCCCCTCTCACATGTGGTTCCTAGAAAGCGGGATTCTCAGTTTTGGATTCTCGATTTGAGAAGCAATAGTACATTCATCCCTCGGGGTACAATACTATCGCCAAACAAAAAGGTCGTCCACTGAATCCCCCAAAATAAGGTAATCCTATAGCAAGTTCCTAGCTTCGGGTCCTTGGCAGGATACGTAATGGATTTTCCATTTTTGGTCTGCCATTATCGCTCCCTGAAGGTGTACCTTAACTGAGTCCTCGGGAATGGTCACCAGAGTTGACAGCTCTCTAGGTTAACACCCCAAAATGCACAAGACGCGCAAATCAGGACATCTCCCAAGAAAACCTCGTCTAGGTGTGGATTTCGTGTAAACCAAACGTACCAAGACGCTACGTAGGCCACACTACTTTCCACTCTAGTCCTAGGTGTGTACTCAAGCCTGTGTAATGGGCTCATCTCTCAGAACACCCATCCCACCAAACAAAAAAAACCAGCACAGTCCATCACAGAATATATGGCAACAGTAAATGAAAAGCAAGTAAATGTAATAAAATAGTAAACATGCAACAATGCCATAAATAAAGCGAGTAAAGCAGACAGATAAAACACCCCATAATCGAAAACAAACTAGTGCTAGGATTGACTCGCTTAGGGATGAGAATATCCCCAGCAGAGTCGCCAGCTGTCGCATCTACGAAAATCAACCGGCAAAAAAATACAAAAGAGTCGCCACCGAATGTTATTTATCCCAGCGCAGGGAAAGGAAACGATCGAATAAAACCTCAACAAAGGGAAAGGAATGGTCATCGCAACCATAGCCTGGGTTCGGGAGTCGGTTACGCGAGAGGAAGGTATTAGCATCCCCTCGCGTCCATCGACTCAATGGGATCCACGCTTGTTGTTATCGATCAAAGGGTGTAGGGTATCTGAAACTCAACTGCTAACTGGAAAAGGAAAAGAGCGAGGAACGGGAATAAGAAAAGAAAAGTGACTCAATAGGACATCGCCATCCTAGGCCTACATATTCCCTCGGGTGCGGGAAAGTCAGAGTCAACGTAGTTCGGACTACGGCTTTGTGAGGGAAGGTTGCTCGCCAAGACATCGCGTCTCATGCCTACATATCCCCAATCTAACCAGAAGGAGGAAGTCAGAGCATTCGTAGTTCGACCTAACGAGGTCGGTTTCATTTTGGTTGGTGAAAAACTCTCGATCGCACGCGGGCGAGAGAAAGGGGGTTGATAAATAAGGTTGTGCTCGCAGAGATCTCGCATGATCTCCTTCCTACGTATCTCCATTAACCAATGAATAATCGGAGCGATGTAGTTCCCCTCACTATGGATGACTTTTCTTTGTTTGTGTTTTGTAGTGGAATACACCAACGTTCGCGTTGCAGCAGTTTAGGTGTCGCCGCTCGTTGTACGGAGTATTACGCATTTACCTGTTTACGGTAGAACGGAAAAGACACATACTTTATAAGGGAATGGAAGAGATGAGAGGAGAATTATTTGTTTTTTGTTTTGTTTTTTATAAGAAAGTGTTTTGATTGTTTGTGTTTGTAACTCATATCGCACTAAAGTCTATGACATAGGATCGAATGCATCACAAATCGACCCAAGACGGGATGTATGCTAAACACTCAAGGAAAGTGAAGGAAAATCCCCCACTCTCCACTTCCCATGTACTTAAGGCTCATGGCGTACAATACTTGTTGTCTTTTTACATGTTTTTTATTTTTGTTTTGAGATGAGAAAAGAGAGACTCAAAGTTGAAAATAAAATCTAAGGGGAGACTAATTATGTTCCTAATGTTATCATGCATTGATCGCCTTATGGTTGAGTTAAAAGGAGGACTCTACCTAATTAACAAGTAGGGATTGCACTATCTAATGCTTATCTTACCTTACCTTAATCAAAAATTAAGGTTAAGCTAAGATCCCAAAGGGGTATGAAAGAGTTATTTAAACAAGCATTATATCACACAATCCACAAGTAAAGGAAGATAACGTAAAAGAGAAAGAGATGAAAGAGGAGTGAGTACTTATGTACTCAAGTGCCTTACCTTGTAATAAACCTAAGAAACAATTATTAAATAATGTAAAGCATAAGCATTAGTTACTAATTGATTAGAAAAGTTAAGCATACAACTCCTAAACTAAGACTAGTTAGTTTGCATTGGTGTTTAAGGTAACATACATGAGTAAAAAAAGTAAAGTGAATCCTAATGGTTAAGGATCTCATACAAGTCAGTAGCTATGTCTAAGTGAATTTTATTTATGTTAACATGTTAAAAGAAGTCAAACTATGTCAAACTATGTGCTAAAACATCATACAAATGCAAGTTGTGCACAAACTAGAAGACATGAGTACTTAAGAGTTATGTAAGTGAATTATGACATGAATTTACATCTAGGTCAGAAGTGTGTAACATGGAAGAATGGATGAAAATGTCATTTGATTAGTATAGGAACCATGTATTAAGGTATTCTCAATGATTAAGCAAGTTAAGTGCAAAAGTAATCAACTAGTATGCAACATATGATTCAAGTTTAGGTAAAAAGACATGCAAGGGTGGATGTATGCTATGGCAAAGTTCAAATTCAGAAATGATATCATGTTAAAGATGCCTTAAACAACTATCAATTATCATTGGGAGTTCATAACATTTCAAGTTTAGAAGCTAAAGTGAAACAAACACCAAACAATGTCATTTAAGTTCTTAGAAATTAGCATACTTGTAACACAAGTAAAAGAGAAACATGAAAGGAGTATACACATGTTGGATGGGTCAAGGTCAGTACCTAATGAACTCAAATAGGTCCTATCTAAATCCTAAAAGAGTTAGAAGAAGATGAAGCATACAAAGGTTAGGCAACTAGCAAACAATGTTCAACTAGAAAGTGCAAAAACAAGTTTATGTTCCATAAGATATGAAATGCAATTAGAGGTTATTATGCTTCATGAAAGTAAGTGTGGACATTATAGGTCATGTATGATATGGTGAAATGCAAGTTAGAAGCATCATGTTAAGGTATACTACACAAACACACAAGTTGACACAATGTTATACCCCAAATTTGTCCTACCCGTGTATAACTTTCATCTGTACATCCACCCGCTGACAATTATTCATAAAATTCAAAAAAATACGTTGTCTTCAATTTCATCCCTCTTTTGTTTTTATCCATTCATTTTTCGGTTTCTAAAACTATTTTTAGTCCATTCTCCTTTTTTCAATTTATCCATTTCCTAGTTTCATGTTAATAGCCATCAAAATCCATAACCATAATTCCTTGCCATTTTAATTCACTATTTTTGTTTTTTTATCAAGGCCCATTATTATTTTAGAAGCCCATTTCCATTATTTTATAAAATTACCAAAAGAGAAAGCTCCTATTCATTCAAAGTCCAAAGTTGGTTCATGTTTAGCATTTTTTCTCAAAGATCGATTCCGGATGATTTTCATTTTTCAAGAATCAATTCAAGTGTGCAAGGCGTAGTCCATTCATGTGGATTTGTTTGGAATATAAAAAAGGGAATCAATATTCTTATGATGCATTCATAAAGATTGTTTGGAATTTAAAGTCCAATTCAATACAACAAAAGCCCATTAAACTTCTTGCAAAAATTGCCAAAAAGAGAAAGACATAATTTCTCAATTAATGCTTCAGCCCAAACCATACACAATACCACAATGTACCAAAAAAAACAAACTTCAAAGAAAAACCATTCCAAAATGCCAACCTGTATCTAGCTCGGACCCACACCAAAGCCTCATCCAAGCTGTGCGTAACCTAAAACTTGCAGACAAACATCACCCGCAGCAACGTGAAATTCACAACTCTCATACACCAGCTTGCTACACAATGCACAACATAAAAATCATTTCAAGCCAGCCCACACAACTCCACATGATACAACATCTCAAGCTACGCAGAAACCAGTTTCAAACCAATTTTCATGACCTGCACAAAAAGGCATACACAAGTCTTTAACAGCCACTACACAATAACCAAGCCTGCCAATTCCAAGCACAAACAAACAAATTAGAGGCAGAAATTCAGCAACAACAGAAAACCAGGTCCTATTTCACTAAAATGGCAAAACACTCACCAAATCACTTTGATTCCTCTGCTCTATTCCACATTCATCAATACAAGCCCTAATTCTACATTGCATAAATGGTCCCTCATCAGTTCAAAGAGAGGGGACGGTGAGCAGAAAAGAGGAGGACAAATTCAATACCTTCAAAAAAAAAATCTTCTGAAAAACCCTTCAAGCTACCTTCGACCCTGTTCTTCGTTCACCCTATCGCTCAACCCCTTCATTTTCTTTCTGCTTCACCAAATCTCCTTCCGTTCGCACCACACATTTTGACTCACTTCGCCCTTACAAAATCCAACCTATACAACAACAACAACAAACCCATTTCTTCAACCTCCATAACCCAATCAAATCAACCAAGCCTCACAGTACTACCTCCGCCGCTACGCATAACAAACGTCTTCATCTTCAACAAATCCATTTACAACCTTCAATCAAACCCCAAAACCTTCTTCTTCCTAAACCCACCCGAATCTACTCCTCACTACAACTCAAAACTGATTCAACTCAAAACCCATCTCCAAACATCCGACCATAAAGAACCAAGCCAGATCAGAAACGAAATAGAAGAAGCAGTGTGCAAAATCGAAAACCTGAAGCGAGATCGAAGCTCACGAACTTTAAATCATTGCAAATCATCCATACATCAGCGAACAAAAAGGAGACGAAGAACTAGTCGAACCTGAACTGTTCGCGCAAGAGAGAGAGGGACCGAGAATCAAAATCGAGAGAGAAAACGGAGCGAGCGAAGGTTGGAACGAGTTAGGTTGCCTACGTCTTTCCTTCATTTTGTTGAACACTGAAACTGTTGTTGTTGTTCATTCTGCTTTTTGACCATGCTATTTCATTTGACTTTTTTTTTCCTCCTTTAAAAATGGTGTGATTGCAAACGGTGTTTTGTTTCTGAACAATGATGGATTGTTGCTAGCATGGACAGGGCCTTTATTTACACCTTCGGAGCCCGTTTGGAACCCTATCCACCAACTTCTTCTTTTTTATTTATTTTATTTTTTTGGTCTATATTGTGTTTTTGAGGAGTGGATAATGGGTTTAAAGCCTACATGATTCCACTATATTCATCACCTTATTTTCTCTTCACACCCATGTTGATTATAAAAATTATTATTTGGTATTTTTGTTTAGATCTATTTTGATTTTTGATATTCCACTTATTTTCCTCTTTTCCACACCATACTTTTTTTTCAGAACACCTCCCATATCTTCTTCTTTGTTTTTAATAAATTAATATTTTGTTTTAGAAATTTCGTGGTAGATAACATTTGATTTATGATTTTCAATTTAACTTCATTTTAATTTTTGGGCCAATGATATAATATACTTCATGATTTAATCAAATCGATTAAGTTTTGACTTATTTGAGGCCTATTTATTTTCTTTTTGATTTATTTATTTTTATTTCAATACACTACTTTTACTCATTTATTTTGGGTCAATGAAAACCTAAATATCGATTTCTCGATTAAATCTCGATAAAGGTGAGACCTTTATTCTTTGTATTCATATTTTCGATTTAATTTCTTAATTGTCACTTTATATTTCTTTTATTTTCATTTTGGTCGATGAAAGTCAAAAGTCAACGATTTATCGATTTCTCGAATAAATTCAGATTAAGACGAGACCAATTTTATGTTATATTATACCTTGTTAATATTATCTCGATTATATTATCGTTCATTCTTATTCATATCCATATCATATTCATATTCATGCTTATCTAACCATTTTCATTTGTTCAAACGCTACTTCCGACTAAAATACTTAACGTATCTTTTTCAAACCATTTTTCTTAATTAAATCGCGAAAGAACTGAGTTCTTGAGGTCTAGCACCTCCTGGGTTCTTGAGTGACCGCTATTGAGGCGCACGCCTTAGGTGGCGATCATTCGACCTTTCGCTCCTAAAACACTCGCCTTAACTATTTGGATAAAGAAATACCATTGGAGCCTAGCATTCCACGTGGTACTTTCGTTGTTCATCAAACAACATTTCGCAAGTCAATAGATTGAAAAAGGTGTCGTTGGGATCTAGCATCCCAATAATGCCCCGATTAACTGGTTGCGAGGCCGACGTCTCGTTTATCGAATAATCGTCATTCTCTCTAAAACATTTAACAAACCAAATCATTTTCAAACCAATACTCGATTCGTCGTCGAGCCACTCTTCAAAACATTCTCGTAAGTCGAGTGCCTTTTGCCTCGTTGTCAAAATGCACTTGCACCTTTCGTAGGTTTCGTTAATAGGAGCACCCCTAGGGACTAGTATCGAACCTCACCTCTTTTCGTAACCTATCCAATTCGATCTTTTTTTTAACCCGTTTTCTTAATCAACTAACGAAAGGAGGAGATTCTTGGAATCAGCATTCCTTGAATCCTCGAATGAATGGCTCTTGAGGCGCGCCCTTGGGTTGTTATTCATTCAACCTTTCGTCTTAAAATACTTAACCATTATCAAACATTTTCGCAATCAACTCACGAAAGAACTGAATTCTTGGAGTCTAGCATTCCTTGAATTCTTGAGTGACTGCTCTCGAGGCACGCCCCTTGGGTTGCATGTCATTCAATCTTTTGTCTCCTAAAATTCAAACCCTAACCTTTGTTTCGTGGGCGTACCACGAACTACGACTGCTCTGATTCTTTATTCTCGTCCGAGTAAAGATACGTAGGCACAAGATTGCGATAATCTTGGCGAGTTACCTTTTCCTTTTTCCCCCGTTTACGTCCACACTTTTTTTCCACACTACCATCTTTTTCCGTCAGACCCCGTAGTCGAACTACGATTGCTTTGATTTCTCATTCTCGTCCGAATGAGCATACGTAGGCCCGAGGTCGCAATGACCTTGCCGAGCACCCTATCCTAAAACCACCCCATTTCCCTTAGTATCTTTTCCCTTTATCTTATCGTTTCGCGTTTACCATTGAGAAGAAAACAAACAAGCTTAGATAACATTCCTCACAATTCGATCTAAGAGGTTCCCGTTGAGTACAACGGACGTGAGGGGGTGCGCGTACCTTCCTCTCACGTAACCGACTCCCGAACCCAGAATGTGGTTGCGACGACCATGTTCTTATCCTTCTCCTTAAAGGTTTTCTCTATATTTTCCTTTCCCTCTTTTGGGATAAATAAAGTTCGGTGGCGACTCTGTCGAACCGTTTTTCGCGCCTTTCGCGCGAGGGTCGTGTCTTCGATGATTTTTTGAGGTACGACAGTTGGCGACTCTGCTGGGGAAATTTGCTCCATGCAAGAGAGAGTCAAGCCTATCTTAGAGCGATTTGTGAGGAGCGTTGTCTTTGTTTGCATGTTTTCTTCTCGTTTACATATTTGTTCTCTTATTGCTTTCTCCTATTGTTCTTGGCTGTTGGATCTTAGGATGATATCATGAGTAAAGCTCTACACCCGAGCTTTGGTAAAAGCAGAGGGAACACATAGTTTAGAATTGGATGTCGAGTAGTGTTAGTCCCCAAGGACTCGCTCCTTGTGTGCCTAGCATGAAAGCTCCCCTAGAGTAGACCTTTTCGTAGATCCTGTTGTAACACAGCTTGCCTGTCGCACGACTTGATTCATGAAGGGTCCATGACTCTATGAACCACTCTTAGAACCAAGTTCTATATATTGTGGTCGTGTAGTGTTAGTCTCCAAGGACTCGCTCCTTGTGTGCCTAGCATGAAGACCCCGCTCAGGGGAGACCTTGTCGTCATTATCGTCGTAATGCAGCTAGCCTGTTGCGTGACATTGATGCGATTAGTGTCCGTAATCCTGGGAACCTTATCCATCAACGTAGAAACTATCCCGTGAGTGGGTTTGTGGGTAAAGAATCTAGAACTTTCTTCATAGGGCCTACCTATAGGGTTTCTTTTATCAAAGACTTTGGTCATCAACCCGTAAACGGCCAACCTCAGAAATGTTTGAACCTGTGATATGCGATCCTGGATCTTGCATCTCGCATTGCATCTCATGTCATTACATTGCATTGCATCTGTTATACATCTTGCATTTCATTTACAACCTCAGAATCTCATTTCTACTTCCTTCCTTCTCCAGTAAATCAAGCTGATTCCTCAACACTAGTACGCAACTCGAGCCAACACAAGAAGAACGATGGAGCAAATTCAGCAAGAGCAAGTTGTCTTCAGAGAGGAGTTGGACTCTATGAAGGGAAATATTGATCAGATTCTTGAAGCCATCATGGCGGCCAGAAGAGAAGAAGAACTATGTGAAGCCGCTGCTGCCAACAACAATGCACAAGTTCAAGGGTCACCCTCAAGGCTCTCAGCTCCCGTTCCCAACCCCATCACTTATGGGATACCAATGAACTTCACTCCTGCCGCTGAAGGAGCCACCACTCAACCACTTCCAACCCCAGGAGTTACTGTTGGAGCTATTCCGCAAGCCCAACCTGTTGTCGCTCAGATTCCTACTCCTCATGCTGAAGAGAATCTGATAGATCAGTATGATGAGGTCCAAAACTATCATGCTGCTATCCCGATTGTCAATCCTACTGCTGCTCAGGATTCTGAAGCTATCAAGATGTGTCGTAATCTAGCTGAGAAACTCCGAGTCATGGAGGGGCGCAACTCAAAATCTCTGAATGCTCTGGAAATATGCTTGGTGACAGATGTTGTCATTCCTCCCAAGTTCAAAGTACAAGAATTCCCGAAGTACAAAGGCCTCAGTTGTCCCCACATGCATCTAAGGATGTACTGCCGCAAGATGGCTGCCCATGCTAAAGATGAAAAGCTGATGATCCATTGCTTCCAAGACAGCTTATCTGGGGCATCACTCGAATGGTATATGCAGTTAGAGCATAGCAATGTGCGCACTTGGGATGATCTAGCTGATGCATTTGTCAAGCAATACAAGTACAACACTGACCTTGCTCCAAATCGTACTCAACTTCAGAGTATGGCTCAAAAGGACAACAAATCCTTTAAGGAGTACGCGCAACGCTGGAGAGAGCTAGCTGCAAGAGTGCATCCACCTCTTGTTGACCGTGAACTGATTGACATCTTCATGGGTACTTTGCAAGGCCAGTACTATGAAAAGCTGATTGGCAATGTCTCTGCTGGATTCTCTGATTTGGTGATTGCCGGTGAGAGAATTGAAGAAGGTCTGAAGAGCGGGAAGATCCAAGGAGGTTCTAGCAGCCAGTCTCAAGCCAAGAAACCTTTCAACAATGGATTCAAAAAGAAAGAGGGCGAAACAAATGCTGTCTATGCTCAAAAGGGGCAAGCTCCACAAGCTCCAGCTCCAATGTCTTATCAAATGCCATACTTCTAGTATCCATATGTTGCTGCTGCGCAATACACTTCAATGCCTTATCAGCCAACTGTTCAACCCATTCAAACTCCAACGCCTCAGCAACAGGCTCATCAGCAACAGTCATACAATCAGCAGGGGTATCAGTATCCTCCTCAACATCAACAACAGAGAGCTGCTCAACAACGTCAGCCTAATCAACAAAGGACAAGGAGGTCAGATAGAGACTTTGATCGTCTGCCAATATCATATGCTTAGATCTTTGCTCAATTGATGGAGAAGAGGGCCATTACTCTAAGAGACTTGGCTCCTCCAACTGTCATTCCTCCAGATTATGATGCTAACGCTCATTGCGAGTTTCATAAGGGTGCTCCAGGGCATACGATTGAGGACTGCAGAGCTTTCAAACACAAGGTTCAAGACATGATCGACTCAAAGTTTCTCACGTTCAATGGGAGGGCTCCAAACGTCATCAACAACCCTATGCCGCCGCCACGCTAGTGCCAGCATCAAGTCAAGTCAAATCAAGTCAAGTCAGGTTCATTCCCCGAAGAAGGCAGTCATGTTGCCATCCCATCATTTGCATTCTTTTTTTTCGTCTTTATTTGTTTAAGTACTGTATGCTTTGAACATTGTCATTTGTATTTGGTTTTCTTAATGTAATGATCATGCATGTTTTGAATCAGTTATGTCGTATTCACTCATTTCTTCCATTTATTGCAAATCACCGACACATTTATCCACTTCACTCTCTTTATCAACTGTTGTTAGCAATGATTGGAGGGAGGATATGACAACGAAATACCCATAATTGCAAAATGTATGCTTTCGGATAAAATCTCGTCGAGGATGTACAGGCATTGTTTCAATCCCCCAAACACTGGAGAGATAATGAGTTAATCCCTAGTAAACCACTTCGAGCCTAGAAGTAGTAGTTTCCTTTGGATCTATAAACCCTTACACTCAACCTGGGGCAGGGTAGTGTTCAGTTAACTCAATTACGCACTCGAATCACAAGACAAAATCCAAAAGACATGTCGGTTGTTCATCAATAACCATGACTTGGCAGTCACAATCCTACAACAAAACAAAAAAAAACAATCAAAACAAAAAAAAAATAAAAAGCCTGCTAAGTCGAGCACCTCAAATGAGACTTAGGCAAAAATCAAGGCAATCCTGATGGACTCGAAAAGCGAAATCAGTCCATGCAAAAGTTAGGGATAAAAAAAAATCAAAAAAGGCCCTCGAATCCTCACCAAAAACAAAATAAGACCCAGTGACCACCAAATCAAAACCAAAGAGGCACTGATATTCATCAAAAACAAAATAAAGGCGACTGCCATTTCGAGCATACCTCACTCTTACACCGTCAACCCTTTTGGAATACAAACATGTGCAGATTTAACTGAACGTGGGACTGGAGATCATCACGAAGAAGGGGTGGGTACAAATCATACTTTGAGCCTTACATCCTTTGTTTCTTAAACCGCGAACCAGACCACGTTACAACCCTCAAAAGACCTAATTGAGGCGAGGTTTATTCTGAAAGCATACTATTGCAAGGTTGCGTAAACTAACTCCCCATATTTGCTAATCTTCAGTATTGGTGTCATTCTCCTTGCTAAATCTTTCACACCATCAAAATCAGCACAACGTCTGGGCTAACGGTCCATTCGTCTCACTACCACGACACTCGAATAAACGACTCTTTTTCAAAACTTGCATGAGTATTGCATTAAGATTACCATTTGTGAAGGTGCAATTTTAACTGCAAATCAGTGCTAGGCATCAAAGCAATTCAAACAAGGGGCAATCGAAGAGGAACTTGAACTTTCAGTGGTGTTGACCCGAAGCAAGACTCCCTCAAAACCCTCAGGCTGGGGCAAATCTTTCAGCAGCTCAATTAAGGGGCAAGCTATCTCAAACACATCAAAGCTCAACTTTCAAAGATCAACTTCCAGAACTGGTTAATCAGGGGCAGACCATTACCATATTCAGATTGGGGCAAGATCCATTGCAGCTAGCAAATCCCTTTGTATCTTCAAGTTAGTCAAGCAGGTTATCCTGACCGACGAGCACAAAACCAAGCAATCAAACTTGAGGCCTCAAGAACATCTTCGTCTGCTTCAATCATGGTGTCTTCAGCGAACCGAGTGTCGAGGAAATCAAATCCCTCCCACCGCCCAAAAGTCCAATCCGCATTGGCAACTACCAAAAGTCCATCACGCTGGCACAAACATATTCAATCACCCATCTGTAATCATATGCATCATACGCATTATATGCATGGCATTCAACATCATGTGCATCCCAAAAAACCAATCATACTTCCCCAACACTTGCATCTCCGCACGTCAGCATTTGCATTTGACATCATTACAAAATCAAGCATTCATACATATGCATAGTTAAGATCCAGGGTCAAGCTCGAGACGATCTCCAGCCCAGTCAGGGGCATCTTCTTCAAGTTCATGGGCGTCCCCCATGAAGTCTTCAACCTTCTGTTGATGAAGTTGTGATCTCCAAGCAAGTCAGTATGCATTCCTCATTGGGTTGTGTTCCTCAACCTTTTGTTGCTGAGGTCGTCATCCTCATCCCAACCAGTAAACATTCCTCCAAGTCAGTGGGCGTTCCTCATTGAATCTTTTCTTCAGGTTGAACTACGACTGCCCTGACTTTTTATTCTCGTCCGAGTAAAGATACGTAGGCACAAGATTGCGTAGATCTTGGCGGGTTACCTTCTCCATTTTTCCCTGTTTCCCTTTCCTTTTCGTGGGCTTTCCTCATTGATTTCTTTACTTCAACCTTTTGTTGATGTCTCCAAATAAATCTCATCGCATCCCCAGCAAACTTGACCCTTTTGTCAATTGCCTTACTATCATCCTTTTGGTGATAGCCAAACCCAATCAACTCAACTCAACCTTCATCCTTTTGGTGTTGGTCCTCGCAAGTAGGAAGTTCCTATCATCCTTTTGGTGGTAGTAGCTTGTTTTGATCCGTCATCCTTTTGGTGCCGCCGATCCATTAACCCTTGGTCTGTGTGTCATCCTTTTGGTGAGTGACAGCCTTGGTGCGTGTGCCCTATTATCCTTTTGGTAGTAGCAGGCTGTGTGTGTGTGCCCTATTATCCTTTTGGTAATAGCAGGCTGTGTTGTGTGCCATACTATCCTTTTGGTAGTAGCAGGCTGTGTTGTGTGCCCTATTATCCTTTTGGTAATAGCAGGCTGTGTTGTGTGCCCTATTATCCTTTTGGTAATAGCAGACTGTATTGTGTGCCATACTATCCTTTTGGTAGTAGCAGGCTGTGTTGTGTGCCCTATTATCCTTTTGGTAATAGTAGGCTGTGTCGTGTGCCTTACTATCCTTTTGGTAGTAGCAGGTTGTGCGTGTGTGCCCTATTATCTCGTCGGTAATAGCAGGCTTTGACCTCATTTCCATCCTTTTGGTGGAAGGGTCTGTGTGTGTGAGTGCCCTATTATCTCGTCGGTAATAGCAGGCGTTGACCTCATTTCCATCCTTTTAGTGGAAGGGTCTGTGTGTGTGGGTGCCCTATTATCTCGTCGGTAATAGCAGGCGTTGACTTCATTTCCATCCTTTTGGTGGAAGGGTCTGTGTGTGTGCCCTATTATCTCGTTGGTAATAGCAGGCGTTGACCTCATTTTCATCCTTTTGGTGGAAGGGTCTGTGTGTGTGCCCTATTATCTCGTCGGTAATAGTAGGTTTTGACCTCATTTTCAACCTTTTGGTGGAAGGGTCTATGTGCGTGTGTGCCCTATTATCTCGTCGGTAATAGCAGGTTTTGACCTCATTTTCATCCTTTTGGTGGAAGGGTCTGTGTGCGTGTGTGCCCTATTATCTGGTCGGTAATAGCAGGTTTTGACCTCATTTTCATCCTTTTGGTGGAAGGGTCAGTGTGTGTGTGTGTGCCCTATTATCTCATCGGTAATAGCAGGCTTTGACCTCATTTCCATCCTTTTGGTGGAAGAGTCAGTGTGTGTGCGTGTTCACTATCATCCTCTTGGTGTGTGTTCACTATCATCCTCTTGGTGATAGGTTTGTCATCCTTTTGGTGTCAGATTTCCTGTTATTCAGTATTTCAACTTCCCAATCCCTTTTCTTTCTTTCAGACAAATTTGTGGTTTTCTTCATATCTAATTCTCTTATACCTCGAAAGACTGAACGACGTAGCAGTTCATCTAACTTAGTTTAAGCCAGTTAGATAGGGGCATATGTCATACCCCAAATTTGTCCTACCCATGTATAACTTTCATCTGTACATCCACCCGCTGACAATTATTCAAAAAATTAAAAAAAATACGTTGTCTTCAATTTCACCCCTCTTTTGTTTTTATCCATTCATTTTTCGGTTTCTAAAACTATTTTTAGTCCATTCTCCTTTTTTCAATTTATCCATTTCCTATTTTCATGTTAATAGCCATCAAAATCCATAACCATAATTCCTTGCCATTTTAATTCACTATTTTTGTTTTTTTATCAAGGCCGATTATTATTTTAGAAGCTCATTTCCATTATTTTATAAAATTACCAAAAGAGAAAGCTCCTATTCATTCAAAATCCAAAGTTGGTTCATGTTTAGCATTTTTTCTCAAAGATCGATTCCGGATGATTTTCATTTTTCAAGAATCAATTCAAGTGTGCAAGGCGTAGTCCATTCATGTGGATTTGTTTGGAATATAAAAAAGGGAATCAATATTCTTATGATGCATTCATAAAGATTGTTTGGAATTTAAAGTCCAATTCAATACAACAAAAGCCCATTAAGCTTCTTGCAAAAATTGCCAAAAAAAGAAAGACACAATTTCTCAATTAATGCTTCAGCCCAAACCATACACAATACCACAATGTACCAAAAAAAACAAACTTCAAAGAAAAACCATTCAAAATTGCCAACCTGTATCTAGCTCGGACCCACACCAAAGCCTCATCCAAGTTGTGCGTAACCTAAAACTTGCAGACAAACATCACCCGCAGCAACGTGAAATTCACAACTCTCATACACCAGCTTGCTACACAACGCACAACATAAAAATCATTTCAAGCCAGCCCACACAACTCCACATGATACAACATCTCAAGCTACGCGGAAACCAGTTTCAAACCAATTTTCATGACCTGCACAAAAAGGCATACACAAGTCTTTAACAGCCACTACACAATAACCAAGCCTGCCAATTCCAAGCACAAACAAACAAATTAGAGGCAGAAATTCAGCAACAACAGAAAACACAGCAGGTCCTATTTCACTAAAATGGCAAAACACTCACCAAATCACTTTGATTCCTCTACTCTATTCCACATTCATCAATACAAGCCCTAATTCTACATTGCATAAATGGTCCCTCATCAGTTCAAAGAGAGGGGACGGTGAGCAGAAAAGAGGAGGACAAATTCAATACCTTCAAAAAAAATCTTCTGAAAAACCCTTCAAGCTACCTTCGACCCTGTTCTTCGTTCACCCTATCGCTCAACCCCTTCATTTTCTTTCTGCTTCACCAAATCTCCTTCCGTTCGCACCACACATTTTGACTCACTTCGCCCTAACAAAATCCAACCTGTACAACAACAACAAACCCATTTCTTCAACCTCCATAACCCAATCAACTCAACCAAGCCTCACAGTACTACCTCCGCCGCTACGCATAACAAATGTCTTCATCTTCAACAAATCCATTTACAACCTTCAATCAAACCCCAAAACCTTCTTCATCCTAAACCCACCCGAATCTACTCCTCACTACAACTCAAAACTGATTCAAATCAAAACCCATCTCCAAACATCCGACCATAAAGAACCAAGTCAGATCAGAAATGAAATAGAAGAAGCAGTGTGCGAAATCGAAAACCTGAAGCGAGATCGAAGCTCACGAACTTTAAATCGTTGCAAATCATCCATACATCAGCGAACAGAAAGGAGACGAAGAACTAGTCGAACCTGAACTGTTCGCGCAAGAGAGAGAGGGACCGAGAATCAAAATCGAGAGAGAAAATGGAGCGAGCGAAGGTTGGAACGAGTTTGGTTGCCTACGCCTTTCCTTCATTTTGTTAAACGCTGAAACTGTTGTTGTTGTTCATTCTGCTTTTTGACCATGCTATTTCATTTGACTTTTTTTTCCACCTTTAAAAATGGTGTGATTGCAAACGGTGTTTTGTTTCTGAACAATGATGGATTGTTGCTAGCATGGACAGGGCCTTTATTTACACCTTTGGAGCCCGTTTGGAACCCTATCCACCAACTTCTTTTTATTTATTTATTTTATTTTTTCGGTCTGTATTGTGTTTTTGAGGAGTGGATAATGGGCTTAAAGCCTACATGATTCCACTATATTCACCACCTTATTTTCTCTTCACACCCATGTTGGTTATAAAAATTATTATTTGGTATTTTTGTTTAGATCTATTATGATTTTTGATATTCCACTTATTTTCCTCTTTTCCACACCATACTGTTTTTTCAGAACACCTCCCATATCTTCTTCTTTGTTTTTAATATATTAATATTTTGTTTTAGAAATTTCGTGGTAGATAACATTTGATTTATGATTTTCATTTTAACTTCCTTTTAATTTTTGGGCCAATGATATAATATACTTCATGATTTAATCAAATCGATTAAGTTTTGACTTATTTGAGGCCTATTTATTTTCTTTTTGATTTATTTATTTTTATTTCAATACACTACTTTTACTCATTTATTTTGGGTCAATGAAAACCTAAATATCGATTGATTTATCGATTTCTCGATTAAATCTCGATAAAGGTGAGACCTTTATTCTTTGTATTCATATTTTCGATTTAATTTCTTAATTGTCACTTTATATTTCTTTTATTTTCATTTTGGTCGATGAAAGTCAAAAGTCAACGATTTATCGATTTCTCGAATAAATTCCGATTAAGACGAGACCAATTTTATGTTATATTATACCTTGTTAATATTATCTCGATTATATTATCGTTCATTCTTATTCATATCCATATCATATTCATATTCATGCTTATCTAACCATTTTCATTTGTTCAAACGCTACTTCTGACTAAAATACTTAACGCATCTTTTTCAAACCATTTTTCTTAATTAAATCGCGAAAGAACTGAGTTATTGAGGTCTAGCACCTCCTGGGTTCTTGAGTGACCGCTATTGAGGCGCACGCCTTAGGTGGCGATCATTCGACCTTTCGCTCCTAAAACACTCGCCTTAACTATTTGGATAAAGAAATACCATTGGAGCCTAGCATTCCACGTGGTACTTTCGTTGTTCATCAAACAACATTTCGCAAGTAAATAGATTGAAAAAGGTGTCGTTGGGATCTAGCATCCCAATAATGCCCCGATTAATTGGTTGCGAGGCCGACGTCTCGTTTATCGAATAATCGTCATTCTCTCTAAAACATTTAACAAACCGAATCATTTTCAAACCAATACTCGATTCGTTGTCGAGCCACTCTTCAAAACATTCTCGTAAGTCAAGTGCCTTTTGCCTCGTCGCCAAAATGCACTTGCACCTTTCGTAGGTTTCGTTACTAGGAGCACCCCTAGGGACTAGTATCGAACCTCACCTCTTTTCGTAACCTATCCAATTCGATCTTTTTTTTAACCTGTTCTCTTAATCAACTAACGAAAGGAGGAGATTCTTGGAATCTAGCATTCCTTGAATCCTCGAATGAATGGCTCTTGAGGCGCGCCCTTGGGTTATTATTCATTCAACCTTTCGTCTTAAAACACTTAACCATTATCAAACATTTTCGCAATCAACTCACGAAAGAACTGAATTCTTGGAGTCTAGTATTCCTTGGATTCTTGAGTGACTGCTCTCGAGGCACGCCCCTTGGGTTGCATGTCATTCAATCTTTCCTCTCCTAAAATTCAAACCCTAACCTTTGTTTCGTGGGCATACCACGAACTACGACTGCTCTGATTTTTTTTTCTCGTCCGAGTAAAGATACGTAGGCACAAGATTGCGATCATCTTGGCGAGCTACCTTTTCCTTTTTCCCCCGTTTACGTCCACACTTTTTTTCCACACTACCATCTTTTTCCGTCAAACCCCGTAGTCGAACTACGATTGCTCTGATTTCTCATTCTCGTCTGAATGAGCATACGTAGGCCTGAGGTCGCGATGACCTTGTCGAGCACCCTATCCTAAAACCACCCCATTTCCCTTAGTATCTTTTCCCTTTATCTTATCGTTTCGTGTTTACCATTGAGAAGAAAACAAACAAGCTTAGATAACATTCCTCACAATTCGATCTAAGAGGTTCCCGTTGAGTACAACGGACGTGAGGGGGTGCGCGTACCTTCCTCTCACGTAACCGACTCCCGAACCCAGAATGTGGTTGCGACGACCATGTTCTTATCCTTCTCCTTAAAGGTTTTCTCGATATTTTCCTTTCCCTCTTTTGGGATAAATAAAGTTCGGTGGCGACTCTGTCGAACTGTTTTCCGCGCCTTTCGCACGAGGGTCGTGTCTTCGATGATTTTTCGAGGTGCGACACACAAGTTTATGCATTAATGCCTAATTTACAAGTCATGCAACTTTAAAAAGAATAAGATGAGATTAGAAGGCAAGTGAGAATGATCAATGGTGTTCAAGGTCAGCAAGCATGTCATACTTCATTTAGTTTTCATGTCTCAAAAGAATTGGTGAAGAGATGTCATTAAAAGAACCACAAATATGTTAACCAAGAGAACAAGTTTAGGTTCAAATCAAACAATGCACATGTTAAACAAATGTGCATCAATTAATGGCTTATCTTGAGTTCTAAAGACCCATAATATGTATCATACATGTCCAAAGTGTCTCAACAATTTAGCAATGAATGGCATAGAGATAAACACAAAACCCTAATGCATAGCCTTGAACCACATCCATGAACAAAAGTGCATTTAAACAATCTAAAAGAACATGATCAAGTGCTTTAAAAAAATATATGGAGACAAGAAAATTGATGTGAGATCAGTGGCCAAATATCACTTAAGAGATAAGATCACAACCCCTTTTTGTCTAGCTCAAACAATCCACCATAGTCAATGAACTAACAAGCATGAAAAAGGCCTTAAAACTCATTAAAAAAGTAACCTAAAAAATCTCAAACAATTAGTTAAAGTCCCTTAACATGTGTCAAGTTTAAGTCTGAGGTTATATGCAAAAATTCACTTTGAAACTATTCAAGGAAAATCTTTTATGAGGTGTGTATCAAAAGATATGAACAAGTGAACATGTGTTAAAAGAAAAATATAGAAAAAATATCAAAATTTGTTAAAATAGAAAATAAAAAATATATAAAATTAAATGACACATCCATAAGGTCTCATGAATTAATTGGGAATTTTTAGGTATTTTCTACTATTTTTAACAAAAATGATTTTAAACAATGTATTAAAAGAAATTGAAAACGGCAAAAATGATATGGGGTGCATCAGTAGTAAAAACATCACAATGGGCTCGTATGGGGGGTGCCGATATCAACAGACTGAGGCCCAAGGGGACGCCCCAAAACCTATTGTGTACGGTGGAGACTCAATCAACCTATTGACTAGGGGGTTGAATCAAGGCCGCTGATCTTGCTGATGATTGATGATGATTAAACTAAACGATGATGATTCAAAGGATGCATGATAAGGGGATGAGGAGGCGCGTACAGGATCAAGGAAAGGCCCACCGGACGGTGACAAGTGTCACCGTCGGTGTGGTTAATCCCCAAAATCTTATCTTCTTTGTTTTTATACAAAACGGTGATGGAGAGGGATACTCCTTAATTCAATTCCCCTCACACTCTATGCCTCTCTCTTTCTCTCTCTGCAAAAATCCTCGCCGGAATAATAAATACTCACCGGAGAAGGAGGTGGCGTGTGGTGGCCGCCGCCGTCCCTCTCCGGCTGACCACCCCAACCTCAAAACTCTATATACAAACCCTAACTCAAATTTCATCTACTATCCGAATCTAACACTAAAATCTCCAGAAACTCACTCATGAGATGAGATCGAACGAGTCAAAAATTAAGAACGATAAGGATCAAATCAAGCTCAAACATCAGATTAAATCCACAATGGACTTCTAAGTCCAAGGCCGCAGCTAAGAGGTTCGTTCAAGTTTCACGTACCTGCGATCGAAGCGACGAACGAAAATCCGAAGGTTTGTTACTCTTCTCCTTCTTCTTTCTCTGTTCTATGAATGCACATTCTTCTTCTGGTGCGCGTGATCTTCCTCTTCGGCGTCTGTAATTTGTCGCGATTTACAGCTTCTCGTGCGATTTGAATCTAATTCCGAATTGGTTATTGAATAATCTTGTTGCTGCGAATTCTTGTTGAATCACAATCTGAGTCAGTTTCTGGAATTGTCGATTAATCTGAGACGTTCTTGAGTATTGTGAATCAGTTTTTACATTGTGTGCTTGTTGTAATAGGTTTTGAAACCGAAGATGATAAGTTGGCTATGGAGATATGAGAAGAGTGAAGATTGATATGGTTTGAAGATGGTGGATGAAGAGTGTAGTTTGTTCAATGGCGGGTGGTAAATTGAAGCTGATAATGGAAGGTGAAGATCATTGCCGGGAATTGAAGGTTGATTGAAGCGTGATGAATAATCTAAGAGAGAGGGAGATTGAAGTCAGAAGAAGTTTTTTTGTAAAAGTTTCTGAGATAGATTGGAGGTTAGGAATCGGTTAGAAGTTAGTTAGTTTTGTTATGGAACTGTTAGAAGTTGGATTGGTTAGTATTTTTTTTTGTTATGAGGTTCTGTTAGAGGGATTGGTTTGGAAAAATGGTGGTTTGTTAGAATTTTTCTGCTGCCTTTAAGCTGCTATGATTTGCAACTGATTTTGTATTATCCAATTGAAACTCTCCCTTTTTCTCTTTTATTCTCAATTTTCTGCTGCAATTCGATCAGTGATTTTCCCCTCTGCTATGTGATCTGATGCATAATTGTGCACTGTGTATGTTATGACTCATAATGTAGCAGCCTTTTCATGTTGTGACTTCCTTGTGTAATTTGGCTTTTGTGTGCATGGATGCACCCTGTGCTTTGCTCATGCTCCTGTGGGGTCGGTTTGTGCAGTATTTTCCATTTTTATGATAGCCTTTTTTGTCTTTCAAAGGACATCCCAAGAGTCCATATCGATTGAAGGCCAATTCAAATACTCATGGCTACACCAAATAGGGAAGTACAACGTTACACCATAATAGTTTAGTAACATTCAAGTGAGCATCAACATTAGACCATGGACTTTGGTTTGGAGGTGGACTTAGAAAATGTGATTTATTTGGAAAAAATTGGTTGTGGTTTTGTAGCTTAGACGGACTTAATGAGGAGTTTTGGATTATGAAATTTAAACATGGTTATTGGAAAATAATGGATAGTGAAATGGATATTGAAATTTGAATGTGAATATGGACATGGTTTGAAAACAAAAAATGGGTATATATGGAAAATGGATATGATTTAGACAATGGGTTTAGAAATTGAGCTTTTGGATATGGCCGTGGAATTTGGATCTGAATTGGATATGAAATGGATAAATTGGTCTAAAATAGATTTGAATTTGGTTCAATTGGATATTTGGTTTCAAAATGGATTTTGATTTAATTTGGGTAGATGGTTAATTGAATGGAGTGTATACGGGTAATGAAATGGATATGGATGTGGAATTTGGATCTGAATTCTAAGTAATCCACATGAATCTTGTTTTCAAACTTCACATGCTTAAACCTTGATTAATCAAAATTCACATCCAGATCAAAACTCAAATACTCAATGAATTCCTAACTCCAATCAACTTCAATATCAACCCTCATTAACTTGTATTACAAGCAACGAACCATAAGTAACTGAGAGAATAATTTTGTCCTGACCACAATATAAATCCACAACTGGATCTCATGTCAAGATGCCTTTGCCATGAACCCTAACCACCATCTTCAATTGATGAATATCAACCAAGTCACACAGAAGATAAGAAACCATGATCCCACGCCTCAGAAGCCCAATGCAATGAATGAATGAGTCATGACCTAACAGATATGCAGAATGAATGCGAAGCGAAAGCCATAAAAAGTTGAAAAAAGTAGGGCAAATTTTGGGGTGCTACACTTATACTCAGGGAGAGGCCCAACGGTAATTTTACTGTTGTTTGTAAACTGTACTGGGGCTTATACAATGACTGAGGCCCAAAGAGGTTTTCTATACAAAGGGATGGGTCTTACAAATCAAGGAGAGGCCAAAAAGTTTTAAAAGACAAGAAATAGGACTTACAACACAAGGGTAGGCCCAGTTGATTTTGTTTGAAAAAGGCGATCGCACCAAGATTTTCTAACACACAGTGGGACTTATACAATGACTGAGGCCCAAAATTATTTATGTACAAAGGGGTTTGGGTCTTACACTCTATTAGAGGCCCAAAGATTTATTTTTGTACGAGTGATGGGGCTTACAACTCAAGGAGAGGCCCAGAGTAAAATAGTGGTCGCACCATTGTTTTGAAAATTGTACCAGGACTTATACAATGACTGAGGCCCCAATTATTTTATGTACAAAAGATGGTTGGGTCTTACACTCTATTAGAGGCCCAAAGTGTTTAAAAATATTTGATAATGATAAAAAAATCAAAGAAACCCTAATTTTATTTTCTTTTTAAAAGTAATTCTTTAAAGAAAATTAATAAAAAAAATACCAAATGAGTTTAAATAAACTACTTGTGATTTTTGGTTAAGGTTTGAAAAATGATGTTTTAATCTCAAGATGATCTAGAACTCATTTGGTTTTGATTTTCAAGAGAAAAATTCACTTTTTAAAATGTTTAAAAACAATAAAAGTGAATTTATTCACAAAAATACCAACTATATTAAATAAATAATATAAATCTGATTTTTTTTGTAGAATAAAATACTTTAATGTTTTTGTGATTTTTTAGAAAAAGAACCAATAAAAAATGATTAAAATTGAGAGAGAAATTAATTTCCAAGTTATTAACAAAAATAATATGAAAAATATTAAAATAGGACAAGTGATAAAAAAGAGGTTTGGGGCGAGGGGGATTCGAACCCCAGACCTCTCGCTCGCTCAATACCCACAAACCAGTTGATCAACCACTGGGGCACAATGCCAATTCATTTAATATATGACAAGCAATAAATATATAGTAAAACAAGTTGGATTTCTGAAGCATGGCGCCATGGCCATCTTCATCCTCAAGTTCAGATGCGTGAAGCCTCCTATCCCACTCGTTTCTCAACCATTCCTCATGATCCATATATGAAAATCATGCGTTTTCAGATGAGGAACACAATGGCAATACTCAATTTTATTGAAATTAAGTGAATCAAAACATAATCTGATAAAACCTGAAGAACCCTAAAATTGGCATGAACTCAATGAAATTCTATACACGAACTATAAACAATAATTGATTGAGGGGAAATGATCTACAAACATCCAGAAACACAATGGTAACAAGAAAACATGTTTATGATGCATGATTCATTGAGTTTGGGAGTTCAAGTTTTACCTCTGCAAGTGAGAATCGAATTCTAGTTTGGAGGTGTTACATATGAGTTCCAATGATTTGGACAGCTTCCTTGCACCTCAATGGATGTGTTTGAGTGCTTAGGTTGATTGGAAAACCTCTAGATTGATCAACCTGATTCCTTCTGCAGCAAGTCATGAGTTTTGTGCAATTGAGTGGCCATTTGGTGATTTTGATGTTACAGATGGGATGTAATGGTTTAGATCACTCCTATATGTTGTGTGTGAGGTGTGTGAATCATTGGTTTGAGTTGCATTGACCTCAAACTCAAAACCCGATAATGCTTGCTCAAGAACAATGAAATTTGGAGTTTAAGAAGGAAATGAGAGAAAGCAATGTTGTAAGCTGCTTTGGTGTAGTTTGAATGATAAGTTATGACCTCTATTTATAGTGGATCAACTCTTGTCTTGGAGGAATAATGAATGGCTGCAAGATCATATCACATTCAATGGCTTTGGCTTGGTGGCATTTCTTCTCATGCAAGGCAAACTAGCCTCTCCCAAGAGCAGAGTTATGTATTGACCAAATCCACATTCTTCAGATGTTTTAATTATTTTTTAAGTGAGCATCTTGACTGAGTAGAGTGGATTTATTGAAAGTGCACTATAGCACATAAATGCCTTTGAATTCAAGGCATAGTGTGACAAAATGCATTAACCTCAAGTTGGAAGATCCCTTGGCTTTTTGACTCAGCTTAGTAGGTTGGATCAGATGGATGAGGATCAGATTGGATGAATGTGGCATAGTGATCTTAGGCTTTGACTCGGAAATCGTATAAAGCAAGAAAACATGCAAACTGGTTTTTCATGACATCCTTGCCATGGTGTTTTGCAGCAGCCATAACTCTTGGCTCAAGCTGAGTTGTTTAATGCCAATGAGTTCCTTGGATTGTAGGCATTATGCACAACAATTTTGATGTTTACATCTTGAATTGATTCAACCTAAAACTATGTGAAACAGCCCTCCAAGTTTTGGTGTTTCACTTGAAATCTGCCTTGGGCAGAATTTCTTCTAAGTGTTGGAAAAATGCACTTTCATGTTTTTTTAGTGATTTTGATCCAATCATAACTTGAAATACATGAGGAATTGGAATGAGATGTAGTTGACACTTTTGAAGTATGTAATGAGAGCTTCTATCTGAGCTTTGAATGAGAGAGAAAGGCCTTAGGGTTTGGGAGATATGCCCTTTCAAAGTTGGTACCCTAGCCACTTTGTTCCATAACTTAGAAAAATTCTAAGTTTTTTATGGTTACCCCTTTAACAAGTTAACTCACTTTCTTTGATTTTTCTTGATGAATGATGATTCAAATCACATATTAACATTGTTTTAGGGTTAAGGAACCTTGGTTGACCAAAAATCCAAAAAGTCAAACTTTGGATTTTTGTACAGTTGACTTTTTCATCAGATGAAATTTTGACTTTGTGATCCTTTTGTGAAATCAATCTTTGGGCTTGATTAAACTTCATGGATGACCTCAAAGGGTATTTAGGAATGTCTTGGACCCCTCCCAAAGGTTTGAGGTCAAGGATAGGCCAACAGTCAAGGATAGGGTTGACTTTTTCCATTAGAAACCCTAATTTGTGATCAGATGGTTTTGAGTTCTTGTGGTTTATGATGTGAGCTCTTTGAGTCAATCAAATCTTGTAAACATGTCAATTTGATGTATTTGAGGTCTTTGAGGTTCATTTTGAAGCTTCAAGCCATGCCTCACTTCACAAGTTAACTCAAGGGTTGAATTAGGTCAAAACCTAATTCCTGATTTTTTGATAGGTGGACCCTCAAGGTGATTTTGCCATTTTGGATGGGTTCTTGAGATCCTTTTGAGTTTGTTAGACCATACATTAAGACATTTACTTATGCTCAGATGGAACTTTTCATCTGGAGGCCTCAGTCGACCAAAACCCTAATTTGGTGACACTAGCGATCTTGAGGCTTAATCCACTTGGAGTGTTGCAACTTTGTGCTTGATTCTTGATGTGGGATACCTCATGGTCCTCCATGGATGTTTGAGAGGCTAGCCAAGTTGAATATCATGTTAATTCTTGATTGATCTTTTGTCTAAATGCTCTGAGAGGGGTTAAAACCCTAATCTTTGATTGTAAAGAATGCCTAACAATCCCTGAGGAGGTTGATGAGGCATGAAAGTACATCCATATCGTGGTAATGATTTTCACAATGATGGGAAATCCTGGTGGTCAAAATTTGGGGTATGACAGATACGACCATCCTTTTGAAATGATTCACCGTTTTCATCAGAGTTTCAAGTCTCAAACGATTAAACTCATCACTGATGCTCATATGCAAGCTTCTATGTTATCAAGCAATGTTAGCAAGCAGGAAAAATGTTAATTCTGAAACCGCTAATGCAACAGACATGTTAGTATTGAAGTTTTTATTGAAAAGTATATCGCAATAACTTGTGACCGAATCACTAGTTAGGATATGCCATTGATTAATTTTACAAGGCCAACACAAATTTCAGGCGTAGCTCATAGGAGTCAGGAAACGTTATCTCGTTAAGTATGTTTTCAAACTAAAACCATCTTCAATTAAGTCTTTTGAGGGATGTAACATGGTATGGTTCACGGTTTATACAACAAAGGATATAAGGCTCAAAGTTTATTTGTATCCACCCCTCCTTCGTGATGACCTCCAGTCCTACGTTCAGCTAACCTGACGCAAGCTCTCATTTCTTAAGGGGATTTTTGATATGGTTGAGAAAACCACTGAGGCATTGGACAAGACAATCACTTACTTTTTTCCTTTTGGTGTTTGATCACACGACTTTACTCTTTATTGAGGATATTTCTTTGTAATCTTTTGTTTACTCTTTCTTGCGTTTTTTTATTCCCTAACGATTTCCTGGACTGAGTCTTTGGATTTGACCTTGAAATCCAGCAGGATGCCCTAATTTTTCCTAAATCTCCTTCATAGGTTTTGATTTAGCGGGTTTTCTTTTTCATCTTTGATCTATGAACAAATCGTGTAAGCCTAAGTCGTCTTGACTTGTTGAAAAGGTTGTGACTACCTTATTCCTTACCTAGATGAGGGGTAATCCTTGTGGATCTGACTCCTTTCCTCCTAATGTGAGAGGGATAGGTATGGTGCATCCTCTGATGTTTAATCTTTTTTTTTTTAAGTTTGGGCGCTCGATCAGCTTAACGGAAAACTACCATGCCCCAGGTTAAAATTGAGGGTTTTTTTATTTGGAAAGGAAAACTCATACTTCAAGGCTCAAGGGGGTTAACGAGGGTCTATCTCCCTTATATCTCTGGTGTTTAGGGATTTGAAACAATGCCTTGCATCATTAGTAGGGTTTTATTCAAAAGCATACAACAACAGATCTTGTGTTGTCAACTTCATCATCCTCCCTCCAATTCTCTGCCAAGGCGAGAAATTGGGGAGTATTGGCACTATAAAGCAAAAAAACATTTTACAAGTGAATACAAATGGATTACTTCAAGACAAACATATTCATTGCATTAATCATTTAAAACAAACAACTTCTTACATGCAAATCATACTCTTAATAATCAAAGGAATAACAACAAATACAAGCAAACAAACAAACAGCCTGATGGTCTTGGGAATGAGCTCCCCTCCTTATTTCACCGGCTTGTAAAGGACTCTCTTGAGTCTTTATATCTATCAGCATAAAGGCTTTCCATTCACAAATGGGTTTCCTCCCTTGAAGGTCAGCACCTCATCGTCGATCATCTCTTGAACATTTTCCTGGAAAACCTTGCATTCTTCAATTAGATGCTCCACTACTCCATCATGAAACTCACAACTGGAATTTGGATTATACCAATGACGGCGAGATTTTATGGTTTTGGTCTTTCTGGGTGCCATTACTGAGTTTCGGGAAAAATAAGACCACAATTGACTATAAGTCATTGGGATTGGATCAAACTGACGAGTCTCTCCTTCTGGAATATTTAGGGGTCTCTGCTCATTCTGGCACTGATTCTGATAATTTAGATTCTGAGCCTGTCGATTCTGACATTGATCCTGAGGAGCCAACCTTTGTTGCTGGAACAGAAGTTCACGAGGTAATGGTTGCTAGCACTTGACAGGCGCTGCATATTGATATTGGTGATAAGGCACCGGAACTGAATCTTGCAAGATCTGAGGAGAATCCCAAATTGCATTAACATCAACATTTCCTTCCTCTTGGGAATCACTAACAGATTTCTCTTCATTAGCTTGGCTATTCGAGTCATCTTGGATTCTTCCACTTTTGAATGCGTCCTCGATGTTTACTCCGACTTCCACAATTTTAGAGAACTCTAATGGCACAACGTCTACTATCCTGTCATAATAAGAGCCTGACAGAGTTTTTAGAAACATTTTGGATAGTTCTTTCTCTTGGAGTGGTGGATGAACTTGGGATGCTAATTCCTTCCACCGTTGTGCATACTCCTTGAAGGATTCATTGTCCTTCTAACTCATGCTCATCAATTGGTCGTTGTATGGAGCCATGTCCATATTGTAATTGTACTATTTTACAAAAGCGTCGGCTAGGTCTTCCCAAGACTGAATATGGTTCATTTCTAGTTTCATATACCACATCAAGAATGCCCCACATAAACTTTCTTGAAAGCAGTGAATCATTAGTTTGTCGTTGTCGATATAAGCAGTCATCTTTCGACAAAACATCTTTAAATGGTACCTTGGACAGCTAACACCCTTTTATATTTCAAAAATAGGCATTTTAAACTTCGGGGGAATAACCACGCCCGGAACGAGATACAAGTCAGGAGCCTTAAGACCAGATACATTGAGTCCTTTCATCATCTTCAATTGTTCCTTAAGATCACGAACTCCTTCCTTGATTTCCACAACTCTAGGATCATTCACCTTTGTCACAGGTTGGACATTCT
Source organism: Lathyrus tuberosus (assembly GCA_022829125.1). Taxonomy (NCBI): domain Eukaryota; kingdom Viridiplantae; phylum Streptophyta; class Magnoliopsida; order Fabales; family Fabaceae; genus Lathyrus; species Lathyrus tuberosus. Next base: position 18,222,826 of record JALAZF010000018.1, read on the forward strand.
GAGGATTTGGCATATACCTCGGAAATCGGGAATCTCTTTCATCAACTTGAACATCCAGGTTATTTTGCACAGTCTGAGATTGGGTAGGAACATCCACTTATGGAGGATTGCTGTCAGGAGGAAAACTGTACATCGGGTTAGTCATCACTCTAAAGCCTGACATGGGATCAACATTCTCTGTCATCTCCATTGTCCTTCAGTAACTACTTCAAGCTCGATACAAAGGCCAAAAAATCAGCTAAATGATACAAGGACAGAAAGACAAATGAGTTTCTGTTTAGGTATTTGTCTGTATCCAAATGAAGAATGCAATGCTACATGATGCATGTTGTGCAAATGCAAATGAATTTCAAGGGACTCAAAAGTTATATTTTCAAACACCATAAAATAAAAAATACTTTGAATAGACTGAAAAAGTCTCAAAACATTTTGAAGGATTACAAAATAAAGTACAACTTCCAAAATCCATGGTAAAACCTATGATATTTGCAAGATAACTCTAAGTTCCTTGAAACAGTTAGAAAAATGGTTCATGAATGCATGAATGGATGAATGCACAAACACATATATATATACATATAAATATATATACATATATACAAACATGGGGTTTAGGTTTTGAGCTCACGAGCATGGAGTCATAGTTTACCCATCCCAAGAGGTATGTACTATGGGTTTATTTGTACCTGTACTGTAACGCCCTGTATAATATTTATCTAGAATAATACCATACAAGTGTTTTTAGTTGGTACTGACACATCAAAAGTGCCTAATGGCATAATTCACATACTTGTCCATTACTAAAACATAAATACAACATATGGCACAAGTCATGGAAACTAGCCAAAAAAAATAAAAATCTAAGAATAATATACAATTTCCTCAATTGTATACAACAAAATAATACACAGTGGAATAAGCTTAACTAAGCTTCTCTTGAAACATCCAAGCATCGCTCCACTTGTAAATCAAACCTACAAACCACACCTGAAATAAAGCAACTATAGTGGGGTGAGATACATCAAATCTCAGTGAGTTCCCTATCTTATAGATTCTCTCGGCTTTACAAGGTTCTAGCCAATCCTAACTCAAGTCAAAGGGGAAGGGAAATGACCTTGAGTTCACGATCTCACAATCTCACACTATATGGAAACATGTCATGAGTTCATCAACTCAAAATATCACTAATCGATAACCACACCAAGGCATCCCCTTTTCCCGTCCGCTTCTACGTCTAGAAGTCGACCCAAGTCATGGATCCCTGTAACCTACTTGACATACGAATGGATTCGGGTTCTACGGGCCTTTTACCGTTATGAACCGTCACTTTACACGGGCCTTATACCGTCAGAAGCATACGCTCCCATAGCGTCATTTGTACTGCACGCGGGAATCAGACCTGCTAAGTAGTTGCGCACATGTTTCAGAGGAGCTTGAGACCCATGAAACGCACTCACAAAAATAACCGGTTACGATTACATGATCACACACACAAACGTGATTGTATTCGACAATCACAAGGCCACAATGTCTTAAGGCCTCTTGCCTTTTCACAAAACCACAATGGTTAAAACACATGTTCCATACTAGTGTTCACTCTTTCCTAGACCAATCTCGTCACGGATGCATCTTCCTACATCAGGTGCCTGAGCCTTGTCATCTAGGTTTTCTACTCCAATCCCGAACTCGTCAATGAATGCACGAGCGTCGCCATCCAGAGTTTCTATCACAATTCTATTCACAACCTAGAATTTACAATCTTAACTATGCCATTTGCTTTGGGGTAAAGTTTCCTCTGTAATGCCCTGTATAATATATATATCTAGAATAATACAATACACGCATTTTATTTGGTACTGACACATCAAAAGTGCCTAATGGCATAGTTCACATACTTGTCCATTTCTAAAACATAAATATAACACATGGCCCAAGACATGGAAACTAGCCAAAAATCATAAAAACTAAGAACATTATACAATATTCCTCATTGTATAAGAATAATAAAATACACAACGGAATAAGCTTAACTAAGCTCCTCTTGAAACATCCCAGCATCGCTCCACTTGTAAATCAACCTGCAATATAGAAACTATAGTGGGGTGAGATACATCAAATCTCAGTGATTTCCCTATCCTATAGATCCTCTCGGCTTTACAAGGTTCTATCAATCCTAACTCAAGTCAAGGGGAAAGGGAAAATGACCTTGAGTGCACGACCTCACAAACTCACACTATATGGAAACATGTCATGAGTTCATCAACTCAAAATATCACAAATCGATAATCGTACCAAGGCATCCCCTTTTCCCGTCCTCTTCTACGTCTAGAAGTCGGCCCGAGTCATGGATCCTTGTAATTACTTGACATACGAATTGGATTCGGGATCATCGTCCCGTACACCGTGATCCGTCACTTCACACGGCCCGTACACCGTCACAAGTCTCTTTACCCGTAGGCTCCAATCGTACTATACGCGGGAATCAAACCTGCCAAGTAATTATGCATACGTTTCAGTGGAGGTGCTCGAGTCTCATGAAACTACACCGCAAGATAAATGGTTACGATTTCGTGATCATTCACACAACGTGATTGTATTCGACAATCACAAGGCCACATTCGCCTTAAGGCCTCTTTTGCCTTTTCTCAAAATAAACATAACAATTACACATGTTCCATACTAGTGTTTCACTCAATTCTATACTATACAACAATGGACACACGCCTCGGCCTCTTCTGCACGAGCGTTGTCATTACGTTATCTACTCTAGGCCAGAACTCGTCAATGAATGCACGAGCATCGCCATCCATAGTTTCTATCACAATTCTAATTATAACCTAGAATTATACCATTTGTTTTGGGGTAAAGGTTCCTCACTCTTCCTAATTCATTTTAAGCATGCATATATCTTTCATTCATAATTCACAATTAGATAGACATGGTAACATCACAAATATTACAAGTAACACATATAATAACATAACACATAAAACACCCCTTTCGAGTTCCCTCCGATTCATTTAATCGGGTACCAAAAATAATACATTTCACTTTTATCCCGTAGGACATTTCCACCGCTTTACATCAGCTATTACTATGCCTTGATCGAATTACGATCCAAAAGATATGGATTCACACATATCCCATAACATTGTTTCCATCACTCGAGTTACGGATCAAAAGTTATGAAAGAAACAAGTTGGATGTTCTGTCATGTTCGCATTGCGAAGAAGCCAGAGAATGCTCACTACTTCATTCGCAGTGCGAAGCGTCCAGCGAACGCCTAGCCAACACTCGTTCGCTGCACCATTCGCAGTGCGAAACGCTGGCGAACCAAGGCAGTGGCAAAAACAACGTAAGGTTCACAGGGCGAACCACTGGCGAATCGTTCGCTACCTTGCTCGCAGTGCGAAGCTGCCAGCGAGCCCACGATTTCCCCTTCGCTGGGGGATTCGCAGTGCAAATCTGGGAAATCTGGGTTTTTCCAGCAGCGTGAAAACAGAGCTAGGTTACCCATTTCCTCTCCCAAAACTTCCCCAACATGCAAAACATATATTAACAGATGATCATACATGGCTAGGGATTATACTACACAGATTATACCATATTTCATCCGTTAGATTCCATTAATTTCTCCATTTGATCATTTTCTCTCAAATTCTAATCTAAGTTCCAAACACCTATTTCTAGAACTTAGAGTCTCTAACTAGAACCCACCTGATACACGAAGAGGAGTTTGAAGGAATAGATGATGATCTATGAGCTTTTCCCAAGCTTTCCCTCTTTCTCTTCTTCTTCCTCTCTTCCTTCTCTTCTTCTTCTATGTTTCATTTCTTTTCCTTTCTAACAATATATATATAATACTATATTATATAATATAATTCCAACAGGAAAAAATACCTCCAATAGATATTTGTCGTCTCAACCACTTGATCAATTATTAGAGTTATCACAAAAGTCTCTCTTGAACTAATAATAAATTGATCTCTTCAGAGTTCCTTAGTTGCTCTATTGATCCCAAGTGTCGATACTTAAAGTACTTAAAGGATTCCATTAATCCAATTTACCAAAGATAGAGCACATAGATGCTCATCTGATCTCATCTGATATCCAATTGAGCATTTAGATAATACGGGGTATTACATCCTCACTCTTCCTAATTTATTTTAACATGCATATTTCTTACATTCATATGTAACAACAATATCAGGTAAAGCATATTACAATTGAACATTCTGAATTACATATAATAATTTATCACATAAAACATCACTTTTGGGTTCCCTCCGATTCATTTAATCGGGTATCGAAAACAATACTTTCACTTTCATCCCGTAGGATATTTCCACAGCTTTTCATCGGCTGTAATTATGCCTCGATCGGATTTACGATCCAAAAGATATGAATTTCAACATATCACCTAACATTATTTCATTCATTTTCACACTAAATAATTAATCCCACATCATAGCTTTCCAACGGTATAAAGAACGCTTAAATCGGACACCCGAGTCAAAAGATATGAATTTTTTAAAATAGTTTTATTTTTGTTCCATGTCGCGTTAAGCGCGCCCTACCCGCGCTAAGCGCGCTACTCACTGCCTGGAAGGGTTGCGAATTTTCCAGACTGCGCTAAGCGGGAAACAACGCGCTAAGCGCGCTCTGCGTTATGCAGAAAAATACCCCTTTTGACCGCAGAAATTCCAACCTCCAAATCATTCTCCATACCATACCCAACAACCAATAGAGGTATATTTACATGTTTCTATTATGGTTTATCCATCAAACTTCATCAAACATGCTTCCCACAAAATTGCATAGTTTCTACCCAAACCCTAAGATTTTCAATATAATCAAAACCAATCCAAACTTCATAACAATTATCAATAGATGTCCCTACCTGTTTAATGATCATGCTACACGATTTATATCACATTTCAACCGTTAGATTCCATTGATTAGCAATTTAAGCATTTTCTCTCAATTTAACCTAAGTTCTAAAACAACTTATTTCTAGAACTTAAAGTGTCTAACTAGAACCCACCTGATAATCGAAGAGGAGTTTGAAGAAGATGGTGATGATGATGGTCCATGGGTTTTCTCTCTTCTTCCTCTTTCTCCATTTCTCTTCCTTTCCTCTTCTTTCTCTTTTCTTCTTTTCCTTACTAACTTCTTCTTTCTTTCTTTCTCTTTCCAAATATATATATATATATATATATAAAAACCAATATTATATAATATAATCCAACAGGGTAAAATATCTCCAATTGATATTTTGTCATCTCAACCCGATTGATAAATTATTAGAGTTACCTTAAAATAATCCCTTAACTAATAAATATCACTCTGCCTTTTTAATAAAATAATTGATCTCTTCTGATTTCCAATGGAGCACTTAATTAATATGGGGTATTACATGTATAACGGGTTCTACAAATTTCCTAGAGTCATCGATGAATCTTTCGAATATTATTGGCTTGCACGACTACTCATGCAGGCTAATAATATTCTCAAGATAAACTCGCCTGATTGTAGTATTGTATGACAACCATCACAGGTCTACACCTGGATAATCATTGCATTACGTCCTAAATAGGTTTAGAGGGGCGAATGGATACTAAGGTCCTCAGCTTCACGGACTCCCAGGTCGGAAAAAGTAATGCCAATACGACTACTCGTACGACATCAGTAATCCCAAAGGGGTCTCCACTGAGCGTGGTTATATCATATTTTAATCATGTTAGGACTACTCCCAATAGTTAACTTTTGATCACAACACAATCCTATCTTATTTATGCACACTGAAGTCCGGGTTAAGACTTATCTCACCATAGTATGATCACCCAAAGTAATCCAAGAATATAGCAAACAAATATGTACAGATATATATAAATATGTACAAATATACAAACAAATAACACATATAAAACAAGTTAGGTGTAGCCCTTTTAAGGAGAAGATCCCCAGTGAAGTCGCCATTTCTGTCGCAGTGAGAATCAGAGACCATAGCTATTGAGTTAACTAGGCTCACAAATCTTAATTCACCGCCGATCTTTAATTTATCCAAGGGAAGGGAAAAATAACAAATAACCCATAAACATGCAATGCAAAGACAAAGCAATAAAGAGAATCTAAGGTTCGGGGGTTGGTTATACTAAGGGAAGGTACTAGCACCCTAAGTATCTATAGTACTCTATAGGAACCTCTTGTCTTATTGTGTTATTTTTTAATTGTTTGCTACAAGGTGAAAAGATGGGTAAAGCAAAAGGTGGAAAAATAAAAAGGTAGCTCACTAGGATCATCGCAATCCTATGCCTATGTATCCTGTATAGGAAGTCAGAGCAATCGTAGTTCAGCTAACTACGAGTGAAAAAAGAAAAGGGTGCTCGCCAAGGATTGAGACCTTGTGTCTACGTATTCTCAAAAGGAAATGAGAAATTAGAGCATCCGTAGTTCGTGGAACCACGGGTAAAAGCAATGTATGTTGGTTGGTTTAGGAGAAGAGACAAGTTGTCATCTTAAGGAGAATATTCAACTAAAGAGAAGGGCTCCAACTCAGATATAGAATCAACGAGTATGCCACATACCTCTCTCAAGTGGAAAAGAATCAACATCTTTCTCAACAATGTCATGGGGTAGGAGAATTACATCTCGACTAAGGACGACTAATGTCTAATTCTCTGATGAGAAATGGGAACTTAACTGTAAGTTATCTAAAGTTGAAAAAAAGCCTAAGGGTAACTACCTAAGAGGGTCACAACCTAAAGTGATCAGTCTAAAGTCGGCAATCTAAGTATATACAACCTATGGTAATAAACCTAAATGGGAACAAGAATCATACAAAAGGTGGAAAATGTTAAGAAACAAAATGCAATGCACATGACTATAAAGTCAACCACAAACCCTTCCCTTGGATTTAAGCTTAAGCAATCAGAAAGATTCAGGAGCCACAAGTGAATACCAAACAGAGATTGGCATCATGAAAATAGCATCAAGATAGGGCAAAGCAAACCCTCAAACATCAAAATTAAGATCGTGAACAAATAACAGTATATGTACAAGACATAAATCAAGGCATGTAATCAGCTCACAAGGTAAGACATTAAGAATAAATATCATCAATTAATCAAGACAAAGCATCAAGAATTAATCAAGAAAAAGCAAGCCCAAAATATGGAAGCAAGCAATCGCAAAAATAAAATCGGACCACCAAGGAATTATTAATCAAGTTAAATATTAATATTTAATAAGATTAGTTAATGATTTAATTAATCAATAATTAATAAAAGGGTTAAATATGTATAAGGTCCCTACAAATATCTCAACTTTCAGGTTTGGTCCCTCCAAAATTTTCCTTCAAACAATGGTCCTCTGAAAGTTTTCTGTCCCTAACTTTAGTCCCTCCCCTTAGTTTCCACTAACAGTGGCTTATGTGGCATGCCATGTGGAAATTTTTTGATGACGTAGCTTACATGTGGCAATGCCAACATGGCAAAAAATGCTGACATGTATGTCACGTGTCAATTGTTTCAATTTTAATTTTTTATATATTAATATCATATTTAAACCAAAAAATGATAGCTAATATGCAGCTACTTCCTAGCTAATTCCTGGATAATCCCTAGCTAATTTAAACACACCATTCTAATAATTTGTAGCTAATTTATAGCTAATCCCTAGATAATTTAAACACACAATTATATTAGTAATACACACAACTCATTGATTCTTCTTTTTTATTCCATAAAATGTTTTATCAATGATTAAAACATGACATTGAAGATTGAAAATCACAACTAAAGTTTTATCCTAAAATTTCAGAAGAACTCAAATCAAATCCAAATAAAATCACAAATAAGAATTCTTAAAACTAGTAATGGTGACAATTCCTATGATATAATTTAACAATAAAAATATATGCTCAAAATTCCTAAACAAGGTTATTTCCACTCTCCAATCTATGCCCAATTTTGCAAGGGGTTTTGGTCTTGATTAAATCCTCCAATCCATGCTCAATTTTGCAAAGCATGCCCACTCTTGCCTGCAAGAACATAAACAAAGCACATAATAATCCAACCATTCAAACTAATTTCATAACATAGTATATATTAACAAAATTCAACAAGAGCTAGACTTTCATGTAATTAACAGTAGAAACATTGTATTCAATACAGAGTGACTCTCCTAATACAAAAGTGTCTTTAGAAGAATATATTATAAGACATACCAGAGCCAGAGCATATTGTATCACATAATTGCTAACAGCTGCTCCTTCTGGCTGTAAAATGCATAGCATAACATTCAATCAGTTTATATCATCTAAAAGAAAATACTCAAAAAAAGAAAAGAAAATGGCAATACAAAAAAATATATAAGCCAAATTGATATGTACAGTATTGATCAGATTATAAACAACATACAAAGATGTTAAATAAAAATATCATTTTGCATTCCTTCCTCTGTTCCTACCTAATCAATTTATTTCCTTACAGTACCTACAAACATAAAGTTATATGAGTCCTACTCCTACCAGTAACAGGTGAAATTTTGAATTGAAAGAGTTCAAATTAAATCCATAGATTTAGATCACTAAATAATTTTAACTTTTTTTTTATAATTAAATGGGCGTGAAAGTAACCAACTATGTTCAACCCTTTAGCAGAAAAATATTTATTTATTTATCTCACAAAAAATAGTAATCAGAAGGGAAAATCTAAAATCTAAAACAAACAAAAAATAAATAAACTGATAAATCCAAAAGAAATTAAGATTAACCTAAATGATTAATTTGTATGTTAATTAAGAAAGTGTATATTTTTATGAATTATTTGACCGATTAACAATTTGGGGGAAAATTATAAACCCTAGAGGAAAGAGAACGAGAGGTACCAGAATTAGAGAGATCGTCAATTGAGGAAGAAGAGGGATTTGAGAATGGAAGAGAGGGACGACATCGTTGACGGTGAATGTAGGGTGTTTGAAGGAGTGGAGAACGAGTAGTGAAGAATTGAAGAGAGCAGAAGATTTTTGGTGTTTACCTAAGAGAAACTAACCGGAGGATATGAGAGAGTTTGGAAAATGCATGTCAAATGTTTTAATTAAAATTTACACGTATGAAAGCTTCTGACGTGGCTTTGTTTTATAAGGAAAGAAAATTATTTTACAACATTTCTGACGTGGCAAAACAATAATATACGCATGGCATGCCACATAAGCCACCGTTAGTGGAAACTAACGGGAGGAACTAAATTTGGGGACGAAAAACTTTATGAGGACCATTGTTTGAAGGAAAATTTTCAAGAGACCAAACTTGAAAGTTGGGATATTTGTAGGGACTAAAAACTTATTTAACCCTAAATAAAAATATTTAAATCAATTAATAATTAAACAATTTTTTTTACATTTTTAGATATCATAAGCAATTAACAAACTATAAAGAAATTTGACAATTTAAAGTAATAATTATAAAACAAATGGTTATTTTTGAATATAATGAAAAGGAAAAATAAATAGAAAGTAAATAGAAATTAAAGAAATCAAAATGACAATTAAGAAATTAAGAAGAACATAAATAAAACTTAAATAAAAATTAAAAAGAACTAGTATGCAAATAAATAGCAAATAGGTGTGAAGATTCATGTGGGCTCATCATAGCCCATGAACACAAGAAAAAAACGATTGGAACAAAAATGAGGAGCCACATGTTCCTCCTCTCTCTCTTCCCAACCGCGGTACGCACGGTAATGAAACATACACAACAAACTATAACTTGTTAATAAAAATATAGCAGAACCAAAACAAAACCGACATTGGAAACGATACGAAAGAAAAGGAAGCAGCAACAAAACAACAATGCGCAAGATGTACGTGAGAAAGGCTTAGTGTTATTACCGAAATGCGAAGATGAGCCGGAGGTTGTTATTGGAGCCGCACAGAGTTGTTGTTCGTGATGTCGAGTTTACGAACCCGTTGCAACTGAAAGCTGATTGTGAAATTTTGTTATTGTTGCTGCGAGTTTAGCTTCTTCTTGCGTTCTTGTTACTGTTTGCAAAAGGAGATCATGATGCAGAGTGGCAATCCCGTACGACTGAAAGAGTTTTCCATGAATTTTTTGCAAAATCTCCAGACCTCAGCTTCGTAACAGTGGATGTTGATGGGATGTTATGGTTGTGCGAAGTAAGGTTTATGAGCAATGGTGGTCGGTTTTATTGGCTTGAAGTGTGGTTATTGTGTGTTGGAGGTGGATGTATGTGCTGCTAGCTTGGTTATGGTTGTAGGGAGCTGGATGTTTGAAGTTTTTGTATGGTTGTGTATGTGTGATGGTAAGAAGGATGAAGAGATATGTGTATGGTGTTGATGTTGTGAAAGATGAATAGAGTTAGTTTTGTGGAGAAGATGAGATGGAAGAAAGTGTTGTAGTATGAGAATACGATTCGAAATCGTATCAAGATCCCAAAATTCATCCCTAAATATAATATTATTACGGGATGACCGAATGATCCAGCAAATAGACAGCCAAAATCCGACCGCAATGCTAGCTAAAAACTTCCTACCTACACACCCCATTACCAAACAAGAAAGGTGATTCAATATGTTACCAACCAAAATGTTTGGAATGCCCAACCAATTACAAGCAAAATTCCAAACTCGGCCAGATTTGTAGCATTGAAATAAAATGTGCTCAACAGTCTCGACTTCTAAAAAACAAAATGGACAAGACATTTCATGTCTATTAGTAATGATACCTCTACGATGACATATGAAGTTGATTTTCGGAGGTTGTTGTAATGGTGAAGGAGTTTATGAAGATGAATATCTTATGGTTGTGCCTTTGAGCAAATGTGTATGGTTTGTGGAAAAGGTTTTTAGGCTTTTTGTGAAGAATGAAGAAACAACATGGCCAAACAGTATCAAGAGAGAGTATTATATTGAGGGGGAGAACCGTGTGCATGAAAAAGAATGAGGGAGTTGCTGTTCACATTTTTGAAGGAGGGATAAGTATAGGTGTTTGAAGCTACAAATGAGAAAAAACAACAAGTGTATGCGTGTGGAAGTGAAAGTTTGATGAAAATGGAAGTGGGTGAGGTGTTTATGTTGTCAAGTGTGTATGAATCATAATGTGTTCTTTTTCTTTGCAATCCAAGTGAATGGGTTTTTTCAAATGGTTTCCTTTTCTTTATTCCAAATATCCAGCGTGTTACATGGAAAGGGAGAATGAGTGATGAATGGATCCAATTTCACGATGGAGGAGTATGTTGCAGCAGTATACATGGGGAGGAAGAAATAGGTGAGTTGCCTTGTTGTATTTATGTGTTACATGAAGCAGGTTACATGATGGGGAGTTTTTCTATTTTTTTTAACGAAATCAAGTCTCTTCCCGCCTGGAGTGCTTTGCGAAGTCAAAGAAAAAATCCACCGGTCAAACTGTTGTAAGGTCCTTTTCTTTTGTTAGAAAGAATTCAGTCCTCCCAACGATGCTGGTGGGGACCGCGCAAAGCTGCGCGTGAGGGTTCTGCTGGCTTGGTGAGATGGATGCATGAAGTGCTATGAGATGTGTTTTTTCACAAAATAAGCTAAATAACAAGATGACCTTATAAAACTTACTTATTAAGTATTGCTAAAATTAAAATAAAAACAAAAATCAAATATGATAAATAAAAAAAAAGATAAACTATTAAATAAAATTAAATTAAAAGAAATATGATTAAATAAAAATTTTATTTAATTAAGAATTAAAATGAAATCGGTTAAAAAAACAAATAATCAGACTGATATCGAAGTGATCAAAAAAATAAAATGAATGCACCTAAATGATCAGTGCAAAATAAATGTATTAGAAAAATATAGCTTTTGGTCAAATTCCGAAATAAATTTTACCCGCTTAAAAGGTTAAACTGAGAAAAAATGCGACCAAAACGCAGTGAAAAAATTCAAACGAACACGCCAGGTTAAACTACGCGAAACATATATTAATATCACTGACGTTTACATGCTTGATTTTAAAACTTTCCGTCCACTGATTTTATGCACAATTGACTTTTAGTTTGACCGATTCGAAAGTAAATGCAACAAATTTATTCCGGTTGATAAATTGGGCATTATGCATGATGAAAATCATGATATGCTATGCAGATGATGCAAAGCAAAAATACAGTCAGATGAATAGAAATACTAAAAATGTTTGGTCAAAATTTTGGGTATGACACAAGCTCAATCATCAAACATGTTTCCAATGAAATTTGACTTGAGAAGCTTGTATTTGACCAAAAATTCTAAAGTCAAAGGTTTGACTTTGCAGTGAATGACTTGTGTATCAGATGAACTTTCACTTCTTGATCTTCAATGAATTCAATCTCTTGGGCAATTTGAACACCATGGATGGACTCCAAGGGTGTATTTGAATGTCTTGAACCATGTCCCAAGGCTTGAGATCATGTCTTGATCAAAAGTCAAAGATGTAGTTGACTTTGGTTGAAAAACCCTAGTTTGTGGCTAGATAAAATTGAATCTTAAAGAAGTTGCAATGAAGCCAATTTGCATTTGATATTTGATGAAGGGAGGTCCCTTGAGTGTATTATAACTTGTTTGATTGATGATCCATCCAAAACCTTGACTGGTCAATCCACTGAACCTCTTAGGGCAAACCCTAATTCACAGGTGAGCAAGAATAAATAATATCTTATAATTGGTTAGCTATGCATGAATAATTGACCTAGAATGCTATGCAAAAGATGATTGAATCTAGGGGTAAAATTTAGGGTATGATAGTTAGTATTAATGTCAGAATTAATGATCTGATTCGGGACAAATTTAGCGCTATGTTAAGCAATCATAGCACAATCTATTAGGAAGATCATACTATGGGAGGCCGATCAATAACAATTTATGTATCATACATATTAGAGATATGATAGAAGTTATACTCCTAAAACATGTAGCACAAGTAAAAACCAAAGAGGGATTAAGCACTAAGGCAAGGAGATTGGTCCATTACATCAATCATCCTTCATGACAACTTAGGACAAACTTATGCATCAATCCAAAGTACCTCCAATGATCATTGATCAATTGAATGGTAGATTTGAAATTATGAAAGTTCATCAAGCATCAATCCAAGCATCATGAACAAGATGTACACCAAATCATCCAATTGATCAAAAGAAGAAGAAGGAGAAGGGAAGAAGAAGAGAGAAACCAAATTGAATCAAGACTTGAGATTCATTTATCATCAATTTCAATCACCTTTCTTGGTGGATTAAGATACTAAACCTATCATTAACCCAAAGCACCAAAAATAAATCAATTATTCATTTAATGATAGATTTGAATTGATGCAGATTCATCCAACCTCATCAACACCCAAAGTCCATTGAAATTGAGGAAAATTTTGATCAAGCAGCCATGATCCAAGGCAACAACCAGAAACCAAGCTAAAATGCAATATTAAACAAATAAGAGTGCATGAAAAATATTTTTAAATGATTTTTAAGTGGAAATGAAAGAGAAAAAACAAGATGAAGCCTCTAAACAACAATTAAATACTCAATAAAATTAAGATAGGTCAGAAACATGTCAAGGATCATATAATAATTTTTGAAGAATTTTAAAATGCATAAAATTATTTTTTTAACAAATTAAAATGCATGAAAATGTGAAAAATAATAAAAATATCAAATCATGTAATAAAAATGTGAAAAAATGAAAATAAGATAGAAAATATTTTTAGAAAATTATAGAAAAAACTTGGAGTCAAAAAGACTGAAGGAGCTATTTTTTATGATATTTTTTTTGAAATAAAAGAGAATTTAAAAACAATTTAAAACAAAATAAAATGAAACAAAAAATCCACATCCATCAGATCAATCCAACATGCATGGAAAGGAGCACTATAGGCCACGTGATCTGATGCCTGAGTCAGAGTAAAAGATGCGAGAGTCAGGATTTATAAGTTAAAACGCGCTCACCAATAGATCACTGCACGTAATCACAACGAACAAAACAATTTGAAAAAAATGCGTGTCAACACGCTATTGGACAAAGTTTGAATTTTGGTTCCAAAATGCGCGAACCTCAACTTCATCTTCTTCTTCAGTTCAATCTCTGCAAATTCATGAACTACTATTTTAGCTTGAATCAACCATGGATTCAGTGACCTGACACATCATCGTTCATGTCCCTTTGCTTCAGAGCAATTTATTTGCTCTGGGTAGAGAGAATTTGCTCAGAAAATGCAAGAACCCTAAAACTTAAAATTAAAATTAAATTCCAAATACGAAATATAAATTCCAGATAAGAGAGAATTATCACTCAATGAAGCAAGACGAAGCTACTGGTTACTAGTTTGAGGTGTAATTTTACAATTATCTACCTTTTCAATTGAAGCTCGAAGGTTCAACAATGGTGAAATGGAAAGCTTGGATTCAAGTTGTTTCAAGTCACAAAAATGCTTTAATTAGCTTTAGATAAGGCCGATGATGGATTATAGGCAAAGAAACAAAGAGAAACAAGCTTGATTTTGAAAAATGAAGCTCTAGTTTGAGAGAGGTTTCATGTTCTATGGAAGTAGAGTTTCTTTGGCTATTCAAGATTACAAATGAAGGGGAATTGATCCTCCATTTATATGGAAGTGAGTGAGGTCATTGCTTGTGTGAAATTCCCTCTCAATCTTGCCAACTCAATCAAAAAATTTCTAGATCTAGAACGTGTGAAAAATTGGCATGAAAAGTGTGATTCTGAGCTTACTCAAGTTGTTTCAAGTTGTAACAGATACGTTTTACCATTTAGAATGAATTTGCACATGTGTTTTGGTCCCCAAGTTGAGTTTGCACATGCTTTCTAAAATTGTAGGTCACGATATAAACAGAGTCCGCTCACCTTGTTCCAACTGAAGCCAAATGAAATTCCTTCGTGCATTTTGTAATTTTTCTTGAGCCAAATATTCTTTTCATGGAAAGGAAGACAATGTAAAAAGAATCAACTCAATTGGATGTATGATGAGAAAATGGCAAGCTTGGAAAGTTGAGGAAAAACCACTGAAAATAAGGTCTGGCATTAGGTCAAACAGGTCATGACTTAGTTTTGTGCACAAATGGCCTTCAAGATTTGAGGTCCTTGGAGCCTGAATTGATGTTTTACCTCTAAATTAAAGTTATAGAGGACATCAAGAGGAATATTTTGCAAAAAGAAGTGCCCATAAAAGTTGAAATATGAAGAAGTTATGATCTTTGGAACATAGGCATGCCATACTTGAGTTTTAGGTCAAATTTTTCCAAGTCCACAAAATGACCTCTAATGTCTTCAATTTGTTTATGACCTTCCAAGTATAATTGGCTCTTGACTTGTGAAAAGAAGTTGGAGGGGATGCCAAGAATATTAATTTTCACAAAGAAGCACTAAAAAATGTTGAAGTATGAAGAAGTTATCATATTTTGAACTTAGACTTGAAATGCTTAACTTTTTGGTCAAACCTCTTTGAACAAACTTGCAACCTTGGACATTTTCTTGCATTTCAAGACACATTGATGATAATATAAACTCAATATGATGTACTCTTGATTGTACTTTGATGAAACTTGCAATGGCTTGAGGAAACTTGTTGATGAATGCATGGAAATAAACACATGAACCTTTGAAGTTTCTTGAGAAACAAGCTATTAAACCTTGAAACATCCTTGATCAAATGAAGTTGAATAATGCTTGAGACCCTATGCTTTGAGATTAGAGGTCGTTCTTTGATGAATAGCCTTTGAAAATCAATGATTGACCACACTTTGACTTGAGAAACTCAAACCCTAGCTGAGGAGACAATCACTTGATACTCTTGATCCCCAAACCCTACCTTTCAAAAGAAACAAAAGGGACAAGGAATATTTTTTTTGTATTTTGATTAGTGGTTAGTGAAGTATAAAGCATATAAGTACAAAAATGAAAAATACACAATGAGGTTCTTGATGATCTCTGCAAAGGCATCCCACAGATGAGAGGGTTATGAGACAACCAAGTTTGTGATCTTGATGCATTGCAAAGATGCAAACGAGGTGGGATCTTAGGGATAAAAATTAGGGTATGACATACATTATTTCTCCCTCTTTGACAACATCAAAAAGAGAACAAGAAAACCATGAGAAGTATGTTTAATCATATACAAACCAAAATACTACACAGAGGCAATTGCAAAGATAAGACAATCAACATGATAGCACTCACATAGAGTGATGGTTACATTGAAATAGAATATGTTAAACTTAAATACAAGAAAATAAAGCAACAATAGAACACAATTGCAGCTTATTAATGCTCAATAACATAACAAAGATGAACATGATCGAGGCAATGTCATTAAAAACTCTCGAGGTTACTACAAAAGCGGTACGATTACGTGACATATACCTTTGGTGCTCCCGAAATGCTGCATACGCATGTGCTCTAGCAAGGCGATACAAATTCATCACCACTCAAACCAAAAAAAGAGATGTAACAGTAACAATGACACACACATAACAAGAATCTTATTAACATCATAACGTGTTCAATCAAGTTTCATGCACAAATAGATAACAAGCCATATGCACCAAGAATATTTCAAGCATGTAGATGGAATAGCATAAAATCACTATAAGCATATAATTTACATACATCAATAGAAATTTTTGGAAGTGAATAGTCATGAACTATTTCAAGCATCAAGAGCAGTCATTATTTGGAACACAAGCAACATGCAACAATAAAAGGACTTATAAAGAAGAGAGAAGTGGAACGCTGGTACCTCACTAATGAATTGATGAAGGATGCACTCTTAGGTAATATAACTTCCAATGAAAGGTAGAAAAATAATATATAAAGTGAATACACAATTCATATTTTGGAAATATTTGAGATATCAAGTATCCCTAATTCCCTTCGAATGTTGAAAAATGGCTCAGTCGCAAGATGTTTTGTAAAAAAGTCGGCAGGTTGATGTTTACTATCAACGTGCTCAATACGACATCCCCTTTTTCAACATGGTCACGTAGGAAATGGTGACGAATCTCAATATGCTTAGTGCGAGAATGTAATACCAGATTCTTGGTTAAGTTGATAGCACTAGTGTTGTCACACATAATAGGAATAGGTTGCAATTTTATATCAAAACCAAGTAATTATTGCTTAAGCCACAAGATTTGGGCATAACAACTACCGGCCGCAACATATTCCGTCTCGGAGGTTGACAAAGAAACAAAAACTTGTTTCTTGCTATGCCAACTTACTAAGGCATTTGAAAACATGTGGCAAGTTCCACTAGTACTTTTCCTTTCCGATTTGCAACCAGAAAAATCAGAATCAGTATAACCAACCAAGTTACAATCTTTTCCCTTAGGATACCACAATGCATGTTGACAAGTACCATGAAGATACCTAATAATATGTTTTACGGCTTTCAAGTGGGATTCCTTAGGAGCCGATTGATAACGGGCGCACATACACACGCTAAACATGATATCAGGCCTAAATGCAGTCATATATGGAAGAGAGCCAATCCTACCTCTATATTTATTTACATCAACATCCTTACCCTTTTCATCCCTTTCAAGGTTACCATTTGTAGCCATTGGAGTATCATAGACTTTGCATCATCCATGCCAAATCTATTTGGCAAGTCTTTGCAATATTTAGTTTGACATACAAATGTCCCTTCATTCATTTGTTTGATTTGAAGACCAAGGAAGTAGTTCAACTCCCCCATAAGGCTCATTTCAAACTCTCCCTACATAAGCTTTGAGAACTCTTCTACAAGTTGCATATTAGTTGATCCAAAAATAATATCATCTGCATAAAATTGAACTTGAAGAGTGTGCTTCCCTCGACGCTTAATGAATAATGTATTATCTAATTTACCCCTTGAGTATCCGTAATCAATTAAAATTTTGCTTTATCTCTCATACCAAGCCCTAAGAGCTTGTTTGACACCATACAAAGCTCTCTTGAGCTTGTACACATAATTTGGATACTTGTGACTTTCAAAATCGGGGGGTTGAGCTACATATACTTGTCATACCCTAAATTTTGACCACTAAGATTTCCCATCATTGTGCAAGTCATCATCACAATATGGATGGGCCATCATACGTCATTAGTCTCCCCAAAGATGGGTGAGCATCCACTACAATCAAACTTAGGGTTTCCAGCCCTCTCAGAGCTCTTAGACAAAGGATCAATCAAGGAATGACATGATCTTCAACTTGTCTAGCATCTCAAACATCCACAAAGGATCAAGAGGACTCCCATGTCAAGAATCAAGCACAAGGTTGCAACATTCTGAGTGGATCAAGCCTCAAGATCGCCCGTGTCACCAAATTAGGGTTTTGGTCGGCCAGGGCCTCCAGATGGAATTTACCTATGGGCATGAGCCAATGCTTCAAAGCACAACCTAATATGCTCCAAGGGACATCATTAACCCCATCATCAAGTCAATTTAGCCTCAGGGGAAGCATTCATCAAAAATCAGGAATTAGGGTTTCGTGACCTAATTCACCCCTAAGTTGACTTTTGGGACAAAACATGAGCCAAGACCTCAAGACATGATTTGAGGGTCTCTAATACACTACATTGATCCATTTGCAACAATGGATTGATCCAAGAAGCTTGATTCATAAGTTTCAAGTTCATCAGAACCACAGTTAGGGTTTTTGAAGAAAAAGTCAACTGTGCCTTTGACTTTTGACCAGGACATGCTCCCAAACCTTGGGACATGATTCAATACACCCTATAACACCTATGAAATCAATCCATTAAGTTTGATTTAGGTCAAGGACTTGATTTCATAGAGGATCGCACAGTTTGGAGTTCATTTGATAAAAAGTCAACTGTGCCCAAAAGTCAAAGTTTGACTTTTTGATTTTTTTGATCAATTATGGTTCCCTAACCCTAAAATAATGTTAATCTGTGATTTGAATCAACATTCATCAAGAAAAATCAAGAAAAGTGGGATAACTTGTAAAAGGGGTAACCATAAAAAACTTAGAAATTTTCTAAGTTATGGAACAAAGTGGCTAGGGTACCAACTTCCAAGGATTATAACTTGAGATCCAAGCAACCATTTGGGCTGATCCAAAGATGGATTTGTAGCTCTCATGACATAATTTAAAAGTGTTAACTACACCTCCTTCCAATTCCTCATGGATTTTAAGTTATGGAATGATCAAAATGGCTGAAAACATGAAATGTCACTTTTTCCAACACTTAGTGAAATTTTCACTAAGTCAGAATCTGTCTTGCTTTTTTTCCAAAAGTAGGGGGATTTTTCACTTGGATACAAAAAGTATCAAGACAAACTATGATCACACATGTGTTGTATTATATAAGAGCTTTCTAAAATGGCCAAGAACTCCATCAAACTCCACTTAAGCCATGAGATATGACAATGACAATGCGCCTTGCTGCAAACTGTCATGGCAAGGCAGATTTGTGTATTTTGCTCGATTTGAGCAAATTTTGCAAATGACAAACAAGTTTATCCATCTGAACACCTCAGGGAGGGACCAAGGAGGGACAAACACTGATCCATAAGCCTCCCAAGTCTTTGGAACTAAAAATAGCATGCCAAACCTAAAAAACCCTAAAGAGGGGACAAGACTCCAATTTTGTTTTGGAGCATTCAATGGATGCACCAATGTGGCATGAACTGAGCCATTTCCAACTGAATGAGTCAAGGATGATCTCTGAACTAGGGAACCAGTAGTCTGTGCTCTAACCTCTAGTCAATGGCTAGAGGAGACTTGAGATTCCAAAATGCAACCATTGGCCAAACCTCTACTGCAGTTGCCATTCACTATTGCTTACAAAACAAACTTGCTCTACTATAAATAGAGCTCATTTATGCTCAGTTTAAGTACACCAAAGCCATCAAATAGATGCTTTCCTCAAAATCACCTTCTCACTTCCAAATTTACCTTCCAAAGCAAGTCACTATCGGGTTTTGAGTTTGAGAGCTATTCCAACCAAACCAATCACACACACACCTCATAAACATCATATAGAGGTGGTCCAAACACTTAAACAACAACTGTAACACTGATTTCTCAGAATCACCAGCCAGTTGCTCAAGGTTTTAACCAAGTTACAGCTGAGATGCCATGAAGTGATCCAGCCATTTCCAATCAAGTCCAAGCATTCAAACACACTCCATATGGTGTAGGGAAGTTGTTCAGATCATCACAACTCATATCTAACACCTCCAACTCAAAAATCACATTGCCCTTGCTGTCACGACCTTCAAGTAAGCCTAAACTTGGCCATCTCTTAATCTATGCATATTTCCTTGCACAATACTAATCATGCATAAAATGTTTCACCTCAATTAATTGCTTTGTTTGAATCGTGTATCAAAATTCTCAGCCTTTATGCAAATTTTAGGGTTCTTGAGGTTTTGTCTTGATTTCTTATTCCATGCTTAAAATAAATGAAATTAAAGACCATAGACATGATCGTGAGGTGAAAACGAGCAGATTGATATGTGGATTGTGTGATTTCATCAAGTATTCAGTGAGATTGGATAGAAAATGCAAATCAGACCAAACTTAGAACACGCACGTGTTCTTGCCATGTTCTTGGCGCCTTTTTTGAAAA
The DNA here is from genome assembly GCA_022829125.1 of Lathyrus tuberosus. Classification (NCBI taxonomy): domain Eukaryota; kingdom Viridiplantae; phylum Streptophyta; class Magnoliopsida; order Fabales; family Fabaceae; genus Lathyrus; species Lathyrus tuberosus. Next base: position 18,243,430 of record JALAZF010000018.1, read on the forward strand.
TTCAAATATTTGAATTTTGTGATTTTATTTTATTGATTCAAAAATTAATTTCTCTCTGAATTTTAATGATTTTGAGTTGATTCTTTTTTTAATAATTCACAAAAATGTTAAAATATTTTATTTTGCCAAAAATTCCCAAAAATGTTATTTATTTCATATATTTGATATTTTTGCAAAGAATTAATGTTTTATTTGTTTTTAACTTTTGAAATATTTGTTCCTTCTTGATTTTCTAAATTTAATTGGTTTCCAATCATTTTGTGGATATAAACATGATTTTTCAAACATTAATCCAAGATCACAACTTGTTTTTCACACATGTTTGATAATTTTGGTCATTTTAATTAATTTTTTTTTTAATTCAAATACATTTTGAAACTAATTTAGGGTTTTGATCTTAATCACCCTAAACAAATCATTTTCAAAATCTTTGGGCCTCTAATAAAGTGTAAGACCCAACCCCCTTTGTACAAAAATAATTTGGGCCTCAGTCATTGTATAAGCCCCAGTACAATTTCCCAAACGACGGTGCGATTACTGTCTTTCCCTGGGCCTCTCCTTGAGCTATAAGACCCATTTCTTTTCTTAAAAAACTCATTGGGACTCTAATAGAGTGTAAGACCCAACTTCTTTTGAAAACCAAAATAATTTGGGCATCTCCTCGAGCTATAAGTCTCATTCCTTTTCAAAAACAAAAACCTTTTGGGCCTCTAATAGAGTGTAAGACCCAACCCCTTTGTAAATAAAACCTTTCCGGGCCTCAGATATTGTATAAGACCCATTGTGTTTTTAAAACAACGGTACGATCATCGTTAAAACTTGGGCCTCTCCTTGAGCTGTAAGCCCCAACAATCTATTCAAAACACTTTCTCCTTTGATTTTGAATTCAAATATATGTTGTTATCAAAACTTTCTTTGTTGAACAACTAACAAAACAACATGGAAGCTCTACAACGGGTAAGTGTTTATCCGCTTTCATTTACTGCTTTCATATGTATATAACTGTATTGTGGGGCTGCTTCACTGTAAGTCTTCTTTCACATCCTTTTATATACTTGTCACATATCCACTGTGTAATACTAGTATAGTTATCTAGAGTTTTCCCCGGCAACTACGTCTAGCACTAGGTAAAGCCTTGTTGGTCACTCTTAAATACAAACAAAACTAGATCCCTCGTAGGATTCTAGATACAGTCTTCCCTTCTCTTGGGGTTAAACAATATGGAACAAAGAGAAAGGCAGTATTCTCGGTGAACCTTTTCTCAGACTGTCACCCTTAGAAATTGTCAAAGAAACTCTAACTCCCAAGAGATGATCTTTTCTCCGTGAATGGCATCTCTTGAGTTTCTTCCAATCCTCGAACTTTCCTGGAATAATCTCTTCTCTGTGAATTGCATTTCTTGAACTTCTCTTGGTTTGGGGACCCACAGGCTTCCTAAAAGCATCCCCACCTCCTCTTGGGCATTGTACAAGGACCCTTCGGCTTCTTAGAAGTTCTCATGCCTTCTCTTGGGCTTAATACAAGGACCCTGACGACCTCTTAAAGGTATAAGACAGAACTTAGTCATCCTTTGCTAGAGCAGTATTTCCAGCATCAAAACTCCGGCCATTTTAGGGTTGATACTCATCCCTTAATGCCTGTGCCTCCTCTTGGGCATTGTACAAAAGATAAAACTCTAGACTTGGACAGTCTAAGCCTCTTGAGTCTCAAAGACATTCTCAAGTTCCTTTCAAACATAGGAAAAAACACTGATCACTCTGAAACCCGATCTCTCTCATGAGAGCTCCCCACCCTTGGGCCTGCCTATGGATCTAATCCTCAGCAGTAAGATAGCCTCCTCTTGGGCTTTGTACAAATGATTCTCCCTAGCAGAGCTAACCTTTTCAGACTCTCTTGTTGAGTCAGTCTCCCTTTTAGCCTCCGTCTTGGGCTTCATACAAGATACATATAACACACTCTCTTGTTGAGTATAAAAGATTCTCTTGTTGAGTCAACTTTTAGCCTCCTTCTTGGGCTTCATACAAGACACATATAAAACACTCTCTTGTTGAGTATAAAAGACTCTCTTGTTGAGTCAATCTCCTTTTAGCCTAAATCTCAGACTTTGTACGAGACAACAAATCACTCTCTTGTTGAGTATAAAAGACTCACTTGTTGAGTCAATCAACCTTCAGACTCTCTTGTTGGGTCAATCACCTGTCAAACAGACTCTCTTGTTGTGTCAACCTTTTTAGCCTCCATCTTGGGCTTTATACAGGACATATAAAAAGTACTCTCTTGTTGAATAAAACCCTTTCAGCCTCCATCTTGGGCTTTATACAAGATACACTCTCCCCAACGGAGTCAAAATCCCTTCCAGCCTCCTCTTAGGCTTTGTATAAGGAAACCCCGGTTGAGTCAATTAACCTTTTAGCATCAAAATTTGTGCCTTGCTCACAGCATACAAACTAGGGATGGCAAAAAAATCCGTACCCGCGAATATCCGCGGATAAAATCCGTCACGGATATGAGACAGATATTTTAATGGATATCGACGGATAAAATAAATGGATATTTAAATACCCATTTGTTAATGGATATGGATACGAGTTTAATGATATCCATGCCCGCGGATATCCATATTTGTTAATAAATCATAAAAATCATTTAAATATTATTAATTTATTATATTTTATCTTTTCATCTTCTAAAAAAATTAGTCTTCTTATATTTTTTTCTTTTTTTTTTTGAAATTTTCTTTGAAGAAAACCTTTCACATTTTATTCAAATTCGATTAGACATTTCATATTTAAACTCTTCATTACTTCATATCTCACTTCAACAATTTCATAGTTTAACCAACTAGTGTCGTCGTTTCTCTGTCAAACCAATGTCTCTCTTTTTACTCCTTTATCGTCCGCTCTTCCATCATAACTCACAATCACAATATATTTTATTTATTTGGTTAAAAATAAAATGTATGGATATTATGTTTAGATCTAATTATGTTTTGGTGAATAAGAAGAAAATTAATGCGATGGATTTTTTTTTGTTAAATTAAGACCGAATTGTATTGATGTTATGTGATGCTAAATTTGTGTGTCTTTAAAAGAAGTTAAAAATATTTTTTCAAAAAATAATTTGCATAAAAAAATATTATCCATGGATATCTGTAAATATCCGCGGATATCGTAAAACCCGCGGATTACCCGCTTAACGGATATTCACATGGATATGGGGCGGATATGGATATCATATTTTTCTAACGGGACGGATACAGATATCATAGTATCTATCCCCATGAATATCCATTTACATCCCTAATACAAACATCAACAACTCCTCTTTAGAGATGACAAATTCTCTCTCATCCAAACCCTTTAGCTTCACATCTTGGGCTTTGAACAAGATACAAACCACCTTTAGCTTCATGTCTTGGGCTTTGAACAAGACACCAAAACAACCTTTTTCCTCCCTTAGAATAGAAGGAACTACGATCGCTCTGATTTCCCTGTTTCGGGAATACGTAGGCATAAGATTGCAAAAATCTTAGCGAGCATACTAATAAAAAAACCCAAAACCCAGTACCTTCATATATCCATCAAAAGCATTAGACCTAAAACCTCACAAATAGTCTAGATCCTGTTTTTAAGCAAATAACCCTAAAAGACGAACCCCCTATTTTGATAGCATCTGTAAACCAACAGTTTTGACTGTTTAAACTCAGTTTGCAAGCAGGGTTAATTGGAGACATCTATTTCCCTTCCTTAATCAGCTCAACAGGATAAAAAAATGAATCTAACTGTAGTACCAAAGCGATAGTGATTCGAAACCACAAAAATCGTGCTACAGAAAAATGGCGACCACAGTGGGAGGCATTATTTCTAGCCTCTTTTAAGGTAGAAAGCCTTAAGTTCACAAAATACTACAGAAATGAAGACTCTGCTGGGGAGTCATTGTCTGTATAGGATCATAAGACTAGAGGTCTAGGATGATTAGGACAAATATATATACTGCTTTTCCTAATTGATATCTGTGTTTATTTTTCTGCTAATGGGAATGCGTGTGATGTCGCATGTGGAAAGATTGAGTATACACCTAAGATAGGGGATGGCATTATACGGGTAATCTTACGGGGAGTGAATCCCAGCTAAGAGTTCCCGGTCGACCATCAAACTCAGTGGAGACTCCCTTTGCAGATACATTACCTATACGACTTCGGTTGTTGAAAGTAGTGTGGTCGATTGGGTTATCTGAGAAGCTGAGGTTTTTAGTAGACTGAAACCATTATGTAGTGCGGAAGCTATCAGGAATAGTTGTCACGCGATACTACCCTCATCTGAGATTACTCTAAGATACATCAGCTCGCTGGCTATCCGCTTGCTGTTGTTATCCCAAGAGGGGTCAATAATTTTGCGGATGGTACAAAAATCACCAGTATAAACCTTTGGGGATGGGTAGAGCCTTGACTTCATGACACCGACCCTTTAACCCCATATTTTTTCTATGTTTTTGTGTGCTGCATTCATACATTCATTTAAAAAACATTTAAACAAAGAAAAATCTTCTCTTCTAGTCTCTCTTGTTCAAATTAAACTAAGACAATGATTGCAAATGTCAGATAAAGAGATTGCTAATGGATTTCGGAAGAAGGAAAACTCACAAGTACACCTTCAAGGTTCCAAAACTAGAGGATTTGAGAGGGTTGGCAGGGATGATCACCAACCCTGAAGCTTTCAGAGCTAAGTATGGAGGACTGCTGTCTCTATTAAGGGTTTATGTAATTGAAGGAATCCTGTCCACGCTAATCCAGTTCTACGATCCGGTCTATCACTGTTTCACATTCCCGGATTATTAACTAGCACCAACGCTGGAGGAGTACTCTCACCTGAATGATTTACATATTACTGATCAAGCTCCCTTTTCTGGACTGGAAGAAATTCCAAAGGATCAAACCATTGCAAGAGAAATCTATTTGGACGAGTCAGAAGTCAGGACTCACATGACCACTAAAGGTGGAATTCAGGGTTTGCCAGCCCAGTTCTTGATAAAGAAAGCTCTGTACTCTGCTAGTATAGGGAACGTGGCCGCTTTCGAAAGCATCTTTGTTTTGCTTACCTACGGGTTATTTTTGTTTCCCAACATCGATAACTTTGTAGATATCAATGCCATTAAGATTTTTCTGATTGGAAACCCCGTAGCAACCTTACTCGCAGATGCGTATCATTCTGTACACTTAAGGAATTTATACAGCAGAGGAATGATCACATGCTGTGTACCCCTGCTATACAAATGGTTCATTTCCCATTTGCCAAAGTCTGCTGCATTTTGGGATAAAAAGAATACTTTACGTTGGTCACAGAGAATCATGTCTCTTACCAACTCTGACATCGATTGGTACAATCGAATCTATGACGGGATCAGGATCATTGACCGTTGTGGAAATTTCCCAAATGTACCCCTTATAGGAACTAAGGGAGGAATCAATTATCATCCAGTTTTAGTTCGTCATTAACTCGGATACCCGATGAAGCATGTCCCGCGTAATGCTCATCTGGAAGGTATTTTCTTCAAGGAAGGAGAAAATGGCAGAGCACTAAAGACAAAAATAGTGCATGCCTGGAAACACGTTCATAGTGTAAGACCCTAATTTTTAACCCCCTAAGATTCCACACATCATTCACATCTCATTTTGCATCTTATACCACAAACAAGATAACACATTGGTTCCCTTGTCCCTCTCATCTTTGGGTTTATGCCTTGCAGGGTTTACAGAGCATCTGTGTGTTTCCTATTCACTTTATTGCTTCATTTGTTTATATTTTACTGACCTTAACCAAAATCCAAAAATATTTTGTTTTCTCTTTATTGACATTTTCAGGGGAAGAACAAGTTAAAAATGCCAAAATAACAGTCTCACAGCTCGAATGAATTTCATCTGAACAAAGTCAAAGTTGATCTGCAAATAATTCAAAATTCATCTGATCAAGAGTTTCCAAGATTTAATTGATTATTATTCAAGAGACTCCAAGGTTCATGTGTTTATTTCCATGCCTTCTTTGACGAGCAAAAGAATCGAGCCGGAACCACAACAGTGCAAGAAAATGCTCATTTTTCACAAATTTTGCCCTAAGTAACCGGTTAGCAGATATGCTGTAACCGGTTACCCTCGTGAATTTTTGAAAAATGGCAGGAAATTCAAAATTCAGCAATTTCCACCAATCTCAGCCCTTGATCACATTTGGAATATTCCAGACCATCTCATCTTAATTCCCCTACATCACTTTGATCATTTCCTACCATACACCTTCACTAATCACCACTCTTTTATGAATTTCCCTCCAAATTTGAATTCCAAGCCTAATTTTCAAATTCCAAGCCTAATTCCAAACCACCAAATTTCCAAGCCTAAAATCTATAAGTAGAGCCCTCATTTCATTCATTCTTCAAGCTTTTGAGAGCCAAAGAACCTCTTCCAATTTCTCTCCCCAACCACAAAATTCACCAAAGCTCACTTTTCTTCTTTTGAAAGTTAACAAGAATTCACATTGAATCTTGTTCAACTTTGAGCTAAACCTTCATCCAAGCTTGTTTTCTTCATCAATTCTCATATATCAAGGCTTTGGAGTTTGGATCTTGGACTAATTTGAAGGAATTTTCAGATTTGAAGTGGTAATTCATCTCTCACCATTGTTGAAGCTTCAATTTCATCATCCACAATGTAGATCTTTGGAGATCTTTGTTACTTGATCCTTTGGATCTTGTAATTGTGTTTAATTGCTGTTTTTCACTGTTGTTTTACTTTAAATTTCGTGCAATTTCAGTTCCATGATCATAAGGTGTTTGTACAAAGTTTTGAGAATGGATCATGCTGAATTTTGCACATTTTTCTGCATTCTGGTGCAGAGTAACCGGTTAACAGATATGCTGTAACCGGTTACTCTATGTTAATTTTGAAAAAATGCACTATTTTGAACTAAGTAACCGGTTAGCAGATATGCCGTAACCGGTTACTTCGAAATATAATGCACATTTTGGCTGGTTTTTGGGACTGTTTTGGTTCCTTTTCCATTTTCTTCCCTTTCCTTTTGTTCTTAGCCTTAGATCACATAATTGTGTGGTTTAATTTGGCTTTCTCTTCATCTATTTCTCTTTCCTTTTGATCGATGAAAGTCTTATGGATCATAGAATTCCTTTGTTAAATTTTGATCAAGACTAGATCGCTACCTTCTTTTCTTTTCGTGCGGTATTGCTTTCGGATGATGATCTACATATCGTTCATCTAGCATGCATTAGCACAAAGAGCTATTGATCGGCCTCATTGTAGGGTAATTACTCCGTAAATTACTCGGCGATTGCTTAACATAGTGCAATATTTGTGTCGTATCGAAAAACCATCAAGAAGGATTGATTATTTGTCTTTTGGTTCAAAACTTATGAAACTTGTTGTTAGGAGGCTTTGGTCTTATCAATCCTCTAATGAGTTCTCATTAATCTTGACCTAAGTGCAATTATTCAATTATTATTGATCACTTACTCTAACAACTAATCACTAACTTACTAACATTACTATTGTACTAATTTCTTTTACAATTCCTTCTCGCTCCTTATCTCTTTTACTTTTATGCTTCATTTTTATCATTTCATATTATGCTTCCGCAATTTTTCCTTTGTCCATTGGACATATGTTTATGCTTCCGCATTTTTTCACTTTGTCCGTTGGACACATGTTTATGCTTATGCCTTTTTCTCTTTGTCCACTTGAACCAAAAACATTAATAAAGGCCAAAACCTCTAAAAAACGTGTGCTTCTAATCTTGGACTATGGTTACTATCCTTTGCAATGGACATGGAATTTTACACCTAGACCTTGGACTTCAATGCTATTCTTGAATCCTTGGACTTAGAACTTGGGCATCCAATGCAATTCTTGGAACCTTGGACTTAGAACTAGGACCTTTTCCCTTTGCTTTGGAATTATGGTTCGAAGACTTTGAAGACTTGTGCTTTTACTTGGCTTAGGTGAAGACAACTACATTTGTGGTTAGATCTTTCTTATCCTTAGCTTTTACTTTATGCTTTAGGATATCACTTCTTCTCCTCCCCATTCTTCAATTTTCAAAACTTTCTCCCTTTTTCAAAACTTTATTGTTTTCAAACTATCACCTCTTTCATAATCAAACCTTGACTTTGCCAAGTGATTTTACTCTTTTCTTTTCATTTCTTAACAAATGCTAAACTACATAAGCATATTGACACCTTTTTTAAAAGACTTTAAAAAACACCAAACTCATTCAAACCTCTTTTTTGTGCCCTCGTGTACTTTTCCTTTAACTTTTTCATAAGTTTAGACATGATTCATTTCTTTAAGCGGAATTATTCGCTTGGAAATGACGACTTGTCTTTACATTTAAATACAACAAAAACAAACAAATTTTCATTTTTTTGTACCACGAACTACGGGGTTTTGATCCTACATTGCTCATCATGGGTACATAGGCATGAGACGACAAGTCTTTCCAAACACCAAAATCTTAAAAACAATTTCTCTTCTCATCTCCTCAATCTCTTTTCAAGCAAACTTTTTCAGACCAAAAGCGGTAGATATTTCAAAGGGCTCCTATAGAGTACTATAGACGTTTTGGGTGCTAACACTTTTCCATTGCGTAACCAACCCCCCTTATCTAGTCTCTCTTCACTTGTTCTTGTTGTAGAGCTTTTGTAGGTTTTGTTCGCTCTTTTTCCTTTCTTTTTTGGATAAAATAAAAGTGCGGTGGCGACTCTTGCATTTCGAGTTAAGCTAATCGATAGCTTACACTCACGATTTTTCCGCAACACATAGGAAAGGACGAGAGTCTCTAGGAAAACCAGACTGTGTCTCGGTGGAACCTTATCTCCACTGGGTACAAACTAGAGCTCTCAAGCTGAGGATGCCTTACCCTCGTCAGGAAGTTCTTCCGTTAAGGGACCCCATCCTTTACTTTATGTCTGATACAGAAAAACTTCAGGTTACTCTCAACAAAGTTCAACAGGAGAAGAGGTCTTGGAGGAACAAGTATCGTATTCTCAATGCGGAGTGTAAGAAAATACATCAACTATTGAAAGAAAAAGATGCTCTGATCGAGATTTTAGAGCAATATGCTGTAGAAAACCAGGAGGACCAAAGGAATTTGCTCGCTCCTTTCACTTGGCAAAGGAATGACAACCCGACAACGGCTTAAGAGCCCCGGTCAAAGAAAAGAAAAGTACCAGAACCAGCACCTGAGCTCTCCTCAGAGAGGACTCAGGATCCATAAGTTTAGACATTTCCTTTTACAATAATTTATAAATTACTGTATTTCCATTCTGCAATCTTTGAATTCAATAAAACGGGGTTTCCCCACTGTTTGATATTTGCAATCTAATTGTCGAAGTTTATTTTGATTAAACAAAAAATAGCTAATATAATCATTGCATATCATTCATCATTCTCACATAACGCATTCTTCTTACCTAAGAATCTCACGTTTGTGTCTCGGTTCTAGAGTCAAACTGTCTCATTCGTACAATACTCGGGTCAATCGACAAGAAAAGATGGATGATCTCGAGGAAGAGAACAGAGAGTTGAGGGAAGAGATCGACACTCTGAAAGAGGATATGAGAAAGCTTCATAACGACATGCAAGGTCTAGCAGAGGCTCAGATGCAACAACAAAGGACTGTGATCTCAGAGATCACATCAACGCCAATAGTGGAAAAGTATGATCCTAGGTACAAAATACCGAAAGATCGTCCTTGGGGCATGCCTATTAACTATATCCTGGAAGTGTATGTTCCGCCGATCACTGAGGATCAGGGAACCGCAGCAGGAACCGTTGGGCCTGAAGGTTACAAACTTCGGGAAAGTGAAGATGCCAGGGGCATGACAGCAACTCCTGAAGGTTACAAACTTCGGGAGAGGGAAGGACCTAGAGTCACTGCCATGATGACTATACCACCACCCATGGTACACACTGTCCCGGAAGGACAGATTCCACAGATACCTTCTGGTGGAAATGAAAGTATGTTCGACAGAATGAATGAGTTCCAGGAACAGTTCCTGGAAATGCAGAAGGGACTGCAAGCCCTTCGCGGTCAAGATCTATTTGGAAAAGACGCCACAGACCTTTGTTTGGTCCCCAATGTGAAAGTTCAGCACAAATTCAAAGTGCCAGAATTTGAAAAGTACAAGGGTAACTCTTGCCCTCAAAGTCATTTAGTGATGTACGCTCGGAGGATGTCAACTCAGACAAAGAACCAGGAGCTACTGATTCACTACTTTCAGGATAGTTTAACCGGTGCCGCACTCAAATGGTACATGGGTTTAAACCGCACTAAGATCGGCACTTTCAGAGATCTTGGCGCTGCCTTCGTTCAGCAGTATAAGTATAACCTGGACATGGCACCGGACAGATATCAACTCAGACCGATGTCACAAAAGGACAAGGAAACCTTTAAGGAATATGCTCAGAGATGGCGTGAAATTACCGCCCAGATTTGTCCACCTCTTGAGGAAAAAGAGATGACAAAGATCTTTTTGAAAACCTTGAGCTCATTTTATTATGACCGAATGGTCGCCAGTGCGCCCAGTGACTTCACTGAGATGGTGGGCATGGGAGTGCATCTTGAGGAAGCAGTCCGAGAGGGACGTTTAGTTAAAGATGTTGGATCATCAAGTAATACAAAACGATACGGTAGTGCTCTCCCTAAGAAAAAATAGCAGGATATTGGGAATATCTCTCTTGGAAAGCAAAAGCGACGATATCAACTAGTAGCAGCTGTAACTCCTGCTAACAACCATGCGCCTGTTCCTACGTATCAACCTCAGGTTGCGCAAAGGCAGCCTAGTCAACAGCAATATCAGCAAAGGACACAACAGCCTCTTCAGCAGGCTCATCCTCCGTACAATAACAACCGTACAACGCGACCACCAGGGTTCGACCCTATACCAATGTTGTACACAGAACTGTTTCCATTATTACTGGTCAAGGGGCACGTCCAAACCAGGTTTCCTCTAACAGTACCGGAAAATCCGCCTTTTTGGTTTAAAGCGGATCAGACTTGCTCTTATCATCAAGGAGGACCAGGGCATAACATAGAAAACTGTCTCAGTTTCAAATCCGATGTGCAAAAGCTTGTTACGAGCGGGGTCTTATCTTTCAAAGATACGAATCCGAATGTTCTCACGAACTCCTTGCCTCAACACGAGAAAGCTATGGTAAATTTGATAGAGGGAGAGTCCAATAACAGTTATCAAATTCATGTTGTACTCTTATTAAGGGCCAACTTGGTCAAGATGCATCGTAGACAGAGTGGATACGGCCATGTGCCACCTCATAATTATCACCAGTGTGATATCTGCTCTAAAAACAATCAAGGATGTTCAGTGGCGCAATTGGCTCTACAGGAACAATTGGATCTTGGGTGGATCCAAGAGCATCGAGTTCGTGGAGTTAACATGACTTATACAAATTTCAACATCATTCAAAACCACGACATCCGTGCAATGAATGTCAACTTGGTGGCCATGCACTCAAGGCAAAGCTAACATCATAATCTGGCGCGACACGATTACAATTCTTGTCTGAATTGCTCGGTAAACAAACAGGGATGCTCTTTTGTACAAGAGGCCCTCCAGCGTCAGATGGATCTTGGATGGATTCAGGATTACCGCGATGGAAATCAGTATCAAGTGAATATGATTCAAATCTTTGATATTCGCTTGATGAATACCAGCTTGGTGGAGTTACACGCTACACAAGTCCAACTCGGTTTTATCACTTCACATAATTATCAGAACTGTACAGTATGCCGTGAGAGTAACCAAGGGTGCGCTCTCATTCAAAGAACTTTATAACTCTTGTTAAACCACTGGTGGCTTCCGATCTATATGGATAAAGATATGCAATAAACTAGTATGGTTAATGGGAACCCTACTAGGCATCAAAGTCAGGATGTTTGATCAATGGAAATAGATCTAGTGAGGTTACACTGAATTCAAAGCGGACGTGGCCAGGTGCCACCACATAACTACGAGCGCTGTAGAGTCTGCTCGGAAAATAATCAAGGATGTTACCTCGTGCGAGTAGCCCTTCAGAGTCAGTTGAACCGCAAAGAGATTCAACAATATTTAGTTTCGGGGTCCATTAACTGGAAGCCAGACTATTTCGCTGATCAAATCAAGGATGTTGTTATAATCTCTAATCACGAAAGGACCAAGGATGTTTGTACCATCATCCCTCTACTGGACGAATCAAAGGTTCCTAGCCAGGAACTGATTGAAGTTACCTACGACAGTCAGAAAAATCAAAAGGCTCTGTAGTTATCTATCTACCGGGACCGTTACCGTATGAATCAACTAAGGCGATCCCTTACAAATACGGTGCAACAACAATTGAGAATGGAAAGGAAGCTCCATTACCCTCCGTCGTGAATATTACAGACATCAGTCGAGTAACACGGAGTGGTCGAATCTTCAACTGAGGAGTTGGGGAACCTAACAGAGAAAAGGAACCTCAAACGGAAGTTCCCAATCCACCAGTCGGTTAATACAGTGATCCCGACATTTCAAAGAACGATGATGAGATGATGAAGCTCATCCAAAGGAGTGAAGACAACATTGTTGATCAACTGGTACAAACTCCTTCAAAGATCTCTGTGTTATCTCTTTTACTCAGTTCTGAAGCCCACAGAGAGGCTCTGGAGAAAGTCTTAGAGCAGGCTTTTGTGGAACAGGATGTGTCAATATGACAGTTCGATAGCATTGTCTCTAACATCACTTCCTGTAACAACTTAGGGTTTAGTGATGAGGAATTGCCAGAAGAAGGCAAAAGTCACAACATGGCGCTCAATATCACAGTCAACTGTCAGGACGATGCTTTGGCCAGCGTACTGGTAGACAAGGGATCTACTCTCAACGTCATGCCGAAGTTCACTCTAATGCGACTATCATTCAAAGGATCTCCAAGAGAGGCAGTGAGGTCGTCGTCAAAGCATTTGACGGGTCCAGAAAAACAGTTATCGGCAAAGTCGACCTTCCCATAACTATCGGTCCTCACACTTTTCAAGTCACTTTCCAGGTCATGGACATCCGAGCAACATACAGCTGTTTGTTGGGAAGACCTTGGATACACCAGGCTGGGACAGTCACTTTGACACTTCACCAGAAGCTGAAGTTCGTCAAGAATGACCAACTCATCATAGTCTTTGGAGAACAAGCCTTGATTTGAGTAACCTTTCATTATCTACTTGTGTAGAGCCAGAGGAGGTTATTGGAACTCACTTCTAGGCACTTTCGGTGAGCAATGAGAATCAATCAGAAAAAGGAACATCGATTTCCTCGTACAAAGATGCTCTTAAAGTAATCAAGAGTAACAATGCAAAGGGATAAGGATAACTTGTCATTCCTACTGATAATAAAACAAAGAAGAGTCTTAGTTTTTCTGCAACCTGTACCCAGACAGCTGCTAACGATGAAAGTCTTCATCCTATTCAAAACTTCTTCCATAGTGGAGGTTTCCTTCACCCAGTGTCTCAAGAAGTACATACCATCAACGAGGGAGATTCCTCCGACACAGATGAAGAGTGGAAGTCCTATCTTAACGAGGATGGTTATATCTCTCAAGAAGAGGTGCCCATGCCATTTTGCTATCCCGCACAGAGTCCGAGATTTATACCAAGGTCAGACATCAAAATGATATACGGAGATTGTGATCCGGAAGGATGCCGTGCTCCACCAAACTCATTAGAGGAAGACACTCTAATGAAAAACAACTTTGACCACGACTATTATGGCCCGATGGATGGTCTGCCTATCTGGCAGCCGTACCCAGGAGACTTGGGGCAAGAAAATCAGCCGAACAATGAAAATCAGCTGAGCACTGTTGAAAAGAATACCTGCATCCCCACCATGTCATGGGATCAACACTCAGGGCATTCAGAAAATATACAGCACGACGATGAATTCGCAAAGCTTGCAGGACTAGAATTCATCAACTATGCTTTTCCCGAGGTCAACGTCATCGAAAGAGATGACTCCTCCAGTTCCAAAGAAGTATGGGACACCTTGGGACAACCGAGTGGAAAGTACGACTTCATGGTCAAGTACACTGCTCCTGAAAGCTCTCGTATCAGGTTCGAAGACATCCAGCCTACTGGATGGAGAGATCTGCCTGAGAGCACAAATACTATGCAAAATACAACAGAGGAATCCTCCTACGACAACTCTGCTTGGGAGATAGATTCCCATGATCCGGCTCCACCAGAAATCAGCTTCATTTCTGAAGACAAATCAAGGAAGGTACCAGACTTTGTGATTCACCGGGAAGTTCGCCGCCAATGGGTTGCTGTTGATGTTCCAAAGATCGTTCATAAGTCAAAGTAATGGCCATCTTTATCTTAACCTTTCACCTGCCAAGGTGAAACGGATGTTTTGATAGGGCTCACTTTCTGTAAATATACCTCTTCGCTTTGCTCAAAGCGACAAAGTTTTGTTTTATAGGGCTGTAGTTTCAAGAATCGACAAGATCATAAATAAAATAACGTCGTTCTGTAATTTCTGCATTTATTGGTGTTTTCTCTTTTCGCTTTTTCAGAAAATAGTAATCCTAAAAAACAATTCAAATAATAAAATCAAGCAGTAAAAAAATATACACTGCACACACTTTTCCATTCTCTCTATCTCTTCTAGAAAACAATCATCACGTCATGCAGATTGCTTGTTTTAAACCCCGTTGAAACATACGATCCAATGCTTTCTCCCAACTTTGAATTCCCAGTATTTGGGGCTGAAGAAGAAGATGACGACGAAATTCCCGAAGAGATCTCCAGGCTACTCAGACAAGAGGAAAGGTCCATTGAACCTCACAAAGAGCCGTTGGAAACAGTGAACTTGGGTTTAGGAGAAGAGAGAAAAGAAATCAGGATTGGGGCACTGCTCACTCCAACTGCCAAAGAGAGTTTGACAAAGCTTCTCAAAGAATTTCCCGATGTATTTGCTTAGTCCTACCAGGACATGCCAGGGTTGGATACCAGCATCTTGGAACATCATCTACCGTTAAGATCAGAATGTCCGCCAGTAAAACAAAGGTTGAGACGGACTCACCCGGACATGGCCATCAAAATCAAAGAGGAGGTACAGAAACAGATTGACGCAGGTTTCCTCGCCACATCAGAATATCCTCAATGGTTAGCCAACATAGTACCAGTTCTGAAAAAGGACAGAAAGGTCAAAATGTGTGTGGATTACAGAGATCTAAACAAGGCTAGTCCAAAGGACGACTTTCCTTTACCACACATTGACATGCTGGTAGACAGTACAACAAAGTTCAAAGTCTTCTCCTTCATGGATGGATTCTCGGGCTATAATCAGATAAAAATGGTGCCGAAAGACATGGAGAAAACTTCGTTCATCACCCCATGGGGCACCTTTTGTTACAAGGTAATGCCATTCGGTTTGAAGAACGCTGGGGCAACCTATCAACGGGCCATGACTACTCTGTTTCATGACATGATACACAAAGAAATCGAGGTATATGTCGATGATATGATTGCCAAATCTAAGATGGAAGAGGAGCATGTAACCCACCTGTCAAAACTATTTGAGCGGTTGAGGAGGTACAAACTCCGCTTGAATCCCAACAAGTGCACCTTCGGTGTCCGTTCAGGGAAACTCTTAGGGTTCATCGTCAGCCAAAAAGGAATTGAGGTTGATCTTGACAAGGTCAAGGCCATTCAAGAAATGCCTTCTTCAAAGACTGAAAAACAAGTCAGGGGATTCCTGGGACGTCTGAATTACATTTCTAGATTTATATTCCTCATGACCACGACATGCGCACCGACTTTCAAATTACTAAAAAAGAATCAGGACTGTTTTTGGACAGAAGATTGCCAAACCGCCTTCGATAGTATCAAGGAATACCTGTTGAACCCGCCGATTCTATCACCTCCAGTGGAAGGAAGACCACTGATTATCTACCTAACAGTCTTGGAAGACTCGATGGGTTGTGTACTTGGCCAACAAGACGAAACAAAAAGGAAAGAGTCTGCCATCTACTATCTGAGCAAGAAGTTCGCCGACTCTGAGACTCGGTACACGATGCTTGAGAAAACTTGCTGTGCTCTGGCTTGGGCAGCCAAACGTCTTCGCCAGTATATGATTCGTCACACTACTTGGTTAATCTCAGAAATGGATCCAATCAAGTACCTCTTTGAAAAACCTGCTCTCACGGGAAGGATTGCCCGTTGGCAGATGTTGTTATCAGAATATGACATAGAGTACCACGCTCTAAAAGTCGTTAAAGGAAGTATTTTAGCCGATCATTTGGCTCATCAACCAATTGATGATCAGGAATCAATCGGGTTTGACTTCCCAGACGAAGATGTCATGTACTTGAAAATGAAAGATTGAAATGAACTACTACCCAGTGAAGGGCCAGAACCAGGTTCCCAATGGGGACTAATCTTTGACGGAGCTGTAAATCATTATGGAAACGGAATTGGGGCAATCATCATAACCCCTCAGGGTACCCACATTCCTTTCATCGCCCGACTTACATTCAAGTGCACAAACAATGAGGCCGAATACGAAGCTTGTATCATGGGTCTCGAAGAAGCAATTGACTTAAGGATCAAGAACTTGGATGTATATGGCAACTCAGCTTTGGTCGTCAATCAAATCAAAGGAGATTGGAACACATACCAATCAGGATTGATTCCTTACAAAGATTACGCGAGAATTTTGTTACCATTCTTCAACAGAATCGAGTTTCATCACATCCCTCGTGAAGAGAATCACTTGGCTGATGCATTAGCCACTCTCTCTTCCATGATTAGTGTAGGTCAATGGAATTACATACCTAAGATTGACATAATGCGCCTAGAAATTCCCGCTTACATCTTCACGATTGAAGCAGTCATAGACGATAAACCTTGGTATAACGATATCAAATGCTTCCTTCAGAAACAAGAGTACCCACCTGGGGCATCCAGAAAGGGCAGAAAGACCCTCAGAAGGCTGGCTGGCAGTTTCTTTCTGAGCGGTGATACACTTTATAAGAGAAACTTTGACATGGTCTTGCTTCGATGTGTAGACATACCAGAAGCAGACATGTTGATGAAGGAAATTCACGAAGGTTCCTTTGGCACTCATGCAAATGGACACACAATGGCGAGAAAAATTCTAAGAGCAGGGTACTACTGGTTGACCATGGAATCCGATTGCTACAAGTACATGAGGAGATGTCACAAGTGTCGGATATACTCCGACAAAATCCATGTACCGCCAACACATCTCAAAATTCTTTCTTCCCCATGGCCTTTTTCAATATGGGGAATCGACATGATTGGCATGATTGAACCTAAAGCTTCAAACGGACATCGGTTCATTCTAGTAGCCATTGACTACTTCACCAAGTGGGTCGAAGCAGCATCGTACGCTAATGTAACCCGACAAGTGGTGGTCTGATTTATCAAAAATAATATCATCTGCCGTTATGGTGTTTCGAGCCAGATCATTACTGATAATGGATCTAACTTGAACAATAAAATGATGAAAGAGTTGTGCACTGAGTTCAAGATCAAACACCATAAATCATCTCCCTACCGACCCAAGATGAACGGAGCGGTGGAAGCGGTTAACAAGAACATCAAGAAGATTGTTCAAAAGATGGTTGTAACCTACAAAGATTGGCACGAGATGCTACCCTTTGCTCTTCATGGTTATCGCACATCTGTCCGCACTTCAACAGGGGCAACCCCTTTCTCTCTAGTATATGGCATGTAGGCAGTGCTCCCCATAGAGGTAGAGATCCCATCAATCCGGGTATTGATGAAAGCTAAGCTAACAGAGGCCGAATGGTGTCAAAGTCGACACAACGAACTGAATCTGATCGAAGAGAAATGAATAACGGCACTATGCCATGGTCAGTTGTATCAGCAAAGGATGAAGAAGGCATTCGACAAAAAGGTCTGACCTTGCGTCTTCAGAAAAGGAGACCTTGTGCTCAAGAAGATACAATCATTCCTCACTGATTCCCGGGGCAAATGGACTCCGAACTATGATGGCCCCTATGTGGTCAAGAAAGCTTTCTCATGCGGCGCCTTGAGACTTGCAACCATGGATGGAGAGGAATTTTCCTACCCCACAAATGTTGACGTAGTCAAGAAATACTTCGCCTAAATAAAAAAAACGTCTCGGTGGATTGAAAACCCAAAAGGGCGGTCCAGGAAAAAATTAGAGACATAATCAAAAATCATCCCGGTTGATTGGAAACCTCAAAGTACAATCTAAGCAAAAGTTAGGGATTTATGGCAAGTAACTACGTCTGACACGGGTAAATCCTCAGCAACAGTAGTGCCATCCATCAGGAAAAACTCCAGTCAAGGTCATCTTCGACAGAAGCTCAGGATGTCCACAATTCAAAGTTGGTAGAAGGATAGCGGTCGTTGTGTTTCAATGTAGCCCTTTTCCCTTAAATTACCATTTTCTAACTTTGTAAATACTCCATGAAATCACGCGCTTGGCTGATTTCCATCCTATCAATAAAATTTGAGCCCTTGTGCTTTTGTTTGCAATTCTTATTTGTTTTAGCTTTACAGAACGACATTTTAACATGATCAACGATTCTTGAAATAAAACAAAATATGAATTTACTTGTCAAAATTTTTCTGCGTTTAAAATAAAGATGGCAATTTCTTTTGACTATTGAACATCGAAAGAACATAGATCGCTTCTCCCGAAGTAATCGAGCTTCAAAGTGCATAATCAAAGTACTCCTTCTAAACCAGTACGCCTGAATGAAGGATCAGCTGTGTCAGAGACCATTTTTCATCTGACACTCCCCGACAGAGTTCTTACCTCATAAGCCCGACCAACGGTTGTTCCCACAAGGACTATCTCTCCTAAGCAAGGCAGAATTGCTATCGTGAACCAGTGATACTTTTCATCTCCCATTGTGGCTGAGTATCCAGTCGTGTTCATCTATTAGTCTATATGTCGCGCCAGTTTTGTCAGCATAAACATACATACATCATGCATTATTGATTTACATTCACATTCATATTGCATCACTATCACTCTGGTCAGTCTTATCCCCAAGTGATAAAAGTCCTCTCAATCGAGTTGTCAGTTCTTTCCTCGTCAGGAAGCGAACCATCTAAACGATCTCTTCTCCAGTTTATTTCTGGATTGAAGTTGGCCCCTTGACCACTTTGATAACTTGAACCTCTGAAAAACAAGGAGACCTGCGACAAACATAACTATTCGCCATTGAAGATGATATATTCGCTTTCCCGGATTAAGGAAAATCCCCAGAGAAAGCCTCTTAATCAGAGATCCGACAATACAACAGTTTTTCTCCGAAAAATCCGTTGACGAAAAGGTCATCAGCACCTCAAAATTGGATCACATCATATGGAATTTCTCCAAGGAGATCTCGAAGAAAAGTATGATGTAATACCCCCAAGCAGAAAGCTGTCTCTCAAGAGACTCGTTTTCCCAGTAGAGTCGACAAATGGCGTCTCCAAACAGGGAAGTTTGTACACCTCTACAACTCAGACGATTGGGTTCCCCAGCAACTCTGACATCAAAAGTTTTTCTATCAAATGGCATCTCCCCAGGAAAATTCGGCGAGAAGTTTGAGGAAAACCGCTACGAAGAGCGTCCCTTGTCAAGAAAGTTTATTGACAAAAGAAACTTAGACCAGTTCCTTGGTAGGAAACCAGGATCGAGGGGAAGTTTATTTCAGAAACTTAGACCAGTTCCTTGTTAGGAAACCAGGATCGAGGGGAAGTTTATTTCAGAAACCTAGACCAGTTCCTTGGTAGGAAACCAGGATCGAGGGGAAGTTTATTTCAGAAACTGAGACCAGTTCCTTGGCTGAAGACCAGGATCGAGGGGAAGTTTATTGACAAAAGAAACTGAGACCAGTTCCTTGGCTGAAGACCAGGATCGAGGGGAAGCTTATTGACAAAAGAAACTGAGACCAGTTCCTTGGCTGAAGACCAGGATCGAGGGGAAGTTTATTGACAAAAGAAACTGAGACCAGTTCCTTGGCTAAAGACCAAGATCGAGGGGAAGTTTTTACCCTTTTCTAAGCATCATTGCTTAGCAAAAGAAGAAGGATGCGTGAACTACCATTCCTAACCACCATCAAAATTTTGGGTATTCCGATATTTAATCATCTTGCACCCCGAATGCCCGAATACCTTCGCCATTCACACCTTCGGGTCCAAGAAGATTAAATAGGGGAATCTGTCATACCCAAAATTTTGACCACTAAGATTTCCCATCATTGTGCAACTCATCATCACAATATGGATGGGCCATCATACCTCATTAGTCTCCCCAAAGATGGGTGAGCATTCACTACAATCAAACTTAGGGTTTCCAGCCCTCTCAGAGCTCTTAGACAAAGGATCAATCAAGGAATGACATGATCTTCAACTTGTCTAGCCTCTCAAACATCCACAAAGGATGAAGAGAACTCCCATGTTAAGAATCAAGCACAGGGTTGCAACATTCTGAGTGGATCAAACCTCAAGATCGCCAGTGTCAACAAATTAGGGTTTTGGTCGGCCAAGGCCTCCAGATGGAATTTGCCTCTGGGCATGAGCCAATGCTTCAAAGCACAACCTAAGATGCTCCAAGGGACATCATGAACCCCATCATCAAGTCAATTTAGCCTCAAGGGAAGCATTCATCAAAAATCAGGAATTAGGGTTTCTTGACCTAATTCACCCCTAAGTTGACTTTTGGGACAAAACATGAGCCAAGACCTCAAGACATGATTTGAGGGTCTCTAATACACTACATTGATCCATTTGCAACAATGGATTGATCCAATAAGCTTGATTCACAAGTTTCAAGTTCATCAGAACCACAGTTAGGGTTTTTGAAGAAAAAGTCAACTGTGCCTTTGACTTTTGACCAAGACATGCTCCCAAACCTTGGGACACAATTTAATACACCCTATAACACCTATGAAATCAATCCATCAAGTTTGATTTAGGTCAAGGACTTGATTTCATAGAGGATCGCATAGTTTGGAGTTCATCTGATAAAAAGTCAACTGTGCCCAAAAGTCAAAGTTTGACTTTTTGATTTTTTGATCAATTATGGTTCCCTAACCCTAAAATGATGTTAATGTGTGATTTGAATCAACATTCATCAAGAAAAATCAAGAAAAATGGGATAACTTGTAAAAGGGGTAACCATAAAAAACTTAGAAATTTTCTAAGTTATGGAACAAAGTGGCTAGGGTACCAACTTCCAAGGATCATAACTTGAGATCCAAGCAACCATTTGGGCTGATCCAAAGATGGATTTTTAGCTCTCATGGTATACTTTAAAAGTGTCAACTACACCTCCTTCAAATTCCTCATGGATTTTAAGTTATGGAATGATCAAAATGGCTGAAAACATGAAATGTCACTTTTTCCAACACTTAGTGAAATTTTCACTAAGTCAGAATCTGTCTTGCTTTTTTCCAAAAGTAGGGGGATTTTTCACTTGGATCTAAAAAGTATCAAGACAAACTATGATCACACATGTGTTGTATCATATAAGATCTTTCCAAAATGGCCAAGAACTCCATCAAACTCCACTTAAGCCATGAGATATGACAATGACAATGTGCCTTGCTGCAAACTATCATGGCAAGGCAAATTTGTGCATTTTGCTTGATTTGAAATTTTTTTGCAAATGACAAACAAGTTTATCCATCTGAACACCTCAGGGAGGGACCAAGGAGGGACAAACACTGATCCATAAGCCTCCCAAGTCTTTGGAACTAAAAATAGCATGCCAAACCTAAAAAACCCTATAGAGGGGACAATACTCCAATTTTGTTTTGGAGCATTCAATGGATGCACCAAGGTGGCATGAACTGAGCCATTTCCAACTGAATGAGTCAAGGATGATCTCTGAATTGGGGAACCAGCAGCTTGTGCTCTAACCTCTAGTAAATGGCTAGAGGAGACTTGAGATTCCAAAATGCAACCATTGGCCAAACCTCTATTGCAGTTGCCATTCACTATTGCTTGCAAAACAAACTTACTCTACTATAAATAGAGCTCATTTATACTCAGTTTAAGTACACCAAAGCCATCAAACAGATGCTTTCCTCAAAATCACATTCTCACTTCCAAATTTGCCTTCCAAACCAAGTCACTATCGGGTTTTGAGTTTGAGAGCTATTCCAACCAAACCAATCACACACACACACCTCATAAACATCATATAGAGGTGGTCTAAACACTTAACAAGTGTAACACTGATTTCTCAGAATCACCAACCAGTTGCTCAAGGTTTTAACCAAGTTGCAGCTGAGATGCCATGAAGTGATCCAACCATTTCCAATCAAGTCCAAGCATTCAAACACACTCCATATGGTGTAGGGAAGCTGTTCAGATCATCACAACTCATTTGTAACACCTCCAACTCAAAAATCACATTGCCCTTGCTGTCACGACCTTCAAGTAAGCCTAAACTTGGTCATCTCTTAATCTATGCATATTTCCTCGCACAATACTTTTGCCAAATGTTCATAATCATGCATAGAATGTTTCCCCTCAATTAATTGCTTTGTTTGACTCGTGTATCAAAATTCTCAGCCTTCATGCAAATTTTAGGGTTCTTGTGGTTTTGTCTTGATTTCTTATTCCATGCTTAAAATAAATGAAATTAAAGACCATAGACATCGTGAGGTGAAAACGAGCAGATTGATATGTGGATTGTGTGATTTCATCAAGTATTCAGTGAGATTGGATAGAAAATGCAAATCAGGCCAAACTTAGAACACGCGCGTGTTCTTGCCATGTTCTTGGCGCCTTTTTTGAAAATTCAAATATTTGAATTTTGTGATTTTATTTAATTGATTCAAAAATTAATTTCTCTCTGAATTTTAATGATTTTGAGTTGATTCTTTTTTTAATAATTCACAAAAATGTTAAAATATTTTATTTTGCCAAAAATTCCCAAAAATGTTATTTATTTCATATATTTGATATTTTTGCAAAGAATTAATCTTTTATTTGTTTTTAACATTTGAAATATTTGTTCCTTCTTGATTTTCAAAATTTAATTGGTTTCCAATCATTTTGTGGATATAAACATGATTTTTCAAACATTAATCCAAGATCACAACTTGTTTTTCACACATGTTTGATAATTTTGGTCATTTTAATTAAATTTTTATTTAATTAAAATACATTTTGAAACTAATTTAGGGTTTTGATCTTAATCACCCTAAACAAATCATTTTCAAAATCTTTGGGCCTCTAATAGAGTGTAAGACCCAACCCCTTTGTACAAAAATAATTTGGGCCTCAGTCATTGTATAAGCCCCAGTACAATTTCCCAAACGACGGTGCGATCACTGTCTTTCCCTGGGCCTCTCCTTGAGCTATAAGACCCATTTCTTTTCTTAAAAAACTCATTGGGCCTCTAATAGAGTGTAAGACCCAACCCCTTTTGAAAACCAAAATAATTTGGGCATCTCCTCGAGCTATAAGTCCCATTACTTTTCAAAAACAAAAACCTTTTGGGCCTCTAATAGAGTGTAAGATTCAACCCCTTTGTAAATAAAACCTTTCTGGGCCTCAGATATTGTATAAGACCCACTGTGTTTTCAAAACAATGGTACGATCATCGTTAAAACTTGGGCATCTCCTTGAGCTGTAAGCCCCAACAATTTTTTCAAAACACTTTCTCCTTTGATTTTGAATTCAAATATATGTTGTTATCAAAACTTTCTTTGTTGAACAACTAACAAAACAGCATGGAAGCTCTACAACGGGTAAGTGTTTATCCGCTTTTATTTATTGCTTTCATATGTATATAACTGTATTGTGGGGTTGCTTCACTGTAAGACTTCTTTCACATCCTTTTATATACTTGTCACATATCCACTGTGTAATACTAGTATAGTTATTTAGAGTTTTCCCCGGCAACTATGTCTAGCACTAGGTAAAGCCTTGTTGGTCAATCTTAAATACAAACAAAACTAGATCCCCCGTAGGATTCCAGATACAGTCTTCCCTTCTCTTGGGGTTAAACAATATGGAACAAAGAGAAAGACAGTATTCTCGGTGAACCTTTTCTCAGACTGTCACCCTTAGAAATTGTCAAAGAAACTCTAACTCCCCAGAGATGATCTTTTCTCTGTGAATGACATCTCTTGAGTTTCTTCCAAATCCTCGAACTTTCCTGGAATGATCTATTCTCTGTGAATTGCATTTCTTGAACTTATCTTGGTTTGGGGACCCACAGGCTTCCTAAAAGCATCCCCGCCTCCTCTTGGGCATTGTACAAGGACCCTTCGGCTTCTTAGAAGTTCTCATGCCTTGTCTTGGGCTTAATACAAGGACCCTGGCGACCTCTTAAAGGTATAAGACAGAACTTAGTCATCCTTTGCTAGAGCAGTCTTTCCAGCGTCAAAACTCCGGCCATTTTAGGGTTGATACTCATCCCTTAATGCCCGTGCCTCCTCTTGGGCATTGTACAAAAGATAAAACTCTAGACTTAGACAGTCTAAGCCTCTTGAGTCTCAAATACATTCTCAAGTTCCTTTCAAACATAGGAAAAAACACTGATCACTCTGAAACCCGATCTCTCTCATGAGAGGTCCCCACCCTTGGGCCTGCTTATGGATCTAATCCTCAGCAGTAAGATAGCCTCCTCTTGGGCTTTGTACAAAAGATTCTCCCTAGCGGAGCTAACCTTTTCAGACTCTCTTGTTGAGTCAGTCTCCCTTTTAGCCTCTGTCTTGGGCTTCATACAAGACACATATAACACACTCTTTTGTTGAGTATAAAAGATTCTCTTGTTGAGTCAACTTTTAGCCTCTGTCTTGGGCTTCGTACAAGACACATATAAAACACTCTCTTGTTGAGTATAAAAGACTCTCTTGTTGAGTCAATCTCCTTTTAGCCTCAATCTCGGGCTTTGTACGAGACAATAAATCACTCTCTTGTTGAGTATAAAAGACTCTCTTATTGAGTCAATCAACCTTCAGACTCTCTTGTTGGGTCAATCACCTGTCAAACAGACTCTCTTGTTGAGTTAACCTTTTTAGCCTCCATCTTGGGCTTTATACAGGACAGATAAAAAGTACTCTCTTGTTGAGTAAAACCCTTTCAGCCTCCATCTTGGGCTTTATACAAGATACACTCTCCCCAATGGAGTCAAAATCCCTTCCAGCCTCCTCTTAGGCTTTGTATAAGGAAACCCCGGTTGAGTCAATCAACCTTTTAGCATCAAAATTTGTGCCTTGCTCACGGCATACAAACATCAACAACTCCTCTTTAGAGATGACAAATTCTCTCTCATCCAAACCCTTTAGCTTCACATCTTAGGCTTTGAACAAGATACAAACCACCTTTAGCTTTATGTCTTGGGCTTTGAACAAGACACCAAAACAACCTTTTTCCTCCCTTAGAATAGGAGGAACTACGATCGCTCTGATTTCCCTGTTTCGGGAATACGTAGGCATAAGATTGCAAAAATCTTAGCGAGCATACTAATCAAAAAACCCAAAACCCAGTACCTTCATATATCCATCAAAAGCATTAGACCTAAAACCTCACAAATAGTCCAGATCCCGTTTTTAAGCAAATAACCCTAAAAGACGAACCCCCTATTTTGATAGCATCTGTAAACCAACAGTTTTGACTGTTTAAACTCAGTTTGCAAGCAGGGTTAATTGGAGACATCTATTTCCCTTCCTTAATCAGCTCAACGGGATAAAAAATGAATCGAACTGTAGTACCAAAGCGATAGTGATTCGAAACCACAAAAATTGCGATACAACACTTCTTCATTAATATAGCCATTTAGAAACTCATTTTTCAAATCCTTTTGAAATAACTTGGAATTTTTAGCGCAAGCATAGGTTAGAAGAATGCGTATAGCTTCAAGACGAGAAACCGGAGCATAAGTCTCCCCATAATCGATGTCCTCCTCTTGGTTATACCCTTGAGAAACTATCTAGGCTTTATCGCGGGTTATCACCCATTTTCGTCAAGCTTGTTCCTAAAAACCCATCGGGTGTGAATTACTTGATAATCTTTAGGACGAAGGACAAGGTATCAAACATCATTTCTTTTAAATTGATTTAGTTCATCTTGCATGGCCATAATCCAATGCTCATCAAGCATTGCATCTTTAGCATTTTTAGGTTCTACTTGAGAAACACAAGCAAAATGATAATAGAAATTACTTATCTTAGAGCGCGTTTCCACACCTTTTGTGATATCCCCAAGTATGTTGTCAATAGGGTGATCATTTGATGTTTTCCAAGTCAAAGGTAGATCTTCTACTACAGTTGGAATTTTGACCTTCCCCTATTCATGATCGTCATCTTCTTTCTTCTCATCGTCTACCGATTTAGGTTGATTAATCCCTTTTTCGGTTCCATTGAGAATTTCTTGAGAAGATACCTACATCATGAAAAACAACACCTTTCCCACCATATTTTGGGTAGGACTCATCAAACGTAACATGTACGGACTCCTCAACTATATGTAATCTCTTGTTATAAATCCTATACGATTTACTAGATTGTGAGTATCCGAGGAAGATACCCTCATCGGCTTTTGCATCGAATTTATAAAGATTGTCCCTACCATTATTCAAAATATAACATTTGCATCCAAAGACATGTAAGTGAGAAACATTAGGTTTTCTACCTCTAAGTAGTTCATTGAGGGTCTTGTCTAGAATATGACGTATGAGTACTCTATTCATAACATAGAAAGCCGTGTTAATGGCGTCCGCCGAGAAATACTTAGGAAAATTACCTTCATTAAGTATAGTCCTCGCTAACTCCTCTAAAATCCGATTTTTACGTTCCACAACACCATTTTGCTGTGGAGTTCTAGGAGCGGAAAAATTATGCTCAATTCCTCATATATTACTAATTTCTCATTTTATTTCTAATATTAATTAAAAATACTAATTATTATAATTTCTAAGTATTCTACCAAGCACCTATATTCGCACCACATCCTACCTATACAGTTACACCTCAACAAAACATATAAATACAAAATTATTTTAAAGGCACACCAACACCAAATAATTAAATAAAAATATAAATAATTTAATTAAATTAATGAATCGAATTTGGGGTGTTACATATGTAGCCCTCTGAGGATCATACAATTGGTGGAAACAAATACTTTGTCTCATTTGTTGATGAGTATAGTCAAAACTCTGGATCTATGTTGATGATTGGCTTGGTTGTTTGAATTATTCACCTCTACCCATAGTCTTTAGTGCAATTCAAATGAAAAACAATCTCTTCTCAAAACCCTAAAATCAATCCCAACTCATCAAACTCTCTTTTTGTGCCTTAGGGCATCATCCCCAAAACCCCTTTTTAAGGTAAAATCAACTAACACACACTTATTTTCTAGCTCCGAACCACGGAGCACGAATTTCCTTATTGCACTATGAGGATACGTAGGCACGATAGTGCAAGATCTTGGCGAGCACCCTAATAAAAAAACCCTCCATTTTCTTTTTAGCAAGTAACCTTTAGATAAACAACACCCTTTCGCGCTTAGACGACCTAGATGGTTCACGTTGAGTGCAACATATACGAGGGGTGCTAATACCTTCCCCTTGCATAACCGACTTTCGAACCCGAATTTGATTTCGAGACCATTTTCTTAACCTTTTAGGGGGTTTTATCGCTATTTCCATTTTTTCAAAATAAATAAAATTTGGCGGCGACTCTGTGCATTTTTAGCGTAGCGACACATCAAACATATGTTATATGTCTATTAAGAGGAAAACCTCATCCTACCACACTTATTCTTATGGTCCAAGTACTTTTACCCCTTGAGATGTATATCGTTAAGTACTTCAATCACTCTAATAGTGTACTTTCATCATTGAACTCAAGACTTAATGTTAATCAAGTGTGAGTTGAGTTTCCACTATCGATGATTAACTAGATATGAGCTTGTTCCACATCCCTAATGATGTCTTAATTTTATTTAATTATATCTAAAGACATCATTGTGAGCAAGCCTTTAAGTTTTTGTATGATAGCAAATTATGTTATAAATGCAAATTGTGTGATATGCATGGTTAGTTGGTATATACATATGATTTCATACCTATACTATGTTTAAAAGACAAGGCAAATTGATACATATCATCATTAAAATCATAAAACAATTTTCCTTATGTATGTATCGATACATGTATGCCTTGCATCGACACATTCCTTTGGTATATTCACAAAAACAATTTTGCTTTAGTATGTATCGATTCATACGACACTTGTATCGATACATGCTCCTTTGTAATTGGGCTATGTATCGATTCATACGACACTTGTATCGACACATGCTCCTTTGTAAACGGGCTATGTATCGACTCATACGTATCATGTATCGATGCATGATTTACTTCACATTCTGGAATTTAACAGTTACAGTATGCATCGATGCATACAACCATGTGTCGACTCATGTATGCATTATACTCACTATGCATCGACGCATACGACTCTTGTATCGATACATAAAGCTGTTTGTTGCTTTTAACGTTTTCTGTTTTCATATATAAGTGTCATGACAGTTCAGTTTGAAGTTAAGAATTCGCAAGTGTGAAAATTGAGCAATCAAAGCAAAAGGCAAGTTTGGTGTGCATCAATTGGGAGCAGCTTTAGAGACCTGAAAGATACTTTGTCTTCATCATCTTCTCAATCTCTTTAATTCAAGAACATCAACACATAATCATTTTTGTTCTTCGGATTAAAGGATCTTCGAGATAACGTTCAGTGGTACGATCAAGGATCTAGCTGAGTTAAAGATTCAAAGGGGGTTTCGAGGAAAAACCATCTGGTTTGTCCTTCAAGAACGGGTGTGTTCTTGAGGGTTTGTTAGTCACGATTGCAGAACATATTCAGCCGCAGCGTAGGGGTTTGGAAATTTGGATATTTCGCAAACAGGTCGTGGAACCGGTGAATTGTTTGCATTTCTTGCAGGTTAAATTCTTGATCAAGCTCAGATCAAGTGAAGGTTCATACAATAGGAAGATCTTGGGGTTTAGATTTCTGGATTTGTACTGTAACCTTGTAAACAACGAATTCAGCATTATTGATATAACAGGTCTCAATTTCAGTTTTGAAATTGAGAGGGAGACGTACCCACCCGCGAGGACGAAAGTGGGGAACTTCCTTACCAAATCTCTGCGTATCGTATTCTATCTTTATCTCTTTACGTTTTCAACAATTTTGTGATTCGTTTGGTGTGTTGTGTATTAAAGTTTCAAGATACAATAGTGGTACAAAAACCTTTGTCAAAATCACCATTATTGTTAATCGTTGAATGCATACACGCTAAGTGTTTGAAAAAATTATTTGTTGTGTTTTTGTTCATTGAAAATAGCCTTTGTATGATAAGTGCATTTGAGTTGATTCTAATCTGGTGTTAATAAATCTTTGTCATCCTAATAAATCCAGCATAAACTCGTGTGTCCGGTTTTCTAGTAGCTGGTCCAGAATAGACGGAAGTCGATTCGGGATCATAATTTTCCGCTAACTCTGATCTACTTTTAAATCCTTGAATTTCAAGGAGGTGATCTATTCACCCCCCCCCCCCCTCTCGATCACTAGCCACACCGTCTAACAAGTGGTATCAGAGCGCCGGTTCGCTGGTGCTTTGTGGCTGCTTGTAACGATATGGATTCTGAACCAAAGGGGGCGTATAATAGAGCGCCTGTTTTCAACGGTGAAAATTATGGCTACTGGAAAGACTGCATGCGAGTTCATATAAATTCTGTGGATAGGAATGTGTGGGTTGCCATTCAAAATGGTCCTTTTCAAATTACTATGAGAAATGAGGCTGGCGCCATAGTTCCTAAACCAGAAGATGATTACGATGAGAAAGATGAGAAAAAGTGGTCGAGTGATTGGAGAGCTCGAAATATGCTAATTTCAGCACTTAGTGCTGATGAGTATTACAGGGTATCCCATTGCTCGACAGCTAAAGAAATGTGGGATGCTTTAGAAATTGCCCATGAGGGTACTACTGAAGTAAAACAGTCTCGTATTAACACACTTAATCAAGAGTTCGAGCTCTTTCGCATGAAACAAGGAGAATCTATCTCTGACATGCAAAAGAGATTCGTTCATCTCATAAATCGGTTGAATGCACTTGGAAAACCTGTTTCCAATGAAATAGCTACTAATAAAATTCTGAGATGTCTGAGCAGGGAATGGCAACCTAAAGTAACAGCTATTAAGGAAGCCAACGACCTCACGACGCTTACGATTACAACTTTATTCGGCAAGCTGGAAGAACATCAGCAAGAACTGGAAAGTCTCAAAATATTTGAGAAAAAGAGTAAAAAGGAAAAGAATAAAGACAAAGAGAGTGAGAAGAAGCCAATAGCTCTTGTGGCCTCTAACTCAAAGTCCTCACAAAAAGAGCAAAGCGACAATGATTCAAGTAGTGACGAAGATTCGGGTGATGAAGAAATGGGACTTTTTGTTAGGAGATATAATAGATTCATTCGAAAGAATGGAATC
The DNA here is from genome assembly GCA_022829125.1 of Lathyrus tuberosus. Lineage (NCBI taxonomy): Eukaryota > Viridiplantae > Streptophyta > Magnoliopsida > Fabales > Fabaceae > Lathyrus > Lathyrus tuberosus. The sequence goes on from JALAZF010000018.1 coordinate 18,273,968, forward strand.
CAGCATTCCGACAAAAATCTCATTAAGTTTCGAAGACAATCTATAGAGTCAAAACAGGAAGAGAATAAGAAGCATAGAGTAAAAGGATCTTGTTTTAATTGTGGGAAATCTGGACATTATAAAACAGAATGTCCTATGAAGAAAAAGGACAAAGGAAAAGCTCCACCAAAAAGGTCAAATAAACAAAGAAGAGCTTATATTGCATGGGAAAGTGATAGTGATTCATCAAGCTCACAAAGTTCAAATGATAGTGATGAGACAGCAAATCTGTGTCTTATGGCTCACACCAAAAATCAGTCCCACCACAAGAAGAAAATCAACGATAAGAAAGTAAGACAAGCCTACTATAGTAATGTTTCTTCTATGTCTTTTTCTGAATTGAAAATAGCTTTTGAAAAACTGCATAACGAAGCTGTAGATGCTTTTAAAAGATTATCTTCCGATAAACAAATTTTTTCATTCTTGGAAGGTAAAGTATACAAAGCTGAAAAAGATTTAGAAAGCTTGAAAGCTAGTATTGCAGAAAATTCAAAAGATATTAATTTTAACGGATGTAGTAAAGTTAGGTATTGTGAAGCTTGTCATATTTGGCAACAAGAGGTTAAAACTCTTAAAGTCAAATTGGATAAAGCTTTACAACCCAAGGTTACTTATGCCGTTGATTCTAGGTTGTTTAAGAAATCATTAAATCCATCATATGCAAAATACTCTTTTATTCCAAAAGATTTAATGACCAAAAATAAACAAATGCATCATCATGGCTTATGTCACTATTGTTGTCGTGCTGGTCATACCATTGAAAAATGCAAGTTTAGGAGATTTCTTGTTCCTAAAGGCATTTATCAATGGAAGCCTAAAGGCAACCATGTTACCATTTACCCACATGGACCCAATGAAAATTGGGTACCTGTTTCTCTCTTTTGATATTGTAGGATGAGTGTCTTGCATCCGTAAATAGAAGATGGTTTCTAGACAGCGGGTGCTCAAGGCCCATGACGGGTGACCTATCGCTTTTTATAGACTTCAACGCAAAGAAGAAAGGATATGTTACTTATGGAGACAATAACAAAGGAGCTATACTTGGCAAAGGTAGTGTAGGTAATCCCTCTACCACTACTATTTCTGATGTCCATCTAGTAGAGGGGCTTAAACCCAATTTGTTAAGTATTAGTCAATTGTGCGACAAGGGTTACAAGGTTTCTTTCACAAAAACTTGCTGCATAATTGAACATACTGAACAGAATGTTGTGTTTAAGGGTGTAAGAGTAAACAACATCTATATGCTTGATCTTTTTTATGTACCTTCAACAAGCTCTAAGTGTCTAGTTGCCTTGAATGATGATTCTTGGCTTTGGCACAGACGCTTAGCGCATGTTAATTTCGATTTGCTTAACAAGGTTGTATCTAAGGATCTAGTAGTCGGTCTTCCAAAAATAAAATTTTCAAAAGACCACCTATGTGACGCGTGCCAAATGGGAAAGCAAACAAGGATATCTTTTAAATCCAAAAATGTAATTTCAACTTCACGTTCCCTTGAGCTTCTCCATATGGATCTCTTTGGACCTTCTAGGACAAAGAGTCTAGGTGGAAATTATTATGGTTTAGTAATCGTTGATGACTATTCTAGATTCACTTGGACTATATTCCTTCATAGCAAAGATGAAACTTTTTCCGCTTTTAAGAGTTTTGCAAAACTGTCCCAAAATAAAATGAATTCTAAAATAGTTACAATTCGAAGCGATCATGGAGGAGAATTTCAAAACTATCTCTTTGATAAGTACTGTGATAAGTATGGTATTGAGCATAACTTTTCAGCTCCTCGAACCCCACAACAAAATGGCGTTGTGGAGCGCAAAAATCGCGTTTTAGAAGAGCTGGCAAGAACAATGCTAAATGAGGGTGGATTACCAAAATATTTTTGGGCTGATGCAGTTAGCACAGCTTGTTATGTTCTAAACAGGATTCTAATTCGCCCTATTTTAAATAAAACCCCTTATGAGCTTTTAAAAGGAAGAAAGCCAAACTTGTCACATCTTCACGTATTCGGTTGTAAGTGTTTTGTTTTGAATAATGGTAAGGAAAAACTTGGGAAGTTTGATGCAAAAGCGGATGAAGGTATTTTTCTTGGTTACTCACAATCAATTAAAGCATATAGAGTGTATAATAAGCGTTTACTTTCTGTTGAAGAATCTGTTCATGTCTCTTTTGATGAGTCTTATCCGAAAAATGTCGGAAAAGGTATTTCTTTTGATGACACAGGTATATCTACAGAAGACATACTCAAAGAAGCTGTTTCGGAAATTGATCAGTCCAAAACAGAAGACAATGAGGAGGAGGAAGATACCAGTCATGTAAAAGATAAGGAAGAAGGACAAGCTGAAGTGAATGATCTTCCACCAGCTTGGAGATCTTCAAAAGACCACCCTATTGACAACATCTTGGGAGACATTTCAAAGGGAGTAATGACTCGTTCTAGGATAAGTAATTTCTGCTCTCACTTCGCTTTTGTTTCACAAGTAGAACCTAAAAATGCCAAAGAGGCCTTGATTGATGAATTTTGGCTAATGGCCATGCAAGAAGAGCTTAATCAATTTAAAAGAAATGACGTTTGGGAACTTGTTCCTCGTCCGCGAGATCATCATATCATAGGTACTAAATGGGTTTTTAGAAATAAGCTTGATGAAAACGGAGTGATAACTAGGAATAAAGCACATTTAGTGGCACAAGGGTATAACCAAGAGGAGGGCATAGATTATGAGGAAACTTATGCTCCAGTTGCTCGCCTCGAAGCTATACGTCTCTTGCTTGCTTATGCGTGTTCTAGAGATTTTAAGCTTTACCAAATGGACGTAAAGAGTGCGTTTCTAAATGGTGTCCTAAATGAAGAGGTATACGTCTCACAACCTCCTGGTTTTGAGAATGCTGAATATCCAGATTATGTTTACAAATTGAAACGAGCTTTGTACGGTCTTAAGCAAGCCCCTCGGGTTTGGTATGAAAGACTTAGCAAATTCCTACTTGATCATGGATATTCAAGAGGTAAAGTGGATACCACCCTCTTCATTAAACACAAGGGAAAACACATTCTTTTAGTTCAAGTTTATGTAGACGATATAATTTTTGGTTCAACTAACATACACTTGGTCGAAGAGTTTTCAAAAGTTATGCAGGGTGAATTTGAAATGAGTCTTATGGGGGAGCTAAATTTCTTCCTCGGTCTCCAAATAAAGCAGCTTGATGAGGGTACAGCTGTGAGTCAAACAAAATACTGCAGAGAGCTGCTCAAGCGCTTTGGAATGAATGACTCAAAATCAATAGACACACCTATGCCTACCAACGGAAATCTAGATAAAGATGAGCACGGTAAGAGTGTAGATGTCAAACAGTATAGAGGTATGATTGGGTCTCTCTTGTATCTTACTGCGTCAAGACCTGACATCATGTTTAGTGTCTGCATGTGTGCACGATATCAATCGAATCCTAAGGAGTCACACTTAAAAGCTGTCAAGCGAATATTTAGATATCTTCATGGAACATCTAAATATGGGCTCTGGTATCCCAAAGGAAGCGATTGTAGCTTAGTAGGTTACTCCGATTCTGATTTTGCTGGCTGCAAATCAGATAGGAAAAGTACTAGTGGTACATGTCACTTATTTTCAAACTCTTTGGTCAGTTGGCATAGCAAGAAACAGGTGTCTGTCGCTTTGTCAATTGCTGAGGTTGAGTACGCTGCAGCCGGTAGCTGTTGCGCTCAGATCTTGTGGCTAAAGCAACAACTACAAGATTTCGATATCCAACTCAAACGTATTCCAATAAAGTGTGACAACACTAGTGCTATAAATCTTACTAAGAATCCTGTTTTACACTCACGCACTAAACACATAGAGATTAGACATCACTTTCTTCGCGATCATGTTGAAAAAGAGGACGTTGTATTTGAGCATGTTGATACTAAAAACCAACTTGCTGACATTTTTACTAAACCATTAGCAACAGAACCGTTCTTTAACATTCGTCGTGAATTGGGGATTTTAGATCTCTCCTCATCGATGTCTTAAGCATGTTGATCCTTATTTATATATGTCTCACGTTGGTTGTTAAGCTTTGTTTTTAGACCTCACTCAGACTTCATAAGGTTACGTCAACAGAGGTAATATTATTCCTTTCTAAAATCTCTTTGGAACTTTGTAATTAGTGTATGGTAGAACAAATTCTTTAAGATCGTTTATATGTATTTCATTGCATATGTTGTTTGAACATTAACCTTTGATTCATGAATTATACTTGAGCATCATCATCATGACATAATTCATACTGCATTGACTCAAGAGCTGTTAACAGGTTTCTATGCTCAACAGGTAGTCACAAATTAGTTAAACCAGAGTTTAGCATCAGTATGTATCGATGCAACAAGTGCATGTGTCGACACATTGGAGTTTCCGGTCGATACATTCGTGATATGTGTCGACACATAGGACCTTTTCAAAACCAATTAAGTCGTGAAATGAATCGATCCATATCCCCTTGTGTCGACACATACTGATACTTTTACAATAAATGCATGTTAAATACAGTTGTGGATCGACACATCAGCAAATTTTAAAGGGTTAATTCAGTCTAGACTCTTCTCTTCTCTCATACCCACACGGATAACCCTAACCTCTTCAAACATCTTCATCTCCAAAACCCTAATTCCCTCCCTCTCCTTCAAATCATCTTCATCATAATGCCTCCAAGAATCATCCCGGCTAGACAAAGAGGAAGAGGAAAAGGAAAGGAACCCATTGGGACGTCTCGTCAGTCTCTACAACCTCCAGAAATCCCTCCTAGTGCTCTCACTCTTCTTCATCCTGCCATCGCTGAGGAGTTTGAGGCCTCTTTCAAGACGAGGTTAGTTATGAAACCCCATGTATTCAATAAAACTGATGCATCTGACCTCCATCTCAAAGATGTTGTTGATTTGTTGTCTGCACAAAACCTTGGTACATTTTTAGCTATAAATGATGAGTATCATGAGGATTTTATTCGTATATTTTATGCTGGTCTGCAATCTGGTAGAGGGTATATGTTCAAATGCTCTATTGGCACTAAAACTTACACTTTTGAGGCCACTGATTGGGACAAGGTGTTTCAAATTCCCTTTGGGTTGCCTGGACTGAAGATCAAATGGGTGAAGAAATGAATGATGCCAATGAAGAAAATCAGGCTGAAGAAAATGCTAATGCTGGCTGGGGTGATTGGGTGCCACAAAGGTGGTCTCCAGCAAATTATGAACCAGGTCCACGTGTTCCTCCGTTCTCTGGTGCTGCCTCATCTTCAACTGCTCCTGAGTACTTGACTCAAATGTTTCAGCAAATAGAGCTTGCTAATCAAGCCCGTCATGAACAGGCGCTTGCTTGGCATAATCAGCAAAATGAGTGGCATAAGGAGCATCGTGAGTGGCATGATGAACACACACGGATGTATCATAATCAACATGCTTGGCACACGGACTTGGTTAAATGGCATCAAGTCTTTTACAATGAAATGTCTGGTTTTATGGACGATTGTCGTGCAAATCCTGGTATCATGGACAGATTCAGAAGTGTTGAAGTTCAGAACCGGTTCCGGCGATACAGTTTCATGGGCCATAATCCTGATGAGATGCCTCCTCCGCCGCCTCCACCAAGCTTCAGAGATCCTGACAGAGATGACGAGGAGTCCTGTGGAGGCCATAACCCGTTTTAAGCTAGCATCATGTCATTGCATTACATTTCATTTCATCATCATGTTGCTTCAGTTTCCTTGTTAAAGTGTTCAAACTTCATATGTCTTGGTTCTGCTTATGTACTTTCTTAACAATTTAATGCTTATTTTTTTTGTTCTGTTTACTTGTGTTAGTTTTGCCCTTTACTGTTCATTCTTTGTGAATGATTCTTATATGTTAAGCCTCTTTCTTAGTGATTGTGAGCTTCTATATCAATATTGTTGTCTATTGTTACACCAATTTTGCTGTATTTCTTTGGGACTGTATGTTTCTTCTTTTTGATGTTGACAGCATGCACAAACTCAGGGGGAGTGTTCTATCACACATCTTGCAAATTTGCCATCATAAAAAAAGGGGAGTTTGTGAGCAAGCCTTTAAGTTTTTCTATGATAGCAAATTATGTTATAAATGCAAATTGTGTGATATGCATGGTTAGTTGGTATATACATATGATTTCATACCTATACTATGTTTAAAAGACAAGGCAAATTGATACATATCATCATTAAAATCATAAAACAATTTTCCTTATGTATGTATCGATACATGTATGCCTTGCATCGACACATTCCTTTGGTATATTCACAAAAACAATTTTGCTTCAGTATGTATCGATTCATACGACACTTGTATCGATACATGCTCCTTTGTAATTGGGCTATGTATCGATTCATACGACACTTGTATCGACACATGCTCCTTTGTAAACGGGCTATGTATCGACTCATACGCATCATGTATCGATGCATGATTTACTTCACATTCTGGAATTTAACAGTTACAGTATGCATCGATGCATACAACCATGTGTCGACTCATGTATGCATTATACTCACTATGCATCGACGCATACGACTCTTGTATCGATACATAAAGTTGTTTGTTGCTTTTAACGTTTTCTGTTTTCATATATAAGTGTCATGACAGTTCAGTTTGAAGTTAAGAATTCGCAAGTGTGAAAATTGAGCAATCAAAGCAAAAGGCAAGTTTGGTGTGCATCAATTGGGAGTAGCTTTAGAGACCTGAAAAATACTTTGTCTTCATCATCTTCTCAATCTCTTTAATTCAAGAACATCAACACATAATCATTTTTGTTCTTCGGATTAAAGGATCTTCGAGATAACGTTCAGTGGTACGATCAAGGATCTAGCTGAGTTGAAGATTCAAAGGGGGTTTCGAGGAAAAACCATCTGGTTTGTCCTTCAAGAACGGGTGTGTTCTTGAGGGTTTGTTAGTCACGATTGCAGAACATATTCAGCCGCAGCGTAGGGGTTTGGAAATTTGGATATTTCGCAAACAGGTCGTGGAACCGGTGAATTGTTTGCATTTCTTGCAGGGTAAATTCTTGATCAAGCTCAGATCAAGTGAAGGTTCATACAATAGGAAGATCTTGGGGTTTAGATTTCTGGATTTGTATTGTAACCTTGTAAACAACGAATTCAGCATTATTGATATAACAGGTCTCAATTTCAGTTTTGAAATTGAGAGGGAGACGTACCCACCTGCGAGGACGAAAGTGGGGAACTTCCTTACCAAATCTCTGCGTATCGTATTCTATCTTTATCTCTTTACGTTTTCAACAATTTTGTGATTCGTTTAGTGTGTTGTGTATTAAAGTTTCAAGATACAATAGTGGTACGAAAACCTTTGTCAAAATCACCATTATTGTTAATCGTTGAATGCATACACGCCAAGTGTTTGACAAAATTGTTTGCTGTGTTTTTGTTCATTGGAAATAGCCTTTGTATGATAAGTGCATTTGAGTTGATTCTAATCTGGTGTTAATAAATCTTTGTCATCCTAATAAATCCAGCATAAACTCGTGTGTCCGGTTTTCTAGTAGCTGGTCCAGAATAGACGGAAGTCGATTCGGGATCATAATTTTCCGCTAACTCTGATCTACTTTTAAATCCTTGAATTTCAAGGAGGTGATCTATTCACCCCCCCTCTCGATCACTAGCCACACCGTCTAACAATCATATCTTTATCAATTCTTTTGTCAAAGAATTGCAGGATTTTTCATCTTTAATAAACTTAAAATATTCAATCTTTCAACTAGTCATGCTATGCATATGATTATTTTATGTACTCTTGATAGTATTTACCAACTATCATCAACCAATGACATTTTTTGTCATTTTAGTACAAGTATCATATACAAAATAATTCTATGTTCTTGATAGTTTTGAAAAACTATCACCATGACACTTTTGTCATTCGTTTTGTCATATACACAAATTTTATGTCATTCTTCATTTGCTAACCTTTTTAGTTTGAAGTTTTACTTCCACGTATATCCAAAATATACTTAATGCATTAAACATTTATAACAATCGACAACCATGATCATACAAATTTGTCATGACTAACTTTTATTTCATGAATTGAGTTCAAACATGTAATTCATAAAACTCCATATAAATACAACAACATAGAACTTATTTCTATTCTTTTAAAATAAACAATTTTCTTGCATAACTAACATATGTGTAACATATTCTTTGTGATAAATTTATATTTCATATTTAACAATGTTCTATGGTATATTCATATAAAAATCACAATACAAAATAAAAAATGAATTCACATCATTAATATTTTCTATAATTTTTCTCCATAAATATTTGTCAACTTACAATAATATAAAAATATACCCAAATTACTTTTAATATCAAAATGAAAAAAATAATACTTTCATATTATGATACGCATATAATATGAGATAAATCATTTTAAATTGAACAAAATAAAATGCAATGTTAACATGTTCTTGATATTTCTAACATTTTATTTACATCATTTTATGTTACCAATACATGCCCCATAAATTCTAATTCATAATTTTTTTTATTAAATCATTTCAGGCATAAATAATGCATTATTAATTAAAATAAATTACTTGCACCAAAGAATAATATTTAACATCTATTTTACATTGAATCATAAATCAAATATATTTGTAATTGTTCAAATTCACATACTTGATAATTTATAAATCATGCATATATAAATTTATTCCACATGATATACTTAATATAAATAAATATTTCTTTCAACATATTTTACATGGATTTAAAGCATCAAATAAATAACATATTTATTTAATATAATTATGTACCTTTCACCATGAATATGAATAAATAAAGATGTGTATTTATCTCTCCGTTAAAGTTACAACCACAAATTAATCACAAAAATCATAAATTAAAATTTCACAATTTTAAAATTATATAAATTAATTGTGTATTTTTCACCATTTTTGAAAGTTGTTATCATCTTTTTTAAAGTTGCAAACTTTAATATTAATTATAAATAATATATGAATCAAAATCGAGAATCGAACCTAAATATTGTTAGATCTTGTGTTGGGGGTCTGCTGCAAAATTTGAATAAGAAAAAGATGAAGATGTTATTATGAAAGTTGCACAAAATAAATTCCAAAGCGTGTGTTTACACAAAGCTTTAGGTTCGATTCACCCCCACCAATTTAGGCAAATTGGACGCAAATGAGTAATCCGACAAATACCCTTCAGGATACTTTGGAAACCTTAACATGAATCGCACATTCACATTGTAAAACCCATATATACATACATACATCAAAGCATATATAATACAAGAACTTCGCGCTTGGTACTGAAATAACAATAAGTTCCTAGTAACACATTATACATATACATGCCCAAAAGACTAAATACAACCAACTACGGCATAGTATATCTACAAGATGTTCCACAGACAAAACTAAGAACTAGATCAATACAATGATCTCAAAATAAAACGCCATAGCGAAAGCCATGCCATCTCAAAAGCCACGATCCGTAAGGAAAAGTCAAACCACTTTGTCCTTACCCTTTGCCGAACCTGCAGAACCTGTGATGTAAACAACAACAGTGGGGTGAGATACATCAAATCTCAGTGAGTTCCCTATCTTAAAGTCCTCTCGGCTTTACAAGGTTCTAGCATCCTAACTCAAGTCAAAGGGAAGGGAAAAGACTTTGAGTACACACACGCCATATAAGCATTCACACTGGTGAGCCTATTAACTCACAATAGTACCACAGTAAGTTTTGAGCCTGTTACTCCAGAATCTTACAAATCAATAACCGTACCAAGGTATCCCCTATTCCCGTTCGCTTCTACGTCTAGAAGACGATTCAAGTCATGGATCCTTGTATTTACTTGGCATACGAATTAGATTCGGGATCATCGGCCCGTACACCGTGATCCGTCACTTCACACGGCCCGTACACCGTCACAAGTCTCTTTACCCGTAGGCTCCAATCGTACTATACGCGGGAATCAAACCTGCCAAGTAATTGTGCATACGTTTTAGAGGAGGTGCTCGAGTCTCATGAAACTACACCGCAAGATAAACTGGTTATTTTTACTAGACACACGCCTCGGCCTCTTTTGCACGGGCGTTGTCACAATATTATTCCACATTACCCGACAATTGTTCACGGTGATAAGCCTCACTCTACCTATTTCATATTTTAACATGCATACATACTCAACATGCTTAACAATAAGAACATAGGAAATTATTCATCAATCACACAATTAAAACACATAATTCCACATATCGCATATTGCGCCGATTAACGGTTCCCTCCGATTTATTTAATCGGGCAGTAAAATTACCATTTTTCACCTCCATTGCATAGAATATTTTCTTAGCTTCACAACGATATAAAGAACTCTCAAGTTGGACAAACGAGTCAAAAGTTACAGATTTTCGAAGAAAAGAAAATTATTTGATCCCAGGCAGATTCGCCTGGCGAATCTGTATTTCGCTTGGCGAGTCTGCATTCGCCAGCTCTTCGCCAGTACTTCGCCTGACCAATCTCCCTTAGCCAGCACTTCGCCTGGCGAATCTAGTGGCGAAACCCCAATTTTAGAAAAATTAAAAGTTCCAGTAGCTAACACAATTCTGTCTCATCAAATTCGCCTGCCGAATCTGGATTTCGCCTGGCAAATCCCTTCCGCCAGTACTTCGCCTGGCAAGATGGTGGCGAGACTTAATCCGCCTGGCGAATCGCACCAGAACCAGAATTCTTCCCTTACGGGTTCCATGGTTCCAAAGTTACACATTCATCATTTCTCAACCTAAATCGATTCCAACCAGCACAAACAAGCATAATAAATATTCATACGCATAGAGTGATCATACTACACAATTTATACCGATTTTTAACCGTTAGATCATCGATTTTTCAAAGATTCTAACCTAACTCAAATATCTCCAAAACTCTAAAACTAAAGTTCTAACTAGAACCCACCTCTAGTAAGATGAAGATGAAGATGATGGTGAAGAAGATGAGATGAATTGATGAAGGATTGATGATGATTTGCTCTTGAAACTTGAATTTCTTCTCTTTTTCGTCTTCTCCACTTTTCTCTCCTTCCCTTTCTTTCTTTCTTACTTCTCTTACTATCTTTTTCTTTTATGTGGAAAATGGGAGGAAAAGAAAACATATAGCAACTATTATTAATAAATAATACTACTAAAAGTCCAAAAAGTCACTTAAGTCCAAATACTCAAATATCTCAGAGTCAGATATTATTAATTGGATTTACTCTAAGTCCCACAGTTATTCTAATTATCTCTGCAGATAATTCATCAGAGTATACTGGGACTCAGTTGATCACAACTAATACTATCCGAAGTAAAATAATTTACGGTGTATTACATCCTCCCCCCTTAAATAGAAATTCGCCCACGAATTTAAAACAATTACCTGAAAAGATGAGGATAAGTTTCTCGCATCTCTGATTCCAATTCTCAAGTTGCATCGCCCGGATGCGTCTCGTCCCACTGGACCTTAACCAGAGGAATCTCTTTATTCCTTGACACTTTAGTTTCTCTTCTGGTGATATGACTCGGTTGAGGCTCAAACGTCAAATCTGCTTCTATCTCAACTGTATCTGGTAAAATTGGCTGAAGAGGATCTGGGACAAATTTTCTAAGCTGAGATACATGAAAAACATCGTGCATCTCAGACAGAGAAGGCGGTAAGGCTAGTCTGTAGGCTACTTCACCAATTCTTTCCAAAATCTGATACGGTCCTACGTATCTCGGACTTAACTTTCGCGATCGAAACGGTCCTTTTAACCGCAATCTCGGAGTAACTTTCAGAAACACGTGATCGCCTTCTTCAAATTCTAAAGGTCTTCTACGGTTATCCGCATAACTCTTCTGACGATCTTGGGCTTGTTTGATCTTATCACGGATCATCTTAATTTTCTCCATAGTTTCGTGAATAATCTCGGGTCCCAACATACTATCTTCCCCCACTTCCGCCCAACACAGAGGTGTCCTACACTTCCTTCCATATAATGCCTCATAAGGTGCCATACCGATACTTGCATGATAACTGTTATTATAAGAGAACTCAATAAACGGTAAGAGTTCTATCTAATTTCCTCCACTTTCAAGGACACAAGCTCTTAACATGTCTTCCATGGTTTGTATCGTCCGTTCCATCTGACCATCCGTTTGTGGATGATTCGAGGTACTCAAACACAACCTCGTTCCCATCGCTTGTTGAAAAGCTCTCCAAAACCTCGAAGTAAACTTCGGATCTCTATCCGAAACGATACTAGTAGGAATACCATGCAACCTCACTATCTCCTAAATGAATAACCTTGCGAGATGACTCACCTTATAAGTAGTCTTTACGGCCAAGAAGTGAGCAGACTTCGTCAACCGATCCACAATCACCCAAATTGAATCATAACCACCTTGGGCACGGGGTAATCCCACGGCGAAATCCATCGAAATACTATCCCATTTCCACACCGGAATTTCTAAATGTTGCAACAAGCCACCCGGCCTTTGGTGTTTGATCTTTATTTATTGACACACCGCACACTCCGACACATACACCGCAATATCCATTTTTATCCCGGACCACCAATAGTCCCTCTTTAGGTCTTGGTACATCTTTGAAGATCCTGGATGTATAGTAAAAGCACACTTATGCGCTTCATCTAAAATCCTCCTTTTTAACTCCGCGTTATCCGGAACACAAATCCTTTGGTTAAATACAATTACTCCGTCGGTAGCTCGCATAAAACCCGGTTGCAATAACACTCTTTGCAACTTCTCATCCAACCCTTGCTCTCGTTGGATTTCTTCCCTAAGAGTAGAATTGATATCCAAATTCCCCAAAATCACACAATTAGGAGTCCAATTAAATTTAAGATTTAGATCTCGAAATTTTTCCAATAAAGTATACTCTAGCATCATCAACTCGGCATTATACAACACCTTCCTACTCAATGCATCCGCCACTTTATTCTCTTTACCCGGATGGTATCTTAGTTCCAAGTCATAATCTTTCAAATATTCCATCCACCTCCTTTGACGCATGTTTAATTCCTTCTGATCAAAGAGGTACTTTAAGCTCTTGTGGTCGCTAAACATCTCAAAACGTACACCATACAAGTAGTGACGCCACACCTTCAAGGTAAATACAACTGCCGCCAATTCTAAATCGTGCGTTGGATAATTCTCTTCATGGACTTTCAACTGTCGTGAAGCATAAGCCACTACATGTCCATCTTTCATTAACACACCTCCTAATCCCCTCTTCGATGCATCACAATACACCTCATACGACTTGCTAGGATCAGGAATAACCAAAACAGGAGCGGTCGTCAATCTTTCCTTCAACCTCATAAAACTTTGCTCACAAGCCGAATCCCATTCATAAGAACAATCCTTTCGAGTAAGTCTCGTCATCGGTAAAGCCAGTTGGGAAAAGCCTTTAATAAACCTTCTATAATACCCTGCTAGTCCCAAAAAGCTTCTAACTTCAGACACATTCTTCGGTCTCTCCCAATTTATCACGGCTTCAACTTTAGATGGATCAACTGCTACACCCCCTTGAGATATGACATGTCCAAGGAAATTCACCTCCGACATCCAAAATTCACACTTACTTAGCTTGGCGAAAAGTTGTCTCTCTTGCAAAATGGATAAAACGATTCTTAGGTGTTCTCCGTGCTCTTGAGGGTCACGAGAATAGATAAGAATGTCATCAATGAAAATCACCACAAATTGGTCCAAGTAAGGTTGAAATATCCGATTCATATAATCCATGAAAACTGCCGGAGCATTTGTCACACCGAAAGGCATCACCAAAAATTCATAATGACCATAACGGGTTCTAAATGCAGTCTTTGGTACGTCTGAACTCTTCACCCGAATCTGATGATAACCCGACCGTAAATCAATCTTCGAGAACACGCAGGCTCCTTTCAATTGATCTAACAGGTCGTCTATCCTTGGTAATGGGTATTTGTTCTTGATGGTGACCTTATTCAACTGACGGTAATCAATACACAACCGCATTCCACCATCGTTTTTCTTTACCAATAACACTGGAGCTCCCCAGGGCGAAACACTTGGTCGAACAAAATGCTTAGCCAACAACTCTTCCAATTGGTCCTTTAATTCTCTTAATTCAAGTGGTGCCATCCGATACGGAGAAACGGATATTGGAGCCGTTCCCGGTATCAGGTCAATAGAGAATTCCACTTCCCTCTCCGGAGGAAGAGAAGTGATATCCTCGGGGAAAACTTCAGGAAAGTCACAAACTACCGGAATACTCGAAACTGGAAGGTTACTACTCTCCTCCTTAGTAAGAATCATAAGAACAGACTTTTCCTCCTCGAACAAGAAATTAATCATTCCTACCGTACCTTCTAAAATAGTAGTTAACACATCATTCGGAGTAGCTTCGGTAGATGGAATAATGATTAGTTTTTCTTCACACCCGATAAAAACCGAATTAGCTGAAAGCCAATCCATTCCCAGAACCACATCCATTTTCTTAAGCGGCAGACAAATAAGATCAATCTGGAAGACTCTTTCATTCACCGACAATACACAAATTTCACACATCAACGGTGTTTCAACGATTTCATCCATGGTAGTAGTAACCACCATGGGTGGAGTCAAAGGAACAGCTTACAACCCAAGTCGCTTCACGCATCGCGTGGACACAAAAGAATGCGTTGCCCCACAATCAAATAAAACAAAACAAGGATTTCCATTCACAAAATACGTACCCGCAATCAAGGAGTTATCACCCTTTGTCTTCCTTGCATCCAAGGTATACACTCGTCCGGTATTCTTTTCTTACATCTGATTCCTCTTCTGAGGATAATCCCTAGATAAATGACCCGCCTTGTTACACTGATAACATCTTATTCCTTCCCAATTGCACCTCCCAAAATGATTCCTACCACATGTACGGCACACCGGAGGCACACTAGCCCTAGAACCCTGAACTTGCTTCCCTTTGAATGGTTATTGCCTTGCTATCACTTGTTGATTCAATCTCCCATGATCACTCTGATTCACCCTACTTAATTCTCCTTCTGCTTGTACCTTCTTCAAACTATGCTCTGCCACATAACACTGTCGTAACAATTCCGCATAGCTGGTAAATTCTCTCTGGGACACACTATGTGAAATTTCAGCCCTTAAACCAAAAAGAAACTGATCAATCTTCCACCTTTCATAAGGAGCATACATGGCTTGCCTAGAATAAGCAGCCATAACCTCGAACTTTTCCGCATAAGAAGCCACTGTCAAGTTACCTTGTCTCAGCTGCTGAAATTCAAATTCTTTTTGAAACCTTAAGGAACTTGGAAAATATTTCTCCATAAAAGTTATCTTAAATTGCTTCCATACTTTCGATACCTCTTGTATTGTCATTAATGCTGAAGCGTTTTCCCACCATCTCATGGCAGGACCCTTTAACAAGTGAGAAGCGAAAACAACCTTATTCTCTTCACTACACTGAATAATCAAGAAAATCCGTTCCATCCCGGATATCCACTCATGCGCCTTTACCGGATCTAATCCTCACTGAAACTCCGGAGGATTCATGTGAATGAAATCCCTAAAGGTTCCCCCTGCAGCTTCTGGCACAACCACTGGAGGATGCACACCACCGGCCATTTGCTGTACCATTTGTTGCACAAACTGATTCTGCTGCTGCTGCATCTGTTGCATGAATTGGTACAGAGGGGCATTCCCTTCGTCCCCTGGCGGATCTATCCCTGCTGGAGTAGTTCTCGGTCTACCACGGTTCTTTCTGCGTCAGTCATCCATGTTCCTAAATGTCATACAAATAGGATTAAGTTGATCAAGCTCAATACCATAAATATAACACGTAAGACCAATGGCGACCCAACACATATGAAACGGAAAGAAACACTTATACTATTTCATGGCTAGGTCGAGGATACGACCTGCTCTGATACCAACTGTAAAGCCCATATATACATACATACATCAAAGCATATATTATACATGAACTTCGCGCTTGATACTGAAATAACAATAAGTTCCTAGTAACACATTATACATATACATGCCCAAAAGACTAAATACAACCAGCTACGACATAGTATATCTACAAGATGTTCCACAGACAAAACTAAGAACTAGATCAATACAATGATCTCAAAATAAAATGCCATAGCGGAAGCCATGCCATCTCAAAAGCCACGATCCGTAAGGAAAAGTCAAACCAATTTGTCCTTACCCTTCGTCGAACCTGCAGAACCTGTGATGTAAACAACAACAGTGGGGTGAGATACATCAAATCTCAGTGAGTTCCCTATCTTAAAGTCCTCTTGGCTTTACAAGGTTCTAACATCCTAACTCAAGTCAAAAGGAAGGGAAAAGACTTTGAGTACACACACGCCATATAAGCATTCACACTGGTGAGCCTATTAACTCACAATAGTACCACAGTAAGTTCTGAGCCTGTTACTCCAGAATCTTACAAATCAATAACCGTACCAAGGTATCCCCTATTCTCGTTCGCTTCTAAGTCTATAAAACGATTCGAGTCATGGATCCTTGTATTTACTTGGCATACATATTGGATTCGGGATCATCGGCCCGTACACCGTGATCCGTCACTTCACACGGCCCGTACACCGTCACAAGTCTCTTTACCCGTAGGCTCCAATCGTACTATACGCGGCAATCAAACCTGCCAAGTAATTGTGCATACGTTTCAGAGGAGGTGCTCGAGTCTCATGAAACTACACCGCAAGATAAACCGATTATTTTTACTAGACACACGCCTCAGCCTCTTTTGCACGGGCGTTGTCACAATATTATTCCACATTACCCGACAATTGTTCACGGTGATAAGCATCACTCTACCTATTTCATATTTTAACATGCATACATACTCAACATGCTTAACAATAAGAACATAGGAAATTATTCATCAATCACACAATTAAAACACATAATTGCACATATCGAATATTGCGTCGATTAACAGTTCCCTCCGATTTATTTAATCGGGCAGTAAAATTACCATTTTTCACCTCCATTGCATATAATATTTTCTTAGCTTCACAACGATATAAAGAACTCTCAAGTCGGACAAACGAGTCAAAAGTTACAGATTTTCGAAGAAAATAAAATTATTTGATCCCAGGCAGATTCGCCTGGCGAATCTGTATTTCGCCTGGCGAGTCTGCATTCGCCAGCTCTTCACCAGTACTTCGCCTGGCCAATCTCCCTTCGCCAGCACTTCGCCTGGCGAATCTAGTGGCGAAACCCCAATTTTAGAAAAATTAAAAGTTCCAGTAGCTAACACAATTCTGTCTCATCAAATTCGCCTGGCGAATCTGGATTTCGCCTGGCGAATCCCTTTCGCCAGTACTTCGCCTGGCGAGATGGTGGCGAGACTTAATCCGCCTGGAGAATCTGGAATTTGCCTGGCGAATCGCACCAGAACCAGAATTCTTCCCTTACGGGTTCCATGGTCCCAAAGTTACACATTCATAATTTCTCAACCTAAATCGATTCCAACCAGCACAAACAAGCATAATAAATATTCATAAGCATAGAATTATCATACTACACAATTTATATCGATTTTTACCCGTTAGATCATCGATTTTTCAAAGATTCTAACCTAACTCAAATATCTCCAAAACTCTGAAACTAAAGTTCTAACTAGAACCCACCTCTAGTAAGATGAAGATGAAGATGATGGTGAAGAAGATGAGATGAATTGATGAAGGATTGATGATGATTTACTCTTGAAACTTGAATTTCTTCTCTTTTTCCTCTTCTCCACTTTTGTAATGCCCTGTATAATATATACCTAGAATAATACAATACAAGCATTTTATTTGGTACTGACACCATCATAAGTGCCTAATGACATAGTTCACATACTTGTCCATTCTAAAACATAAATACAACACCTGGCACAAGTCATGGAAACTAGCCATAAATAATAAAAACTACGAACATTATACAATATTCCTCATTGTACAAGAACAATAAAATACACAGCGGAAAAAAGCTTAACTAAGCTTCTCTTGAAACATCCCAGCATCGCTCCACTTGTAAATCAACTTGCAATTACCTGAAATATAACAACTATAGTGGGGTGAGATACATCAAATCTCAGTGAGTTCCCTATCCTATAGATTCTCTCGGCTCTACAAGGTTCTATCAAATCCTAACTCAAGTTAAGGGGAAGGGAAATGACTTTGAGTTCACAATCTCACACTATATGGAAACACGTCATGAGTCTGTTAGCTCATCAAAATCACACGAAAGGAATTTCGTCCTGAGCCTGTTAACTCAAGATTCCTTATGAATCGAAATATGTCCTGAGCCTGTTAGCTCAAGAATCTCACTAATCAATTACCGTACCAAGGCATCCCCTTTTCCCGTCCGCTTCTACGTCTAGAAGATGACCCGAGTCATGGATCCTTGTAGTTACTTGGCATACGAAATGGATTCGGGATCATCGGCCTGTTAGCTGTGAACCGTCACTTCTCATGGCCTGTTAACCATCACAAGTCTCTGTACCCGTAGGCTCTATTCGTACTATAAGCGGGAATCAAACCTGCCAAGTAATTGTGCATACGTTTCAGAGGAGGTGCTCGAGTCTCATAAAACTACACCACAAAAATAACTGGTTATGATTATCATACACATGCCTCGGCCATTCATGCGCGAGCGATGTCACTATGTCATTACACACTTTCCGACATTGTTTATGGTAAGTCCTCACTCTACCTATTTCATATTTTAACATGCAAACATAATCAAACATGTTTAGCAATCAGAGTATAGGCAATTAGGCATCGATCACACAATAGAAAACACATAATTCAACATATTACACGTTACACCCATTCATGGTTCCCTCTGATTTATTTAATCGGGAAATAAACAGATATTTCTCACCACCATTAGTTAGAGGATACTCATAGCTTTATAACGATACCAAGAATACTCGCATAGGATAAACGAGTCAAAAGTTATGGAATTTACAAGAAATGGTATCGCGAAAAACACAGCTCAGAACACGTCCTGGCCGTACGCGTATTGCCTTGCTCCATACGCGTACTGCCCAAAGTGATACGCGTACGGGCAGAGGCTGTTTTCCCTTTAAAATTCCATTTTTTCCTCAAATACGCGTATTGCCCAAACCATACGCGTATTGCCTCCTCCATACGCGTAACGCCCAAATTCCTTCACTTCCATACGCGTAATGCCCAAAATCCTTCACTTCCATACGCGTATTGCCCAACTCAATACGCGTATGGCCCTGTGTGATACGCTTACGGACAGGTGAAACCCATAAATTTTTCTGCAGACAAGTTCTTCTACGGGTTGATCCAATTCAACCCCAAAATCCCTTTTTTTTCCCAATCAAAATACACAAAACATGCTATAATCATAACAACCAGTATAACATATAATCAATGATCGAATTTCAGCAGTTAGATTATGATTCTATTGTAAAATTCTACATTTTCTAACAATATCAACTAACTCTAAAACTCAATAAAACCTTAATCTAAAGAGTCTAACTAGAACCCACTTGATAACCGAAGAGGAGTTTGGAGAAGATGATGATCCATGAGCTTTCTCTCTTCTTCCTCTTTCTCCACTTTCTCTCTTCTCTTCTTTCTTCTTCTTTACTATCTTCTTCTTCCATTTTTTCCTTTTTCTTTCTTTCTTTTCTTATATATATATATATATATATATATAATTTAAATCCAACCGGGCAAAATATCTCCAATTGATATTTCGTCGTCTCAACCAATCGATTAATTACTATAGCTACCAAAATTAACTTCCTTGAACTATCAATTATTAATCCGTCTCTTTAATAAAATAATTGATCTCTTCAGAGTTCATTAGTTGCTCTATTGATCCCAAATGTCAATACTTAAAGTTCTTAGAGGATTCCATTAATCCAATTATCCCACGATAGAGCACATAGGTACTCATCTGATCTCGTCTGATATCCAATTGAGCATTTACAATAATATGGGGTATTACACTCTCCCCCCCCTTAAATTGAAATTCGCCCCCGAATTTCCTCTATTCAACAACAACCGCAATCTGTGTCCTGGTCTTAGATTCACACTTAACTTTACTTCCGTTAAAATTTCTGACATATTCCAATATTGGGTTAACTTCCAACCTTGCTTCCTTTCAATCCATCTGTTATTTTATACTAAAACACTTGGTCGCATTCTACCTTCGGAAAGAATGTACCATTCCATATTCCTCTACTGAGTCACAAACAAAACCATACATTTCAGCTCGATTCAGGAACAAGCACTCATCAAATCTTTGCGATGTAAATCAGTGATTCCTTAACTTCATGCAGTCACCGACGACTATCCTTTCATAAATTCCTTAATGTTCAAACCACTTCATAGATTGTCAAATAACTCAATTACCAATTCCATCTAGCCTGAGGTTGTACACTATACTCATTCAATCCGATATTTCATCTCTTTCGTATCACACCAAAATGGTAACATACTTAGAACAAAGTCTTCTTATTTCCAATCTTACCTTCAATTTCTCCTCTGATTCTTATAAATCCGACTGAGCCCCTTTCATTTGTCACCTTCCACTACGCAACTCCAATACTAACAATGGGATACCACCAATTCTTACGCATTACCAAGTAGCTAATAGTCCACGGAGGAACACACTTATCCACTGGGGTCCTTACTAACCAACGGTACAAGAAACTTACTGACGTCCTATAGTAGAACAATTTCTTTACCAACACACAACATCTTAACATCTGTCCAACACTCTCTAGACGATAAAGATGCAGGAGTTACACTGTTACAACCACAACATAGACACTTCTCAATCCATTCTAAGTTCGAAATAATTCATCCAAAAGTAGTTTAATAACCTTCGGTTCAGGTTACCACATTCCCCATCGATTATCCTTACGGTTCCGACATACTCAAAATTCCTTGTTGACACGAGATCTCAACCAATATTACATAACACCATCACGATACTTCAATCATACGCGAGTCACCACTTATCAACTTAAACTGTTCAAAGCACAATTGTGAGTTTCCATATTACTCACCAATTCACGTACAACACTCCACATACACCCACTTTCGAAGTCCATAACACACTTCTCAGTTGAATCAACTCTTCTCATTCGTTCCATTTCATAAACGATTCCAAGTTACATACTTAACTTCGGGACGTCCAATTCTTACTAGTACTTGGAAAGATAACCTACAAATTCCTTCTCTGGTTAGAACACAATTGCACACAACTGGGACCACTTTCACGAGGTCTAAATCCAATACCATGAACTCACAGAAGATAACAATTACTAACCTCGACCAACTGTTCGTTCCTTAGTAACACCATAAATTAAATTACCGAAATGATATTTACAAGATCAATACTTCGAGAATATTTTCAAACTTTGTCCTTAAGACTCTCAACAGTAATACACTTAAGACTTTCTCATACTCAACATAATTCACAAAATTACTTCCCCAAAAGTAAACCCTCTCTTCATTTAAACAAATGGCCAAGTTACGCAACACCTTTCAGAAGTTTCGATTTCAAAACACAATTCCGTCTTTCCTTTACTTGCAATCCTGTTTCCATTCACACAATACTCTCAACTCGTAACAACATAAGGTAACAAAACACAGATGATGGTTCTCAAGAGATTCCATAACTTACCCATACGTTCGTCGATTACCCACCTGAGCTAATCGGTTAACTTCTCCCAATCCCACGTAACACCTTCAATGCACATGTTAATCGGTTAACCACCTTGGTTAATCAGTTAATACTGCTGCAGAATCTACAAATCAGTTTTCCTCTTAATTCAAAGCCATCCATACTCAACCATCAATCCGATTTGTTCTAACTCGAATATCATTTTCCAACTCGCGGTTCCTTAACTGGTATAACATTCACCAACCATGATCCACTCAGGTAAAACCAACAAAGTCAACACGTGCAGATGACACACTCCAACCAAGTGACAAGGTAGAAATTCCAAATTCTGACGCGGTCACACGACAACTCTTTGGCGGGATAGTTCACTTTTCTACTCAAACTATTTCACTTGCGGGAAACCAATAATGACGACATTCTGGGGGTTTTAATCATAATTCATACCTGATTTATCCACAACCAAAACCCAGCATACAACCTTGTTCTCTCCCCTGAACTTCTTAGTGGGACATAAAACAACTACATTCTTAGTCCAACAAAAGGTAGATTCCGAATATTCCGATTATTCACAAATACAGGAGTTCTCTATACTTGAAAATAAATCGGGGTAGTGCACCCTCTTGAAGAACCTTTCCATCACTACGTACACATTAACCGGGATTTATTACCTTTCACTATCCATTACACATTTCACTTACCAAATCACTTAATGGAAGATTCGCAACCGACAATTCTCGTCAACTATTTACAAAACTTCTCCGGTGTAATCGTTCCATGATTTACACTTAGTCTGTAATAAGTCTTGATTTGCTTCTCGTTGTTTTACCACAATCTTGTTTCTTAAAATACAATACTCACTGTTCCATAAAGTACGTCTCTTCACACTTGTCTCAAGAATAAGAATCCATCACGTACACTTGTGACCACGGTGCTTCTACTACGCTTGCTGTTAATACCAAAGTGTAACTTCTTCAGTTCAACTCATAATACTAGGGTTCGCGTGGGTGAATCATCTTTGATTACACTTCCTCAACTACAGGTTCATCAACACCTTAAAACTCCATTGCACACTCGTCCAAAAATGCATTCCATTGCCACTTCCTCTTAACATACCGTTAATACCATTTTCTACATCGTACTTACTTTCGCCCTCCATTGTGATCCTCTTAGGTCCAAATATAAAACCACCATACTTACATTTCCTTAAGTCCAAGGTTCTTACTCTGTTTCTTAATACAACTTGTTTCGGTTCGTACCCCTACACTTTCTATTACTCAGTGACGCTCATTCTTTCTTCAACACAATACCTTATATTGTTCCTTGGGTAATTTAACAATTCCAAATTGGTCTGTTACTGAATACAGAAATCTTGATTTAATACCTCGAACTTAATCTCTCTTCATATCTGAAGTCACACAATTTATCTCTTACCCTTCGTCCGGCACATATTTAGCTCGCTTGAAGTATGTAAACACATCCTTGTGTTCCTTCTCACACTTCTATACTACTTTAGGTTCCCATAAAAGCCGAACTCCCTTAACTCTCAATCTTAAACCAAATGGAAGATATTGTTCCGAACACCCTCCTTAAAGTACTCTCGTCCATTTAAGATACCATAACAACTTTAGAAACTAAAGCACCAAAACTTATCTCACTTCAGGACCTTACGCCATGCGTTCCACCAAAACAACCTTTCTTTTCCTCGGAATGAGATTACTTAAAATTCTTATCTATACCAGTGGTCAATCCAGCTCTACTAGCGACTTTACATATTCTCCAATACCTTAACCAACCGTCCGATAGAGATCCTCAACTTTAAGACTCCATCCATTCCAAAGGATTACTTAAACCACACATTACACTTTAATTCCATGCTACCCAAGGCACAACTTCTACCAAGATCTCAACTGAGCTGACCAAAACTCCTCACTACTAACTCTTGGCTCGAGCGTTCCCTCACAGCACAAGTTCCGACAACACTACGGAGTCCTCGTGGTCGCTCAACCATGATTCTACCTATCACATACATAGTATTAGGTTGATCAGGCCCAACACTACATAGTATGATATTAAGTTTCATGATGGCAAGACACACTTAAGAGGCAGGAATAGATTTACTTATGATGTTTCAAGGCTAGGTCGAGGACACGACCTGCTTTGATACCAACTGTAATGCCCTGTATAATATATACCAAGAATAATACAATACAAGCATTTTATTTGGTACTGACACCATCATAAGTGCCTAATGACATAGTTCACATACTTGTCCATTCTAAAACATAAATACAACACCTGGCACAAGTCATGGAAACTAGCCACAAATAATAAAAACTACGAACATTATACAATATTCCTCATTGTACAAGAACAATAAAATACACAACGGAAATAAGCTTAACTAATCTTCTCTTGAAACATCCCAGCATCGCTCCACTTGTAAATCAACCTGTAATTACCTGAAATATAACAACTATAGTGGGGTGAGATACATCAAATCTCAGTGAGTTCCCTATCCTATAGATTCTCTCGGCTCTACAAGGTTCTATCAAATCCTAACTCAAGTCAAGGGGAAGGGAAATGACTTTGAGTTCACAATCTCACACTATATGGAAACACGTCATGAGTCTGTTAACTCATCAAAATCACACGAAAGGAATTTCGTCCTGAGCCTGTTAACTGAAGATTCCTTACGAATCAAAATATGTCTTGAGCCTGTTAGCTCAAGAATCTCACTAATCAATAACCGTACCAAGGCATCCCCTTTTCCCGTCCGCTTCTACGTCTAGAAGATGACCCGAGTCATGGATCCTTGTGGTTACTTGGCATACGAAATGGATTCGGGATCATCGGCCTGTTAGCCGTGAACCGTCACTTCTCATGGCCTGTTAACCATCACAAGTCTCTGTACCCGTAGGCTCCATTCGTACTATAAGCGGGAATCAAACCTGCCAAGTAATTGTGCATACATTTCAAAGGAGGTGCTCGAGTCTCATGAAACTACACCGCAAAAATAACTGGTTATGATTATCACACACACGCCTCGGCCATTCATGCGCGAGCGTTGTCACTATGTCATTACACATTTTCCGACATTGTTTATGGTAAGTCCTCACTCTACCTATTTCATATTTTAACATGCATACATAATCAAACATGTTTAGCAATTAGAGTATAGGTAATTAGGCATCGATCACACAATAGAAAACACATAATTCAACATATTACACATTACACCCATTCACGGTTCCCTCCGATTTATTTAATCGGGAAATAAACAGATATTTCTCACCACCATTAGCTAGAGGATACTCATAGCTTTATAACGATACCAAAAATACTCACATAGGATAAACGAGTCAAAAGTTATGGAATTTACAAGAAATGGTATCGCGAAAAACACAGCTCAGCACACGTCCTGGCCGTACACGTATTGCCTTGCTCCGTACGCGTACTGCCCAAAGTGATACGCGTACGGGCAGAGGCTGTTTTCCCTTTAAAATTCAATTTTTTCCTCAAATACGCGTATTGCCCAAACCATACGCGTATTGCCTCCTCCATACGCGTAACGCCCAAATTCCTTCACTTCCATACGCGTAACGCTCAAAATCCTTCACTTCCATACGCGTATTGCCCAACTCAATACGCGTATGGCCCTGTGTGATACGCGTACGGACAGGTGAAACCCATAAATTTTTCTGCAGACAAGTTCTGCTACGGGTTGATCCAATTCAACCCCAAAATCCCATTTTTTCCCAATCAAAATACACAAAACATGCTAAAATCATAACAACCAGTATAACATATAATCAATGATCGAATTTCAGTAGTTAGATTATGATTCTATTGTAATATTCCACATTTTCTAACAATATCAACTAACTCTAAAACTCAATAAAACCTTAATCTAAAGAGTCTAACTAGAACCCACCTGATAACCGAAGAGGAGTTTGGAGAAGATGATGATCCGCGAGCTTTCTCTCTTCTTCCTCTTTCTCCACTTTCTCTCTTCTCTTCTTTCTTCTTCTTTACTATCTTCTTCTTCCATTTTTTCCTTTTTCTTTCTTTCTTTTATATATATATATATATATATATATATATATATATATATATATATATATATATATATATATATATAAAATCCTTATTATATAATATAAATCCAACCGGGCAAAATATCTCCAATTGATATTTCGTCGTCTCAACCAATCGATCAATTACTATAGCTACCAAAATTAACTTCCTTGAACTATCAATTATTAATCCGTCTCTTTAATAAAATGATTGATCTCTTCAGAGTTCATTAGTTGCTCTATTGATCCCAAATGTCAATACTTAAAGTTCTTAGAGGATTCCATTAATCCAATTATCCCACGATAGAGCACATAGGTACTCATCTGATCTCGTCTGATATCCAATTGAGCATTTACAATAATATGGGGTATTACAACTTTTGTCTCCTTCCCTTTCTTTCTTTCTTACTTCTCTTACTATCTTTTTCTTTTATGTGGAAAATGGGAGGAAAAGAAAACATATAGCAACTATTATTAATAAATAATACTACTAAAAGTCCAAAAAGTCACTTAAGTCCAAATACTCAAATATCTCAGAGTCAGATATTATTAATTGGATTTACTCTAAGTCCCACAGTTATTATAATTATCTCTGTAGATAATTCATCAGAGTATACTGGGACTCAGTTGATCACAACTAATACTATCCGAAGTAAAATAATTTACGGGGTATTACACACATTAAGCATATCGTTCAACGATATTTTACAGAGTAAAGTTCTATTATTTATTTTCGTGCACTAGAAAAATAAAAGAATGACTTAGATATAATTTTTGGCACTTGAAACAAGTAATTTTTGTGTATATTTTCTATTGGAACAATATCTCTATTTATAGAGAAATTGGTGTCACTTGGTGACGGGAAACATCTTTTGAGTCATTGCATATTTGCAACTGTTATATATTATTCCGTTAAGATTATAAACCAAATATTACAATGGTATTGTGGTACCAATTTGCGGCCAAGTGCCTACTGCTAAAGGTTATGCGTTCGAGTCCGACTAGATGGAACTTTTGGCCATTTATTTTGTCTATTTAACAAATAAAACCAAAACATGTTCAATTCAAGTGTCGAACTGATTACTTTGAGTCAATATCAAAAGCCTCAACCATTATACCACAAAGCCATATATGATTCAAATGATTCATAAAACTAATTTAATCATTATGAATTCAATACTTTGAAAATTTCTCCAACATCAGTCACCAATGTTGTCTATATACTGAACAAATGCCCTACCAAGAGACTAAAGAACAAGGTTCCTGAATAAGTGTGGAGTGGCAAGAAACCATCAGTATGTCATCTGAAGGTGTTTGGCTCTATCTGCTACAAGCATGTTCCTGATGCAATGAGGAGAAAGCTTGATGATAAGAGTGAACATATGATTCTGGTAGGATATAACAAAACTGAAGCATACAGACTATTCAATCCAATCAACGGTAAGATTTTGGCGATTCAAGACATTGTGATTGATGATAACTCTACCTGGAATTCGGACTCAAATGAACCAACAAACCATTGTTGAGTTATGACCTTGGTGAAGAAAGTAGTGGTCATAATGAGGTTTCAGTTAATTATCTTCCAGTAGTTACTGAAGTTCCAATTGTCGAAGAAGAAAATCATAAGGGTGTGGCAGGCACAAGACAAAGACCTCGAAGAACCAGAGTTGCCCCAGCAAGACTTCAAGACTGTGAAGTGGCTGGTGATGATAAAGTCACACCAAATGGAGACTTGGTTCATTTTGCTTTACTTGCAGGTGGTGAACCAATCAACTATAGTGAAGCCTTAAAGAATGAACAATGGAATGAAGCTATGGTCGAAGAGTTACAAGCCATTAAAAGAAATAATATGTGGGAGTTAGTCGAATTTCCAACACATATAAAAGTTATCAAAATGAAGTGGGTGTTCAAACTAAAGCACAATCCTGATGGGTCAATTGCAAGACATAAAGCAAGATTAGTAACACGAGGATTTCTTCAAATAACAATACTCGACTACTCTGAAGTATATACATCAGTTGCAAGAATGGAGACTATTAGACTATTGGTAGCCTTAGCATGCAAGCAAGGCTAATCGGCGTTTCACTTATATGTGAAATCAACGTTTTTGAATGTTTCCCTAGATGAAGTTGTATATGTCACACAACCACATAGTTTTGTGATACAAGAGAAGTCGACATTTCCTGCATCTTCACCTATTAAATGATTCTTGTTCGATTCTTGATTTCTTGATTTGAATTATTCCCTCCTCTCTTCTTTCTTCATTTATGTGTATCTTTGATGATGAAGATACTATTTTATTTTGTTAGAGAGAAATCAGAAAGAATGAAAAAAATTGTTGTTGCTATCCTAATGATGCCTGTTTTATAGATATTTTACTCAATAGTCACATCTCATCCTAACAATCATGTCCCAATAATCATGAAGAGAGAAAAAATAAATTTAAAATTTATTTTGAATGTCAAAATAAAAAATCTATTGACTTAATTATCCAGTCAAATTCAAACAATCTTAACATTGAGACATCTTTTATTTAAAATCAAATTTGATAGATGGATTAATAATCCAACATATGCTCCCAAGACATATGAGGAAATGATAATAATAATAAGTACCATTCCGTATGCAGTTGGTGTATGTAGCATAATGTATGAAATGGTTTGGCCTATGATGTGAATGTTGTTAGCATATTTTCGGTGGGTCTAGGCCCATTGTGTTGGTCACTCAAGTGGATCTTAGAAATACTTGGATGATTCTCTATCAACTAATTTGAAATTCAAGATAGATCATCATAACAAGAAACCAATCATGAGATATGTTAGACTCAGATTATGCAAGAAATGAGGATACCAGAAAATAACTCTTTTGTTAATAATGTAATATCATTTTCACATTGAATCAAATTAATCATGTACAATATATTTTGATTCTCAATTTTAAAAAATATTCATATTTCATTTTGTTTATAAGATCACTTTCATATGATTTTAACATTCGCGTCAGATACGTGCATCGGAAATTGTCCATTCGATAATATTTGATAACATTTGATTAGGACGGATAAATATTCCTATTTACTTTTGAACAATTCAATTTGTGACCTAAATATATATTCACATTTTAAAATCTTTAAATCTAATATCAATATATATTATATACAAGCAAATTAAAATGAGTGTTTCTATGATCCTATTATAACCTATTTATGAAAGAAAAGTCCAGGTTCATATGGAATACCAGTACTTTTCAACCATTGATTTGCTTGAATAAACTCATCAGCTGTAAATTTCATCATTTCACTTTTATGGTTCTGAGAAACTTCTCTAAAACTCTCCCAACGCACCCTTTTACCAGTTATTGCACCAATTCCTCTATTATTATGCTCTATAAAACTTGCTGTATCAACTCCATAGTTATCACTCCATTGACACCAACCTCTCGGACGAATCACATCGCCGAGAAACGATTCCATTACGACTGTTCTCGAATACTCGTTACACGGAATCCCCAAACACGTCGAACCAACAAGACTATTACTGTTATCGTCGGTTTCGCCTTGTTCGGCTATAATAGTGCAGTTTTGTATCACAAAACCAGTTCTTTCATGTTTGTCTATTCTTGACTGAAAACTCACCACTTTTTTCCTTGGAACGATGGAAGTATTTTGAGGCTTCACTACGATTCGCGAGTTTTGAATCATAGTCGCCGAGTCGCCTTTTATAATGTCTACACTTCCATGAATTTCGCAGTTTCCATAGAATTGGCGATTCGCCACCGCGTATAAGCTTCCTTCTTTGCCGTCGATTTTGCAGTTGAAAAATGATGCATGATCACTAAATACAAGAAGTGCCGGTGCATCTGCTATACGAGCAGGTGCAGTGAATCCCATGTTTTTGCAAACGAATCCTTTCCCTTTCACAACTGCATTACACAGAAACTCAAAATCAAGATTAAACATTTTGAAAATTTCATATAGTTTGAATTAATGTTGAATAGGCTAAGTAATTAATTACCAAAACTAGCCGAACGAAAAGGCGTTGTAACAATCGTCGAGCCTCTCGTGTTGATTCCGGTGACAACGGTTTGCGTAGGGCCATCGCCATACATGAACACATGTTCTAAATTCTTTGGTATCACAACTCTCTCTTCATATACACCTTTCATCACATAAATAACACATGAAGATTCTTTACTTCGCGCGCAAGCATTGAGTGATTCGGTTATCGTTGTAAAATTGCCGCGACCATCTCGAGCAACTACTATTCTTTTATTCTCATGATCAACTTCCACAGTTTGAAGATTTGCTCTCGTCAGTATTTTCTTAAACCCTTCCTCGAAAACCGGCTTCTCCAAGAAATTATCAACAATTGCTAATGTAATCCTTGTAAGAAGAAAAGGTAATTTCAAAGAATATCCCAAAATATCAAAATTATTTGTTATCAACAACTCATCAGAACATGTTTGTTGATACGCTACGATAGCACTTAGACTATTGATAATTTCTTTCGATTCCAGAGACGAATTCGCCATCACATACAATCGTTCGAGCTCATCTTTTCCCATACTCAACAACTCCAAACAATCTCTATACGAATCTCTCTGCAAAGGAGTTAAGAATCCTTCAGAATCAGGTTTTGGTATATTAACTATCAGTAATTCTTCGAGAGTTGCGTTAATAGCCGCGTTAATATAATCCAAAGGCGAAGCTCTTTCGCCTATATGTTTTAAGACATGAATACAGGTTTCTGGTGATTCTGTTTTTGCACAGATAGAGTTAACGTTCTTAAAGTTTCCTTCGTCTTTGGTGACACCACTTAGGTTGGCAAAAACAGCTATGGTTACCAATGCAAGAAGTAACATGGAGACACCCATGATTATTATGTTGGAAGCAAAATCCTCTTCTTCTTTTGAATCATCATCCATTTCGTTGTGAACGTCTCCAAGACCTCGATATTTCATATTCAATTAAATCAACGTACTTGTTCATACATCGTACGCTGATTTAATTTTACGATACTTAACAATGCATGTATGTTAAGTATGTATATGTATATGTATCACTTTGTTTTATGACAATATCAATATGATTGATCTTAAAACTCTTTGGTGAATAATGTTAGTGATTATGTGTTTGCTTACTTTATCATATAGAGGACATGGTGATGTTCGTTATCTACATGAGATAACAACTATTTTTAGAGAATAAACAAAATTATCTTAGCTGGAATTTTCTTTAATACTTATGAAATATGAAATCTTACATTGACTCAAACAATTTTTTATTAACCGAATTATTTGTTAGTAAAGGTGTATCAAATATTCAACAAACTTTATGTGTTGTAATGTGTTGATATGTTGTTATTGATTCGGGTAAATATTGTGACAAACATGTAAAATTAGTTAGTAGAAAAACAGTTATGTGTTGATTTTAGTAGATGGATTAGACATAATAACGTCTCATTTCAACCAATTCTAAAATATACCACTAATTTTGTGTTAAGATGTTAAGACCGTTCGCAACATTTAGTTTTTCTAATCATTCATTCAAATTTTGAATATGGTGTTAGATTAGTAATTTAATTAGTTAATTATTGATTTGACATAATCTATTATTAATAAAATATATTATGGTTTATATTAATGAATTGCTTTTTTTTTAAGATTTGTTGTGTTTCTTGGGATGTATTGTTTTATTAACATCTCTACAAAATTTAGATGGTAGAGAAGTTGGTCATTCTCTTTAACGGATTAGACCATTCCATTAATCAGTTATGTTATTTAATTATTTAAATTTTTCTTCATTATCATTTTTATAAAATCTAGACCACAAATAAGTTGGTCAATTGATCTCTGGGTCTATTTTCTACTCTTTTTATTTCTTGTTCGTTGAGTTGTCCTCTCATCTATGTGTGACTTGTGAGGTTGCATCCAATATTTGATATAGAATTTTTAAGTGGTTGGGTGATGTGTTGTTTTATTTAGAGATATTTTATCTTTTTTCATATATTTACTCCTCTGGATGGAGGATCTAGGACTAGAGGGAGGTTGAGGATGGTTTAGTCGATTTGAAAATCCAATAATAATTTAGTTTTTTCAGGTTCTTCGGTTACACCAAAAGATGTGGAAGACATAAACATCGCTATGTTTGGAAATGGTATCTCGTTAGATATGTGAAAAACTCTAGTACCTTCTCAGTCTTAAAAACTCAATCATGTTTTTGAGCTAATAGTTAGGTGAGTGGTTTCTGTTAGATTAATTATTTAATTAATCAAATATGGATTGACATAATTAATTATTAATTAATTATATTATGGTCTATTGTTATTAAACACTAAATAGATGAATTGGTTGATTGGGTTTTATGCCTGAATGGACCGTGATGGATTGGACTATTCAGTTAAGCCCAATGAGAGGTCTCTGCCCTCTGCCGTTTAACTATTTAAGTGTCTCCCCATTAGACAATTAACATACTCTAAAACCCTAGACGGCAATGAGGGTAGTAATCCTTTCATATTGAATCTCTCCTAGACGACAATCCCTTCAATCCTCCACAATCCTATAAGGTACATCGTTCCTATTATTATTGATTACTCATTCATTAAATAATATGCTATAATTTGTGTCTATCCGATCTATATAAAATCTATCAATTGGTATCAGAGTCTGATTAGATACATTTTATGGCTATTAAGATTTGATAAATGTGGTACATATTGTTATTTAAAATGTTTAAAATGTGAATACAAATAGGAAAATACGGTTGCTATTATAAGATTAATGAAAGTTATCATTTGTTTATCATCTGTTTATATTATGTGATACGGAACAACCATTATTTTTCAACCAAATCAAAAGAGTCTCTGTTTGTTTGATCATCACCAAATAAAACGCACCTATATTTTGAAGCTGCAGTTACTAGGTTTGAGAAAATCATGTTGCTTTACATTGCGAGGATATTATATGATTCGTGAAAATATGGAGAATCTTGTGTTTTGTTTAAAGATATTATACTAGAGTTTTTTCAATTTCAAACTTTCACAATATTAAAAATTTTAATCCAAGACACCAATCTGATTTCATTTGTTAGTGTTTAAAGAAACGTGTTACTATTTTATCTCACACTTTCAGTTATATGACTCTGTAAAAAGTGAGAATGTGGTTTTTTTTTGTCACGGGATTAGGTGACAAATTGGTTATATAAAAAAAATTGGTAA